>CM037589.1:59470100-60670100 GCA_021018995.1 Chloranthus sessilifolius | reverse complement strand
AAAACTACCCAGTTCACGACTTAGAATTGGCAGCAGTCATTTTCGCTCTCAAATTATGGCAACTCTACCTCTATGGTGAAACGTTCAAAGTATATACTGACCATAAGAGCCTCAAGTACCTCTTCTCACAAAAAGATTTTAACCTCAGACAACGCAGATAGGTCGAGTACATGAAGGATTACGATTGTTCGATTAATTATCACCCTGATAAAGTTTAACGCCGTCACGACGCTCAAGAGAAAACGCCGTGATTTTTAGCCCGATTAAAAACTTCGAGGACCCTCGATGAACTAGCAGAAGAAGATTTTTATCTCCAAAAGCTCGAAGAAGGTGTATATCCTGGCTAAAATTTCGATAAATCCATTTATCATAGATAAAATCAAGGAGTTCAGAAAGATCCGTAAATTCTACGAATCATTAAGGCCATGAATAAGGAGTCAAAACCTGATTTTAGTCTCAGAGAAGATGGAGCATTACTCTTTAGACGGAGATTGTACGTACCTAATGACCCTAAGGTTAAAAGGAAATACTCGATGAAGGTCACAAATCAGGGTACTCAGTACACCCAGGCAGCACTAAGATGTATCGAAATTTGAAGAACTGGTATTGGTGGCCAAACATGAAGCGAGAAATAGCTGAATATGTATCAAAATGCTTAGTGTGCCAACAGGTCAAAGCAGAGCACCAAAAACAGGCCGGTTTCATTCAACCCTTACCCATTCCGGAATGGAAGTGGGAAAATATATCAATGGACTTCATTCACGCAAAAACGTTGAAGAAGAACGATGCCATTTGGGTAATAGTCGACAGATTAACAAAGTCTGCACATTTCTTACCTTTTAAAACGACTGCAGATGGAGAAAAACTTGTAGAGACTTACTTGAAGGAAATCGTGAAATTGCACGGTGTGCCAGTAAGCATCGTGGTCCGATAGAGACTCAAATTTACCTCCAAATATTGACTACCTTCCAAACAGCCTTGGGGACACGCTTGATTTCAAGATCGCTTCCATCCGCAAAACCGACGACAAACCGAAGGGTTAACCAAGTAGTCGAAGATATGTTGAGAGCTTGTATGCTTAGACTTCCGAGGGAATTGGGATGATCACATCCCTTTGATCAATTCTCCTATAATAATAGCTACCGTGCAAGCATCTAATGTCTCCTTCGAGGCGTTATATGGGAGAAGTTGTAGAACACCTTTGTGTTGGGATGAAGTCGAGAGAAAGATGCTTGGACCCGAACTAGTTCAAACCACAATCGAAAAAGTCAAGCTTAATACGTGAACGGCTTAGAATCGCCCAGGATCACAAAGGAAGTATGCCAACCCCACCGTCAGAATTGGAATTCGAGGTATAACTTTTCGACTCAAAAGATTGAATTTCATTAAAATTTATTCGATTTTGAATGGTAAAATCTTCCGTCAAAGTTGAGAACGTATTCATTCGTGTCTCCCAATTAAAGGAGTTATGCGCTGGAAAGCGTGGGAAGTCGAGCCCCATACGAGGGACCTTTCAAGTCACCAAACGGTGGGCGAGGTTGCTTATAAAGTTGCTCTACCACCACAATACTGGAATCCACGACGATTCCACGGTTTCTATGTTGAGGCGATACGGTATGACCCTCACACATAGTGGAAATCGAGCCCATCAATATCAAAGAGGATCTTACTATCATTTCAAGGCCCATTAGGATCCTCGATCGAAAGGTGCAAGTTTTCAAAAATAAGACGATCACGTTGGTGTTGGTTCAATGGCAACATCACACGCCAAAGGAAGCAACCTGGGAGAATGAAGACGACATCAAAACAACAGATCCTGAACTTTTCGAGTAACTGGTACGTAATTTTCGAGGACGAAAATTTTTTTTTAGGGGGGAAGAATGTTATGACCCGGTTATCTGTGGCTCAAATGAATGGCGATAGATTTAGGATGCACCAAGAGGGGGTACGTGTACGCACACTCTATCCTGACCCACACAAATGCTAATTTTAGGAATTTCTATTTTATTACGTTTACACTGTATAGGGCAACTAAATTATTTTGTTTACCAAATAAGAAGAGTCCCAAAAAGGACTCCTACTCTCTTGGAACTCTTGCCCCTTTTAGGTTTGGGAACTTACCCATTTAGGTCACCCACGTCCGTCTCTTCCTCTCTCTATAAATAAGAGCCACCAAAGGCTTTTAACCTAAAACCTTACCCTCCCTCTCTATATATAGATAGACTTGTTTATAAATATACATATATCTTAACCCACTAAACCAAACAGCCATCTTCCTCTGCCTCCCTCTCTCACTTTTGAACCAAACCCAATACCACGCTCCTTCCAAAACGCTTAGTAGGGCCCTCTCGATCGGCCCAGTGGTGGCGCACAAATACCACACCCGAGCCAAAGTGTTGCCTTGAATCGATTTGCATAAGTGTGAAACCGCCGATCCACGCGAAGTACATCACGATCTAGCGCTTGAAATCAACTCCTACGTGCACGCTCCAACAGGTGGGTGCCCCTCGATCGATCTTAAAATATTCAATTTTTTTATTTTAATAATAATAAGAATAAATATATATATATATATATATATATTAAATGAATATCTATTTATCTTATTTAGGTATTCAAAAGTTATATATATACATGTATTTCGGTGTGTATAATAACATAAATCCTATACATGGACATATAATAGTTGCCCTTGATATATATAGATATAAAATGAATATATATAGTGTTTTGTATTGCTTACATAGGTGTTTACAGTGGAGAGAGAGAGAGAGAGAGCTCTTCTTCTCCACAATTTCGTCAGTGAAGATAAGATATATTTCGGGGATCAGCCCAACTAAACGCCGACAATGCCGGGGATCAGCCCACTAGGGATCACCTAGGGGTTTAAAGGCTTGTTGCACACGCTAAGTGCAATCGTGTTCCCTACGAAAGTGGCATTTAAATTTTAGGATGTTAGTTTATTTTTATATTTATCATTCTCTTTGCTCGAGGACTAGCAAAGTGTAGGTTTGGGGGTGTGATCGGTGTTGAAATATGACTATAATTCACACTTTAAATCCTACATTTAGCTGTTCAATGAAAGCATCTGATGGTTGTTGTGAGGTTTTGATGTTTACAGGTGTTTCTGACAGCTAGATCGTTCAAGTGCATAAAAGAAGGAAATTACAGGCTAAAAAAGAGATATGGACAAAAAGGTCCAAAGAAGCATTGAAAGCCATGAAGAGAATCAACCTCCATCAAGAAAGGGAAGACTTTGCATTGAAGAGTCAATCGATTGAGGCATTATGGTCAATCGATTGACAGATGGAGAAAAACTCAACCCTAGAAAGTCAATCGATTGAGACATGAAGGCAGAAGTGTCCTAAGGGAATTCGAACTCAAAATCAATCGATTGAGACTTCTGTTTCAATCGATTGAGGAAATTAGGGTTAGTTTGAATCGGCTATTATAAATAAGAAGCCCACGGCTTTGTAAAGGGAGTTGTTTTGTTTTAGAGAGAGAGCTTTTTGAATAGAGAGTTTTTATTTCTTAGAGAGTTTTTTATTTTCTGAGAAAACTTTGTGTAATAATTAGAGACTTTTGTAAGAGAGTTTTCTGAGAGTAGTAAAATTGTGTTCTTCTTTTTACACCTTCTTTGCTCTTTACATTGGGAATGATTTTGAATACAATTGAAGATCTTGCAACAAGGATGAGAGGCTAAAGGCTGTAGGTCAAGGAGGATACGATCCCCAGATAAGTACCTATATTTTATGTTTAATGCCATAGTTTGATAATTTCATCATCAAATTGTTTTTCTCAAAGTGTAGTGATCCTGTTTTTAGTGTTTTGATCTAAAATACCATGAGATACGCTATGCTTTTCACATGATTCATACCGCGATTAGGCTGAGTCATTGTTTTTAGATAGGGTATGCCGGGTTAATGATCACGCTTAATTACTAGTCATGTTTCTCTTAGAATGATGGTGTGTTGATGTTCATAAAATTGTGGGTTTAAAAATAGAAAAGGGTATAAATCTGGGGTAGCAAATTCCTTGATCTTGTTTTTAAAATTTGTTCTTAGATTTCGCATTACATAATTTTTTAGATTAATTTGTTTTCTTTCTTGCAATTAGAAAAGTGTTAACTCTTGGTAAAAATTATATCTGCCCCTTGGTACTTCCTCGGGGATATTTTCTAAATCTCTAGGAAGAATTGAATAAAATTTCAGATTTCCCTGTGGGTTCGACACCCTTGTTCTTGCCTTACTAGAACAGATCTTGTACACTTGCAAGGGTTTATTTAAAATTGATCAGTGGCCCATAGGACCAACTTCAAAACGATCTCAATAGTAACTCAATGTAATCTAATGGATCAGAAAGTGTCACTAAAATTTCTAGGACGCGCTTTGAGGCTCAGAAATTAGAAAATTTAGTGAGGGATATTAACCCTTGTATAACTAGGCTAAGTGGATCATTTGACTGCCACATTGACCCACTCTTAGGTCAAATTAGTAAAAGGTGTCGATACTAAGACTGCACAAATATTATGAAACTTTAAAAACAGAAGGCCCGATCAGTAATCTGACGGCCCATAGAAGGTTTCTCCACAATTTTTTTTGTATGAAATATCTGTTCTGTTCAAATGTTAATTATTATTTTATATTCACAAGTATGTAAGGTGTATGAAATAGTTTCTTTAGGCCAAGTTAGTCCTTTCATCATATAGCATGCACCACATAGAAAAATCACGATAGGGCATACGCACAATTAAAAAGAAATAAGCTATGTCACACGACTTTTAAGCCTTCGTCATGGTGGGGTTCCCGTCACGGCCACGTGGAACTTGGAATGTAGGCATCCACGTACGGATCGAACACCTCTATGGGAGTATGGGCTGTCACACGAAGTACATCTAGGTTACTACGGAACCCGTTCCTTGGAAAGCGTGATTTTGTGAATCTTATCGCACCGTGGCTCACTTCAAATTAAGTTTTCAGCAAACAATAAGAAATGATATGTAAGATAAGGTAAGCTACGAATACGGATAATGAAGTTACGTTGTGAAGGCCAGCAAAATACAAATTAAGTTTCTACACGTGCCATGTCTTGTGTGCCACCGCAAGATCTAACGTCTGCAGCCAAGACGGGTCTTAAGGACAATATGATACGACAGTGTCCCGAATGTAAGGGGACACTGATTTAAATGCATGCAACCACATCGGGCTGGATGGTGGTATACGATATGATATGGAGGTTAGGTGGTTATCTACACGTGGACCTCGCGTGATAGACTCGAGCAGCGGCCTTGGCACAGGTCGTATACGAAAATTAGGTAGGATGTGAAGTACGTTGTGTAGGCGTATGGAGCAATATTAAGTCTTAAGATATGTCACATAGGAAAAGTCGACAAAGCAGACACAAAAGGAGATCAGAACTTGATGCATCATATTTATTTCATGTTATGTCGTCTTTTCATTTTATGTTACTTCTTTTCTTTTTATGCTATATTTTTCGGTTTTGTTATGATAGATATGAGATCTTAGATGTTTTTGTAATCATTTATAGTCTTGATTTATTTCAAAATGTATCGCACTCGGCGATTGCACACACGATCACCGAGTATTTTATGGTGGATCGATTGTGCAACTTCTTGAAGTTTACGTGATCGAGTAAACTCACCCCTCCCCAAAACTAATAGCCGGTGAGAACTCCGATTTTTCCATCCGAGGATGGGGATCTTTCTTTCTGATGCGGCTCAAGAGCGTGAAGACGTCGGCTACCATTTGACGAGGAATAGATCCGTGGATTACTTTGAGCATTGAGAGATTCTTAGTCATAGTTTTATTATTTTTCGTGAGATTTGTTATTAGATACTTTTATTTTTCAGCACCAATTTTGGGTTTGCTTTGGGACTGTTTTATTCTACGTAAAACCTCTGCTTGCTTTCGATTATAGATGCATGGTTAGGATTTATCACTTAATTAACGTCATCTACGTTTTCCGCTGTTGTTTTCTTGAATAATTTATTTTTAAATGATGCTATTAAATGCCTTGATCCATATGCTAAATCGGTATAAGAATTATGTGTATGTCCGCTTATCGCCTTAACAAGCGTGCGGTGTCATAACACTGAATTCTAGGCCCTTGAGATCGGGTAAGGATTTTGGGTCGTGACAAGGTGATTCTGTTTGATTTATGGGCGAGCCCTTCTGGGCTAAGAGTGAGAATAACCCTAGTGGAGAAGGGTATTAAATATGAATAAAGGAAGAGGGACATGATTGGGCTTTAATTTTCAGCCTATATACGTTCACGATGAACTTAATTATGCTCCATGCCTCTATTTATTTACAGCAGATTGTTTATCTACCCAGATCTCATTATTTGGGTGATTTTGATTATTTCTGTTAGGCAAATCAATGAACTCCTTACTTGATTCTCTTTACCGTAACTTATCTTTTGACTTGGAGAATTGACTTTGACCCTGTTGGGTTGTGAGGACATATTTACATATGAATTATCTCCAATCCATGTGGAGACTCATAATCCTTAACATATGTTGAACTTGCCGTTTCGTTTGATTTGCTTATCATTGGTTAACATTGATTGCTCATGCTCCTACAAGATACATTTCGGGAGTGGGTGAAGTATTGGTGCACGGTGCACCCAATTCTTCTGACTAATAAATCTCAAATTTAGGCCTTATATTGGGATGTTATGAACCTCAAATATTCCCATGGGTTGGGGCATTATAATGGTGTATATTTTTTTAGTGGATAAAGTCTTGTTTTGGGCTTGATTCTTACAAAGAATATGCTTTAGACTATCCAATTTTTATTGGGCCATTTTGGACTCTTTAAAGGACCTACTTGTTGTGGGCTTGGATTGGGCATGGCTGTGTGAATTCTTGGACCCTATATGGATAATGCCCAATTAATTTTTCAAGTTACTTTATTAAATCAAATATATTATCAATTAATTCTTGGATTATTTTTACTATATTGTCAATTATTGGTTTTGGTGGGGCAAGGTTATGACATTGTTTGCACTACAAAAATAAGGTGTTTCTACGGCACTTGCTATTAAAGTAGTTTTTTATAATGGCATGACTAATAGCGGCAGTTTTTGGTAGCAACAAGGCTAATAGTCTTATTTTTGTAGTGCTGGAACTCATATGGTTGAGCTTCCTTATTAGTCAAATTATTTTACTAATTCTCATAATCATATTTAAGGCTTTAATTTAGATTTGTGCAAATTTTATAAACTTTTGCATCTTAGGCTTGTGGATACATAAATGGCTTTGAACATTCTTGGTATTTGGGTCATCTCTAGGCTCAAATAGGGCCTAAGCTTGAGTTAATTATATAAGGCCCAATTTAGCCCCATTGAAAAGGTTTTATTGGTTTGGGTGTATCGGCCCATTTTTAAGTCTGATTTTGACTCATTAGTAATCAATTTCAATCTACTCGTTGAGGCCTATGCTTCGGACTTATTATTGGCAACAGTTAATGACTGTACATGATGGAATAAAATACTTGAGTAACCCAATAATATATCTAGTACATTGTTATTACATGTGCTTTTAGATCTTTGGTTTGATCTTATGACTTAAGTGTATGCGTGTGGAAGCTCATAGGTCTATGACTAAGTTTTGTAATTATAAATTTATTTAAAATATTATTTTATGGCACTCTTGACTATTTGCATGCCACACACACACTTTACGGTGAGTTGGTTAAGCTCTTGAGATTAGATATATCGGGTCTAGGTTTTCCAATAGGGTTAAGGAAGACCGCTAAAGTGGTCATTCGAGAGACTATAATTGAAGTAAGATTGGATCTCCCCAAAGGTGACCATTCTATGGAGGTTGTTGTTTTTTGAATCTTGAGATTTTATCTCATCAAGATCACCTTATACACTGATTTACATAGAGTTATTGATTATATCCAAAGGTAATTCATTAATTTCGTGTAAATGGGGTGAGTAGAATAGTTGTAAGTGTAAAGGAGAGAGAATGATGATTCTCTTGTCCAAAGGTAGTGAATTATCGGGATCAAACCGAAAACATAAGCGATTAGGTCTACGCGCATTTATCAGCGCTCCAGGGGAGAGGATAGGTTGTACACTCAGTTTATGTCCAAAGGTGATGCTGAATGTTGCACATTATCTATACTCAAAGAGTAGATTATTTGCACGTGATAAAACATTCTAATCAATTTGTTCATACCTCTAATACGAATTGTTTTATCCTTAGTGGATATTAATGACTTATAGTCATTTTGGAGTCCTTTGTGGACATAAGTCTTTTAAACTTTTTGGTGACATGTTATCGTGTCTATATCTTTGGTGAATATTAATGGCTTATAGTCATTTTGGAATCCTTTGTGGAAATTGGTCTTTTAGACTTTTTGGTGACATGTTATTGTGTCTATCCTTGATAGATTCTATGGTTGGTGACATAATTTTGTGATGCAACTTTTAATATTAAATAATAGATATATCGATAGGACTATTTGTTAAAAGAATAAATTTGTAAATCATTATGGAGTGGGGATCTCCATTTATATATTATTACAATTTATTATGAAAATTTCTTTTTTAAAAATTTGACTATTATATTTTGAACATAATTTATTATTTAATGGTTATATGGTTTTATTATTACATCACGATTATCACCGTAAGGGTTTGGTAAAGTCTTAAACTTTGCATTTTAAGTGTGAGTTATCTCACTTCTAAATTGCAGTTATCATTGATACATCTTAAAATCTTTGCCTTATATATACATGTATATTCTGGGTGGAGTTTTTCACAAATTAAGGGTGAAGTTTTTCACAATTTGGGTGACACACCTTGGTGAGTGAGCCAATAGAAAATTTTTATTTTGGGCAGAATTTTTCACAAAATTGAGGGTAAAGTTTTTTACAATTTTTGGGTGGCACACCTTGGTGAGTGAGCCAATTAGGTTTTACCTTAATCTTGCTTGTGAGTATTGGTACTCTTTGGATTTGCTCGGAGTTAAACGTGATTAGGCACCACATTAATAACTTATTGTTCTGAGGGTAAGGTGAAGTATTTTACAAGCCAGAATTTTCTAAATGTCAGAACAACATACGACGAGTATGGAGCGGGACATTATGGACTTACACACTTTCGTTGTGCATTTAGTTCACATGTTAAATTGGTTATCAATCTCTCAAATTTGTTGTTAATTATAGTTTTGTGACCATAGAACTGTCGTAGTATCAATTTCAGAAAATGATATACTATGCGCATTCATGATCAATTCCTATATTTTCATTAAATTTGGGTGATTTTGGGAATGCCTAAGTTATTTCAAACAACGTTCGTTTTCAGAGTGCACTCATTTTGGTTGTGTAATCCAGTGGGAGTCGTTTTTAAAACCATAGTCCGTGTGTGAACCAAGTGGGAGATTGTTGAAATTTTTTATGAAAACTAAAATTGTTATTGTGTGGCCCACACACATGCACTAGGATTTTATAAAACCCTGGATTGCAGTTGCTTGAAATAATAAAAGACATTATTGAGCATTGAAGGAAACCTTTAGGTTTCCTAATTTACATGTGACTCTTATTCCTATTAGAATACCTTGATGGACGGTTTTCTACGCAGGGCATGACTCTTCATGCTATATATATATATATATATATATATATAGGTGGACGTCCCTCGCTCACTACATACAAGCCTTTTGACATCTTTCCATCAAGAGAGTGTAGCAAGAGAAGCGGGTAAAGTCACCTTCTTCTTCTTCTTTGTAGGAAAGGCCTCGAGACTAATACATCGGATTAAAGCTAAAGCGACGATCACGATCTTTGCGATAAGGTACACACATATATTTTAATTTATAGATCGGATCTGTTATTTTGATTGATCATACGCCTAGATCCTAGGGAAAATATTTGGATGGTCGGATCGATAGATCCAAGAATATGATCTCAACATGTAGTATTGAACCACCGGCCGCCAGAAACATAAACGAAAGGCCCAATTTGAGTGCATATGATGCTCTCTTTTGCAAAGTGATTTTGTTGGTTCTGGTTAAATTTGAAGCAACAATAACTGCTGCTTAAGATATGCATGCGTCCAAGCATGAAGCACATGGGAAAAATCCAAGTTTAAATAAATTCCCATACCATTATTATTGACAAATTTTGTTGGGATGTCAGGTTTAAGATGCCGGAGAACTCGATACCCAAGGATGTGGCTTTTCATATTATAAGCGATGAGTTGATGTTGGATGGGTATCCTGTAGAGGTTTAGTCCCACATTGGGTAAATTATAACCTTGTCTCTACCATTATAATATCTTGGGCCCGGCCCCTCCACTCTTTGTCAGTTGGTTTTGAGTTGGATGTACAGATTTATCATATCCAAGCCTTACTTTGGCCTATTTTGTAACGACATGGATTGAACCAGAGTGTGATTAAGCTTGTGATGGCTGCCATTAAGGAGAACTACCATTGAGCTCCAGGCAAGCCATGCCTCTTATCCCTTGCAATTGCCTTTTGTATTTTATTCCTTATTTACATGAATGATTTGAATACGAGATTTGTATTCAAATGTATTCCAATCTGCAAAGGGCCAATGATTAGTGCCTCTAATAGATATACTATACCTGTTGCAACAAGAAAATGGAAATGATACCCATACCGGCGATAAGTATTGGTTTTCGGCCAAACTGATACGTATCTGTCCGATACGTATCAGTATCTCATTTCGGGGTATTCGATACGGTATCGGTTTTGACCGAGACGTTCAATTTTATTTTATTTTTAAATACGCCAATATATATCAACTGAGCCGTATCGGCCTCGGGCAAACCAATACCCGAGACCGATACCGATTTTGATACCTTTCTTTTGAAACATCTTAAAATATGGGAAGTGACCGATTATTTGCCTTCAGATTTCAAATATAGTGCATAAAATCCCTCAACTCATCTAGCATTATTTCTACAAAATTTACATTTTCAAAAGGTTGGTGTAAGGAGGATGGGCCTGTGTAGTGTGCTAGACCAAAATGATTCTATAATGCAGAATTAAACACTTAATTAAAATTATAACTAAAATATACAATATATTATACCTCCAGCCATTGATGCTTACTCAGACTTTCTCATTGTTTCTCTCTCTCTCTCTCTCTCTCGGTTTTGGCACTTTCAAACTCTACTCACTCTAGTTAGATGGTGTAAGATTGAAGGGGCTCGAGTGTGTGAGTTTGGAGACCAAACCATGGTATTTATAGCCAAGGCTTTCATCAAGCCTTAGTGGCTACATGTCCCACAACATGGGTAGTTTTCACAACTTCCAACTTTAGATATCATGGGTAGTTTCCACAACTTCCAACTTCATGGGTAGTTCCCACAACTTCCAATATCATGGGTAGCTTCCATAACTTCCAACTTCATGGGTAGTTTCCACAACTTTTAATATCATGGGTAGTTTCCACAACTACAAAAGTGATGGAGACTAGAAGTGGACCACTTTAAGAGCTCCTTAAATTAAGGGAAGTTGGAGACCTCTTTGAGAAGCGGTCAACATTCTCCCACTTGGTCCACACTTCTAATCTAATGTCTCATCTTGAACCCATCGATAATCTGTATTAAGTAATAAGTACATGAACCATGGCGATAAGTCCTCTAATGACGAGTATTACCATCCATGTATTACTATGTATGTATAACTTATATGGCAATAATTTCTTAATAAATAAACCCTATATTTATTCTTGGTCCAACACAGATGAATTTTCTCAAAATTAAATTAAAGTGCACATCAATATGAGAAAAATATCAGAATAATTAAGAATTTCTATAAAATGACATTGTCAATACAATAAAAAATTACGTAATGGAACCAAGTCTCATATTTCCTACATAATCCTTGAATTTAAACGGTAGCATGCCCTTTGTCAAAGGATCGACGATCTTAACTCAATGCTAACGTACTCAATGACCACTTTCTTTTCTTTAATATGTTCCCTTATGGTTAAATACTTAATGTCGATGTGTTTACTTCGACTCCCACTTTTATTGTTCTTAGCCATAAAAATAACAATTGAATTGTCGCAATACATTCTTAATGGCCTAGAGATAGAATCCATAATTCTAAGCCCGAAAATAAAACTCTTAAGCCATACACCATATGAAGTAGCCTCAAAACAAGAGATGAATTCGATTTCTATAGTGGAAGTTGCAGTCAAAGTCTGCTTGGCACTCCTCCATGATATAGCTCCATCAGCCATCAAAAATATATATCCTGATGTTGATTTGCGTGAATCAATGCAGCCGACAAAATCAGAATTTGAGTAGCCAATTACTTCTAGATTGTCTGTCTGTCTATACATAAGCATATAGTATTTGGTTCCTTAAAGGTATCTCATTACTTTCTTTGCAGCTCTCAAGTGATCTAAACCTGGATTACTTTGATATCGTCCCAACATTCCCACAATAAATGCAATGTCAGGTCTTGTGCAGACTTGAGCATACATTAGGCTTCCGACAGCAGAAACATACGAAATGTTCTTCATTTGTTTCCTTTCAAGGTTGTTCTTCGGGCATTGGTTCAAATTGAACCTATCACCCTTCACAACGGGGGCTACACTTAGTGAACAATCCTTCATACGAAATCTCTCTAAAACTTTATTAATATAAGTTTCTTGAGATAGATCTAAGATACCTCGAGATCTATCTCTATGGATCTTAATACCAATGATATAAGATGCCTCACTCATATCCTTCATATCAAATTTTCTAGAGAGAAAACGTTTCACCTCATGCATAAAACTCTTATCATTAGTTGCTAGCAAAATGTCATCCACATATAAAACAAGAAAACAAACTCTACTCCCATTGATCTTCTGATATATACATTGATCCATAATATTTTTTACAAAATCAAATGAAGAAATTATATTATGAAATTTCAAATACCATTGGCGGGATGCTTGTTTTAAATCGTATATAGATTTCTTAAGCTTACAAACCAATTGCTCACTATCACTAGAGGAGAATCCTTCATGTTGTTTCATGTAAACCTCCTCCTCTAGATCTCCATTGAGAAATGTCATTTTCACATCCATTTGTTGCAACTCTAAGTCAAAATGGGCTACTAATGCCAAAATAATTCGCGAGGAATCTTTCTTAGATACAAGAGAAAAAGCCTCCGTGTAATCGATTCCTTCTTTTTGAGTGAATCCTTTAGCAACGAGTCTTGCCTTGTATCTCTCAATGTTTCCCAATGAGTCTTTTTTTATTTTAAAGACTCATTTACATCCAATAATTTTTATATAATTAGACAACTCAACAAGATCCCAAACTCTATTACTCTTCATAGAATTCATCTCTTCCTTCATGGCATTGTACCATAATTCTGAGTCTTTGCAACTCATGGCTTGTGAAAAGGACTCGAAATCATTTTCGGCTCCAATGTTGTAGTCAGATTCTTGTAGATACACAACATAATCATCAGGAATTACTGATCTCTTTGATCTAATAAATCTTCTTAATGTTGAATCATCGTCTTCCTGAGAAGTATGCGGTTTAACTTATTGTTCAACACCAGTTTAAACTACTTCATCTACTGAAATATCGTCAGCAGCTTGTGGAATTTCAACGATTCGTTGTTCAACACTAGTTTGAACTTGAGGGGTGCTATAAATAATAACCAATCTATCACTTGAGGTAGAAGGTTGAGATTTTGAATGATCCTTCTCAAAAACTGTGTTCCTGGTTTGATCTCTCCCACTGATTAAGTTATTTTTAAGAAACTTTACATTTCTTGATTCCACAATCCTAGTGATGTGAGATGGACAATAAAATTTATAACCTTTAGACCGTTCAGCATATCCAATGAAATACCCACTGATGGTCCTTGGGTACAACTTCTTCTCTTGTGGATTATAAATTCTTATTTCAGATTGGCATCCCCAAACGCGCATATGTCGCAAACTCGATTTCCAACCTTTCCATAATTCAAATGGCGTTTTAGGAACAGCCTTGGTTGGAACTCAGTTTAATATATACACTGCCATCTTAAGTGCTTTAGCCCACAAAGATTTAGAAAGATTAGAGTTGCTAAGCATAATCCGCACCATGTCCAATAATGTTCGATTTCTTCTTTCTGCTACACCATTCTGGTCCTGTGAACCAGGCATAGTGTATTGGGCAACAATCCCATATTCTTAAAGAAACTTTGTGAATGACCCAGGTGCTTATCCATCTTTTGTGTATCTACCATAATATTCTCCACCTCTATCTGATCTTACGATCTTAATTTGTTTACCGCATTATTTCTCTACTTCAGCCTTAAAGATTTTAAAGGCATCTAATGCTTCGCTCTTGTTATAAAATATGTAGAGATACATATATCGTGAATAATCATCTATAAAAGAGATGAAGTATTTCTGACTATGTGAGTCTATGTCTGGACTACATATATCAGTATGTATGATCTCTAATATGTCCGAACTCCTATTGGCACCTTTCTTTGACTTGTTGGTCTACTTTTCTTTAATGCAATCCACACAAGTCTCAAAATCAGTAAAATCTAGGGTATTAAGTACCCCTTCATTTATTAATCTTTTAATTTTTTTTATGGAGATGTGACCTAATCTCCGATGCCATAATGTAAAGGAATCTTCATTAATAACACATCTTTTAGAGCCAGTATGAACATACATTGAATCATAAGTGGCATTGTTTTATAAATTAATGCAGTAAAACCCATCAGATAAAGTACCATTCCCAACACAATCAGATTTATAAAATAGGCTGAATGATGAATCTGAAAAATTAAAGGAATATTTAAAAGGTACAAACCTTAAAACTGAAATTAAGTTTCTAGAAAAACTTGGAACATAAAAGGTCTTTTCTAACTTTAAAATAAAACCACTACTTAAAATTAAATTGCAAGTTCCTATAGCTTCCACATGCGAGCTCATCTTGTTCCCTGATAAGATGTTTGCTCACTTCCCACTGGCTTCCTTAGGTTTAGCAAACCCTGCAAAGAATTCGAAATGTGGATTGTTGATCCAGAATCAATCCACCATGTGTTAATATTGACTTTAACCATATTAGATTCATAACAAACAAATGAGGTTGGATTACCTTTGTCCGCAAGTCATTTATGAAATTTGGCACATTCCTTCATCATGTATCCCTTTTTTTGACAGAAGAAACACTTGGAATCTTTCTTAATATCAGCTTGGGGAGGTATTTTACCTTTCCCTTTCTTATTGGTTTGAGATTTTCCCTTTCCATGCGTTGACAGTATTGCACTTTCTTCCTGTTCCATCACCAGTCTCCCTTACTCTTGAACACACATGGTCATGGGTTCATTGATTGACCAATTATCCTTATGTGTGCTGTATAAGACTTTGAAGGGTCTGTATTGGTGCAAAAGGGTGTTCAGAATGTAGTGTACCAAGAAGGACTCTAACATTTTAACATCGAGTTTCTTTAATTGGGCCACATTATCCCTCATTTGCACGATGTGCTCATGCACACTTTTCACACTGGTGAGCCTTAAGGATGAGAACTTCATGATTAAGGTGTTTGCTAGTGCCTTGTCAGAAGTGACAAATTGTTCATGAATGGCCTTTAGCAAGTCTCGAATATTTTCATGCTGATCGACAAAACCACGAATACCAGCAGAAATTCTAGTCTTAATGAACATCATGCTGAGGTGATTAGATCGCTCCCATCGCTCATAAAGCGTGATGTCCGTTATAGTGCTAGCATCAGTGAGTGTTGGTGGTTCGTCTTTCCTAATAGCATAGTCTATGCCCATCCACCTTAAATGAAAAAGAACTCTCTCTTTCCAGACCTTATAGTTATCTCCCTTAAGTTCAGGGATATTACAAAGAACATCATAGAAATTTACAAATTGTACAACTGCATAAAATTATAGATTACAAGCTTATGTTAAAACTGAGGCCTTAATAAAATTTTCATGCTTTACCAATGTAAATCATGTTTAAAAATTGAATTTAATGATATAAAAATTGCTTGTGGGTCAAAATTTTTAATCCAAGCAGATTCAATTATTCTTTATGATAGAATTTATCAAATTATTTACTAAATACAAACTTTATGATAAAACTATCAAATTATTTATTAATTCATAATTCTTGTGGGTAAGTTATGAATAATTTGATATTTTACCCTAATTAATCATATAAATACAATAAAAAAATTTATGGGATAAAATTTATTATATTAAGTATGATTAATTACAATTAATGTCTAAATATTATTTACGTGATCCTAAATTATAATATATAATTTTTATTTAATTAAAGATGTTGTGGCTATTCTTTAATTAACTAAAAATGATATGGATCACTAGACATTACATTTTTTTATGCATAAAGATTAACTAAATATGAGAATAATAAATAAAATTTACACAACAATAATTCAAAAGGCATAATAAATGAGTTTGCACAAAAGGCTTGGGCCCAAAACCTACAATTTAAACCATCTATAAAGTGGAAACTAATAGTCATTTTTTTTTTTTACCAAAACTGAAAACATGGTGTGAATCACGACCCAAAAACCAATTATGATTTTTAATCAAAATAAAAAAATAAAAAATTAGAAAATCAGTTTCCACATGATTTTAATGTGTGGTTTCGAATCAAAATCGAACAGAATAAACCTTAATTTTAGTCAATACAGAGACAAATAAAGTATCTCCAAACATCAAGACAGAGATTAAACGGCTTTGATACCAACTGTTAGACCAAAATGATTCTATAATGCGAAATTGAACACTTAATTAAAATCATAATTAAAATATACAAGAAATTATACCTCCAGCCATTGATGCTTACTCAGACTTTTTCATTGTTTCTCTTACTCTCTCTCTCTGTCTCTCTCGGTTTTGGCACTTCCAAACTCTAGTCACTCTAGTTAGATGGTGTAAGACTAAATGAGCTTAAGTGTGTGATTTTGGGGACCAAAAATGGTATTTATAGTCAAAGCATCCACCAAGCCTTAGTGGCTACATGTCCCACAACACAAGTAGTTTCCACAACTTTCAACTTCATGGGTAATTCCCACAACTTCCAATATCATAGGTAGATTCCACAACTTCCAACTTCATGGATAGTTCCCACACCTTCTAATATCACGGGTAGTTCTCACAACTACAAAAGTGATGGAGACTAAGAGTGGACTACTTTAAGAGCTCCTTAAATTAAGGGGAGTTAAAGACCTCTTTGAGAAACGGTCAGCATAGTGCACTAGTCATCAATTGTGTACACTCTCACAATACATTTGTTTTCACAAAATTTGAGATGTCCAAGTGGGTGGTCATTGTATCAGATGTGACACAGCCAAAACACTCCAAACCATCTGATCACATAAGTTTTGTTTATTTATTGGCCATGCACACTTTCTCATCAATTTACAAGTTCTTCTTGGTTCTTGATCAGATGGTGAGTGCAGTTTCTCGGCTGAACCCTATATAGGCAGTGGCCACATGTCAATAATCTGGGATGTTTTGAAGATAAACATGCACACAATTGATGGCATGCATTGGTGGGTTTGAATTCAGGTTATTAATATCCGTTTTGCCTAACTCAACATCATAAAATCGACTTATAAGGTAAGGTTTGTTTAGGTTTATATAGCCCAAGGCTATGGATATTATAGGCAATTTCGGACTACCTATCACTTATGTCCACCTTCCATCCATCACTTATTCATTTCCACCTTCAGATTTTTCATCTTCTTCTTTTGTGTCGGCTAATCTGTTTCGGCAACCAATTTAAAGCAATCAACGATATCGAGATATACTTAGCGGAGATATTCAGCATTTGGTGAGAGGTTAGTAGCAACACCCTTATAAAAACTCGGTTATATACTTTTAGATAAAGCTGTAGACAAGCACAACACCATAATCTAGCTTTATCGGTCTGGATTGAATATCAGACGGAGCAATTTGTGATGGATATGTGAAGCAGTATGATCTTTAATAACACTAAAGCTCATAGTATAAAAACTCGGTTACTTCTAGATGGTGTATACGAGCAGCACTCTATGGCTTTATGGCCCGGATCGAATTTATGGCGGGGATCGAATATCAAACTGATAGTTAACAGTAGTATAGTACGATCATTAATCAATCCTTACTATACTAAAAAATAGTTTTTATCAATTTCTGAGCACCTATATAGTAAGAGTACTAATCTAATTTACCTTCCTATGTGGCAGGAGTCTTCTTTTGTTTTTATTTTTTTCATGCCTAAAATGCCCCTTAACTCTTGAGCACTTATATAGCATAAGTCCTAATCTAATTTACCGTCCCATACAGTAGGAGTGTTCTTTTGTTTTTATTTTTTCACATGCCTAAAATAGCCCTAACTCTTGAGCACCTATATAGCATGAGTCCTAATCCAATTTACTGTCCCATATAGCAGGAGTCCTCTTTTATTTTTGTTTTTTTGGCCTTTAACAAGACTCCTAATCAAATTATAACCGTCCCATATATAGCAAGACTGCTAGGGTCCTCTTTTGTTTTTTGCTTTTTCCCTTATAACAAGAGTCCTAATCTAAAATAGATAAATAAAACAATTAATTGCACAGAATTCTGATTCACATTTTCTAAGAAAATGTGACAATGAGAAGAATAACTAAAGAAATTTGATGGGTTTTCTTCCTTTATTCCTTTATTCCTTCTACTTCTTTTTATATACTAACCACCTTAATAGTTGAATCATTGTTCTACACCCCAACGTTGAGGGCATTAACTGAAGAAATTGTACGTAGAAAGGTAAATAGCCTAACTTCAATGGTTCCTTTGTAACCATTGCTACAGGCAGAGAAGAAAGGTCTCTGAATTTTTTAAGCTTGGTTTTCATCAAAGGGCTCTGAATGATTTATAGAAACTAGGTGTTTAGTGTATGTGTGAAAAGGGTTGGGGCTACTTATTACACCCACAACATTTAAACAAAGAAAACCTTGTTGATTGGTGCCAATCAGACGATGTAGAGCCTTTATCATCCCAATCATGCATAAAAAGATCTTGAGATCATGGGTCTTGCATCAGACGGTCAGATGTTGATTCCAAGTGACACACATCTCAAAAAATGACCGTGATCATAGAGTACCATCAAAAGTGGTTCACGTTTACGATTTGGGATGTGTGCCACATGGAACCAAACTCTGACTCTTTGATGGTAGGTACTTGATCTCTACCCTCACGTGATCTAAAGATCTGTTGTGTGAAATTTTGGGATGAAAAACGTTCTACATTATCCGATTAAAATCAGTCAACGATGTTTTCATTGTTGAAGTGGTGTGGCAGTAACTAAAAAAGTGTGGCAGTAACACTTGTTTTAAGTGGCAGTAACATATAGTGTGGCTATAACACTTCTCTTAAATGACAGTTATAGGAAATTGAAGGAGTGGTTGTCAGTTGAAGAACCGATTCAGTGAGACCCTATTTGTGTTCCATTGTAGCCCAAGCTCGGAAAATGAGCTTTCCTGAGCAAATTCCAAAGAAAACAGGAGGTCTCTTTCTCAAGAAAATGGGCTGAAAACCCACAGCCAAGAAGAACTCCCAAATGTAGGGAAAGCTCAAAAAGTCTCAAGAAATGCCATTTTCTGCTGAAAATCCTCAGGAAAGTGGGTTTTCTTAGCTCTCAAATGAAGCCTTAGTGTAGTAATATAAATTTTATTGTTTCAAAATTAAAGAAGTATCTTTTCATATTTGAATTTATCTCTTCATTATAAATCTGAAAAGATACAAGTTTGACATCTCTTCACCGTAAATCTGAAAAGACACAAGTGAAATTGATTTATCTTTTACTTTCATCTGAAAAGACATAACTCTGTTATCCAAAAAGGCACAACTCTCTGAAAAGACACAAGTGAAATTGATTTATCATTTTACAGAAAAGACACCACTCTCTGAAAAGACACAGATCTGAAATCTTTTCACTATAGTATGAAAAACAAAAACTATAATAACATTCATTTCTCCTCTTCTCCTACTTTCTTATTTTCTTAAAAAAATCTTTTTGTGTATCAAAGGCAGGTTCTTTCTCTAGAAAGTGCAATCTAGAAAAGAACATATAATTCTTGGCAAGATCGGACTCTGTTGTATCCTGAAGGTAGATTTGCTGGGAACCCTATTACATATTTATTTATCCGACAGAGTGGGAGCATCTATTGTCTTTAAGACAACGTAGTGAATTATGTGCCTCAAAGTCATTATCAATACCATTTTTTTATCAACACATCCATGGTCCAAAATGTTGTCAAACAATAAAAAAACTCAATGCGCTATAATGTGTGAGGCAGTACCCAAACTTTGGCTGAAGTTTAGACCACAAAAAAATTAATTTTTTTTAATAGATGACATATGACATTGCACACTATTGGTGCGCGCTTTTTCTGGGTTCCTCTCGGTTCCCGTTAAATCAGTGGCTTCTAATTCTGTCCTGGTGGACTCTAGCGATGCGGTGTTTAGAATAATTGAAGTAAAAAAAAATGTCAGAATTCTGACTGAAATAAAAGACTAATTTTTGCTGAAACTTTGATTTAAGCAAAAGAATTTATGCTAATAACATCTAATTAAAACAAATAAACTAATTTTTCTACAAATCTGATTAAGATAAGCAAACTAATTTTGTAAAAATCTCTAATTGAAGCAATGAATTGACAATGCTAGATAATCTAATTGAAGTAACGAATTTAATCTCATTTAATTATAATTGAAGCAAGGAATTGATCGATTAAATTCAGATCTAAAGAGATTAATCAGTCATACAAAGATTTAAGACACTTAATTAATTAAGCATACTGGAATGAACTTACTAATCAATAGTACTAAAAGTAAAAAACTAAATCAATTAATCAATTCTAAAATTCCTAAGAAAAGGGGGGTTTGGGTTCGCTATGCTAAGGAGGATTGGCCTCGTTCCCGAGTACCCTCCATAAGCTCTATTGGGGAAATCGGGTGGCTAAAATTGAAAATAAACTGAATTTGTGGACCGTAAAATAGTGCTTTGGGATTTTTCAGAGTTGATTTTAAAATAGTGATTGTGAATTAAATTGTAAAACTAGAATTATAAGACTGAAATTATATTTGGATTTTTTTAGAGATGTTAAAATAAGCAATTTAGAATTAAAATTAAATTTTTAGTACTGAATTCGGGTTCGAAATCAGGAGATCAGGCCGTATGATTAAAGATTGGTTATGAATCGAAGGATTAGAATAAAAAATTAACGATAGGACTGTAAATCGAGATTTTAGAACTGAATTAAAGTTTAAAATCGGTATATTGGACCGATGGATTAAGGACTGGTTCTAGAAACGGAGAACTGGAACCAGATATATAGAATTTCGGTCCGAACATGAGTGCTACGGTCTAAAACTAAAAATAAAAATATTAATAGAATTCCTAGATCTAGAGATTAGAAGCTATGATTGCGAATTAAAATTTTAAATCCTTACCTAGGGTTGGGGCTGTAGAGAGAAATCTCGAAGATTCGAAGCTTGAATCTCGAAACCATGATTAAGATGCTTTATGGGTTGGTTCTCGGAGTTCTCTGGTTTCGGAATTCCAAAAAAATCTATTCTCTCCCGTAAAATTGCCAACCGCCTCTCTCTTTTTGAAAAAAAAAAGATTTTATAGGTTTTTCTTCAATTACGCGCCTTATTTCAGGCGTTTAATTGAATTACACGACTGGTTCTTAGCGCTTAATTGCTTTGAGTCGGTCACCAACTCAATGAGCGACCGGCTGACTTACTCAGCGAGTTTTTCAGTCCTAACAAAATTAGGATTAATTGCGCACGTAATGGCAGGTGCGCAATCTGATTAAGCGTTTAGTCATAAGCGCGTAATTTAGGAAACTTAGGGATTAAGGGTAATGAGACTAGGTTGGGAGTAGGCCAATTGCGCGCTGGTTTTGTGGCGCTCAATTCGATTGCGCGTTCGATATCAGGCGCGTGATCGAGTCTCGAATAAATTTGAGAAAGGAAATTTGGTCTCAAAGGGGGACTGATTGCGCGTTTGTGGTCTGTCGCACAATCGAATTACGTGCAGGATTTCAAGCGCTCAATTCGGGGTTGTCCGGGTCTGGTCTCTAGAATGAAATGCAGGACTATTGTTTCAGTCTGCATTCCGACTATATACTATCATTTCAGTATAAAGCCTACCCATTTCAGGATTTGAGCTACAAAGCTATTGTTTCAGCTTGTGTTCAGTCATGTATTATTGTTTCAGTGCATGATTCCCATATCAGAGTTAAAAAGAAGGTCAAAGATTGACCGAACAAAAAATATATTCCGATAAGGAAAAATAGGGGTATCTACACACACGATCTCCAAAAAAACTCTATCATGGAATCAAGTGTCATGTGACATATGATATAAGATTTGAATGCATAAGTTCATCCATACATTAGAACCCATAGACCTTTTTCATTTTATAAATTTATTATTATATTTATGATTTTATAGAGCAACACGTGCTTTGCCCGTGAATGTTTACTAGTACTCCAAAAAAGGATTAGGCATTAGTGGAGCCGTGAAGTTAATTCTTTATTACTTTGAGGTCATAATACACCACCACGCTCCGCAGTTGACGTCCTCGGCGGCCTAGTTTATGGCGGATCTCACTTTTGTACCCCTTTGGAGCCCTTGGGTACCCCTTTTCTCATATCGCCCCTCCTGGGGACTCCACGGCTGCCCACTCTCTGGCATCTTTCACTCCAGTACCCCTCTTTGAGGCCCCCAAGGCGCCCCTTTTGTAACTCCGATACCATTTGTTAACCAATACTCCAAATATGCTTACACGTTAATAGAGCGAGAAGTTAATTCCTTATTAATTTGGGGTCATAATAATAATATAAAAACTCAGTCACTTCTAGGCAAAGCTGTAGACAAACACAGCACCTAATCTCTATGGCTCTAACGGCCTTGATAGAATATCAAACCGACCAATTTGTGATGGATGTCGAGAAGCAGTATCATCGCCCCTACTTCTGAAAACCATAATATAAAAAACTCTCTTATGTCGTATCCAAACCCACACGGGCGCCGCCCTAATCTCTCTCTCTCCTCTCCCCAATAAGTAGAAGCAACCTAGGGTTTCTTATCTGTTGAGCAACTTCATATATAGTTATGCTCCCGCTCAAATCCTTTCCAAATTTACGATCCTATAAACTTCTCTAATTCTTCTTCCCTTCTCGGATTCCCCATCGATTTATTGCTTTCTTCCCCTATTTAAATTTCAATTATGATCAGTTCCTTTTCGATTTGTTTTTGTTCTATTTCCCTTTCGATCTTTCAGAATTTCTTCGTATTCGGCCCTGTTTTGAATCCATTCTCACCATACGGCATGGCTAATCATTCCTTCGTGTCTCCGTAAACCTCCTAATCTTGATAGCTTGGGAAATATGTAAAGCCTAGGGCTTGTTCTTCGACATCGATTAGAAGATAATTAGGGTTCTCTTAGGTATTGAACGGTGTTTGATCCATTCTTGAGAGATCTAGAGCTGTTTAATTTGGTTCAGTTATGCTGCAAGAGCAGCCGAAGCCGATTCGGAGGTACTTGTCAAGCGGCGGGCGCTCGTTTGGGTTTTCTGTTGAGAGGGATGATAGAGGTTGGACTCTGCTTCACGTCGGCGCCCGAAGGGGCGATCTGAAGGAGGTAAGTTTTCTGGCATATTAAAATCTTTATATTTTAGCTGAGTTTTTCTTCTTTTCTTCGTGTTATATATATATATATATATATATATATTAAAGATTATTGTAGCTCTCTTCTTCTTAACAATCCAAATTCAGGTGTTGATTGGCGATTCATGATCAGATAGGTAATTTTGTTATTTGAAATTTAATACAAGTTAGTGTCAGATGCTAATTATGTAACATATTTTGAGATCATTGCCGTGCGTTAATTAGTTTCTGAATATATGGCATCAACATTTATCTGGGTGATATCTCACAATCTGTGATTGATATTATTCTTTAACGGCTCGTGTGGTTGCCGAAGATGCATCTCGCGGGAGATGGTCATCTCCTGAGAGATGTTTTTCTGGTAGATGATCTCCAAGGAGATAGTTGTAGGAATATCCTGTTTGACTCACCTGGAAGATCAGTTTAGGAGACTAATGTCCTTCATTTAGGTCGCCTGTAAATTGATTGCAATTGAATTATCAAAGATTTGTCAAAATTAAGATATCAATATTAATGTTTTATTAATATTAATACAATATAATCATATTACATATTAATTCATAATAATATACTAATATATTGATACATGGATAATGATCCCCTCACTCGAGTAACCGGAGACTAACTCGTTACTTGAGTTATGATAGGTCTAGAGCTTTCACATTGTGACTTTTTAATAGGTGGTTGCTAACGTGTACCAATCACAACTTAAGTAATGAGATGGTCTCCCATTACTAGAGGCTAGAGTGAGGGAATCGTTATCCTTAATATATTGAGATGATCAATGCAGTCAAATGACATATGCGACCATATGTGATGGCATAGGGCCATCGCATATGCGGGTCGCATATGCCATTATGCTATGACATATTTTTTTTTTTTTTTTTTTAAATCCAAAAAATTCTCAAAAATTCTCAAAGTTCCCCATATTAAAAAGTAATATGTTTGCGTTAGTTTTGTGCTCTATTAATTTTGTAGTGTCTAGAATCAGAATGAGAAATAAAAGTATACAATATAAGTATGTAACCCATAAATTAGAAGGGAAAATATAAAAAATAAGTTCAAATAGTACAAAAATAAAGTGGTCATACAAAAGAGAGGGAAAGAGACTCAAAACATACCTTTGAGAGTTGTGATATGCATTAGGAAGAGAAACCCCCTATTAATAAGGCTTGAGGAAGCCTAAAAGCCTCAAAAAAAAAAATATCAATGTTGGAGAAGTATGCCATGGTATGTCATGACATACAATTGTATGTGATGACATACTTCCTGGATCGCATATGCCATGATGGCATATGCGATCCAGCCCTTTCTGATGGCATGTGCAATTGCATAATTGTATATGCGATGGCATATGACAACAGTGGAGATGACAATTAATACTAATAATATTATAATATATTAATATTTTATTACTATAAATAGGGTTGTCAATCTCTTATGATACACGATATGATACGCGATACGATATACGATACTATAGAAAATGACACTTATCTATCATGTGTATCTTATTCTAACCGTATCTTACGATATACATTACGACACAATACAATACGTTGCGATACACGATATGAACGGTACATGTGATTTCGGTTATAACCATTTGTTTGTTTAAAAAAAGTATCACTTATTTACCCTAACTCTAATCTAAAAAAAATATTTAAAAAATGACAAGAATAAAGAAGGAAGAGGAAGATCTCTACGGAAAGAAAGAGAAATTTAAAAAATGATAATTTAACTACTAAAGATGTTGGTGTTAACATTGGGGATAGAGATGAAGAATGGAGACTTGGAATTTTTTATTTTTTACATTAAAAAAAAAAATGGGATTATAAGCTGGTAATATAAAGAAACAAGTTTAGAATTTTCTTTAAGTAGAATTTGGGACTCGATAGACACATCATACAAGTATATATAATACAAGTATACATACGATACACACTCACACAACACTTATATTTTTTTCAGCTGTAGAGTTCCTTTTTGTATAGTGAAAATTGAAAAGTCATTGATTATATGTCACTGCATTTTTATTTTATAATCAATCCAATGAAATGTTTTGTTCAATTTATTTGATTTAAATTTTAACTTCTAATGTGGCATATGATGGAAATGAGTGACTTTGACACTTAGTATTTCAAAAATGATCATAGCGTGGTATATATATTATTTTAAATTTTATGTATATATTTGTATATTTTTTGTATATATTTATGAAAATCTAAGTGTATCTTATGATACTCGAGAGGATACGATACACGAAACAAAAATTCCTGATTACGATATACGATACGATGCACGATATGACTATAAATAAGGCAGAGGATGGATCTCTTTCTATCCTCATAAAAAAGCAACCCAAGCACGGAAGATGACTTATCTTTTTGGAGATTTATCTCCTATCCCTCCATCTTCCACTAACCAAATGGGCCCTAAGGTAGTGCATAGTAGGTTATGCTATGTTCATTGCAATAGGGTTAAAGACTCAAAGTGAAATAGCTGGCTTGTAAAAGAAAATTATTCAGACAATTAAGTTTAATTTTATTTAGTGTTCAATCCTCATCGCGGTCCCTTCCAAATTCAGAAAATAGGGTTCTAATGATAGAACTCGATTTTACCTCTAGTTTAGGACACCTAGCAATAATAAAAAGTGATGTCTCTCGACTCATCTCTAGGAGTTTGAAGGATTTATGTCTCAAAGGAGATAAAATTAATAGAAGAAAAAATAACTAGGGTTGGATTGACACAAAAAAAAGCTAGGAAAATATCAAGGTGAATTTTAAAGAATAAGTAATCCAGCAACAATAGAGAAATTGGAAAACGGATTTTTTCTCAGGCTCTAATAAAAAACAAAGACAATAAAATATTACCTTACACTAGTCAGTGGAAGATAAAGGAGAATCCTGGCCTCACACCAAAGAAAATCTTGGCTTGACACCAAACCCTATCTCAGGAAAACGAAGAATCACTCTTCAAGTTGAAAGAAGCTCCCTCAAACATAAATTTTCATTCATAATAATCATCATCTCTCAATAATGGTCTTTACAACTATTTATAACATTAAATAGTTGACCAAAATACCGTTAAATAAACATACGAAAATAATCTAAAAGGAAATTTCGCGCAACTTAAGTTTTGTGTGAACTCTAATTGACTGTTGACTGTGCGGGGGTTCACGGTCGTTCGTGATCTACATTACGGTAGACCGTAATAATATTGTGATCAACAAGAACATAATGTTGTATTTCACAGTTGATCATTAATGACCATTGTCGACGGTGATGTTTTCTTTCACAGCCTTCTTCTTTAGGCCCCGATTCTTCTTTCTTTGGTTCTCCATGTGTGCGTCTTCCCAATGTGGGATCTTCTTAAAGTTTCTGTTCTTTGACAAGAACAAAATGTTGTATTTCATGGTCGACCATCAATGACCACGGTCGACCGTGACATTTCTTTCACGGCCTTCTTCTTTAAGTCCCGATTCTTCTTTGTCTGGTTCTTCGTGTGTGTGTCTTCCCGATGTGGGGTGTTCTTGCATAGCTCACACGTGCACATTGGTCTTCAATCACTAGTGTTACCTAGACACATGGCACTCGTGCCAAGTATCAAGGTGCTAATAGATGTTTGGCGCACCAATTTCTGAAGTTTCCAATACGGCTGCACGGCTTTAAGCAAAATAAATTAAATGAATAGAACATTTATAGAAAAAATTGAAGGGAGGTTTTAGAGAGCCAATTGAGATATGTAACGAAAAGATACATAGTATATGTCATGAACCTAAGTAAAACTGTAAAAGTATAGTATATTTTAAAATCGTTTTCAACGAACCAAACATTTTATTTAGTAGTTACTAATCTTTACACAATTTTTTTTAAACAAAGTTCATTTTATTGTTGTCAAAACAATGAGCATTTTGATGGTATTATGTGACATTCTCATACATGTCTAGAAGTTTGATGCTGTTTGAGGAGTGTCCAAGTGTGACCAAGTGTCGGCACGACAAATATCCCAAAAATAGAAGTACCAAGGTAACATTGTCAATCACCCTTATAAAGTGTTGTGGTAGACCTTGGAGCTCTAAGTCTTTTCTTGCGTCCCTTAGGCACTGTGTCCGCATCAACTAGGCCTTAGAGGGTACGCCGCCTAGGCTCCGCGTTTTGCATTTGACAACCTTGGTCATTAGTATCTCTTTAAAGTTTATTTTTTAAGCTATTACAATTGAGATTAAATTTTCTACTTATTTTATCTTGCTCTTGTAATTTCATTCAAATATTATATTGCCTTGATGCATCACATTAAATTGGAAATGGAAGGAGCAGACAAAAGACATGCATCAGTTGACAGGGAGGGTTATTTGTGGTAATATCTCATCCTTTAATTTATTCGCCCCCTACTTGGGGCCAATGATAAGATTTGATTGGTTCTTTCCTTGGATAAAGTTGCCATCAATCCATGATAAGGATGTGGGTCCCTATCATGGATGTGGGTCCCTAAAGATGAAATAGAGAATATTACAGCTCAGATAGAATAATGGTAAGAATAGATGCTTAATTAGGGTTTAGGGTTGATTAGATATCATTGATGATTATCAACAAGTGGTGTTTTTTCCGATGGAAATATCACAGTGAAACGGTAACCTGCCATAATGTTATGTGCTTTTGATGCCAATGAAAGGCAACCCATCCAATGGTATATAACATCCAGAAAACTGCCAAATAAAATGCGTCCTAAGTCTAAATATCACAAGTACCACGTCGTCATGGACCATCGCAAGGAAAACTATAAACAAAATCATTTTTTATCTGACATTAACTTTGTGAACTACGAGCATCTGAAGTACCTTCTACTAAAATCATTGTAGTTGTATGCAAACCTAGAACAATAACATGACAAATCAAAAAATCCCTAGGCCATTCAATGATGATTAGAGGACATCGAAACCTTTTGGAGTCTTACCATGAGTGGATTGTAGCCGTTGGGAAAATATGGGTTCGATTGGAATTTGTTTCTCGGAATACTAAAAGCTAGCATGACCTTGTTATGAACAGAGTCCCAAGGAATGGAACAGGCTAGCCCTACTTAAATGAGATTTGATAGCCTCTTTATGAACATTGTGACCAATACATTATCCTCACTCTATTCCGGATTCTATTCTCTAATAAAGAATATAACTTCATGAGAGGCTCCCATGGTGGAAATACGAATGAGTTTTTTATCTAAAGATATCATGATCTAACCAATGAAGAAATTTTCTGTCACAAGCAACATATGGCTCATTTTGGGACAAATTCCATTGATGTCGCAAAGTTTTCATTAATGTTAATGAGGAGATTATCATCTTAATACAGAAAAAAGCCTCATTCCATGGTTGTTGGGAGGGTTGAGGAATGTAATATGCAAGTGTTACCTAGACACATGGCACGGATGCCAAGTGTCAAGGTGCCAATAGATGTTTGGCACACCAATATCTAAACCCTAAACCCTAAACCCTAAAGTTTCCAATACGATGCACGACCTTAAGAAAAATAAATTAAATAAATAGAACATATATGAAAAAAAATTGAAGATAAATCTTAGAGAGCCAAGTGAGATATGTAACGAAAAGATACATAGTATATGTCATAAACGTATACTATATTGTAAAAATCGTTTTCAACAACCCAAACATTTTATTTAGTAGTTACTAAACTTTACACAATTTTTTTTTGAAACGAAGTTCATTTTATCGTTGTCAAAACGATGAGCATTTTGATGGTATTATGTGGTATTTTCATACATGTCTAGAAGTTTTGTGCTATTTGAAGAGTTTCCAAGTGCCACCAAGTGTCGGCACGGAAAAAATTCCAAAAGTAGAAGTGCCAAGGTAACACTGGTAATATGGTCGCTATTCACTACCTATCCCTAGGCCTGTCAATGAGCCGAGCTAGCTTGCTTTGCTCTGTTCAAAAAAATAAGAGCTACGAGCTCTTGTAGTTCGGTTCGAGAAGTTGAACCGAGTTTAAAAAACAAAGCTTTATTTTAATCGAGCTGAGCTAGAGCTAAGCACTTTGTAGCTCGGCATGATTATTATATATATACATTTTATATTTATATATAAATAAATAATATTATAATAAATTATTTAATTTTAAAACTTGGTTTAAATTACTAATATGCCCTTAAAAGTAACTGTTAGAATGCATCAAACAATTATATTTAAGGGCATATTAGTACTTTGCCAAATCTTTATCTCGACTCTTTTAACATTTTATAAATAACAAACCAGGAAATCCTAACCGGCTACAACTTGCAAGACTCTCATTTCTCTCGATCTCTTTCGCTCTCAGCTCTCTGCAACTACAAATACTCTCTCTCTCTCTCTCTCTCTCTCTCTCTCTCTCTGTGACTAAGGAACACCGGACACCATGGTCCACGATGAGAGTTTTTAAAAAAGAAAATTGTTGAGCTCAACCTCAGCTCGAACTCGATAGAGCTGAGCTAGAGCTTGGACTGAAAAGCTCAAAGAGCCTAGAGCCCAGCTCAAGCTCAGGTTCGATATGGTAGAGCCGAGCTAGAGCTGACCTTGGCTAGGCTCGCTGAGTTCGTTGAAAGAATGTAGAGAAGAGGGAAGAAAAACAAGTAAAGATAAGAACAAAAGGAGAGTAATAGAGTGTGCCAATATATTGTGAGATGGTTATACCAAGCAAGGAATCTGAAGGATAAATTCTTGGGAAAACTAGCATTTAAGCAAAGGCCATCCATGATTAGATGGGATAATGGTTTTGCATGTGTGGCATTCATGAAGGCAGGGGGCCAAGTTGTATTGTATCCCTTGCACTGCCCATTGCCTTAATTTGATGTTGGCCTATGTTGGGAAAATGAGTGCAGTGAAGGGGGTTATTTCTAGTGGAAGGGCATTGACTGTTTTCATACAAAATTCATCTAACTTGTTGCATATGGTGAAGAATTTTACGAAAAAGAGGGATTTAGCGAGGTTGACTGTCACCTGATTCTTGATTAGTTTCCTAGTGTTGCCAAGCATAGTTACCAAAATCTGCAATTTTGTGAAAAAAAACTCATTAAAACACGTTTTCTTTATAAAACGTTGGAGACACATTTAAAACGTGTATTTTTAAAAAATACTTGTATTTTTTAAAATCGCGATTTTTTCGTTTTAAATGCGTTTTCTAATCATTTTTCGTGATTTTTAAAAAAGTATTTTCATTACTTTTTCCCAAATGCTTCCTGATTTTTTCCAAATTTGACTGAGTTTTTCATCTTTTTTTTCGCCTTGCCGATTTTTTCCCGAATTCCGATTTTGTAAGAATGTTGCCAAGTAGTGTTCATATGACCAGAAGGATAGTGTCAGAGACTTGGAATTGAAATAAAATGATAAAAACATTGCGAAGGGAAGCAGTGTTCTACCTTGTTTTGCTAACCTCTTTCTCGGACTAATATGTCGCGTATGCATTGTAAATTTTGGGCTAAATTCTGGAAGTGCTTGATAGATATGAGAAGCTTGATTACTTATTGCAAATGCACTTATCACAAATGCTTAGAGAAAAAGGAAAGGTAAGGCCATAAATAAGCCAAAACTTGTTTGGCCTCTAGCTGTTCCCTTTTTTGAAGTTAAATATTTTTCTGAAGTGTTGTTCTCGTCACTGTCCTTTTCCCCTAATTTGCAATTATGTTGTAAATTAGTTTCCCTTTGTTGTGCTTTCCCCCTTGGAAGCGTTCTGGTCTGTTATTTTATTTAAATGGTTGTGTAGGTTTTATTGAACTTGGGTCGAGATTGCATTAGGCTTTTTTTATAGTATGAAAGGCTTTTGTTTGAACTATTATAGGAGCATCCATTTGATCTTGTTTCAGCATGCATATGGACTTTGGCTATGGAATGAAGGATATACCACATCAAATGCATAATTTTTTGATGAATTTTTGTTAGGTATAAGAGCTGTGCACCTTCACTGATCAATATCTACCATCAACCAGGTCAAATGCTATATTCAGGGATTGGGAGGTTCTATATATCTGAGAGCCTCTTGACTGGTATGGCATGAAAGTTGACTTATGTGGCCTGTGCGGCATGGATCAAAATATCATCCGATACTGATACGTATCGGATGATATGTATCGGTTTTGAACTTGAACGATATGTATCGGTTTTGAACTTGAACGATACGATACATTGGGTTTTTATCACCCCCTTAAAAAACAGTCAAATTATCGTTCAAAGTATCTCGTTCGTATTGTTCAATATATCGTTTCTATCGGTTTTGTTGTTTTTTTTTTTGGGAAAAAAATGGAAAGTATTGTCTGGAACCGATATGTATCATCTGGTGCATATCGGTTTTGGGGCTGGACGATACGTATCAAAAATTCGAGATTTTGATCCATGCTGTGCAGGTGCATGGACCGTGTACCTACTACAAGTTTATTTTGGGGAGAGTTTATTCACGTCCGTTTTTCCTGTGAAGAGCACACGCTCTTTCACGGGAAAAGACTGCCTTGAATCAAGCGATGGAGATCGTTTTTTGTCCCAATCTTCCACACAATAGATCTTGAGACGGCCAGATCTTGATTCCACATGGCACACATCCCCAAAAGTGACCGTGATCATGGGTGTTTATTTTTAATTTTTATTCTCTTCATAGGAAAAACGGGTGCAAATAACGCACCCCCCCCCCCCCCCCCCCCCCTCCCTTTTTTTTAATTCTCTCGCTTGTTTTCGTTTTTGTTACCACTAAAAGTCATTATTGTCTAATATTTTCTGTTATTTTGAAATTTTTTATTGTTTTGCAGGTGAAGCGAATTTTGGATTCAGGTGCGGATGTTAATGCGCCTGCATGGGGCCCCAAATCGCAAGGGGTGACCCCTCTCCATCTTGCTGCTCAGGGTGGCCACATCAAAGTTATGGATGTATTACTTGAGCGTGGTGCAAACATTGATGCAAGAACAAAGGGCGCTTGTGGCTGTAAGTAGAAATTACAAAAATGATTAACTTTCTGAACCAAGGGATGAATAATTTTCTCAGATGGAGATGAGATCCTGAAATATTCTTGTCTTATTAGAAATACTCGAAACGAGAATATAAATAAATAAATAAATGAACTACACTTCCTGAGTGTTCCATTTATTATTTCTGGACCAAAATGCAGCTTTTCGTCTCTTTGTGAATCTACCCTTGAAAATAAATCTGGTTCACTGAAAAAATTACACTGATGAACCTAGCCATTTTCAAGGCTAAGCCAGCGAGCAGTAAAAATAGTGGCGGACCCAGGATTCTCTGGTAGCGGGGGCAAAAGAAACACAACTGAGTCAGTCCGACCAAAACCGATCCGGATTACCGATTGGTATCAGTATTGAACGATCCAGCTGGGAAAAGAAGGGAAATATTCAGATAAAATTCAAAATAAATGGAAAAAGTTCAGAAAATAAAAATAAAAATTAAACACAGTAGACTCTTCTTCATGGAGGGTGCCATTCACAGGTAATGAATGTTCTAGCTGGGAAAAAAAGGAAAATTTTCTAAAAACTGTTTAAAATTTGAAAAAGGAAAAAAAATCTGAAAAATGAGAACAGAAAAAATAGAAAAAATAAGGGATTTTGGGTTTAGAGTTTAATGGATTATGGATTTAGGGATCTAGGGAGAGAGAGAGAGCATAATATATATATATATATCTTAGTCTCATAATTGGTGATGTTTTTGTTGTTGACCCAGGGACACCCCTGCACAGTGCAGCCAAAGAGAGAAACAAAGAAGCAGTTAAATTCTTGATTGAAAATGGGGCATTTCTGCCAGATGACATGAACGATAGCAGGTTTAACCCCCCTCTCCATTACTGTTCCGGCCTTGAATGGGCGTACGAGATGAAACGTCTCCAAGATGAAAATCTGTCAGGAGGCGAGAATTCCTATAGCTCTGAAAGCTAATTTGGTAATATATCTGCTCCAAAAAGAATGTGAAGAGCCTGTCTTCACAAGCCTTTGTTCTGGTATGATAACTAAGTAGCTAAATATGCTTCTCGTTGTGTTTTCTTGTTTTGTTAAGTTCGGAACAGAGCATAGGAAATGTATGGTGTGCTAAGGTTATTGGACTTGACTTCTGTTTTTTATCCAGCTATTGCACTTTGATGGATCTGCATAGTAGATTTATTCGCCTTATGTTATGAAGTATTTTTATTAGGTTCGGTACCTGAGAGTTTATGCACCAGGTACTCTGCACACTTTTTGGGATGTGTGCCCTTTTGGAACAACATATGTGCTGTCAAGATCATGGGCATACCATCAGATGGCACACATGAATTCCATATGACATCCTAGAATGGGTTCCGAGTACTAGGTGCATCGGCACACATGGATAGTGCTAGGTCAATCATGAATTTGTTCGTAATGTTCAACGGCTCATTGAAGGCATTCTTGACAATGAGCTGTTGCTTTGTCAGCTATGCATTTATTTTTTTCGAGTTTGAGATGTGCATGGATTTCCTCTTTTTTTTTTTTTGAAACCGGATAATGGCTCCTCACCTACATTTAAATGATCTTAAATTGTTACTTTTTATCTCACACCATACACCATTTCAGTGAGATTTATCATTGTGCCATTTGGCACACATCTATGATCAATCTAAATTGCCCTTAGTGGCAATCTATCATTGGAACATGTCCCAACCAAAGGATCATGCTTCTAAGTGGATGTAAATCATTCGATTGGTGAACTTTAATTCAACCATCAAAATTAAGAACTACTGTTGATATTAGAGTGCACAAATCGGATGGTTTGAATCTCACAAAAGGTGCGACTTTTGAACCCATGACCACCCTTCAATTGATGATATGGCACTTTGACGGTATGGATTTCCAAGATCATACGCCAATGAATGGTGTAAGATCATTTAAACACCATTTAGTGTTTAATGATGGCCAGGAGAGTCCCTTGGTAGGCATGCCATATGTCTGAACATCTTTCGGGCAAAAGATTGGGATGAAGAACGATCACTATTAGACACTATCTAAACTTTGGGTACTCCATGTCAGTCCAGCATAAGGCTCTTAACTGCTTTGAATCAGATGTTAGAGATCGTCTTTTGCCCTAATCTTTTGCAATATAGATCTTGAGATCATAGTCATCAAATTACATGGGATACAATGGTGGTTGCTCACTTTCATATGGCATGTGTTGCAAAGAGGGACTCGAAGACCATGAGCGTTAGCGCATGGGTTGGGTACCTAATACCAATTCATGTTATAGACAGGAATTGTTGCTCTTTATATGTTGAAATTGCACGAAATTGCGTAGTCACTCTTAGGGTTGTCAACGAGTCGGGTTTTAGCCCGGTCAGAATGGGCCGAGTTCAGGCCTAATATTTTTAATCATTAAATAAATAGGTCGAGCCGGGCTAAGCCCGGATAAGAATCGGGTTCGAGTTGCAAAGTGTAAGCGTGAACCCAGCCTGACTTGGTAAAATGAGGCCCTTATAAAAAAAAACCCTTTAGGATGTGTTTGGGGTAGCTCTTATAAGAGCAGAAGCAGCTTTTTGCCTGCTCTCTGTCAGAGTAGATAAAATCTACTCTGAAATAAAGCAGGCATAGAGCAGTTTTCTCACTAAAATAGCTCCCCGCCAGAGTATAAGGCAAGAAACTGTGTTACCAAATGTAAAAGTAGTACTCTACAGTAGCCAAAAAGTGAAAGAACTACTCTTTGCCCCAAAAAAATTAATCAAAACGCAGAAAATATTAGAAACCCGTCCCAAACCTAGCCCGGCCCGGATAGCTAATCGGATCGGGCTATAACATTTAAAAATTGGGCTGAGCCTGTCTCAGCCCAATTAACTATCAGGCCAGATTCAGGCTCTCATTATATATTCTTTTTAAAAATGGGCCTATTAAAAAGTTCGGCCAGAACCCAGCCCGTCCCGTTGACAGCCCTAGTCACTCCCTCCGGTATCAAGTGGGATAGGGGACGGTCGAATTGAAGTCCCTTCTGAAAAAGAAAGTAGCCTTTTTAACCTCAGAATTTTGTGAACTTTTACGAACATCGTGGCCGAACAAAGAAAGAAAATGAAATCACCGAAATATTGGGACGCAAATGGTGGGAAAATGTGACCTTTAATTCTAAGAATCTGCCAAGATTCTTTGTGAGTTCTAGCCGTTAAGTATGCATTCAAGTCGTAGAAAAGAATTAAAGATCAAATATTCCCACCATATGGTTCTCACCCATGCACTTTAAAAACGATTGAAAAGAGAAAAAAATATCCACTAACGTCTCAATTATGTTGTATAGATAAGATGATTTAAATCTTTAAATCTAATTTTTAGGCCTCCTCCATTGCTAATATAAAGACTACAAATAACAACCCACACCTTATGAAAACAAGAGTGAAAAATAGCGTGGAGGACGAGAATTGCAACTGCTCAAAAGTTGGGTCAGATAAATGGCAAAATATTATGAAATTTTGATTCTTAAATGAGATTTTTCATTATAAATAACATACACTTGTAAACACTAAATACCATTATATCTATGATTTTAAAGAACTAAATGAAATTAAAATCTTTTTTAACTTTTTTTTTTTTTTAATATTTTCAAATTACTAGTATATACTCGAAAGGGAGCTACAACTTGCACCTCATATTTGTACAGGGGCACACGAGTTTAAAAAGAAATACTTTGTATTTTTGAGACCTCTGTCACATAGAACAACATATAAGCAATCTGATTTGAAGGTTATGATGTAAATATCTTTGTTATTAAAGATTGACACGAAAAATAGTCTCTAATCATCTGATTTAACACATTCAACTATTAAATTAGCTGATAGGCTTTGATGGAAATAGATTTTAAAGACCATGTTTCATACTAATCTTTGGCATCAATGATCTTTTACATCATAGCCTTCAAATCAATCGGCTTAGATGGTATTCCACGGACCCAGGTCCAAAAAAATATGAATTTTTTCTTTTAACGCATGAGCTACGATACAAATCTCCTGTACAAGTTTGAGGCTGCGTTTGGGTTAACTCTTTTGGGGAAAAGAGTGGCTCTTTCACTTTTTGGCTCCGACAGAGAACTACTTTTACGTTTGGTAGCATACCTCCTCGCCTCATTTGATTTGACAGGGAGTTGTTTTAAGTGATAAAACTATTCTATATGTATTTTATCTCAGAGTAAATTTCATCTGCTCTAACAAATAGCAAACTTCATCTGCTCTAATAGAGAGCTGCTTCTACTCTTATAAGAGTTAACCCAAATACAGCCTTAAGCTGCGTTTGGATTAGCTCTTTCTAGCCAAAGAGCAACTCTTTCGCTTTTTTGCTCTAACAAAGAACTACTTTCATATTTGGTAGCACAGCTCTTCACTCCATTTGTTCTGATGGAGAATTATTTTAAGTAATAAAACTGATCTTCATCAAAGCAAATATAATCTGCTTTATGAAAAAGTAGGCAGAGAATTGCTTGTGCTCTCATAGAGCTAACCCAAACGTAGTCTTAGCTCCCTACCCAAAAATATTGGGTGATATTTTCTGTATAGGGCGATATTTTCCAATGTATACTTGTCATTCAGTACGAGCACAAGAGCTGAAATTCTAAACCTCGAGACTATCCCATCAAAGTTTACTTCGATTAAATGTCAAAAACATTTTGTGCGGTACGGGTTCCATCTATGGCTAGTACCAGTATATAGGAATATATATATATATATATATATATATATATAAAAGATTTTTTTGCATATATCTCCGTATTATGTTAATATTATACGAAACCCCTTGAGTTATGAGTATTTATGCTGCAGCCCCTATTTTTGTGTTTTTGTTTTATATAATCTTTTACCGTTAACTAGTCGTGAGTTTATAGACGAAAAGCCTATTTTGCCCTTAATGAAATCAATATTATAAAAATATCACCATTCTAAAAGGCCCTTCATTTATCTATATTTATAAGTCATGCCATTAAAGTTTATTATCATTCTAAAAGGCCCTTCATTCACCTTTATTTACAAATCATGCCATTATAATTTACCACTATTCTAAAAGGAGTACCTTTAAATCCACCCACAAAATTTTTGAGTTCACCCATGCTGAAACACATCGACTGCATTGAATCAAACAATGGATATTTTTTATCGTCCCAATCTTTCATGAGATCGATCTTTAGATCATGGGTGTACTATCAAACGGTCGACTGTTTATTTCATGTGGTACACACTACTAAAAGTGACCTTAATATCAAGTTTAAGCATGCACGTGATGTTAAGGTCACTTTTCTGAGATGTATGTCACGTGAAATAAAACACTGACCGTCTGGTGGTACGATCATGATCTCAAGATCCATCATATGAAAGATTATGAGGATAAATGATCTCCATCGTTCGATTCAATTCAATTAACGTGTTTCAGCGTGGGTGAACTTAAAGATTCAGTGGGTGGATTTAAATGTACTCTTCTAAAAGGCCCTTCATTCATCCATCAGATTCAAGACTCATCAGATGGGTGATTCCCCCATTAAAGCATACCAACGTTTGGATAAATACTCAACCAATGGAGGATTTGTGGCAAACGATGCAATTATTCTTGAAAAGAAAACCTTTAATCTACGTGTTCCACTCAAAATACTCGTCCCTCCAATTTCCTATATGATTCAAGACCCATTTTTAGGAATTTGATTGCCTAATCGCGTCTACTTCCATCCACCGAATCTTTGAGTTCACCCACGCTAAAACACATTGATTGTATTGAAGAAGACGATGGAGATCGTTTAGGCAGACCATTAGACAATTAGTGTTTTATTTCGTGGCACGCATCTCAGAAAAGTGACTTTAACATCACGTATACGGTTAAAATTAATTTTAAGATCATTTTTTGGGTGTGTACCACGTGAAATAAAAAATTAACCATCTGATGGTGCCACCATGATCTCAAGATCCATCGTGTGAAAGCTTGGGACAATAAACAATCTCCATCGTTCGATTCGGTGCAATCAACCGTCTGATGGTGCCACCATGATCTCAAGATCCATCGTGTGAATGGTTGGGACGATAAACGACCTCCATCGTCCAATTCAATGCAGTCAACTGTCTGATGGTGCCACCATGATCTCAAGATACATCGTGTGAATGGTTGGGACGATAAACGACCTCCATCGTCCAATTCAATGCAGTCAACTGTTTGATGGTGCCACCATGATCTCAAGATACATCGTGTGAAAGGTTTGGACGATAAATGATCTCCATCATCTGATTCAATGTAGTCAATCGTGTAATAGTGCCACCGTGATCTCAAGATCCATCGTGTGAAAGGTTGGGACGATAAACGATCTCCATCATCCGATTCAATGCAATCAATGTTTTGCAGCGTGGGTGAACTCAAATATTTAGTGGGTGGATTTAAAACTATTCCTTTTTGTGAGCGAACGGGTGGATTTAAAATTACTCTTACCACGTGTAGAGGGTGGCAATTTAACAATTTAATTTTAAAACGGATAAATATGGTATTTAGGCTATTCTTTAACGGCTAATTAACTATTTAAAGTAGCATCCCATAAAAAGGGTGTTTTATAAACACCAAAATGCTAACTCAGGGGGTTTAAAGCAAATAGCTATAATTGAGGGAGTTATTTGTAATATCAATATAACTCAGGGAGTATTTGCAAAAAATCCTATATATATATAAGTAAATTGGATGCTACATTTTGGTCCGTCGCTTTTTCCATTTAGGACAATAAGCACCTCAAATTTTACAGACCTATTTTCACTTACAGAGCTTCTATATTTGGCAAATAAAAAAGTTAAAAGGGGTATTTGTAGATAAAACTTACTTTCAGATCTAGATCTCTTACCTGCCCCTATAAGTCTTATTTTTCAATTGTAATCTTTTATACTTTACTGTATTTTTCAGATTTCTGCAAGGATAATATTGTAATAAAATTGCAATGATAGCTTGTACAAGAGTTCTCCGCCTGCTCTAATTTCCATTGCGTGAAGAAGATGAAGAAGAAAGAAGAGAAGCCGTCTGCCGCCTGCTGTAGGGTTGCTGATGATATTGTTGTTACCCACAAACAGCTTTCTATCTCCATATTTGAAGATCTGCTGGATTGCAAGCCCGAATCCAAAGGTAAATTTTCCGATTTCCTTTTGGGTCTTTTGAGTTCCACAACTTAAATCTTAATTACAAGCGTTTTTTGATTTCTAAAGAAGTGGGTTTTCCATAAATGAATCGCATTTATGGGTTTTTTTCGTATTTGTTTATTTTAAATTTAATTTTAATGAACAACTGTACGGTTCTCTGGAATAATGGGCGGAAAGGGAAGGGCTTTGATGCGGAAAGATGAAGAAGAAGAAGATGGTGATGTGGGTGTTCTTTTTCTCTCTTAATTTTAGTTTTGCCCTCTTTCTTGTTTGTTTTATCTGTTGGTCTGTACATTTTTCTCTTTTAAATCAGATGCTAAACATTCTAATTTTCCCCTTTTTCTTGTTTGATTTGATCTCTCAATTGAAGATTTTAAAGGGATGCTATAAGTGAGTTTTTCTTCTATTAATTATTGAATTATAATTTTTGGTTTTTGAGAGTGAAATGATTCTGAGGGTTGTTTCCTCTTTTTTAACTGTTTGTGAGTATGGAATTAGGGTTTGGGGAAAGAGGAATCTCTTCTTGGTGGGTTGCTTGTTTTATTTATGATGCTTATTAGCCTTAGAGCCTGCCATTTTGCATATTAACAGAGTTACTAATTTAGCAGTATGTCTATTATTAAAATAAAAATAAAAATTAGGAATATGTCCTTTGGATTGGTTGGAGATTTGTCTGTGTTTAGGGATATTTGTTGCTACATGATTTTAAATATTGGCCCCATTGGCATAGCCGATACATTTATCGGATTAGGCTGCACCCCATTCCGTATGTGGTCAAACATCGGGTCGAACATATTAAATATCGGCCCATATCTGCCTATATTGGGTCGTATCAGCCCATATCGAGTTCATATGGGCCGATATGCATTAAGAGAGTTACTAATTTAGCAAGATGTGCATCGGATTTGTTGGAGATTTTGTCAATGTTTGGGGATATTTGTTGTGAACTATAACCATGAGTTAGTTTTAGTAAAGAAAGTTTGTTTGTCATCAACAGCCTACCGACTTAAACCTTAGGAAAACACATTATGCCCATAATGAATAGGTAGGTTTGTTTGGATATCTTTGAAGTTGGATATGATGAATTTTTTAAAAAAGAAAATAACATTACCAGGTTGACTGGTTTCTATGATTTGAATTTGGGAGCAACTTATTGCACATGTAAACTGGGCCTTTGGACATAAAAATGTTCAAAATTCCCTTTCAAAAGCCCAGTTTCGTTGAGTGCAAAGGCTCAATTTTTGTTTGCAAGGAGTTTCTCCCTTTCAATTCTGATTCATGTTTCATGGTTGTGACTGGTTTGCATTTTATAGTTTGTTATTTTAGTATCTATTTGGCAAATGCTAGGGAAACAACGCCTAAATTCTCCGACCTTTTTGAAGAAGTTGCTACCTTCAAAAAATATGGTGAATTTCGTAAATAAAACTTGAATTTTTAGACTTTCTCTTGCTTTTCCTCCTTATTTTACATTTTTCCCATTATATTTTTAAAATTTTTAACTATATATATATATATATATATATATATATATATATATATATATATATATATGTATATATAATTATTAGTATTATTTTAATTTTTCTTAATATTTCCTATCCTTTTCATCTTTTTATAAACTTTTTGCAGAATTTTTGTTGAACTTTTACGGAGCCCATTTATTTTCAAACCACGACTACGTCACTTTGCCTAGGCCCAGGTTCAATTCCTAATTCCTAGACGGTGAGTTTTAGTTAGTTAGGAGTGGCAATGGGCTTGGGCCTGGACTAATGGAAAATTACAAAAATGCAAGCCAAAGCCCCGCCCATTTGACACTTGTAGTTTATTCATGCTTAACTTGAATAGGGTACCTCTATTAGCACCCACTCAATATATACTTCTATAAGCGGAAAGGAAGTCTAAGTTTGGTCCATCATTTTTCATTTGGGACAAAAAGACCCTTACTATTTATTCATATGTATTTTAAGTTGAAGAATCTGATTATTGGAAATATAAAAAATTCTAAGGTCATTTGTTGAACATTCAACATGTAAATATAGCTCCTGTAGTTGCCCCTATGAGATTCTAATTTTCGTGCTATCTCACTTTATTGTTGAGTGATTTGGTGTTTCTTCAGGGATAAAAATGTCATCAAATGAGAGGTCATAACGTGTGATAGGTGTTGCTTGCACTCATTCCTCTACATTAAATGAGCTGCAGTGACATGCATCAAAAATAGTAATTCTCTTTGAGTACTGCATGTATACTTGGCGGCCAAGAAAGCTTCTTTCTTGGCCTTATGTTAGACTTTTTTTTAAAGGGACCGAGTCATACACTTAGGCCTTTGTATTTTATTTTTTTCATTATATTCTGTGCTGAGGAAGCAGCCCAGCAACGTCAACGTTTTCGCGCCACGTTCGATTGCTTAAGGAAAATGTAGAGGAGAAGAGGAAGAAGAGGAGTTTGAGCTGGAGAGACTATTACCTTCTCCTGGCTGGCTCGCAAACTCATGGCGCCTCTCTGAAGACCAACTCTTGGCCATCTCTGGCTTCGATGCTCTTGTCTTTTCGTCTTCAAGTAACTTATTTTACTTCTTTTTTGTGTGGCTTTGATACTCTTAGTCATCTTTAAGGTACCTAACTACTTACTAATTTTTATTTTTTTTTGGATTATCTCGTGGACTAGAAAACAAGTTCTTGAACCATTTACAACCAATCAATTCAAAGTTCTAACCTTAGAAGTCATAATCTTTGTCTAATTTTGTTTGTCTCTGTTTGATTGACTTATTAACAAGTGAGGTTGTTTGTAATATAGAATCTTAAGTGTTTTGCAATTTTGTCAGGGTTAACTTTATAATTTATAATTTTTATATTTAAATACTATAGTTAATGATTAAGAAAAATAGAAATAAATTCTAAAGGATGTTCCTCATCTTTTTTGCTTACTTTTTACTAACGAAAATAACGGATGAAAATTTCAGTTATGACTTCGGTCATTTGGAATGCGGAGAAATCCTATGGCTGCAGTCGGCTTTCTTTACAATCTTTGGATATCTCAAATGATCCTATCTTCTCCGTAGATTAGTAGCTGATTGAAAATGCACGTCTTCCAAGGTGAGTGTTACTTTTCAATGTATCTTTTAAAAAAAGAGTCATTTATCTTCAACAAAGTACCATAGTGACAAGAGTGCTTGTCTTTTCTATATAGACAACTGCCCCAATACTAGCTTTTTGTATCATATGGTGGGATTTTATTTTATTTTTTTACTAGGATTTCAATAAAAAGAAAAACAAAAAAAGAGTACATGGTGGGATATGGTTGTACACAATATCTAAGGAGGGATGGATCTTTGTGATTAATTAATCTTTTTCAGATTTTGAATATTAACGCCCGTTGTTATTCAATATTATTTTAGTGGAGTCACCAGGCAGCTTTCAAAATCTTTATTAGAGAACAGATCTGTTCATAGGTTAAATTTTTTTGAAGTTAGATTGTTGTAAATTGAAAATATTTTAGCTATGTTTTGATGACAGATTATTGACGCCTTGTTTAGTACATTTTGATTTTTAACTTTGAATAATTTCATATATTCTGGCATGTTTAGTTTTGATTGAGACTTCTTTGACAGGATTTCAGGTAGTTAATTTGTCAACTACTTTATTTAAATTTGCCAACGAGTTTTTTACAGGGCATTATAGTGCAACCTCCATTGTGTTGGCGGACAATTATTTTAATCTTAGCATGCTTGACTAGAGTTGAGGAAAGTGCCAGAGTGTTTGAATGACTCCTCCACTGTCAATAATTTCATTCCTATCTTGATTAAATCGAAAATTATACATTCTTCTTAGAGGGTTAAGATCAGGTATTAATGATCCATGTAGAAAATAATATATGTTCTATGTGTAATTTTATATTATCTTATGGGAAGTTGATTACTGTTCATTAATGGTTAGCATACAAACTTGAGTCATTTACGAGTTTGAAAATTTGTATAAGGGTTTTAGGTAAAAGAATTCCATTTTAAATTATTGTATGAGGTTCAAGTTATAATTATTAAAGTTCAGATTAGAAATTATAAAGTGATCTTTGGGCAGCAAGCCTCTCTCAAATGTGTGTTTTCATGTATTGAATTTAGATAAGTAAAAAAATACTTAATTTATATTGATGAAAGGGGAATCTATAAAAAACTATTTGTTTCACTCAAAGAGGAAAAAAAACCTATTAGAAGGTCCTTTAGTGGGTGGAATGCCACCTACAACCCTTAAATAATTTATTTCATCCCTTAGTTAAATTATTTTGCTTAGAGAGAAAGGAATTCTCCTTACCAACATCATAAGATAATCAATCTTGTGAACAGCCTTTTAGCCATCGATTTCTTTCACGAGCTCAGATTTCTTTCACAAACTCAGATGCAGATTCCTAAGAGCCATGGTAGTGGGTTGGTTAATTACCATATCCCAAGTCTTTGCCTATAATCAATTAAAAGCAATTCGAGCATTATGTGCCTCAAGGAGCTCGAGACTTGTGGACTTGAAGACTCCAAAAACTCGGATTGAGTTAGGCATGGAATAAATTTTTCTTAAGAAAGTTACTTGGATAGTGAAGTGTCTATTATTTTCACTTGGATTTGGAGAAGGGCACAAATGCAGAGCTTAGCACGCTAATTCAAACATGTGGGTTTGTACAATGAAAGATGAATGCCATAAGAAAGGCGGAGAGTGAGCTGCTATGCCAGGCCTATTTTCATATATTTTCACGTGTGTTCAAGGAGGTTAAATATAGATATTGAATGCCACTACTCTCTTTCTTAAATACACAGATTATTTGTTTCTAGCGAAGAAACTAAGTCTGGCTTCTGGACCAATAAGTTAATAGTCTACTTTTTTATGGTTAATGTGACATGATGGGACTAAAAAGATTCAGTTGGATATTACTCGAGATTGAAGATTTATATATCTCATTTTAGTTTGACATGTATTTGTGAACGTGTTCTATAACAAATTTGTTTAATTTTTTAAAGATCAAATTGAAGTTATAATTTCAGTATAAATAACAAGAATTACAACAAGTGTTAACGGGTAGATTTTAGCAGTAAAAATAGAACATGATTATTGGGGAAGTTCAATACAAAGGGTATGAATGGTAACTGATTTGATTGTGGAATCACTCAGTGAAACCTTAACTATCACAACAAAGAATTATAAAGATAGCAGTAGGTGAACATATAATGCAAAGTAAAGGAGAGAATCAATATAGAGAGAGCTTCCTTCTTTGTGAGTGGGGAATAGGGTCTATACTAAATTATTAGAATTAGATGGTATTGATCCTTTGATTAATAAGTGTTTCATGTCAAAATCCCTTCAACCAGTTGGAATTGACCATTGTTAGTTTTATTGTTTGAAATATTTTTATTTTGTTACACTGAAGTATGTGCTCTTTCTAATGCGGGAATCCAATACTTCATAAAATTTATTTCAAAAGGTGTTGAAAAAGGGTGATCATACAGCTGCATCCATCTCTTTGAGCACGACAATTCCAATTGATATACTTCAAATAGCTCAATTATTCAATAAATTTTCTTATACGTAGGTATTTTAGAAATAACTTATCATACATGACACATTTTCGCGTAGTACTATTTGCTTCTCATTTCTAACTTTGTTGGCTCTTTGTTAAATAATAATTTTATATTTAGTACTTGGTATGGATTGTCATGTTCACAAAAGGTAAATTCTCATGCCTTAACTCCTTTGTCACAAATATCTAATTAGGCCCAAACCTCAGACAATCTAAGTTATAGCTTTGAAGCCCACGGATAGTCATAGGTGCATTTCCCGCTTAGGATAACCTAAGTTAAATAAGATATATGCCTTCGGGATTTCCACTATGATTAAAAGATGTCTTCTTTTTCCCTAGCATAAAATTGACACTATCTCCACTTTCCACCCTCAAATATCTTTTCTAAACTTAATATTGGTAGGAATATGCGGTACACTAGATCTATTGTAAAATTTCCTTTCCATTCAAATTTATTTTTATTATTTATCTATTATGTTTAAATTATGGTCAAAATGCATGTTCCAAATTTCAATTAGCTATTGCAAAATTACCCAATCATGGATCTTTTTCAGTAGATGCTACTGTTAGGATGCTTATTTAAAACTTGAATTGGCTATTGAGAAATTATCTATTTCATGCAAATTCCTTTCTTCCCTTATAGTAAATGCTTCTTTAATGGTTAGGTGCCTAGAATTCAAATTCTCTGTTGCAAAATTACTGAATAGATATAATTTCTTTTTATTGTTTCATTCAAAGAATATGATTGGAAAGGTGGGTTACAAAGAAGTTTAAAATGGATGCTTGCCCGACGGGCAGCTCGTGCCAATTAAGAGGCCGACCCCGAAGAACATTGAAAGATAGGATTGGGAATTTCTTATCGAAGCTTGGATTATAGCTCATATAAATCATCACAACACTGCTAAGTTGGTCAGATTTGGGGTTGAAGGAGAATTGCACCTTGTTCTTAAGTTGTCTCAACATGGGAGCTTAGCTTCTATACTTCATGGTGTGTCAATCAATTTGATGTCCTTTTCAATTATTTGGGTTTCGGCTTATGATTGAGAATGATTTTGAGTGTATTCCAAGTGAGACAATTCTAAAAAATGCCTTTGTTTTTCTTTTAAAACGATGTGTGACAATATAAATGTCTTCAACATCATATGTGAACTGATGCCAAAGCTCGTCATGGCTCCTTAGTGGTCCTTTGGGTGCAAATTTCTCTTAGAGATTGAAATAATATTGAACATAGTTACATCGTTGTGAAGAACTCATGGGATGGTAATGAGCACTTAGATATTAGTCTTTGGGTGCAAATTGCTCACAGTGCATCGCACGTGCTTTTTACTAATATATATATATATATATATATATATATATATATATATATATATATATATAGTTAAGGGGAGAATATGCTCGGGCTTAAAGATTTTTTTACGCTTAGATTGCTCTATAAACGATATGTGACAGGAGGCTCATTTTACTAACTAGAATTAAAACTTCTAAAATATTTTAGAAATTATCTCTTTCATCCGTCATACTTGACTTTTTTAAAGGTCACTTTCTTTTCTTTCTTTTATCTTTCTTTTTTAAGGAAGTGTCAGACTTATTTTGTTAGGTCTATTTACTTAAAAACATGGGCTCCGATAGCGAAGCGCTGACACCCCAATAGAGAAGCATTAGCACCTCGATAGTAAAGCGCTGACACCTCGATAGCGCAGTGTTGGCATCTTAGTAGAGAAGCGATGAATGACACCTCGATAGCAAAGCGTTGTCACTTCGATAGAGAAGTGCTGACACCTCGATAGTGAAGAGCTAGCACCCTAGTAGCGATACGTTGGCATCTCAATATCGTAGAGCTGACACTCCAAAAGAAAAGCGTTGGTATCTCTATAGCAAAGCGCTGATACTTTAATAGAGAAATGGTAGAGAAGATGTGGGTTGGTGGGGTTTTGACACCCACGTGGTTGTATTTAAAAAAGATTATCCATTTTTTAAAAAACAAAAGTAGCCCTAGTGAAAACGTAGTTAAATGATTATAAAGCAACACACATCGCTTTACAAAAATGCGCTACACGTCATGCCCATACCAATAGGCGTAGAGATATTTCTACGACCGAGTCTATAGTCCTGGGCCTCTAAATAGATATCCTCCACGAGACATTGAGCTCCACATGGCCACCAAAGCTATATTTGGGTTAGCTCTTATAAGAGCAGAAACAACTCTCTGTCTGCTCTCTATTAGAGCAGATAAAAGCTGCTCTATGATAGGGTAAGCATAGAGCAGTTTTATCACTTTAAACAGCTCTCCGTCAGAGCAAATAAAGCGATAAGCTGTGTTACCAAATGTAAAAGTAGTTTTAGGCCGAAGCCAAAAAGTGAAAGAGCTACACAATCTTTGCCCCAAAAGAGCTAACCCAAATGCAGCCAAAATACTCTTTGATGTCACATGAACCTTCATTATGCTATATAGATCAATTTAAAAATAAAAATTAAATTCACAACTAAATTTTAAAAAGAAATGTCAATTTTTGATTGTGATTAAATAATGATCAACAATTTAGTACTAAAAAAAATATGCAATAGAAATATTGTTTTGAATTTTTATTTTTCAAAAAAGAATTAAACAACGCTACTTTGCTCCACGGGGTACCAAAAATATGTTTGGAGAAAAAATATTATTTCTTCTATTATGCTTGTTTCGTAGTGGATGCATAATGGCCATTTGGGCTTATCTGAACTAGGTATCATTTTTCTATTTAGAAATATAAATTTTTGTTTTAATAGTTTAAAATAAAAGAAAAGAGTTGTCCAAAAGGATATTTTTAGCATTATGCCTGGATTGTATTGTCTGGAGACTGGACACCAGGGATGTGAACCACTATAATACAATTATTAGCAGATATAAGTTGATATTTATACCTAAGGTGTTGATTCCAATATCTGGGTGGTATCGATATTGGCCTATATTGTACAGTATCGGTCTGACATGTCTCGGGTTCCGGCCGATATGGTTTAGGTATCAGCTGATACTTATCAAATTTGAAAACTTTTATTTTTATTTTTAAAATATTTTCTTTTTATTAAAAAAAAAGAGTTAGTTTACAATAGGTGTCACTCATGATGAATGGCCACTCATTGTAGACTAAGTCTATAAAAAATTTCCTTTTTATTAAAAAAATAGGTCTTTTATGATATACTTTTAATACTAAGTCTATAAAAAATTTCAGATTTTTTTAAAAATTAAAATTAAAAAATTCACCAAATCGATACGCATCAATCTTCGAAGAACCGATCCCCAATTTGCTACCTTCCTTATACCCACATATTGAACCGAAAGAGTAATATCACATCGACTACCCAAGACATTTAAAGCCTATGATTTGTAGTGTTCAGCTAGAGGTGGCAAAAATTGGAGAAATACAAAATCGACATAATCGAATTGAAATCGGAATGACAAAACCGGTTTTGGATTGATCTGGTCTTGGCGCTGAGTGTCTAGAAATCGAAAACCTGGTAAACCCGCCATAAAACTAAAAAAAAAACCGAAAACCAAAGGATGCTCCTATTTGTTTGAAAAACTGAAAACTGAAACCAGATCGGCTCAGTTTCACTTCAACGGAGTCGAAAGTTTGGTTAACCGAACCCTAAAATTTTCTGTTCGGGTTTAGTTTTAGGTGAACGGGCACCGAAACCAAAAGTTCTGGTTGGTTAACCAAACTTTCACCCGGATGTTCAGCTGATCAGCTCAAAGAGCTCAAGAAGTCAAAGATTGACTTGTCGGCAGTTATGATTGCAGTAGCAAATCAAAACTCAAATGACGAGAAGAAAAAGAGAAACCCTGTCGCTACCTGTCTTTTAATCGACCTAAATCTCTGCCCTTTTCACCAAAGTAGACAATAAGTACAAATCAATTAAATTTTTCAGGGAAATTTACCTCACCAACTACACCTTTTAAATCAGAAACCCTGCATTTTCATTTTTACCCAAATCGACGAGCTCTAAATTTAGCTAGTTTCAATTACCACAAAAAGTCTTAAATATTCCTATTTACTCTTTTTATGGATCTAAATAGTTTTTAAAATTCTAAAATTTTAAAGTAACTTTAAATCCACTCACCGAATCTTTAAGTTCACCCACGTTGAAATCCATTGATTACTTTAAATTCGTCGATGCAGATCATTTTTCATTCCAATCTTTCATATGATGTATCTTGAGATCTTGCTCTTATCATCTACCGTTAGTATTTGATTTCACATGGTATCTATTCTAAAAAAGTGATCTTAACTACGTATGGAACTCATCAAACTGAAATAAGGTGACTTTTTAGGATGTTTATCACATGAAATCAAAAATTTATCGCTTGATAGCACCCCTATGATCTCAAGATTCATTATGTGGAATGATCTGGACCATCGGATTCAAATCAGTCAATGGGTGAACTCAAAGATTCAGTGGGTGGATTTAAGGTACTCTTTTTTATATTTATGCGATGTGAAACAACATTTATGCCGTGTGATTTGAAGGTCACAATATAAAGATTGATGGTACCAAAGATTGACACAAAGAAAAAGTGATATCACCTCTTTTTTTAAAAAATAAATCTCCTTTTAAACTGTCATTATCCACTCTTTAAATAGTCATTCTGTCCATTCCATCTAATTTCCATAAATTATATTGTTTACAATGCGTTACATAATTACAAATATTGATTAGATAACTGCAATTGATAAGATTATAAATATTGGTTTAGATAATTGATATAACTAATGTGTGATAATTATCAAATAAGATACACTCTAATAAGTGATACCGATTATTTAAAGAGGCGATAGTGATTGTATAAAGATATCAATTCTTTAAATAGTCGTTATAGAGTGTTCATAATTACCACATATCAGTTATCTCAACCAATTATCGAGAGGAGAAGATAGAAATATAGAAGAGACACATTTCCACATTTGATTATAATGTATTTTGATTGATTGTAGTGGTATATAAATAAAGGTTACAAGTAAAAGAATTCTATAATATAAAGATAAGTACAACATAATGATAAGAGATTAAGTAGGATTATAAATTTGTAAAGGGATTACAAATAAAATTATAAGAGAATAATTTTTTTTACAAATTTATCTTATTCATGAATATATTTATTATACTACAAATTATCATATAGCATGAAATATTCAATTCTATCTTAAAAATAAATTAAAGATTTGTTATCTATAAATATATTATTCTTCATTATTTTTTTATATTTTAACTCGTGAGTCACTACAATTGATAAAGAGATAAATTTTTTTTTCTTTCGTATCAATCTTTGACACGATCGATATTTATATTATAGCCTTCAAATCACAAGGTATAAATGTTGTTTCACTTCACGTAAATATAAAAGAGTGCAAATTTTTAATATTTTAAAATATGTAGACTCATCAAAAGTGTAAGGAGTATTTAAAACTTTTTGTAGTGGTTGGAATTGGCTCGGCTTCGAGCTGATCAATTTCGTCAAAGGCCAAAAATTAGGGCTGTCAACGGGTCGAGTCGGGCTGGATTTTTCACCCGGCCCATTTTCTAATATGGGCCTGGCCCGGCCTGTTTAGCTATCCAGGCCGGGCCAGGCTCAGCCCATTTTTAGAAATTTTCAGTCCAAACTTGGCCTGATTAGCTATTCGGGCCGGGCCGGATTTCTCACATTTGTTTTTAAAAAATCAAAATTTTTTTTTAAGGATCTCAGCTAAACAGGCTGGGCCAGGCCTTACGCTTTGAAGCTTGAACCCAAACCCGTGTCTTATCCGGACCAGGCCGGTCCCGTTTAATAAAAACTGAAAAAATTGGGCCAGAACCGGGCCCATTGACAGCCCTAGTTAAAGTATAGGTTTGTGGGGAAAAAGTGTATCTGACACGGGTTGATCCGGTAAATTTCCTAATTTTTTAATCCCATTCTTTCACCAAGTACAACTTATAATAATGCAAAAAAAAACACACAAAATAATTTTTTTTTATTTTTTTAACAGAAACGAACCGCCGCCCGTTACCAATCCGGCCTACTGGACCTCGGCAAAACGTGAAGTCTAACCACCTCAGTCTCCAACGGTGGATCCACCTTCCAAATTCCAACCGGCCGCGCCACCACATCCACAACAGCTACACCCAATCCCCCTTCACAAACCACGCACACCCGTCCACCACCCGCAGCCATCTGCACCGCTCCTCTCAACAACTCCGAAACGATCACTACGGTCAAACAATCCTTCTCCCAATCATACACCATCAAAGCCCCCTTCACTTCGTCTATAACATAAATCTCTCGCTCCTCCATGGCCGCAGCTGGCCCATTCCACCCGGCGAGCAACCCTTCACTCATCTCCTCCCACCGATCCCTCTCCACATCGTAAACCGCTCCTTCCTTAATCCCTTTCCCCTTAACGTTCACCATAAACAGCTTTCCCATGGAGCACACCGCTTCCACGGCCTCCCTACTAAATCTCCCGTCTTTAAGCGACGCCATTCTCTCCCAATTCGACTCCTTCAAGTCCCACCTCTCCGCTGACCGGGCAACGCCCGCGTTGTACTCGGATCCGATGCCGCTGGCTATGTAGACGGCGCCGCAAGCCGAGCCGGTCACGCACCAGCGGCGCGGGGACGATATGGGAGGGCCGAGCCGCCAGCGATTGGTGGGTGGGTGGTAGATTAGCGGGCGGGTGAGTGCGGGGACTAGGGGGTGTGAGGTGGCAGCTAGAAGGATGAGGTGGCCGTCCAGAGAGAGGGATTGGATGGGGAGGTGGCGGGAGATGAAAGATGGGTGGCGGAGGAGGATTTGGTTTGGGTGAGGCGGAGGTGGGAGAGGGTGCCACTTGGAGGAGATTGGGTCGAATGATGAGAAGTGTAAAGAGGTTGGGTTTTGGAAAGAGGTGGTGAGGAGAGCGTAGAGAGATGGGTAAGCGGGGTAAGATGGGGAGGAGATGAGGCGGCGCCAGGAGCGGCACACGGTGTAGAGAAGTTGGGGAGGGAGACGAGAGAGGCAGAGATGGGCGACGTCGTCGGGCAGACCGGGCAGCAATGGCTGGTGTTGGTGTTGGTGTTGGTCGGTGGGTTTGGTGCGCTTGGCGGTGGCGAGTGGTTTTGTAGCAATGGCCATCTTAGTTAGCCGGCAGCACGCACCTGGTTCTCAGCTTTATTGGATGGGAGATTGGGAATTAGGCTTGATGTTTGTATGAATTTACGGATATATGCCACTCGGTTGTCGGAAATTTGCATGAGGGGCAGATTCTTTCTAATGGTTCTACTATTTGAAATTTTAAAAGGATGGCGGTATTCTATATTTACAGCCCAAGATTCTTTCTAATGGTTCTACTATTAACACTATCGACTTGAATCACTTGAAGGAGATAGTTTCCATCTCAACTGTTGACTTGAATCACATGATTTGGAGTTAGTTTTTCATCTCAATCAAGGTGGGCTTTAAAGTGTTGATTACACATGAAAAAATTTGTGATCATAATATACTATGAATGGGGTTTCCTTGGATCCATTTTAGGGATGTGTTTCATATAAAATTAACATTCATCCGTCTGATAGGCCGCCCATAATATCAAGATCTATCGTACCTGAGTGATGATCACAAGATCTATTGTGTGAAATATATATATATATATATATATTGATAACTTGGGTATTTGGGTCTCTTAGAGTATCTGCCTAATCTCAAGGATGTATACACATCTTAAATTCAGCACATATCGGGTCAGCATAGGATATAAATCCCTCGGAGATGGCCTCAAGGAAGGGAGGGAGGGAGGGAGGGGATTCGAACTCAGGTTTCTGCTTTTGGCCAGCTCGCTTAACCCCTTGAGATTACTATTGTGCAAAATATTGATCTCAAGACCTAAAATGATCGTTATCTAATTCAATACAGTTAATAATGTTAATAGTAAAAAGATGAATTACACAGAAAGAATCTTTATTTATAAATACCTCTATGCAATTAAGTAGAGAAATTTTGATGGGTACGGAGTTTTACAGCCGAAGATTCTACGTGGCCTCACAGGATTCAAAGTTGGAACTTTGTGATTGTGTCGTTATGCACAACACACGTATAGGGGAGATTTTAGTAACACCTAAAAGGGTTTTGGCCAAAATCGTATCAAAATCAAAACCGAAAATCAAAATTTTAGTTATGAAATGTACTATTGGGAAATTTTCAGTTTCGGTCATGAGCGAAAACCGAAACGAAATCCAATATTTTGATCCTTAGGTACAAACTCAATAATTTCTGACAACCCATATTTTTTGTAAGAAAGGGCGCCTATAAAATATTTTTTGAAAGAGTCCTTATTAGGGACTGGCATCAGGCTAAGCGACTTGTTTAACTTTCAATTTCTCTACATAATGCCTCCAAACTCATTTGAAGTTTATGATCTAAAAATTTATTGTCTAAAATATTGAGCTTAAAAAAATATCTCAATCATACAGAGTCGATACATTTTAAAATTTAGTGGCATAAAAAATTTACATTGTGGCCTTTAATTTTAAAAGACATTGGTTGTTTTTAATTACATGAGCAATGGTCAAGTTAGGTCCAACAACGTTGAATTAGATTTCAAGCTCAACCACATTTACAGCCCTCGATAAAGGAGAATCTTGGCTGTCATGATTTTCACCTCTTATAGGATGATGTGCAGTAAAGATTCTCTTATTTCCAAAGGCTGTAGATGTGATTAGGACTCGAAATACGATTCAACCTGATTGGACCTAACCATTACCCATTACACAAAAGAGATGTAGATTCAATCTTTGACATCATAAATTTTTAAATCACAACTCCACGTGTTCCAAAAAGTGACCTGTGAACATTTTTCAATCCACAGCCTAGAGCTGGCCGATTCCCTCATCTTGGTACATGTAACATTCTTAAGTTGTTGTTTTTTTCTTAATCGTGGGTGTCCGGGCTTGCTTGCGTAACATTCTCAAGTTAGATAGCAGACTAAATTCTAAAAGATAATATTTCCTAAAGAGTCACAGGCAATGGGGTTTGACCCTGTAGCTCAACAGGAAGGTCGACAATGGGTTTTCTTTCCACACGAAAATCGACTTTAAGAAGAATCCGATATTTTAAAATATCGGATTAACTCTGTCCTCATTGTAAGGTTATAAATCTTATGTATTAATGGATTGCCTCTGGCCGGCCATTACCCAACCTGTTCGGTCTGGCCGTCCACTCTTTTTAAGTAGGTCAGGTGCATAAGCTCGACTCCTCGAGTTAGGCAGTGCTGATATTTTATATATTTGCTATTAGAATGTTCTCTGCGGATATTTATTATAAAAAAAGTGAGACATGATTTTTATGTATCAGGGTCAGGTCGGGCCATGCCTTGGCTGCCCGATAAGAAATATGCAAATTTCTAACCTACCCAACTCGAAAACTTGACCAGACCTGATAAGAAACTTCTATTTTTTCAGTGTTTCATGTATAAAGTATAGTGTCGGGTCAATCAGATCCGACCCAGAAACTACCTTTTTCAAAGGTTAGGTTGGGTGTCTCAAGCCCGACCTGATCCTATCCATCCGGTAGACAACCCTAATTATGATATTGTAAAAAACTCGGGTTGGGTCAGGCATAGACCTTTGACCTGTCAGTCTAGGTGCATTATTGGACCGGTTTATTGATGTACTCAGGGCCTATTGGGCAGCCAAGTTTCGGTCTAACCAAACTGGTTAACTACTCTTAGTTAAATAAATATTTTGCCACCAAATTGGGTAGAAAGTTGACTTTCACATTTTTAGCACTCAACTTTTAGGTTTTATCTTCATTAGGTAACTGTCTTGAAATATGAGTGGGTATGATTGATGATAAGTGGAATATTTTAGGTTATCTTTGGAAAAATCTGTCGCTATCTCTTAAAAGATTTGGTTGGACTTATTAAGGGTTGAGGTGCACTACGGAGGGACAAATAAATGTCAAAAGGCAAAGCGGTTGAGTGTTAGGATGCAAAACAGGGAAGCTTTTGGATCACGCTTCCAATCCTAACTTGGGACCTCTAGTTTTCCTTAGATATTGTTTTTGTGTGGTCGCTCGATTGGTTTTGTTTATGTTACATTTCCAATTTTATCCTCTTTAAATTTACTTAATTTAAGTTAGACTGGCCGTATACTACACGGGTCAATCTCAATCCCTGAAGTCTGGCTGTGTGGGTACTCTGACAGATTTAATAGTTTCAAAAGTCTACACATCTCTTAAAGTTTGATATGCGCCCACGAATGGTCCACGGACGTCCACTTAATATCAAATAGGGTACTTCTATTCGTGCCATCGAATTATATGTCGCTCAAAAATGATCAGAAGTAAAAAACGATCATAAACAGCCAATCTCCGATCAGATCCGATGTTAATCAGCTGATGACACCTTGCTGGCGTCTTTAGGCTTGGTTTGTCTCTAATAATATTTAAAAAATCATTAAAAAACTCATTCAAGATCTCTATATTTTGAGTAAGATTAGATCTGATACTATTTAAAAACTCATTTAAGATCCTTATTTTTTGAGTAAGATTAAGTTTTTAGCTTGGCTCAATACCATTAATGGGGTTTAGAAAATAGAAAATTACCAAAAACTCTTAAATATATGACACTTCAAGTCTTTTATAGGGGCCAGGGCATTCCATGTAATAAAGTTGAAAAGAGGTGCTTCCCCTTGAGCACCATAATAAATGTTTTTCTATAGGGATTTCTAGAAGGGTAGGGGGTCATCTCCATTAAAGTTACTAGAAAGCTTCAAAATTTGAAGTAATTGAAGGCGGGCAGTTTGGTCATTTTACAAAACTTAAATTCTTTCTTTATAGGAGGGTAGCAAGGCAAACTCATATTAACAAACAAAAAATATAGGCTCCGAATCTCGTGAGAAAACTTAGTTGTATTTTTAATTTGGATGATCTTTTGTGGAATTATGGCTATTTCTTTTGTTATGATATGTTATTTTCCTACATTCCTCATGTTTTTATCCAAACACAGGATTTTATTAATCCTGCATTTTCCAAACTAGCAATGTAATTATCCAAACAGCGGGAAATAAAGGAAAACAAAGGAACCTTATGGTTTCCTACAACCATTGTATCCATGAGAAAATATAGGAATATTATTTTCCTTTCCCATGTTTCTCGTGTTTTTATCCAAACAGGCACTAAAAGCACTCACCTTTACGCCCTCACCTGCATGGTGACAAATTTCATTTTCGGAAATTTTTTGGTGGGAGGTCTTTTTGGTATATTTCGGATTAATTTCGATACTTTTTGGAAAAATTTTGGGCGAGTTTCGATGATTAAAAATATATTTTTAATATTTAAATTTTATTATTATTATTATTTTTTAAATTTACCGAAATTTATCCAAAAATATCGAAATTTATCGAAATGGACCGAAAAATACCGAAAACCAAAATTTTCATTTGACCGGCATTTCCGGAAATTTGTCATTATGCTCACCTGTAGTTTATTTGAAAAGTCCGAGTCAGATGGGTGCATTTATAAATTTTGGCAGTGCAAATGGGGCCACCCATAAATTAATAATTCCCGCCCAATAAATGCGCACGACACGTTTCTGTTGGGTGCCTCTGCAAAAGCTATTTTTGTCTTTTAGTGACCGGTGAATCTCACTCTTATTGTAATGTCGTCTGCATTAATTGATTGCATGCACCCTTTAGAAGCATGCCAACTATGAAGCTCGGCTAAGGAGCCGATATCCCTTGGGAGCCATTAGTTGCATACAAGAAATTGGCCAGAGCTAATTTAAGCTGTTTGATTTGAAAGCATTATCTAAGCCGTATTTAAAAATCACGAGCTTATCTTATTTGAAAGCCACAAGCCAAAGATCTCTCGTTGCCTTAAACGATTATTTTGCCCTTAATAAAATCAATATTCTAAAAATATCATCATTCTAAAATGTCTCTCATTCATCCATATTTACAAGTTATGCCATCATGGCTAAAAGTCCCTTCATTCACTTTTATTTACAAGTTATGCCATTATAGCTTACCACCATCATTCTACATAGAGTACCTTTAAATCCACCCATAAAATCTTTGAGTTCACCCACGCTGAAACACATCGACTGCATTGAATCAGACGTTGGAGATTGTTTATCGTCCCAATATTTCATGAGATTGATCTTTAGATCATAGGTGTTCCATTAGACGGTCGAGATCAAAGATCATGATAGTGCCCTCAATCTTTATCAGAAATCAGTGCATATTCACTTGGATTTAGACCATAGATTTTATGCCTCTAATCAATAAAATATATGCAACAGTCCATACCAAAGTAGTTGATGAACGGTTGTGATGTCTAATACATACAACTTTCAATATATGGTTCATAAAAGAAGTGGTCAATTGATTAGACCGCTAGGGATCAAGGAGCAAAATATTGGTTTCGTTTTCGTTTTCGATTTCAAGCATGACCGAAACAAAAAATTTGAATGAAATTTTCGGCTATAATTTTAAATTTCGGTCGAAATTTTGGTCGAAAATTTTATTGCCATACATAATTTGACCAAAATTTCAGGGGTTGTTTTCATTTTGGTGAAGACCGAAATCGATAAATTTTGACTGACAGTATGAATTATCAGTCAAAAGTTTGAAACACGGTTGGAATGATTCTGCTTGTACAATCATTGGAGATTAATGATGATATCAGCACAAGAGGGTTTCAACCCGTTGAGTCAACTCGATGAGTGAAAGTCAAACGACCCGACCTGCCATAGGTTTGGGCTTGAGTTCAGATTTTCAAGTCCCAACCCATTAGGTCGAGTTGAAAATGCTAACTCATTTATTTCCAAGTTTCACTCAACCACTGAATTGTTTATTATTTAATTCCTAACAACATTACTCATATACCCAATATAAAAAATCACTAAAATTTTAGATACTCAGAATTAAAAATCATCCCAAAATAATAATAAAAAACTACCAAAACTTATAAATACTCAAAATTAAAAATCATTCCAAATTTTGGTTATTAATCTAAGAACATATAGATTGAAGGTTTTCTTTACAAGAATAATTATATGGTTTGCCACAAATCTTCCATTAGTTGAGTATTCGTCCAAGCGTTGACATGCTTTAATGGGGAATCACTCATCTAATGAGTCTTGAATTTGATGGATGAATAAAGGGCCCTTTAGAAGAGTACCTTTAAATCCACGCACAGAATCTTTGAGTCCATTCACATTTAATCATGTTGATTAAATTGAATCGAACATGGGGATCATTTATCCCCCCAATCTTTTAGGAGATTGATCTTAGATCATGGGTGTACCCTTAGACGGTCAATTTTTTATTTCACGTGACATATATTTCAGAAAATTGACTTTAATATCACGTGCACGCTTAAAATTGAGTTTAAAGTCACTTTTATGGGTGTGTATCACATGAAATAAAAAAATCGATCATCTGATGGTACACTCATGATCTAAAGATCGATCTCATGAAATGTTGGGAAAATAAATAATCTCCATCATCTGATTCAATACAGTCGATGTGTTTTAGCATGGGTGAACTCAAAGATTTTGTGGGTAGATTTAAAGGTATTCCTTTTAGAATGATGGTGGTAAAGCTATAATGGCATGACTTATAAATAAAATTGAACAAAGAGCCTTTTAGAATGGTGGTAAATTATAATAACATGACTTGTAAATATAGATGAATGAAGAGACTTTTATTTTAGAATATTAGTTTTATTAACTCACAACTAGTTAACGGCCGGGGGGAGGGATACCCATAACTCTCAGGGATTGATACCTATATTTATTTTATAAAATATTAATAATGTCGTTAGTTTGATAGTATTTTAGAGTTAGTGCCAAATATAAGATTTTTACTACTTATATCTGAAAATCAAATGGTGGATTATGGGTGAAAGTCGTCTTTACGGTGCACTGATAAAGAATCCCCTGTCAGTGAAATTAGGGATTTTTTTTTTTTTAGATATTTTGAAGCTTTTGATAGAAGTTTTTGTGGGACCCACGGCATTACCAACTGGCGAATTAGATGATTCAGCGTGGCTTCGAATTTATCCACAAATGTAACCGAAGTGGGCCCAATCCCATTGCATTTTGTAGGGAAGCAGGCCGACTTTGTCGCTTGGGTAAGGAGTCAAGATCTTTAGCAGAGCTTAAAAACTGACTTTCACAGATTTTTAGGGAAGTGGAATATCTACAAGTCGGCTTCATTCGGAAGCGCCGTAGCTCTGCCAATCTGGTTCAGCATCGGTCCGCCTGCGAAGGCAAGAAAACAGGCCAGCACAAGGGACTAGTGGAAAGTTGATATAGAGACCTGTTTTACGCAGCCTTTTCGCCATTATAATTTGGACAAGTGGCATGTCAAGAACTTCGAAGCCTGACTTTATAAATTTACGCGTGGCCTTTCTCTTTCGATACTTGGACTCTGGGGTCAATAACATTCGGTGTGCTATAAACAGGCCGTCCACGTGGATACTTGGACAAATGGCAAGTCAGGAACTTCGAAGCCCGACTTTTTAGTCTTTCTCTTCCGACGCTATGACCCTGGGGCCAATGGAATTCGGTGTGCTATAAACAGGTCGTCCACGTGGATGTATCAAGGGTTGATCACCACCGACAAAAGCTGAATAATCACCCTCGCATGCTTTTGTTGCTAGGGTGGCATTGTTTGCACCCTACCAAGTTCTTCCCGGTAAGAAATCGTTGACCGCCTTGAATTGAATAAGATCGAGGCTATTTTTCTGTCAAATCTTCCACACAATATATCTTGTGATAATGTCATATCATAGGATCTTTATTATCTCATTCAACCCAGCCAACAATTTTTTTTTTTTTTACACAGAAAAAATGGATTCAAATAATGTCACCAGTGTTGATAAATTGGCTCATTTTTTATGGGATTAATCCAAGGGTAAGCTTGGGATTACCCTGAGTTAAAAAAAAGTAAACCACACCCACCAAATCTTGGAAGCGGCCTACCCCAAAAACTATTGGCTGCTTTGAATGAAACAAAGATCTTTTTTTGCCCTAATATTATTCAACACAAGATCTTGAGATCATGAGCATACCATCAGACAATCAATTTTTTATTATACATGACAAAGATCTAAGAGAAAGTTCCTAAAGTCACGATCGAGCGTGGTGTTGCCTTATAATTTTAGGGCCACTTTGTTAGATCTATTCCACCTGGAATGAAAACTAACCATATGAAGGTATGCTCACCATTTTATTCAAATCAATCAACAGTTTTTAGCGTAGGAACCTCCAAGATTTCGTGGGCCTTAATAAAACTATCAGCGATGATTATGTGCCCTTTGTATCAGGTCGACCCGACCTAGAGGTCTTAATAGGCCAGGCTAGAGCTTGAAATATAAACGGGCTAAAGTAGGTAGGCCCGAAATATAAATGAGCATGCTAAGGTCTGTCTGCCTGATTAATATGTCAGGCCGGGTATAAGCTAGTCCCAAAAACCTGATTAAAAATCGGCCCGATTAAGCCTTACTTGACCCTGGCCCAACCCAATCATTTGAGCTCATCTCTATATATATCATATAAAATTATAGGGCGGCCCGAAGCCTGGCCTGGATCTGCCCAAAATCAGTCGAGTATGGGCTGAGGTAGGTAGACCCGATTAAAATATAGGCCAAGTCCAATTAGTAATCGGGCTCGATAGGAGCTAGTTCCAAGAGGCCCGATTATTAATCAGCCCATTTAAGGCCTGACATGAAACCGGCCCTGTCCGACCCATTGAGACCCCTAATCCAACCCTTCTGACTCGCCTCTCCCTGCACAAATAGGACTAGTGGTACACTTTCATCGATGGGTTGGAATTAGGTCACCAACCCCAATCACCTAATATGTTTCAAGGTCATTGCCATGGCCCCATTTTGTGAGCCATTGATTAGGAAGGTTGTCTAATACAACACCAGTTTTCTCAGCTGTGAGGTGGTATATAGTAACAGACCTATCCACACAATTTTGGACACGTGGATGCACTTTTATTGTCACAAGGGTACCACCAAATACCAAATGGACTGGTTAGATCAACTGTGCCCTAAGGTCCAACCAGGTTGAATATGAGCCTGAAAAATGTGAATTGTAGCCCATCTTTTACCTATTCTGTTTGTTTGCAAGTTAAAACATGTATTTTGCAAAACTATTTGACCTAGAAAGATTATGACCTCGAACTCTCCATTAAATCAAGGCCGTCAGATCATATGGCTTAGATGTTTTTTACAAGAATTACAATAGAGGGAACAGAGAAAGAGTGCTTCAAATATGCAGACCGCATAGCATTGCACATAAGTCCGTTTCCTTTGGTTTGTAGCTGATTAAACCATTTGTGCATAGTTATATCAACAATGTTGAAATGCCCATTAAATAATTTGATTTGATGAGGCCGCCTTTGCGTAAAGTTGAACCAAAATTTCATACTGATCCATAAGCTCTAGTGAGAAACTGTGATCTCTAGATTCAAATTGAAAGCAATGAGGATGCCTGTCAATAATATATCCCTGTATAAAAAAAAAGTTCAAAATCCAGTTATCTACAGTTTTTTACCACTGAAACTATGAGAAAGATCCTTTAAAAAAATTAATCAAAAGAAGACACTATATATGACAGTGCAAATTGTTGGAAAAATTGAAATGTTGATCCGAAATAATATAGAAAATCGGTCCGAGGCACGAGAAATATCGTTGTTTTTAAACCAATATTTGCCCCCACCACTTCGATAAAGTGGTCACCAACATGTTACCGACAAACTGGTTTCAGGATACAACGAATCGACTGTGTGTTCTTGTGAAAGATTTGGTGAATCCGATCACAGTATCTGAACACCAAATTTTACAAGAAGCTCTGATAAAGACTTTTAAAGACATAACAAGAGAGAAGAGAGAAGACTCTATTATGGTGTATAAAACAATATTTTTAGATTCCTTAAATAAAAATCAAGTGGTGTGTTAATGCACCATTTTCCTATGAAAAGGTGCTTCACGCATCCCTTCGGAAAAGACACACCACTTTGGAAAGGCAATTCTTTTGAAAAGATACAATTTTGAAAAGACACCTCTTGGGAAAAGACAAGTTTAATGAACTTTTAAATATCCAACACAATTTGGGCACTAAACATTTTATAGTGACGCAATATGGTGACTGAAGCTGACATTCCTAGTTTGTTGAAACTTGAAAGAAATAGTATACCAGTATAGAAGCAAGCCAAGTGCCTCATATTGAAGCCTCTCTTGAGGTTGGCAATATGGTGAGAGAAGTTGAGATTCTGGGTAAACTAGGAATTGCCACTTGATGCTGTATTTTCTCGGGAGTGGGGTTCAAAGGGCTCTAAACTATGATTTCTTGTTCTAAGATTGAAGGAAGAAACAGGTCTGGGAAATTTGCTATGGCTAGAATCACATGACTGAAATTTATATTGGCAGAATCTTAGTGCATATTTTACTACTCCTAGCTCATGCCATTGTGACAGTTCAAGTGCAACTTACATGTGTTAGCCCAATCTGTCATGTTCACTGGGGAGTTCCAAATGTTACCCAAACAACAGATATAGCAATCGGCAGACAAAGTTGTTGCTGGATTAAACTTTCTTTCACTAAAAAAAATAGAGGATCCTAAATGTTATGATCAAGAAATTGATGCTGCTAAAAATAATATCTCGTTTAACAATGGAAGATGTTACTCGTAATTGATCTCCCCCACAAGCTATATTACTACTGAAAATTTAGCAAATCACTACTACTAGATGAATTGCTCTAAATGAGATGAAGGAAACAGAAGAAATGAAGATATTGTTAGTAAAAAAGATAACCATGACTAGAAAAATACCCTAGTCGTAACAGCCATCAACGGTAGTTATGACAGCCATATCTGGTACATATCGGCTGATATGTATCACGTTCGGCCCCATTTGATACAATATACACCCCCGATTCTATAGGGTGTCAAATATCGGGTCAAGCAGGTCAAATATAGGCTGATATGTATCAGGTATAACCGGATAAAATACTAAAAATGCCCCTTTTGTAAGTTTCTTATATTTTTTATTTTTTATTATTTTAAAAATTAAAAAAGGGGCCTAAATATTGCCACCGATATATCAGATAGGTATTGGCCTAGGACCTGTGCGATATATATTGCTCTTTAAATCCCTGCTCATTATTGGAGGATAAAATCCCAACTCTTCAACCATAGTTTCTCATTGTTTTAAGCTTCAATATCAAAATGAAGATGAGCCATTTAATCGAGAACTTGACAAACAAAAAAGAGATTGTGTTATTTGGATACTTCTGGTCAATACCTTCTCAAAATATTGAATCATGTAAATCTGAAGCTTGAGAGCCATAACTCTGTTTCAGATTTTATATTTAAAATATTAATGACATATTTATCCAAACATAATAAAGACATATTATATGAACACAAATAAAACCTGAAAAATATGTTAATACATTTGGTTATTAACATCTTAATATACTAAATGAAATACAAACAACAAACCAGACAGCTGAAATCTTTAGGAATTAACTTTTCAAATGGAAACAGTCCTAACAAGACCACAAGGTCCACAGAATAATACATTGACCTCTTCAACTTGTACATGCAACTTTTCCCTACCATGCAAAAATATAGGGAGATCATTGGAAAACCATGGGGAAGAATTCATAGCAGTTCCAAATCAAATAAATTATCTTCCTGCTTTCACTATGACATTATTTTTTTTACTACTTGCAATTCATGGAAAATGTTCAAAGAAGTCTAACGTTCATCTTTTCGTAATTGAAAGCAGTCTAAAGTTCATCTTTTCGTAATTGAAAGCAGTCCAAAGACCATCCTAGGGATCCTAAATCAAATTGTGCAGGTGAGTCCATTGAATTATATTAGTGCTTCCCCTTACTTGATGACCAATTAGAAGAATAGCTTTTTATGATATTGCCCATTACCTACTTCGTCATAAGAAAGGAATGGAGGATATGCAACATGATCTTTATCAAGCAGCGCAGACATCTTATACCGTTAAGGAAGCCAGCAGCCATTTCAAGCAGTCCATATTGAAGCTAATGGAAATTGATTTAAATGCAAGCCCAACTGTGCATATAGCAGCTCGTCTATATAGGAGCTGTATAGAACTTCTGTATATTCTGTCAGAATTCAACACGCTAAGGAGAATCTGGCCTCTGCAGCAGCCACTGAAGGTCCATATTCACCAATTAACCATATACCCTGTAAAGGAGTTGGTCTATGTAACAGCTGTATAGATTACATGCTGGTTTCTGAAATCGACTACACAGCAGGTGTTGTATATAGCAGCTATATGGACTGCATGCTGATCTATAGACATCTAGTTGAAGGCAAGTAGATGACATTGTAACTATAGGGCTTGTTAAATCTAACTGTGATTAGAAAGGTCTAAATAATCAAATTCCAAATTTCATAACCGAGGAGATAATAGTGGAGTTCAGGAAATTTCCATACTACATATTATCATAAAACTCCACAAACTTTCATTACACTCAACATTATCATATTAGCAATAATGAGGTTGAATTAAATTATAAGGGAATCTGGGTAGGTCAGATCACACTCGGTAAGGCAACCAGACCCTGAACTCAACTTATTTAATTCCACACTCGGCAGGTCAGATCACAATCGCTTCAGATTTTCAATTTGAACATCGTCTACAAGAACCGGGTCAGATCGGGATTGGATCCAGTTATTGATCTTAGTGAAAGCAGTCCCACCATTCTAATAACACCCATGACAGCTGAAACTAAAAATCATACATCACAAACCAATACTATTTACTGATAAGAAATCCAATGGGCTTAACTCAACCTTTCAAAACCAGCTTGTAAGGTGAGGTTTGTCCAAGATATGAAGACCCCAAGAAGGGCCAACCCACAGCCAACGTGGGACAAATCCAACACGCCACGCCCTTGCAGATTGAGCCAAATCACATGGACAAGAAATGAGTGACGTGGGGAGAAAGAACAGCTTTGATACCATGATAAAAATTCAATGGGCCTAACTCAACCACACAAAACCGACTTGTAAGGAGAGGTTTGCCCAAGATATAAAGAGCCCAAGAAGGCCCAGCCCACAGCCGATGTGGGACAAATCCAACACGCCCCCGCATATGTTGGCAAGATTGAGTCAAAATCACGTGGACAAGAAATGGGTGGCATGGGGAGAAAGAACGGCCTTGATACCATGATAAGATATCCAATGGGCCTAACTCAACCTCACAAAACTGGCTTGTAAGGTGAGGTTTACCCAGGTTATATACAGCCCAAGACCTTCAAGCCCACAACCGATGTGGGGACTATTCTAGCACGCCCCCCCACGTGTTGGCGGCCAAGCCAAATCACGTGGACAATTGAACTGGGTGACGTGTAGTGGTGAAATACCTGCTTTGATACCTTGATAAGAATCCAACAGGCCAAACTCAACCTCACAAAACTGGCTTGTAAGGTGAGGCTTGTCCAAGATATAAAGAGCCCAAAAAGGGCCAACCCACAGCCAACGTGGGACAAATCCAACACGCCCCCGCACGTGTTGGCGAGATTGAGCCAAATCACATGACAAGAAATGAGTGTTGTGGGGAGAAAGAACTACTCTGATGCCATGATAACAATCCAATGTGCCTAACTCAACCTCACAAAACCGGCTCGTAAGGTGAGGTTTGCCCAAGATATAAAGAGCCCGGGAAGGGCCAGCCCACAGCCGATGTGGGATAAATCCAACACACCCCCGCACGGGTTGGCAAGATTGAGTCAAATCACGCAGACAAGAAATGGGTGACGTGAGGAGAAAGAACGGCTTTGGTACTATGAGAAGAAATCCAATGGGAAAAAGATTGAGAAGCTAGCATCGCTTAAACATAGAATAACAAGAAAGCTACAACTATAATTCATCCAGTGCAAATCTATTACATAAGCAAAAAATGAAATATTGACGATGAAAAGCTACACACCCTACCAAAAAGTTTCAGACGCCCTGTGATGTAGGAGCGAAGACTATTCAGTACTACAAACCCTCTCTAAATAGAGAGAGAGAGAGAGAGAGAGAGAGAGAGAATGGTCCAGGATGCCATTTATAAAAGAGAGAGAGAGATTCCTAGCCAAGATGCTATTTATAATAATTCACAGGGAATGGTCCAAAAATAACCAGAACCGCAAATCCTGCCTTCTCACAGTGTGAATTTGACATAGATAAGTACTAATCAGAGAAGAGTCAAGGGAGAATCATGTAGATGCTTTGAGGAACTCTTTTGGGCAAGTTTGATAATTTTGTGTCAGTTTTCCTCTATGCCCAGAACTAGCCATTTGGGTTTTGGACTGTTGAAGCAGTTAGGATTTGTCATTATTGTTTGGTATCAGACTCTGCTTGAGGGTATGTAGAAGAAGTCGGGGTGTTCTCTGTTTCAGTTGAATTGAAAAACAGGGACATTGGACAAACTTCGGTGTTAACAAGTGTTTTATACCTTTTTGGCACAGATAAGGATGCCTTAAACATGTGCTTTGGAGAGGATTGGTGTTTACAATCAACCTGCACTACTGTATCACCCACAAACAGCCTTTAGCTTCAAATACAACACCCACAAACAGGAATGTTAACCTACTGCATATGGAATTCCAGTAACTCCTTTACAACATACTTATCTAAAATTAACAGAGATTAAAAAATTATATAACTATTTTAAAACCATGAGAGAAACCAGGTAATAAATTCAAAAATAAGTCCCATTCTATTTATAAACTACCATATGAAATGACACCTTGATCCCTCTCTCTCTCTCTCTCTCTCTCAGTATGATGAACTTTATTTTTTGTTGAGCAGCACCCTGCTTTCTCTCTCTGATTTTTGTTTCTTTCTTCTTATTCTTCTTTTAAGTTTATGTTGGATAATTGGTTGTATTAACAAGTATATAATTATTTTACCAATACTCAAAATTCTGTTGATGTCCTTCTCTTGTTATGTGAAGCAGTTTAATATTTTTCTGCATTTATACAGTTGTTGGGCTTTACTTTCCCCCCTTGATCATTCCACTTTGTATTTGAGGAAACATATTAATACCATTTTCTATGATCACGAATCTATCTCTTTCCAAACTTGGTTGAATAGTTGCTAACCCTCTGCTTTGAAATACATTACAACTACGATTATTTTCCGCACAATGTAATCAATGATTCAAGTAAATTTGAATCAGAGAATGGAGATTATTTTTCGTCCCATTATTCGACGCAATGGATCTTGAGATTATGGCATATCATCATAGGTCAGTTTTGGATTCCATGTGATACACATCCCATAAAGGGATGCCTGAGTTTGGGACACCCTAAGTTTTAAAAAAGGGCACAAAAAATTGGAAGCCCAGCCATTAGCCACATCAACTTTATATAAAAAATTCAAAAAGACTTTGTGAAAGGTACAGATGCCTGCCGTAAAGGCACTTGCAACTTGGTGATGCTGAGAATTCAAAGTAAATGAGGATGCGATAAAAGTGAAGCATCATCGAAGCATATTTCATTCTCTCGTTAGCTCCTCCATCAAGGAGACCGAAAATTGGAGGCCATGCACCACTTAAGAAGATCGTCAATGACCAAATCAATCACCACATTGCATGTTCCATATTTCACGTAAAAATCCTCTTATTCTGCTCTTTCTAGATTTCCCAAAATAATGCCAAAGGTAGCTTCTCTGCAATATAACTATGTTATCCCTAAAGGGAAATTGGTCTACTCTGCCAAGAAAGAAGCCGCACATGCCCCAAGACATATGGATCCTACAAAATCACTGAGGAAAATTCCCATATTTGTTGGGCTAAGGGGTGCCCTAACTATAGCTATGGCACTGATTCCTCACCCTCTCCACAAAAGATGTGCGATTTTGATATGGACATACCTCTTTGACACAATTGAACACGAGTTATATTTTTCACCAGGCCACTTCCCATGCAAAACAATTCACTCAACGGAGATTTGGTTTTCCAAAATGATACCCACAAAGACCTCGAATCATTAGTAGTGAAAATTTTAAGGAATGATTTAACCATGGATTTCCCGGATTTATCCCAGTGCCACACTCTTCTATCTGGTCACGTATAATCCAATCGGACCCCACTCAATATCTCTAACAGATCTAGAAATTCATTCTCCGCATTCTCTTTAAGGTTTCCACGAAGGACAGTATTCCAGAAATCCTTGCGTCGAGATCCATCTCACCTCCAAAATTTAGCTCTTTTATTCCTGGCAAGGTAATTGATCAGCGGAAATCTCCTCATGAAGACATCATCTCTGATCGATCTATCTTTCCAAAATTTCACACCATCACTCACTCCAAATACAAAGTTGATACCCTCTTAAAAAAAATATCTCTAACCTTGCAGACACTCTTCCACCACCTTGAGTCTAGACGCCCTCTAAGACCTCTAAACACCCTAACTGTAACAACCCGAGTCCTCACAATTCTTTATTGTCAAATCTTACGCCGTACTATCATTGTATCATAGTCCAAAGTTTCGCAAAAGAATAATACAAGAGCGCATCTAAGCAGCGGAAAAAGAAACATAAATGATAAATCCTAATTATGCATACTTATCCTCTTATACCATAATATTCAAACTCATGTCTAACATAATTAATGTTCAACTAAAATAAAGAAAAACTCATAAGATGACTATGTTGGAAATTTTAAAATATAACTTTTGTTTTATTTTTTGCTTTGTGGTGAATAGTCACACATCGTTTGAATAATTTTTTGGGTTTTGAATTATGTTTTGAAAGTTTGGCTCAAGGCTTGTAGTCTTCACCCAGGGGGTACCGAATTTTGTGGTTTCCGCCACCATGCACTTTATCAGTCACACACATGCGTGCACGCGCAGCTGAGTCTGGTCGGGTTGGGACAGGCATGAGCACGTGTACGTGTATGTGTACGTGGCGTGGCGATGCGGTGCAGTGCATTTAGTTAATTTTTGAACAAAAGAATAACCACATTTTTACAGTTTTATTTTCGTTTGAATTTTAAATCTCTCCTTTGTAAACAGATATATCCGTTCAGTTCCTTTTAACGGATATGTCCGTTCAGTTACGTTTAACGGATATGTCCGTTCAGTTACACCTGTTTATTTTTATAAAAGGGACCCGAGACCCTCATTTTTACTACTACATTTTCTATTCTATTTCCCATATTTTAAAGCTTCATTTCAGAATTCCTTAGCGCTATTTGGTGTTCTGGTTGCTTGATCAGATTCACCAAATCTAATCACATGAATACGTTGCTGGTTCGTTGTATCTTGAAACCGATTTTCCGGTAACCTATTGGTGACCACTTGATCATAGTGGTAGGGGTAAATCTCGATTTAAAGAAAACGATATTCAACGTGACTCGAACCGAATCTGCGTGTTTCTTCATTCCAAACTTTATCTTTTCTTGCAACAAGAACCAGTTTTTCCAACAATTTTAAACCGAGATGGCCCATATCCAATCCTCGACTTCTTTCGTACTGACCGACAAAATTCATCCCGTGTTGCCCAACAACATCCACAAGTTGGACAGTTTCGATGATTCGAACTTCAAAAGGTGGCAACATAAATTACATTTTCTGTTGACTGCGCTGAAAGTTGTGTACGTTATTACGAATCCGTACTCAACTGTTACCGAAACATCAATACTCAATAAAGGCCGAAAAAAATAAAAATGGGAAGAAGATGAATACACGTGCAAAGGCTACATTCTGAATGCATTGTCGGATTCATTGTTCGACGTCTATCGCGCCTACAATACTTCGAAGGAACTCTGGGATGCACTAGAAAAGAAATACGAAACTGAAGATGCAGGGTATAATTCTTACAGTATCAGTCAAATTTTCAATTTTAAGATGGTCAATGATAAACCTATTCTTAGCCAAGTGCATGATTTTCAAGTAGTTATAAATTATATGCTTGCTAATGGCTCTCATTTCGATGAGGATTTTCTGGTTGGTGCGGTAATCGCTAAATTGCCTCCTTCTTGGAAAGATTACCGAAAAATCCTTAAGCCTAATAATGCAAAGATTTCTATGGAAAATATTCTCCTTCATTTACGTATTGAGGAAGAATCCCAAGTTAGGGACAAAACCGAAGATCACATTGATATGACATCAAAAGCACACTTGGTTGAATCTAAGGTTGTAAGTGGACCATCAAAGAAGAGGAAGAGAGGATATTCTCATTTCAAGGAAAATAAGAAATTCGCCAAGGAGAATATGACCATGGTACTAAATAATGGTGGATGCTACTACTATGGAAAACTCAGATATTTCAAACGGGATTGTCGCCTCTTCAAGAAGTTGAAGAATCAAGCGAATGCAGTGGAAGAAAAAAGCAACTTTGTAGCCGTTCTTTCGGAAGTAAATCTGATTGGTGACATCGATGAATGGTGGATTGACACGGGTGCCACAAAACATGTCTGTAATAATTGTGACATGTTTGTGACGTATGACAAAGCTGACGATGATCAAGATCTCTTCATGGGAACTCATCTACAGCAAAGATCATAGGGCATGGAAAAGTGAAATTAAATTTCACATCTGAAAAAGTCGTGACGCTTACTGATGTGATCCATGTACCCGACATTAGCAAGAATTTTGTATCGGGTGGTTTATTAATCAAGCATGGTTTCAAACTAGTATTTGAATTGGATAAGTTTATCTTATCCAAAACTGTTGAATTTGTTGGAAAAGGATATGCTATGAGAGGCATGTTCAAATTGAATGTACTTGATCAAATCAATAAAATCTCTCATTCTTCTTACTCAGTCTTTCTTTCTAATTTATGGCATGACAGATTAGGGCATGTTGATTATAGATCTATAAAATGCGTGGCTAGTTTAGATCTAATTCCCAAACATGAATATTTTGATAGCAGCTCCTGCAGTGTATGTGCTAAGACTAAGATTACTAGAAAACCTTTTCTTATGTTTTGAGAAATTCATGTTTATTAGATTTAATACATAATGACATTTGTGATTTAAAAAATATTCTTACTAGAGGAGGAAAATAGTATTTTATTACTTTTATCGACGATTTTTCAAAATATGCTCATATATATTTATTAAATACTAAAAATGAAGCTTTTGAAAAGTTTAAGATTTATAAAGCTTTAGTAGAAAATCAATTAAATAATTGAATTAAAGTCATTAAATCTGATAGGGGTGGAGAATACATGTTAAATGAGTTCTCCGATTTTTGTGAAGTTTATGGAATTCGTCATAAGGTGACGGCCCCTTATACGTCGCAACAAAACGGAGTTGCCGAAAGAAAAAATAGAACCTTAGTAGAAATGACTAATGCAGTGTTTGTCAACGCTAATTCAGATAAAAATTTATGGGGTGAAAGTTTGTTAACTGCAACTCATATTTTGAATAGAATTCCACATAAGCAAACTTTAACTACACCTTATGAACTTTGGAAGAATAGAAAACCTAGTCTAACCTATTTTAAAGTGTGGGGGTGTAGGGCACTTGTTAGATTAGTAGATTCTAAAAGACCTAAGATATGTCTTCGGAATATTGAGTGTGTGTTTGTTGTCTATGCACAAAATAGTAAAGCTTACAGATTTTTAGTTATGGAATCGAATGATAGCATAGATAAAAATTCTATTATTGAATCTAGAGATGCTATATTCTATGAATCTAAGTTTACTACTCTATCTAATAAATTAAATATTGAAAGTAAAACTTATGAAGATGGAAAAGCTTCTAAATCTAAAGAAGTAATTGAATCTTCGAGTGATGAAGAGGTCACCATTGAACCTCGACGAAGTAAACGTCAACGATTTGAAACTAGTCTTTCAAAAGACTATTATATCTATTTGATTGAAGGAAATAGGATCAAAAGTACTAAGAAACATTTATGTCTAAATATAGACGATAATCCTATCACTTTTAACGATGTCATGAAATCTAGAGATAGTGCCTTTTGGAAAAAAGCTATCAATGATGAAATGGATTCAATAATGGGAAACAAAACATGAAAATTAGTAGACTTACCAGAAGGATCTAAACCCATAGGATGTAGATGGATATTTAAAAGAAAACTTAGAACGGATGGAACTATAGAAAAATTTAAGGCATAATTGGTTGCCAAAGGATATAGGCAAAAGGAAGGTGTTGACTATTTTGACACATGCACACCAGTTGCCAGAATTTCTACTATAAGACTTCTAATTGCACTAGCTTCTTTACACAAGTTACAAATTCATCAAATGAATGTTAAAATCACCTTCTTAAATGGTGATTTAAAAGAAGAGGTCTATATGGAACAACCAGAAGAGTTTGTTCTACTTGGGCAGGAAAAAAAAGTTTGTAAACTTATTAAATCGCTATATGGGTTAAAACAAGTACCAAAACAGTGGTATGAAAAGTTTGATAATTCTATTACTAATTTTGAATTTAAAACTAATGAAGCTAACAAATGTATGTATTATAAATACTCTAATAATCATGGTGTTATAATGTCTTTAGGTAGATGATTTACTTATTTTTGGAATTAATTTAGAAGTTATTTTAGAAACTAAAAACTTCTTAAGTTCATCTTTTAGCATGAAAGACATGAGATGGGCAGATGTAATCTTGGGAATTAAAATTGTAAGAAATGAGAATACGTTAACTTTAACTCAATCTCATTATGTTGAAAATATTTTGAAACGATTCAATTATTTTAATCTGAAACCTGCAAATATACCTTTAGATATTAATATTAAATTAACTAAAAATGATGAAAGATGTGTGTAGCAGTTAGAATATTAAACGGTTATTGATAGTCTGATGTATGCAATGCATTGTATAAGGCCGGACATTGCATTTGCGGTAAGTAAATTAAGTAGATTTACAAGTAACTCTAGTTTTGTTCATTGGAATGCTATTTCGCATGCTTTTAGATATTTAAAGGGTACTATTAATTACGGTTTGCATTTTTCTGGAGAATCAAAGTTGGATATTTGGTTCGGGAGAATTAAAGTCCACAAGTGGATGGATATTCACTTTTGGAGGTGCTGCGATCTCATGGGGATCAAAAAAGCAAACTTGCATCACACATTCCACTATAGAATCGGAATTCATTGCCTTAGCAGCAAGTGGGAAAGAAGTGGAATGATTAAGGAATTTACTAATAGAAATTCTAATTATGATTAAACCATTGCCACCTATCTCTATACATTGTAATAGTGAAGCAACTCTATCAAAGGCTTATAGTTAAACATATAATGAAAAAAATAGACACATTGGTCTAAGACATAGCTATGTAGAACAATTACTTAGAGATGAAGCAATCTCAGTAATTGGGGTCAGGTCTGTGGAAAACCTAGCCGATCCATTTACTAAAAGCCTTAGCAGAGATCGGATTTATAAGACATAAATCGGGATGGGTTTAAAGCCATTAAACCTACACAGCCACTTATGATGGGAACCCTACTTAATATTTGTTTGGTCAATGTTTAGGTTCAAAGGGAAAAAATAAGTCGTAAATACGTGGCGGCTAAAGGGCACTACATTGATGAGAAATAAATCTCATATATATCCCAGGAGGGTAGACTTTCACCTAGAATGGATAAGGGGAGGTTGAACAATGCTCTTAATAGTCCTATATCACTTTTGTGTTGAGATGTTAAAGTTAAATGGACATCTCTTATAGGTCTACCTATATAAGTGTGAGGGTGGAGCCGCTTTCAATGATACATGACTTTATCTCATAAACACTTATGAAAATCAGGGTACTAGCATAGGGCCTAAATGTGCTAACCTATTTATTAAACACCAAATATGTGAAATACGTGTGTGAAATAGTTCTGATTTATCGTATAAAATCATTAGTTCAAGACTTAGTTCTGATTTATCGTATAAGACATTTTCATTTTTGCACATATTTCTAGCTTTGCTCTATTTCAAATTTTAAAATAGTGGGAGATTATTAGATATTTTAAAAATTGTGGGGGATTGTTGGAAATTTTAAAATATAACTTTTGTTTTGTTTTTTGCTTTGTGGTGAATAGTCCCACATCATTTGAATAATTTTTTGGGTTTTGAATTATGTTTTGAAAGTTTGGCTTAAGGCTTGTAGCCTTCACCCAAAGGGCATCGAATTTTGTGGTTTCTGCCGTCATGCACTTTATCAGTCACACACACGCGTGCGCATGCCGAGCTGAGCCGAGTCGGGTCGGGTCGGGACAGGACGGCACGAGCACGTGTACGTGGCGTGGCGATGCGGTGTAGTGCATTTAGTTAATTTTTGAACAAAAGAATAACCGTTTTTTTACAGTTTTATTTTCGTTTGAATTTTAAATCGCTCCTTTGTAAACGGATATATCTGTTTAGTTCCTTTTAACGGATACATCCGTTCAGTTACGTTTAACATATATGTCAATTCAGTTACACCTGTTTATTTCTATAAAAGGGACCCAAGACCCTCTTTTTTGCTACTGCATTTTCTATTCTATTTTCTCAATTTTAAAGCTTTGTTTCAGAGTTCCTTAGCACTATTTGGTGTTCTGGTTGCGTAATCAGATTCACCAAATTTGATTACACGAATACGTTGTCGATTCACTGTATCCTGGAACCGATTTGCCAGTAACCTATTGGTGACCACTTGATCATAGTGGTAGGGGCAAATCTCGGTTTAAAGGCAACGATATTCAACATGCCTCGAACCGGATTTGCGTGTTTCTTCATTCCAAACTTTATCTTTTCTTGCAACCCAAACCAGTTTTTTCAACAGACTATTGTTTCATCAAATGTCCAATAAAATATGCATGAACTGAAAATAAATAATTAGGCTACAAATCCCTTGACACTATCCATCTCCGGTTCTTCAGCATCACGTGCGGTTTCATCACCATACACGCATACTTTATCAGTAGTTGTACCTTCTCATCTGGCCACCCACATTAAAGGGTGTATCTTACACTTGTATGAACCAAACATCCATTCTTTTTGAATTTTAAAGACATTCAATCACAATAACTTCTATAACTTGTTTGTGTGCATATGACAAATATAATCTCAATAATCTGAATGAGAACACTGATAACATGAAAATGATTTTTTGCATAAGTTTCCTACTTGGCCATTAAAATATGTCATCATTTCTATAATCATTATAATCAATAATATAGTTCAAACTAAGTATCATGGGTTCATCATAGCATCGATCTCATGAGTTCATCTTCTCATTTAAGTTCAACTTTTATACATCCCTCTTAAGACGTTGACTTTTAGACTCTGTCCCTATCAAGACGTTGGGTCCAATGGGTCCGTATTCCTATATTATTAGACTTCGTCCCTATCAAGACGTTGGATCTAGTCAAGCACGATCTCAGTTTAACATTTATTCTTATAATTTTTATCATTCAAAATCTTAGATAATCGTAAAGTTTTAAAGTGTTACACATACTACTGTTGCACAGAGTCTTTCAAATTAACTCTCAACCTCTTTAATTCATCAAAGAGAAATTAGCCACAATCACGGACGTCCATTAAAAGTAATATTTTTGGACAGAGCCTTCGAAAAGCACGGACGTCCGCTACGAATCCACAAATGTTTGTAAAAATAACACTTTTTGGACAAAGTCTTCGAAAAGCACGAACGTTCGTTATGAATTCACGGATGTCCGTAAAAACAACACTTTCTGGATAGAGTCTTCAAAGAGCACAGACGTCCGTTACGAATCCACGGATGTTCGTCCTGAAGGCTACGGAGGTCCATGTTATCTACTCGCTCAAACGATTCAACCTAGTTTAGAGCCATACACAATAACAACGTGGTGGAGTATTTTAACATGATTCAAATCTAATCATAATCATTCATCTTACGAGCAATAAAACATATTATTTGAGATAAATTTCACATTTAATCCATAATTAAATTCTAAAAGAAGGCATGATTTCTCCATACCTTGATCTATCGTAAAAGCGGATCTTCGAATTCCAAATAGGCTCCTCTCCACGAAGATGAATCTTGAAGGATGTTAAAATCATTTGAGAAAACAATGAAGAAGGTTTTACAGATCTTTCAAAAAGAAAAGCTTTTGAAACCACCCAAAAATCTTGAAGTTTGGTTTATAATCTCTTCTCTTAAAGTCTCGAGGTTTCGTACGAGAACTCTCTATTTCTTAAGAAAGACTCTAATAAGATTATGATTTAGGGTTTTCTCTGTATTAAGTATTTTAATTATAACTTATTTGGAAATCATCTGGGGTTAACATAACACACCATAGTAGGATGTTTAGAATTTTAAATCAAAAGCCAAAATAAATGTTTAAAATCTGCATACCAAGGTTTGATCCACTAGCCTCTAGTCTCAAAACCAAGCCTCTAACCAGTAGACTACCACATAACTTGTGTCAATTATTAGCATAAATAAATATAAAATCTTAAAAGTAAAACTTATATTTTTAATTAAGACTTTTGGAATTTTCAAGCATGCAGGATATACACTATTAAGCATATATACACAGAAATAAGGTGTATCAAAGACATAAAATTTCATGTCACTACACTAACCCCTTGTTTCTTTCCCATACTTAGCCACTATTCTGATAGCCCACTGACTTGTCGATTATGATGTATTATATTTATGTTAAATTCAAGTCTTAACCTATTGCAAGCACACAATGGAAATTATAGTACTAGCATCGGATCATTCCCACGAGGAAGTTTGTTTATCTAATTATTTCTCTATTATATCTTTTATTTAAATCCTTATTTAAAGACTTCTATTTATCTTTTAAGATCTAATCTATTGGAGAAATATGAATAAAAGAATGGTTTTAATCTAAAGTGCATAAAATAAATCTAAATCCTCCTTCTGATTAAGGTCGTCAATCTTAATCTTCAGCTATCAGATATTTATGAATTTAAACATTACCATTACACTATATTTCTAGTCTCCTAGCATTGGTCGTCAATCAAGTCTAAGATCCTATTAATACAGATTTAATCTAATCAACAACTTTCTAAAATCTGAACGTCAATCAAACCTTAGAAAACTGAAGATGGAAAAGTAAAAACTGTTACACTAATCTGCAAATTCTAACCTGAGTCGTCAATTCAAATTAAAACCTAGAAATGTTTACAAAGCAAATAAAATCTAAACTAAAAGCAAAGCAAAATATATCCTTCACCCCTCAGTCGCAGTCGTCAATTGCTCCTGAGAAACTACAGATATCTACACTAATTTCAGCACTCAATTGCAGTCGTCAATTGCTCTTGAGAAACCTCTGATATCTAATCTATTCTAACTATTTTACACTACTTTGATAGGAAGAAAATTCAACCTCAGGCATCAATTAATGTTGAAATTCTTCGATGTTTATTCCTATACCAAGCTCTCTTATTTATAGATTATAAGGAGTCGATTCACAAAGATCTAATTCTAATAAAAAAAACTATTAAAAATAAAAGTACCCTAATATAACTTTAATTCCTAGTTTTATTCTTTTCGTTGCTTCTTTTAGTTGATGCGCTTCTGGAGTGTTCTCTAATTTTCAGCAGCTGAGTCCTTCGGAGTTTATCTTCATCTATCTTCTCAGATCCGTAGTTCAATAGAACTTCCAATTCTAGAGATTTTCTAATTCAGTTTATGGCGGTGATAACTCTCACTCACGTGATCAGCAACAATAGAAAGCAGCGGGAAAACTTTTATAATCGCAATCGTAAATTACGATTGTCTCTTCTTTGGAAAATCGTAAATCACGATTTTCTACTTTTTCATAGCTTTCATACTGGACAATTTTCTATAACGAACGATCACTTTTTCTTTTGTATCGTCTTTACTCTTTTGTCGCTTTATGAAGAATCGTCTTTTTAAAGAATCGTAAAATTACGATTTCTTATTTTTCTCTTTCTTTCCGTCTTCGGTTTTAGCTCACAATTGTAAAGTACGATTTCTTAATTTTCAACAACGACAAATCATCTTCTTTTCGCTCAATCGTCTTTTTACTGCTTTTTGAGTTCATTTTGATGAATACTAACACTTTGGCTCTCTTTTACTATTTTTCCTTAATATCTGCACATCAGTAACTCATTAGTCGCAAACTAAAGCCTAGCATCACTAAGTTAAGGGTGATAAAATGGTAAGTTATGTGACTGGTCACCCACCAAGACGACTCTTCTTCACAAAGTCTCCATACCATTTTCCGAGCAGCACCCAATTCATATGCTCAATGGGCTTGATTCCCAAGCCACCAGCCTCCAAAGGTAGCGTGACAATCTCCCAATTGTCATATGGATCTTCTGATTACACTTTCTACCCCTCCAGTAGAAAGATCGCTCAATTTCTTTCTGACCACCACTTTTAGACATTCAAAAGCCGATATGAAATAAATTGGAAGAGTAGCAAGTGCTTATTTGATCAAATTCAGATGCCTCCCCCATGATAATAATTGCCAAACTAGTGGATGGTTACCTCGCTGAAGTTGCACCTGATGTGAACTTGAAGTTCGAAAATTTTCAGGCTAGCTGCCATTATCCCTGATTTTGCCCGACCGATAGATGGCGGCATATACCGAGCTATCGATATATACCTCAAGGTGCTGACATGTCTGTTTGATACTCCCATTCACGTATCACAAATGGATCGACAGTGAAATTTGCATTCCTTGTCCACTTCCACTCGGCTCTTTCCAGTATTTTCCATACCACACTAGCTTCTCTTTCTTCTTCTTCCAACATTACTTCCCAATACTTTCTTTTGTGCATGATTTTTTGCTACATTCCGTACATGGATGCCATCATTCCCAATACCTTCTTTCTAGACTCCCATGTCCATATTTAGAAATTGTAATGATACTATTCATTACAAACTTATGCATACGCAGATACACGCATATATTATACATAGATACATCATCATCATTATCATCGCAGTCTAATCCCATCTATTTAGGGTCGGCTCGAGTCCTATTTCTCCACTCATTTCTGATCAGCGGGAAGTAATTTGTAATTTCACGATCCTTCATGTCCTTTCTGACATGAATATATATAATTTTTTTTTGAGAAGCAAGCGAGGTACTTTTTATTTAAAGAAAATAACATATACAAAAATATAAAATAAACTATCAAAAGTATTGCATCGAAGAAAATCTAAAAGATGGGAGCTGAAGCAAATCTCCCATATAGCATCATCAGCATTGAATCGGTAGTTCGGTCACAAAATTGAACATGGTGATATCCCTGTCAAGTTCAGGGCTGCCAAAGAGTCTGTCACTTCATTCCCTTCTTGATAGATATGACTAATGGTCCATTGTCAACTCTTGAGAAAGTTCATGATTGAAATAAACCATCATCCAACATTCCAAGGATATCCTTTCCCCAAAATTGCATCTCTGAGAGGTATAGAATCCACGTCAATCTGAATTTTCAAATTTCCAATTGGCAAATATCTTAATCCAGATTTTAGCGCTCTGAATTCGGCCACTGTATTGGTACCCATCCCATAAGATGCATTAAAAGCCTATAAAATTGCACCTTCATGATCTCTAATTATTCCCCCCATAGCACTGATGATTCAAGCCTTGGCATGCCCCATCAACGTTCATTTTCAGCCAACCTTCTAATGGGAAATTCTATCGAAACATTTGAATTTTTGGAGCAGAAACGCAGTGAATAGTGCAGCCTATCGAAATCAGCACAGCACTCGCTTGGTGACTGGATTTGGAAGTCGGATTAAATAAGATAGATAGCTCTGAAATCCAGCCATTGATGCTCCTATCCATCCCATCGAAGCCAATCCAGCCATTAACTGTAAATAGCTTTCACAAAAGAGTGAAGCATTGGGAGCTATTAGCTATTAACTCCATAGAAGGTGGTTTATAATGAAACCTTGAGATCATGATTTTGATCCCAGCTTACCACAATAAAAGGAATGACACTATGGGTTTTGTATCTATAATTCAAATTGGAGTTTTAGTGTATGAACAAAGTAATCAAGCAATGTTATCCAACGCGAATTTTTAAAGAGTTTTAGTGTATCTAATAGTAAGATATAAAAATTCCTTGATGACTAATCCATTGAAACTGCATGACCCAGGACTTTGGCATTTATAAGGCACTAACACCCCAGTAGGTCAGAGCTCATGATAAGAAGGAGATCAATTCCCGTACTGCAGAAAGACAACCAATAGCTCTCATGAAAGACATTAACAATGGTCTCAACATTGACATAAAAAATGAACTCTTTAGCCAAAAATTGTAATGATAATAATTAAATAAACAATTACCAATTAACGTAGGGAATTGAACTGGTCCACCAGCTTCAGATTATACTGTCGCAATATCATCGACAATAGCCTATGAGAATAAAATGGTTAAAATTAGATCTACTACAAATATAATGGAAGAAAATGAGATAATCAATTATAAACTTCTAATATAGTTAGAAAACTTCTAAAAGGAATATCCAAAAAGTCCACAATCCTAAAACATATTAATATTTTATGAATTGTTAAATAGTAAATATTTGAATTTATTACTATTTTTATATTTTAAAATTATTAATAATATTTATGTTAAACCTAAACTCCATGTATATACAATTGTTTACTTAAATAATTATTTGAAGTAATATTTTTGTTGAACCAATCTGGTCTATCCCAGTCCGATCTGATCCGACCGAACCAGCACCCTCGTCGGTATCTAGTCTGATTTTCATATTATTGCTTCTAACGTTAAAAAGAACACTTACCAAATAATGAATATTTAAATGCAAGAAATCAAATCACTAACAGACATACTTGTTCCAAAGGATAAGCCACTTCTTCAAAATATCTATCCCACACACCCCCGATGGATGCAAGTTTCGACATATCTTCTTCCAAATTGGAATCTGATAGCTATTCTGGATGTACACATTAATCGCGAAACTCGAAGAGCAAACAATTTTACTGACAATTCCATCAAACATCTGGTGTGCATCTTCAAAACACTCACATTTCAAGCATCCATCCGCCATTACTTTTCATGAAGCATCAACAAATTCCATGATTACAAGGGAACCTCTATTTGCTCCGACTTGTTTACTGAAAGTGCCCACTTAATGATGACCGGCAGTGTGTTAGGTGGTAGCGCGCCTTCATTAAGTAGGCGCTTTCAGTAAATAGGTGGGCGTGAACAAAGGTTCCCTTACATGAAAACCTAAGCCAATTCCATTATCTCTTTATGCCGTTAGCAAATAAATTGTGTGCAAACCATGAATTGTGTCATGCCAAAACAGTAGCAGCTAAAAATTAAAATTCAATTTATGGCTTATCAAACATATTACAATATAAAGTATGATACATACAAAACCCTCCCAATAAAACTGAAACATCATAAATCAAAATAATCATATAATATGTCACAAAAGGATTTGCTATGCTTCTGTAAGTACTCATTTGAGAGCAAAAATAAACGAATTAAAAAAGAAAAATAAAATCCTTTCCCATGCTTAATCTTGCGTCCTTGATGGTGCCAGAACCTGGATTACATCCATGCTGGAACTGCAATTCGTTGTTCTTGTTGTGAGATACCCAATAAGGAGAATTTGAAAAAAAAAAACATTTTCAGAAAGCCCAAATTTAAAACAGTATAATCTATTTAAAATTAAATTATGTCATGCCCTATTCATTGTACTTGCTGTTACATACCCCATAATAAAAAAAATAAAATTAACAGTATTTCGAGAAAGCTTTTGAAAAAATTGATGAATCAAACAGAATCCATAATCTTAACCGATTTCAAATCTCAGTTAAAGAAAAAGAAAAATAGAACAATTCAAGTGAAGAAAATAAATAAGAAATAATGAATAAAATAAATAAACAGAAACCTAGATAGTTGCGAAATAATAATCTAAATCGTTGCGCCAAAGCTGCATCCACAATGTGCTGAGATATTGTGCGAGATAGGAAGAGGGAGAATGACGTAGACACTTAAGTATTCTTTGGAGAATGACGATCACCACTGAAGAAGAGGAAGATTTTTTGTGGTGACAGAAATTTTAATGGTGGCGATGACAGAGAAGGCAGAGATTTAATGATGGCACAAGCAATATCAAATAGCTTAGGGTTTATGGTTTAGGAATTTAGGGTTTAGGTGAAGATTCGTTGAGATTTGTGATCCTGGCCAATCTCTTCCTGCCTTTGTCACTTACTCAATGTGGGAACGATGGCGAGAAGCTCGAGAAGTTGGATAAACTAATCCATGGATGGTTCAGCGAGAAGTTAGCTGCAAAAACTTATTGAGGGACAGTTTAACGAGAAGCTGCTGCAAAACTTATTGAGGGACAGTTCTGCGAGAAGTTAGATGCAAAACTTATTGAGGGACGGTTCAGCGAGAAGTTAGCTGCCCGAGATTGGCAAAATTTATCGAAGGACGGTTCAGTGTGAAGTTTGCAAATTTCGGTATGAACGATTGAAGCGTGAAGTTGGCAAAACTTCTCGTTGGACGCTTGCACGTGAAGTTGCTAGAACTCATACGCTTCCACGCGAAGTTAATGGAAGCTGGCAATGTTTAGTATGAATGCTTCTTCTCGATGAACGTTTCCCCAATAAATTGGCTTAAAATTTTAAATGTCAAAACAGCCCATAAAAGAAATATTTTCCCTGAAGTCTTTTGAGGATAGTTTCGTCCATTGGAAAAATTGACCCAACCTGTGAATGGCGGTCCCATAGCCGTTTATTTTAAATAAGTTTTGACTGTTTTGAATGTGATGATGAAGACGGTATTCTGTGATGATGTTTTTGGAAATAAATCTCTAGATCCGGTGCACCCATCAGACGGTAGAAATGTTGATTTCAAATGTCACGTGTCCCAGAATTTATCTGCATATCAAGAGCGTCTTGCACACTGGCGCCTATAATGAGCTAGTATAGGGCGTCCGACCCGTTCCTGGACTTCACTGGGAATGGGTCACCAAGCGTACACATGGCTGTTCGAACAACCATTAATCTTAAATACCTTTTGACTGTATTGAATTGGACGATGCAGATACTATTGAGAGTATCTTTTACATAAATAGATCTCTAGGTCACGGTTCACCCATCAAACAGTACAATTACTGATTTCAAGTTCTACGTGTCCCAAAAGGCGTCCACATATCAAGAAGCATTCGCACAGGGTGCTTATTAGACAAAACGTTATTCCACCCAGCTGGTAAAAGATATCCGACCCGTTCCCCATCTTGATTGGGAACGGGTCCCTAATATGATAAATATGGCATTATTTTTTAGTAATGTGTGCCACGTGGTGGGTCAAATATTGTATAAAAAATAAATAAAAATCAAATAATTATATGATTCAAAGCAGTTAAATATCTTTAAAATTAAAGAATTTAGCCGTTAATTTTAAAGGTGTTTGACCCCTTTGAATCACATGAAATAGATGTTTACGATCTTTGACGCACCGAATCTTTAAATCGAATCCTTTGCATTAGGCAGCACACTTGATGATAAATAATTCTACACGTACCCAATCAGTAACCAGTTCTACGCTTGACTGGGAACGGGTGGACCTTATAAGAGCCCATAAAGATGAGATCATGTGCTATAAGCAACTTGGCTATATTTATGTGGAGTAAGGATCAGGTATAAATCATATACAACAAATATATTTGTCTAAAACTAACTATAGACATTGTTCGATCGGAGCAATGCCCATCGACTGCTCAGTGAAGAAGATCTTGGTCTGGAAATAGATCGGACGGTGGCGATAGGACCTTAGCATTGAACATTTTTCTTTTATATGTTTCATGGGCCCTGGAAATTCGTAAAATAAGCTATTGATGGAATCCGAAGGTGAAAAGTCTATTACTTCCACTCGGAAAATTGGCCCTTGCACCTAATTTAAAGAAAGACAAGGTATTTTAGGGACATGTGACATGCAAAAACTCAATCTGGGCTGTCTGATTTGAAGTTCATAATCTATAGATCTTTAGTGTATAAGATTAGAACAAATCACATTATTTATCATATGATCTATTGTAGGCATCTATTGAATCAGATAATGGTCGTTGATTATATTTAATCACATGATGAAGATAATATTTCATACTAATCTTTTGCACTTAATGTCTTTAAGTCATGACCTTCAAATCAAACAATTGAGATGGTGTTTTCACATAGTATAGGTTGCCAGCATATTTTTCTTTTAAATTCAGTATAAGGGCCAACTTTCCGAATGCAAGTAATGGCTCCCATCGATAACTTTTTGATATATATTTTGGAATACCCTTGAGGACTAGAGAACCCTTAAAGGGTGTGGTGCAACTCGAGATTATGAGCCACATGGCACATGATCTACACTGAGTGTAAAGTCAGAACTCAGAACTATACAACTCCAATATTTATACGAGGAGTGATAGCAATTCGCCCTCTTCATTGTGAGGTTAGCATCTTCTTGAGACCAAAATGCTAAATCACGTGCCATGTGATGAGTGATCATGAGTTGCACCCCTTAAAGCCAGTCCCTCTAGGATTTTAGGGAAAAAACTATTTTACCTTCATGTCATAAAGTCAAAGATATGGAATTTGCACTGAAATAACTTCACCTTTGACCTCAAGACCAGCCGTGTAAAAACAATTTTTTTTCTTCTTTTATATCTTTTGATCGACCTTCTCCACGTACATATGACACTCAACTGATTCGAATGCAAAGCCCAGTTGTGAATTCAATTACACATTCTAAGGTGAGTTTAAACCCTAGAGTGACTGGTCAACGTTTTTTATCCGAACCAAGAAAATCCTATTCGAGAAGTATTGGAGATGGATATTCCCTGTTATTGGAGACAGCTTCCAGCCGTCTCGAAAGAGTAATAATTTTTTGCATTGAAGATGACCGTTTCCAATATTTTTTTTAATTCTATTTTTTTGTTCCATGCGCCATATTGCCTAACAGTACACATCTATAACCTATAAATAAAAATAAATAATAAATAATAAAAAAAGCTATTAATTTACATAAGACACCAAGCTTCAACCAAAATTTTCATTATTTAATATATTAAAGTAGACTAACATAAAAACAGCTAATCCCATTTCACACTCTCCGAACAGTTTTTTTATATATTGTATTCAAGGGCATATTTCAGCAAGAAGCTGATTTACATGAAAACAGCTTACTTAAGAACACAACTCTAACACAGTTAGAGGCTACGTGCCCCTTTCTACTACAATGAGAGCTCTTCTAGATAAAAATTCAATGGGCCTAACCTCAATCTCACAAAATCGGCTTGTAAGGTAAGGTTTGCCCAAGACATAAAGAGCTTAAGAAGGGCCAACCCACAGCCGATGTGAGACAAATCCAACACGCCCCGCACGTGTTAGGGGGATTGAGTCAAATCACGTGGACAAGAAATGGGTGACGTGGGGAGAAAGAACGGCTCTGATTACATAATAAGAATTCCATGGGCGTAACTCAACCTCACAAAACCGGCTTGTAAGGTGAGGTTTACCCAAGACATAAAGAGCCCAAGAAAGGCCAACCTACAGCCGGATGTGGGACAATTCCAACACTTTTAACTTCTTTTCCTTCCAGGTCAAAGTACTTTAACCTCTTCCATGGCTGCTAATACTACACCTCCACACCCAAACTCAAAAAATGAAGAAAGAGCACCACGCTCATGAGTCTGAAGAGATACATGGCTTCACATTGAAGAAGAGAGTATATAGTCCCCAAAGGTGGTAGTTCTTCTCTCCCAAGGATAATACTTCTATCATGCTCATATTCGAAATTTACACTCTTAGGAAAATCAAAGATTTTATGATCCTCTCTGCATTCTCATACAATCAACACAATGTTGTTTGCTAGCACAACCTCCCTTCACTTGATAGTGACTCAACTCATCCCACATATCTCTCAACTGAGCTTTATAGGCTATGTTTGGGATTGCTCTTTGGAGGCAAAGAGCAGCCCTCTGCTCTGGCGCAGAGTACATTAGTACGGGATTGTGTTTGGTTGTAAGTGCTCTTAACTCTTTCAGAGAGTGAAAGAGCTGAATTTAACTCTCTTTAAAAGAGCAATTTAAAGTTGCTCTTTTGAGTGGACCACTCTTTGCCTCCAAAGAGCAATCCTAAAACACAACCATATAGTCTCCTAAGGATTTCACCTCTCGATAGGAATGGTTGATATCTGGCCAATAAGGCTATAACCTTTGCATAATCATATGCTTATATGAATATGAATCCCTTATAGTTAGCAAAACTCTCTAGCCCTAGTCATATACATAAACAAACAACAAGTATAAGGTTGCATCGAGTGTAGCAATCAAATCATCACCATTATTTTATCACACATCCAATCTATATAACTTTTCTTTGGTGCCGGTTCAGCTGGGATGGTACCATCCACATACCTTAATCTGTGCTTTTAACCCGGAAACAATTTGGTGAACCGAACCATGCCAAGTAGTTTGTACTATCAAACTCAAGCGTGTCGTAATTCGTAACCCATGAGGGCTGCCATTTCAACGACCAATCCCTAATTTGGAATCACCATGGTTGAGATACCTCAATAATCACCTCTTCTATAGCAAAAACACACTAAAAAAAACATTAGTTATACAACAACATACCTAAAGTAGGCACAACAGAACAAGAAAACACTTCCTTAATCAACCTCCATACATCCATATCCCAGCATTACACTGTACATCTGCAACTCATAAGAACAATTGAACGTATAATAGCAAATCAAAAACCTCCTTCCACAAAAACAATCAACACTTACTCCATACAAATCCAGCTGCCACAAGAACACAGTCAAATGAAAGAAGATGAAAATTCAAGGTAGTTAAGGCGATGTGGCGAGGTCATAGCAAAAAGGCTTGCAACGCCATAGTGAGATCATCGCGAAGCTATTTTATAAATTCTATAAAATATTTAATTGTTTTTAAATTTTTTTATTTATTTAATAATTATTAATATTCTTTGTTTTCTTTTTCTTTTTTTATAGAGGGAAAAAAAACATAAACTAATTCTAATATTGAGAATTGCATGATCTAGATATAAACAAATATCAGTAGATACAAATCAAATGTTAATTATCAAATTTAGACCATCAACAAAGAATTGCACAATGGGCAAGTATAAATAAAATTGAAATATATATCAACGAATATAGAATATTAAAAATAGGAAATATCAAGTAAATAATTATGTAGTGTCACTGACTTGAGGTGCCATCAATCGGAAGTGCATTGAGCTGTCATCGATGGTAGTGTTAGTAGGAGTCGTGAAGAGAGAGAGAGAGAGAGAGAGAGAGTTTTGTAACTTATAAATTAACTTCTGTAAATTATAAATTTCACAACTGCTACTTAAAAAGACGAAAGGCAAACCCAAGCCCAACAACAAAGCGTATCTTTTTCTAGTCGCGACCTCGTACCCTTTTTTTATTTCGTTCACTTATTGGCCCATAGAATTGTACTAGTGTTTAAGTAAGCAAGTCCTACTGCCAGAAGCATACACAAGCCAATTAGTAATCGGGTAGAGCGCACCTTTAATACTTCGATCAGTAGGGCTTGTGTACTTAAGTAGGGTGAACAGCCCGCCCGACTTAAGTACAGTTATTAGTAACAAAGGCGAGCATGCATGTGCTCGCCGAAAGCCTTTGGTCTCCTATTTACCGCCCTTCCGCTATACCTTCCAATAGCTCAGGTGGCCCTTGCAAGCGTGAAGAGCTATAATCCAGATTCCAGATTTCTTTGTCAACTCTGGCCCGTGGCAGGCTCCCGCACTAGGACGAGCTATGCCCTGTTAGCTCCACTTTTGAGTTATAAAATATTATACTTATAATTTATCAACTTTATATACATGGCAACAATGTACTAACAACTGGACTACTCGGATTTATAATAGATGTGTGCCTTGTGACACATCAGTAAATCATATTTTTATCTGTAAAATCAGATTGCAACTAATAGAGACATTTAGGATTGGCAAGAAAGACATCCTATAATATGTATCTTGTAAGATCTTTAAACCTCAAAGAGGTTTGGCGAGCTGGCCATGTAGTCACTTCAGGAAGTGGAAGGCCTGAGTTTGAATCCCCCTCCTCTAGCCCACCGTAGGGATTTATATCCCGTGCTGGCCCGGCATGAGCTAACTTGCCAGGTGCCACGTGCTCTTGGGATTAGTCGGGTGCTCTAAGAGGCCTGAACACCCAGATTATACACTAGTGTTTGTACTATATTACCATTACTTGTGGTTGACGAATTTACTATGCAAGTGGAATATCATTCTGGGTAGCTTTATTAACACCCACGGAATCTTGAAAACACTTGAGCCAAAAACCATTGATTGTTTTTAATCAGACGATAGAGATCATTTTTCGCCCCAATCTTTTCCACCCAAGGGATCTCAAGATCATGAGCGTACCATCTACATGACACAGACCCAAAAGAGAGACCAGTTACAACTCACTGCGATAATCTATTGGGGAAATTAGAAAAACAACATTAGTTTACAAAGGTTTTAGCCTATAATAGAAACTAAACGTTTTAGTAAAAAAGGCTTTCACGTTTTTTTGAACTTCTAATTTCTGTGAGATTGTAACCCCTTCCCACATGCTAAGGTTGTTTTCAATATAACTTTACTAAACTACCCTTCTATAAATGGTAGTTTAGAAGCAAAAAATCTCAACCTGCGCAGAGCTTTTCCTTGGTTTCTCTTTGTTTTTTTGCGCAGGTTCTTCTTCTCTTAGCAGTCGTTCCAACTGCGCGGGTTAAGAACTTTAGATTGAAACCGAGTTGAATCTTTTCCTATGAAATTTTTGAGTCATGCCAATTGGGTTCCCTTCTTGAAGACGAAGTGGCTTATTGAAGAGTACTGGTGACCTCCATTAATGGATGAAGTATAGTTTCTACTTGGGAAGAAGCATCTATTCTTGAACGAACAACACCGTTAAGAAGATAAAGTGGGTGTCTAAACCTCCATTAATGGTGTTTTTGCCCAAGACAAAGAATATGTTTATAGATCCAAAGTAATATGCTGGTTTGAGGGGTTGAAGAAAAATGACAAAACCCATTTACAAATCCAAAAAAAATCATTTTTGTTCGGCCAGGAACTGTGAAGATGAGAACTCCAGGGAAAAATGTAGATGGAGAAGAACCTGCGCAGCACAGGAAACTAACCTAACGGAAGTTTTTGGCTTCTAAACTACCCTTTATAGAAGGGTAGTTTAGTAAAGTCATATTTCTAGAATTTCTAATCTCACATTTCTCAAATTTTCAAAAAAATGTACAAAGCACTTTTTTCTAAAACGTTTAGTTTCGGTATCTAAAAGATTTGGAAACTAAGATTGTTTTTCTAAAGTGCCCTAATCATAGATTAGATGTGAGTGAGGAGAGTCAAAGCCAAAAGAATAATCTTTGACATGAGAAAATTTAATGTGAAAACTCTCAAGAAAAGTCAAAGTTCAATGGGCATTGACAATGCCACCTGGCAATTCATGAAGATCTCTACATCTATATTTACCTTCCTATTTTGTTAAGCCAGAGATAATCTATAGAAGGCAATAGGGACCAAAATTTAGTAACAAGATTTAGACAGCCCGGACTCCTTTAAATTCTCAGCCCTCACAACCCTCTTACATCTTCACCCATATCTCTGCCTTCCCTACTCTCCTCTCCTCTCCTCTCCTCTCCTCTAATCATCTTCCTTTGGTGATGGTGAGAAAGCCTAGCATGGGCCGCCAAAAGATCGAGATCAAGAAGATTGAGAACGAAGATGCCCGCCAAGTGTGCTTCTCCAAACGCCGTGCAGGGCTCTTCAAGAAAGCGAGCGAGCTATGCATCCTATGCGGTGCCGAGATAGCCATTATCGTCTTTTCTCCCGCTGGAAAAGTGTTCTCTTTCGGCCACCCAGCGGTCGATAGTCTAGTTGACCGCTTACTAGTTCGCAGGCCGGCTTCTATGGCTATTACTGGAACTCTCGTCGACACCTACCGTGTTACTGAGTTGCGTGAGCTCAATATCCAATATGCCGAGCTAATTAACCAACTGGAAGCCGAGAAGAAGAAGAAAGATGCATCAGAGAAGGTAGAGAAGTCAATGAAGGGGCAGTTTTGGTGGAATAAGCCCATAGAGGATCAGGGATTGCGGGAACTCGAGCTGTTCGCAGCTTCATTGGAAGAGTTGAAGAAGAAGTTATCAAAGAGAGCCGAGGAGCTCTTCCTCGAGGCGTCGCGGCCTCATCATTTTGTTGCCAATGGTGCAGTTGATCAGTTTTTTGCTAATCCAGCCGAGAATTCTGTAGTTCCTCATGGTTTTGGACCTTTGGGTTATGGACGTGGGCTCTACTGATGCTGTCTACTTCTCTATGATAAAATAAAGGTCTGAGAAGAAAACTAGTGAATCAATTGAATTAGTGATTCTATTATTACTATCATTATTGTTCAAGTGCCCTTGTTATTATTTTTCCTCTCTGTTTTGGTTTAGGGATTTAGGCCATGTTTGGGTTAGTCAGAAGCAGTTCTCTGCTTGCTCTCTATCAGAAAGATAAAATCTACTCAGGTGGAGAGCCGACTGAGAGTAGTTTTATCATTTAAAACAGTTCCCTGCAAGAGCAAATAGGGCGAGAAGCTGTGTTACCAAACGTAAAATCAGTTCCCCGTTGGAGCCAAAGAGCGAAAGAGCTACTCTTTGCCCCGAAAGACCTAACCCAAAAGCAGCCTTAATATTTCACAATGCACCCCATCCACCGTGCTGCACCAGAGAGCAGCACACGTTTAATTAATCAGCCGCTCTGATGCTGGTGGGAGCGAGAGCTGCATGGCAGGGGGTGAGAGTCCAGTGGGAGAGAGTCCAGCTTAGGCTTTGCAAGAGCGGTTTTCAACCTCTCTCGCAGGGAGCTGGCGAGGAGCGGACATGACGCTGGACCTCACCCTCGGTCTCAATGACAAACATAGCCTTAGATATTGACATCTGTCACAAGTTTTCAAAGGCGTAGAGCTGGACACCCCATCAAAACACAAGATTGATGGATAGCTAGCTCTTCAAAATATAATCTTAAATGGGCATCTCGAAGGGTGCTAGCTCCTAGAAGTATATGTATTGGATATATTGGATAGGCCACAGTAAGGATCAAAATATAAGGTAAAATTTTAGTTTCGGGCATGACTGAAACCAAAAATTTGGATCGAAATTTCGGTCCAAATTATCGTTTCAGTGATGACCGAAACTAATAATTTGGACCGAAATTTTGGTTATTTCGGCCGAAATTTTGATCCTTGGGCCAAAGCAGCCAATATGAAAGTAAACTTTATTTATTTTACGATACGAATAATATATTAAAAAAAATTTAAAATTAAAAAAAATTGCCTAAAGGTATAACCTATACATATCGGGCTTATCATTATCAGCCATGTGGGTGATTAGTGATTGATATTTGACTGATATTGTTAATTACATACTTTATAGAATGGGGAGTTTAAATCTGAGGGGGCCCTAGTCCGATACAAATTGGCCGATATGTACCACATCACATATGGCCGAAATTGAAAACCATGATCTTAAAGATGATGTGTTTCCTATCTTAAAAATGTGTTTTCTATTCATCCTTAGGTGCAATACTCAGATCCAACCAGGTTGAATCGGATTTCGAGATCAACCACATCAGCAGCCCTCGGATATAGGAGAATCATGACTGCGGGTCATCCTATAAAAAGTAAAAATCATACCATATTCAAAGGCTGTAATTGTGGTTGAACTCGAAATCCCATTCAAACTGGTTGGACCTGACCATTTCCCTAACCCTCAATTGTAAGATGAGGGCAATGGTAAGGTCCAACTAGTTGAACCTAATTTCGTGTTCTACCAGATTTGCAGCCATTGGATACGAGAGAATCTTGACTGCAATGATCTCTAATTTTATAGGATGACATGTAGTCAAGATTCTCTCCTAACTAATGGCTGAAGATCTGGTTGAACATGAAAGAGGTTCAACTTGTTGGACCCTGCAAGATGATTTCAAACAATTTTCTCACAAGAACTTGCAAATCTTTTCCTACGGGGTTTTGGAAATTTAGGCATATTATATTGGGATTAGTTTTGCAAACAAAATCTAGGCAAATCTTGATTGGATTTTCTAGTTAATATTATTCCTTGATGAAAATCTATTAAATCTTTAATTGATAGATTGACTCTAATTAGTTAGATTTCAAAATCTTGTATGATCGATAGACATCTAATTAAAATTTTATAAATATTGAAATTAAAAACCGACATAAAACTACAGGCAAAGGTTTTGTGAGCTCGCCTTAGGTTTAGGCCTGTCAACGGGTCGGGTCAACCCAATAACCGATCCACCCGACTTGAATGTTTTACCAAGTCAGGCCCATAAACTTCACCGTCAAGTTAGGTCAAGCATGAGATATCTGACCTGACCTCTGAGTCAAGTCAAGGAAAAATCGGGTCAGGTCACGTCGAACCCACTGGAACTAACATTACATAATATAGAGAAAATCAATGAAAATAGGAGGTTTTATTAGGTCCGGTCGGGTTTCAAGCAGGCAAGAGTCAGGTCAGGTTGAGTGCACCATCAGGTCGGATTGGGTCAAGGTCGGGCATATGCCAATATCCTCTCGGGCAGCCAAAATGTTGGCCCGATCAAACTCGTTGACAACCCTAACTTATGCCCGACCCAGCCCTAACTTAGGATAGATACATTTGCACCCAAGAAGACTCTAAGAGCACCCACCCTGACGTCTAGTACAACTCCAAGAGCACCCATCCTGAACCGCAAGGGGGAGGGTGCAAATAGAGCTATCCGTGATTTTTTCATGGGAGTTTGAGGCCGCATTTGGCAATGGAATGGGTGTGCGTCAGCGCCCCGTCTTCTCACTGCTAGAGCGGTATTTAACCACTCTAGCAAAACCACAGCTAGAGCCACTCCCCTTGTGCGCCGCAGCTCCCACCGTTACCAAACACACTCCAGGTGGGAGCACGCTGTAACAGAGGTTGGAGTGAGCGGGGAGCGTTGCAAAGACACCCTAAGAAATGAGAACCTTGTTGGTTCAATTGACCGTTGGTAGCTAATGATCTTGCACGCACATCATCAAAGAATCTTGAGAAAGGAATGATAGATAAAAACTATTATATGAACTTCCAACAATGTTGGAAATATGCAACTGCCATTTACTCAAATTGAACCCATTTACAGTAGATCTGGTACCAAATTGCAATTTACTCAAATGACATCAATTGAAGTTGTAGTGTTTTCTGTTTGTTCCTTGATCCACAGTTTTCAAATGAAAAAAATACTCTCCCCAATTTTACTTTAGCAGCAGGCTCGCTGTCTCCATTGAGTTCTCCACTTCCTCCTATAATTTCAGTTTGCTCAATTCGATTCTTTTGATAGGGTATGTGTAAGCCTCGTAGTTTATTTGTTGGCCTAGGCAGCTCATTTTTGTAAGGGTAGTTATCAAATCAACCTATGAAAGTAAAATAAAAATAAAAACCAATTGTGAGTAATGTAGAACTAGCTCAAAAATGAAAACATCATCCAGGATGAAGCAATGGAAAATGCTCTGACATGTAAAAGGAAAGGGATAGTGGTTCCTGACCATCATTTAAACATCCGATTGACAAACTTTAATATCAGCCATTAAAACTAAAAATAACCGTTAATATTATTAAAATCTACGGATCAAATGATTCAAACCTCCCAAACAATGTGATTTATGGGCCCATTGCCCTTCTACTTGGGATCTATCAGTTTGACGGTGTGGATAACCCGCATCATAAACCATTGATGGTGTACGATCATTTAAACACCATCTTGGTGTTTAAATGATATGGTCGGGAGAGTCAGTCCCAAAAGGAAATGGTATTGGGAAGTAGTCAGTAAGCCATAGAAAGAAAACTGGGAAAACAGAACTTCCTTGGGGATGGATGTAAGTGCAAGTTTCTCTAGCAGGTTACAATGAGACGGGGTTTCTAAGCATTGAATGAGTTTAGTGTACTCAAGATCAAGCACCACTTATCAGTACTGTACACATGGCGCATGGATCAGAGATCCAAACCATTGGGATGCCAGATGATCATGTGGACCACACTGGAGACGTCTCAAAAGCGGGGCGGGGGATTCTAACCTTCCAATCAATTCACGTTTCCAATTCAATTGTCATTTTCATATTCACAATTATCCAGTGTCATTCTCAATTGAACATCTAGGATCACCCCATGACTCTGATGTTTGGGATTCACTCGCATCATGTATCATACATCAGACATTCAGTATAGATGGCTCAGACACCGTCCCTCGGAGCTTAGAGCCTTGAACATTATAAACCCTATTTTAGTATCCTACTAGACTTCTTTTTTTTATTGGTGCTAACAATACTAAAATACCTCTAAAATTCAGCAGATATTAGACAAAACTAGTTGCTAAAACTGTTACAGGAGGGCTACTTGATTCCAAGAAATTTCCTCCAAAGTTTACAACAGAAAAAGTAAAATAACAATTAACCTTTTTTAAGGAAAGTTATACACTAATTGAAAAGAAAATGTCATCTGATTCCAAACTGTCAAAGGCCATTTAAAATTAATGGTATGTTGGATTTACATGATAGCCATTAGATTTAGATGGCACTTGAATGCTTTGACTTAGATGATGAAGATTTTTTCTGTCCCAATCTTTTGCACCAAAGATCTTTAATCATGGTAAACCTATCAGATGACACGTGATGATTCAATGTGGCACACATCTGATACTAACTGGTGCTCAGGCTGCTTACCCAATACTAACTCTAAATTTAAACCAAAAAGATGTTAACAAGAGGGGACACCATTGAAGCATAGAAAAGATTTAACCAAAAGAACAAAAATGAGAGGGAGTGGCTTATATGGAAAAGTTGAGGGGGAGCGTGCGCCTCCAATACCTAGCTCAGCCCTTGCCCACACAGTGGGCTCAAGTGGAGAATCTCAAAGGGGTTTTGAGGATGTGGGTTCTTATTTTGGGTCAATGAAGAAAGAGGTATTTTTGGTTGCTGTCGGGGAATTTAGAGGCCATTGTTGGTGGTAACCTTGGTTGAGAGGAGATATGCTAGGCACAAGTTTTACTGGAGGGGGGGCGCAGGATGTGGAGTATTTGGAGCATTCGACTCCAGTTGGGAAGTTCAGCGAAGGGGCCTCGAAGATGGTGGCAAAGCTAGGGTTCATGTTATTGAAGCTCATTTTATGGGTTTTGGTGGCAACTTGATGGTTGGGGATTCAATGATGGTGTCTGTGAAAAAGGTCGTGGCGTTAGTGGATACGGATGGAATCGTGAAGCTTGTGTGGATTTTGTCGTTTGCTTTCTTGTTCGATAGAGAAGAGGGATTTTGGAACTTTTTAGGAGTGGTGGTGCCTAAGATAGAGTCCAGGGATACCATAGATGGGGAGATTGCTTAGGTGAAGACCTGGAGCTTTATGGGTTCCTGACTGCAACACCTCCATTAATGGCATCACTGGAGGATTTGATATCCTCCCATAGATGGGGATCCATGATCGGATGGTGGAAAAGTCAAGATGTAGAAGGGGATGGAAACAGGGAGGGATGAGAGGGTGCTTCTGACGAGGAGCGTCCATTGGAGCAGCCAGAGAGGGATGGAGAGTGGGTCGAGCACTAAGGAGAAACGTTGTCGTCACTTGATCTGGTAAATTGGTTCAACACTTTCAAATTTGAATTTGAATTTTTCTTACTATAATGATTCTAGGGTAGGTTGGAGCAAAGGGAAGAAAGCAGGAGCAAAGGGAAGAAAGCAGAAGATCAAAGAAGGATGAAGATTTTTCTTCATGGAAAGGTTGCTGGTCTTTTGATAGACAATTGGCAGGGAGCAGAATTCATACCTTGCTTCGGTTCTTTCTATGTGAAACTGAAGCTGTATGCGACAGAGACTTAGTATGGACACTACAGATTTCAGGTTGTCAAGGAAATTGCTAAGAGAGTTGATTTCCACTGGGGTGTTTACATGTGGCATTTTTATGTGGAGTGAGGCGAAATCTTTTATTACTAAGATGAAGGCAGCGGCTTTGTTATTCCAGTGACGTGCCTCCTCGAGTAGTGATGTGAGGCCCATTATTATTGTAGATGAGCCAGGGTTTGGCTTGAGTCTAGGGCATGGTTTGAAAACCCGAAAACTCGACTCGAAAGTTAGCTGGGTCGAGGGTTAACTCGAAGACTTGGGTAAACTCCATTCGCTCCGACTCGAAAATTTAGTATATATATATATAATATATTATAAAAAGATAAAAAGATATTTACAAGGAAATGATGGAAACATACGTTGGTAAAATGGGTAATTTAATATAAAAAATACGCTCTCTAAAAGCTTATGCCAAAAAAATATTATATATAAGGGTAGTTTATGAACCATGGTTGCATTGTCCTAGCAAAGTCTCAACTCGACTCGGACACAACTCGAAATCCCGGCAAGTCGAGTTACTCTAGGGTATATTCGGGATATAGGGTAGTCATAGCTTGTTTTGGTTGAGCATACTTCTTGGCCTGGGACATCAGGTCTTCCTGGGGTGGTTTAAATTGTGAGTGGTGTCTTTTTGGGCTGTCCTGGAGTTTTTTGGGAGCTTGGTGGGCCAGCAGGCTCAGTTTGTATCTTTGGGTTGGATCCTTTTGAGTGCCTAGCTCAAATTGGGTTGTCCTTTTTTAATGAATCATTGTTATCCAACAAAAAAAAAAAAAAGACAAACTTGGTTTGAAAGCCGGAAATTTTGAGCACCAAATCAGTGAAAGGCCAAAAGTGAGCTTTCACTGATTTGGGTACTCATAAATAGCAGTGCGGTTCCCAAGGCATAACCATTTGGATAAAAGGAGATTGACCCGATTGCCACCGCTGGCATTTGGTTCTGGTGGGGTACCTAATACCAGCTCTAATAAAGCTGCCTGAAAGGAGCAAACGCCTATTTTAATTGTTTGTAGAAAGTAGAAACTGATCAATATTTTTGTATAATTGTATCTGTGCTGTCAATAAATTTTAAAAATGAAAGGAATCCAAATTGTTTTATATCCACTCTTCTCTGACAATCAGGTGAGCTTGAATATTTAAAATCATGCTATCAAAACTCGGTTGATACCAATACGTATCGGTGATACGTATCAGTTTCGTCGAGAACCGATACTGATATTACCCTGATTTTTACCAGAATTGGGGTTGGTATCGGTATCGGTATCAGTATCGAACCGATACAGGTCAGTATCAGGTATCGGCTGATACTGGCCAATACAAATTATTTTTTTATTTTTTACTGTTTTTTTTTTAAAAGACAAATTAAAAGGCCCTGCTGGAACCTACCAATCACAAAGTGCCGAGTCTTTAAAACCTCTGAAATAGCAGATAATATCATTTACGAGATAGGAATCAAATGCAAATTCCCAATTTTCAAACTTTTTTGTAGAATTCTCACCTCATAGTCAGTTTGAGAAACTGTCTCCCTGCTGCGTTGATACTTAACAACCCATGGAAGAACTTCCGGATCTGAGGCCAACAAACTCTCTGTAGCTGCTTGATCAGGACCTAGAAATGCTGACATCACAGCTAGCTGCAAAATAACAGGACATCTTTTCGCTTTCAAATGCTTAAAAACTGAATAATACGTTCATCGGGATTAAAAAAATCAGAAAATTAGGGCTATCTGGAATGTGCTTCCATTTATTATTATAGTTTTTTCACAAGTCTACTAATCATGGTGACCAAAAACACATTTTTTGTTTCTTGAAAAACGTATAAAATTCCATTTAAAACATTTTTTTTCAAGAAACAAAAAACCCATTTTTTCGCGAAATAAATGCGTTTTTGGTTAGAAGTCCATAAACATATCTTTTATTTTTTACAATTATTAATATTTGTATAAAGTTTTATTGTTTCGAAATCTTTATGTTTTTTTTCCGAAATTGCCAAAATTTGCCATTTTTTTTTGTGTATTTTCAGAGCCGTTTTATTCCTTTTATTCCCATACCCAAACTTGGTCAGTATGCTACTGATTATAGCAAAAACCAGTTAGTACTATTTAAAATTTATTTTTTAATTTATAAATTTATTGGAGTAACATGGATAACATGGAATCATATGTAGACGCCACGGTTGTCAAAATCATCATAACTATATTAAGCTCTGTGTGAATATGGGAGACTTTAACATGGATGCCACATGCATTAATAGTGAAGGATGTAAAAGACATATGGAGTACACTCATTAGTTCCGGAAACATGGTTTGCAGTTTGCTGCACTCAATGAAGTTTGTAGTTCCTTGATGAAACTATTCGCTTGATTTTGAAAAGAAAAAATATATATTTTCCTCATTTATTTGTGTAGTATTAAAAGCAGTACTTGGCAAAAATGAGAAAGTTACTACGCGGATTAGGTGCTGTAAAGTATAACAGTATAACTAAGCAATAAACATAATCGTGTTCAACTGTTCAAGGTGTAGTATCGGTGTCGGGTATCGTCCAACTTGGACAGATACGTATCGGCCGATACGGATACGGTAACGCCGATACCGAATTGGAAATTTGTATTAGACAGTATTGGTCGATACTGACCCGTATTGGTCCAATACCAATAATTATACAATACCACCCTGATACTGGTATCGGGGTGTTATTGATATTGGTTCTCGACGAAAACGATATGTATCGATACCATGATCATGTTACTGAAAATGACAGAAAATACCTGACGCGGACCAAAGCCAATAGCTGAGAATTTGTCTTTCATTTCCTGTACGGATGCTTTGTCCCACTGTGGAACCCTCCCATCTGGGTCTGGTTCTTGGGAATCCATTCGACCAAATTGTCTTTCAAATAAGCCCCACTATTAAACACAAGCGATGCAATACGTTACATTAAACAATTGCTAACCTTTTCAATTGAAAAAAGTCATGAATCCGTTGCAATTCTTCTACACACAATATGGTGTCAAAATGGATGTGCCCTCGTGCAGGCCCATTGCAGGTAGGGATGCAGATTCGGTTCGGATCAGTCTGAACCGAAATGAATCAGTTCGGTTTCTGTTCAGTGTTTTATTTTTATTTAACCAAAAACCGGATATTTTGATTTTTTTGGTTCGGTTTCAGTTTTTTTAATAGTTTTTTTCTTTTTATGTATTTTGAGGTTTTTTTTAATCTTTTCAGTTTTCTCATCCTATCCCTTTGGTTTTCAGTTTTTGTCATCCAAAATCGAAACCGAACTGCCCCGGAATCAGTTCGATTTGGATCAGTCCGAATCGATTTTCATGCCAGTTCAGTTCGCTCGGTTTTCGGTTCGGTTTCAGGTCAAAGCTTGCATCCCTAAGTGCAGGACTGCACACGTGGTGACTGGTGAATCATGGTCAAATAATGCATGCCCATTCTATTGCCTCAGCCAGCAGAGGCTGAAGTAGTCTGACCTCGAGATTACCCTTTAAAGAAAGATTACTTCCACATAGTATGCATCTTTTTCACGTTAGAAGAACATACACATGCACATTTGTGCAGAAATACTTATGTGGGCCACACAGAACTTACAAATATTTTATGTTATGGGCAAACCCACAAAAGAATACTAAATACCTGAACTAAAAGAAAATATAACAGTCCACCATTCATGGATTTCAATAATGTACAAAATGACATGTACCAAATTTCCAGAAAGTCAGTATGCAAAACTATGTGTCTCAGCTTTTCATATTTTAGTTTCAATAAACTATCATAAATGGTATCATATTTCAGTGATCAACAATATTTATATTGTATTTATATTTCTATATGCTTTTTTTCTAGTTTTTCTCAAAAAAATTTAATTCTCACTGACCAATTGACCTGCTGTAGATAACTTTAATTGATATGTTTTTATGAACATCTTGCATTTAATTTTGCTAAGAAATGTGCACGTATAAAAAAAGGAAGAAATTACAACCATACCATGCATAAATGAGTAAATCTGACATTTGGGAGTTGTAAAAGTTCACCCCTTAAAGATATTTAACCAATGGTGAGAGTTTATGAACTTCGTTAAGCAGGTCTATTATTATTATCATAGACATCATCATCACCTTCTCCTCTATATTTAGGGTACGCGTTGTGAGTCCTATTTCTCTACTCAATTTTTTTCGAGCAAAACTACGTCACTCTACAATCCTTCACATCATTTGTCACTACTTCCCTTCAAGTCTTCATCGACCTTTCCCTTTTCCTTTTTCCTTGGGCTTCTATCTTAAGAGTACAAAGGCTGTTTTAGATTTCCAATGGCAAGCCCAAACCATCTGATTCAATTTGCAGTGTAAACTTTAAATTAGTATTGCAAGATACAGTGTCTGTGTCTATTGACTCAGTTGATATGGAAGTACACAATCAATTAAGATCATAACGAGGAAAGATTGTCAATTTGGCATACACTCATTGGAGTAAGGTTAAGGAACAGACCTGACCATTTGAACCATATGCAGAATATAATAAGCTTCCTTTCTCTTCATCCCCACCACACTTGCGTATTGCAGAAGCTAGGAAGGTATTCTTTATAGCTGATTGGGCTGCATTGCAGGAAAGACAGCCCAGGATGCAATAATAAGAATATTACATAGAACCTGTTTCCAGTTTGTTGCTTTATAAGAAAACCAGACTCAAAGACAACAAACAAGAACAATACAACAGAAGAATAGTATCAAAAGTAAATTGATATATTGAAATCTCAATATAACCTTATTCAAACTTAAAGAGGCTATAACACAAATATATAATTGTATATCAGAATATTTTCAGAAGAAGATACTTAAATTTGGTTGGAAAATAAAATTTCTGATAGTAGATAGAAAATCATGTTCGTCCACTAAATCAATTTCGATTTCAAACTTTTATTATTTATTTCTCTACTCCGTAATTTTCTTACTTGTTGGACTAAACAGTTCACATTGCATCATCTGATACATCTCATACAGAAATGAAAGGTTTAAGTTATTAGGGTGCCTAGTGTTGAGAATATAAACTCAACCTTTTTCTTAGTTTTACCATCATTTTCTTTTTAGCAACATTGTGTGTGTGTGTGTGTGCGTGTGGGTTTAGACACACATTGATTACGAGTTATTTTGGTAATTGGTTGCTCCTTTATATAATGGAGCTCAGATCTTTTAGTTTAGCATATTAATCACAACATAGGTTCTAATGCACCTAAGAGCTTTAATCTCTAGAGTGAACCACTCTTTCTAATGATAGCTATTTGTAATTATGGGTTTCTTTTTCATTTCGTTTACATGGTATCGAAGTGATCCATCAAATTGTTACTATTATTTTGGTACCTTTATTTGCATCCGTCAAACCTTGAAAAGCACCCACCTTTATTAGCATCGCTTTATATTTTTGGGAATTTTGAAAAGCACCCACGTATTTTGCATAAAGCGTGCATCCTCTTCTTCTTCCTCCTTAGCTCCGGCAAGTTGTGACAACTTCGACGACGACGACGATGACTTCTTCCTTAGCTCTGGCAAGTCACAACGATGACGACAACAACAACTTCGTCTTCTTATTCCTAGCTCCCAAGTCGCGATGATGACAACTGCTTCTTCTTCCTTAGCCCTGGTAAGTTGTAACTATGTTGTGACTCCTTGCTCTCAAGAGGGTTTCCGGTAGGTTTCACGAGGGGGTTTCAAGTAAGTTTCATTAGGGGATTTCAGGCTGGGTTTTAAGAGGGTTTCAAATGGGTTTCAAGAGGGAGTTTCAGGTGGGTTTCAATAATGTTTCATGTGTTTCATTTCATTGGATTTTAGGTGGGTTTCATGGTTGGTACGACTCAAGGGAGCTATAAGACACATTGAAGCTTAAGAAGAAGTTGGTGCCTATAAAGATTCTTAAGAAATAAGAAAATGACTACAGTTATGAAAAATGAGGGACTTTTTCATTCCCAAGTGCAAAAGTGGGTTACGGGAAAGGTGATGTACAGTAAGGGTGATGTACAGCAAGGTGATCTGCAATAAGGGTGATGTACGGCAGGGGTGAGGTATGGTAAGGTCATGTAGCAATAATGGTGATGTATGGTAAGGTGATGTATAGTGAGGGTGATGTATGGTGAGGCGATGTATGGTAAGGGTGAGGTACGATTAGGTGGTGTACAGTAAGGGAGATTTAGGCAGTGTTGTCAAAGGTGCACCTAGCCCCGCCTAGTCACTAGAGACCTCAATGCCTGGGCCTTGCATTTTAGGCATAGGTGTAGAGAGGCGCGCCTAGGCATGCACTTTTTACACCTTAGATAAATTTGAGTTTTGTATTTCTAAATTTATAGTTTATATAACTTATAAGTTAGGTAAGAGTTACTCAATTGTTAGTTTATTAATTCTTGAAGTAGCAAAGTCAGGATTGCCTCACCTTGCACCTTCCATTGAGCTATAGGCCTAATCTTACTTGTTAGTTGTGACTCATTTAGTTGTTAGGTTATTAGTTCGTTCTTAATAGTTATATTACTTGCTACTTGCTAGTTTGTCAAATTATTTCTTTTAGGGCACATAATGTTAGGTTCTTTTTGACGTTTATTTATTTCCTATGTTCCATATTTGTTGAATATTTCAATGTTACTATTCGCTATATACATGTTTATATCTAAAAATTATGAAAAATTATAATATATTTAAATATTAAGTATTTTAAATTATTAACATAAATATAAAAATATAATGATATCTCATTTTGCAGTAATATATAAATATATACATATAAATTTAATAAAAAGTATATATATATATATATATTAAAATAAAAAATGCGCCTAAAAAATAGTCATCAGCTTTGCACCTAGGCCTTAGGGACCCTTTTCGCCTACCTTCGACAACACTATATTTGGGTAAAGTGACGTACGATAAGGGTGATGTACAATACCAGTGACCTCCGAGACCGATGAGTATTGTCCAATAGTACTGGTTTCAGACAAGATTTTGAACCATGGTTTGTACATATAAGTAACATGGAGGCAACGTTAGAAAGTTTAAAATGGTCTAAATATTACTCGAGGAATTCATGATTTTTGGGGCTTTTCTAGCCAGATCTTGGCAACAATCTTTCCTTTTCTTCATTTTTCTGAAGTAGGTTCTCCTCCAAGAAGAATGGTCTTCTATAGATTTGTTTTGCAAGGTTTTGTCATCCTTGTATGCTCGATCACTTGAAGTTTAAGATTCATTAGTCAAGGCTTAATCGTTTTATTACAGCAACAACTTATTTCAAGATTTCATGACTATGTTTGAAAAGTCACTTTTCTCATGTCAGGTTGAGGTTGTCTTATTAATGCGAATTTCAAAACTTGTTATGTGGGAAATTTTTCAAGCTTTAACATCTCTCTAATGCTCCCTCTCCCTCTTGCAACAATAAGAGGTGGAGAGCAAAGAAAATCACATATTTATCACTCCTTGGAAAGGTTAGAGAGGCATATAGGAGTCATGGATTAATTCAAAAGAAGAGGATACAAAAATTGAACAAGAGAATCTGCTGGGGACATCTCACGGTACAAGGCGGATGGAAAGTGCAAGGAGAAAGCAACAAGAGAAAACAAGAGAGAAGAAGAAAATGAAGTAAAGTTTGTCAACATACGACGAACGTCCGTGGCTTCAGAACGGACGTCAGTGAAAATAAGAGCGTTCTGAAGAATTGAAGCACAGACATCTGTGCTCACGACATCCGTTTCCACGGACATCTGTGACTTCAGGACAGATGTCCATGACTTTGAGGTTTTCTGTATTGTGCACGTTGTAGATGACGGGCATCCGTGAGTGAAGGACGGACATCCGTGATTACAGGACAAGCGCCCATGAGTCTCATCCACAAGTTGACGGAATTACGAGTTTTAGGACAAAACTTGTCGTTTTAGAGTTTTTGTTGCTTTAGGACTATCTTATTTGGAGTTTATGTTTAGTTAGAGTTTGTTTGCCTATATAAAGGCATTGTAAATACAATTTTACAGAGATTGATGATTAATGAAATTGAGAGTTGCTTTGTGCAAACCTTTGAGAACTTACAAGAGAGTGAATCTTTCAAAACTCAAGGAGTGAATCTTCGTTTATCAGTACGAAGCCGATGTATATCCTTGGTGTGAAGCCTTGGAACCCTATATTTCTATTTTGTCTTTTGAATTATTGTTAGGTAATTATTTTCCTTATTTCCTTTGATAAAATTTAAAAAAAAAAAAAAAAAATCCCTAGTTAATTAGTTGCTGAAACTTTGGTCGCACCTTATTAATTGATATATTTCGATTTTTCCCTTTGATTGAATTAACCCTTCGGACTTTAATTCTTCAAATCCTAGAGGAGTCAAGAGACGATACCGTACTTGTCGCTTAGTGCCCTAAACTAGAACGAAACTCGAGTTCCATCATCAGAGCCGTTTCTCTAGACTGGAAAATTTCAATGCATGTGAGCGCTAAAATTGATTCAACCTAATTTTTTTAATTAAATCTGTTAAACTATTTTATGTCGTTGAAAAGTTTTGGATACTTCCGCTATTCAATTTAATATGAAATTAATCCCAAATTCGCATAATTAGGATTTTAGCATTTATCCTGCATCAAAACTTGTATAAAGGTACACCTCCAAGGAAATGGAGATGTAACTCCTCCAACAGTAAGAGCTTGAGTGAAGGGAATCCTACATCATCATTCCATATTTCCACCTTGACAACCCCATTCATCACTTCATTAACCATGCATCACATTTTCCTTCCATTGTAGAGAAAAAGAGAGGAGCGCACAATAAGAGGAAGGAGATACTCAAACAAGGAAACAAGTGAGAACATACACAAAGGCACACCTCTACAAAGAGCCTAAGCTAACGCAAAGGAGGAGAGATAAATCTAGCATTGACTAAGCTCGATTGTGTATTCTCATCACTTATTTGATTTAATCAATATCCATATCCATCATTGCATATATTAACATTATAGGGTATATACGTCTCAATGAATCCCTTAAAAGTTAAAACACTAAACCTTGATATATAACGACTATAGATAAAGTTTTGAGAACTCTTATGAACGCTCATGATATAAAATGAATACATTGCTAAAGTACCTAACGACAATCACCATTAACCATCTGCAATGCGTTCACATTTCTCACCTGCACATTGGATGAGATCTGAAAATGAAAGAGGCCCTCCTTTGGAGTATGAATCTATTTCCTTTTTCGCTTCATCCAAAAAATTCAAAGCAGCTACTAACCCGCTATTCTCGGGTCTTCCTAGCTCGGAGCTTTAAACAAATTTGTTAGGTTAATGCAAGAATACAGTTCAAAAGGCTCAAAAACCTTAAATGGCTAAATAAACTTTATTTAGAAGTACCTAAACCGGATTGATCCATTTGGCCCCCCCGATTTTGTAGCCTGCAAAGTTATTTAGAACTAATTAGTTCTTTCTAGGATCAATGGTAAAAACAAGAAATTATAATTTACATGAATAACTAACAGATTTATAAAAAACCGTAAAAGGGATTAAAAGAAAAAATTACAAGCGCAGGTTCTGGTGATTTCTGACCTTGTCGTAAGTCATAGAATCATTAAGTGCTAGCTTCAGTATGGATGGGATGAGCTCTGGTTGAGCCTGAGAAATAATTAAATACCCTATGACACTTAGCAGTTAACACTTTGATAATCTCAATGAAAATTTGAATTTTTGGTCCATATATGCTTCTGTTGCTTGAAAAATTAATAGAGAAGACATTGCTGATGTTACCTTTATAGCTGTGTATAGGGTTCTCTTGATATTTGCTGCAACAACAGTAAAAGCAATCACATAACTATACAGAAACTTATCTTTGTAACAGATTATGCTACATGATCCTTGATTGTTGAAACCAAAGTGACAAATTATGGATACAGGTTTAATACGGTGAGCGAGAAAGTCAGAAAAAATGGCAAAATACGGGAAAAAAATCTAAATGTAAAAAAACTGTAAAATAAGGAAAACAAATAAAAAGATGGGGAAAAAATGTTTAATTCGCGAAAAATGAGCGTATTATATGAAAATATGCATTTTATTAAAAAATATGGGTATTATATGTGTTTAGTATGTTGTGGCAAAAAAACGCTGTATTTCGTCACAAAGGTTGAAACTCTCTTCAAAAGAAAATTAATAAAGAATTAGAACAGTCTTCAGAAAACTTACATAAAAACCCGGAACGCTGCTGCCGTTGGATCAGATCTGCAGCATTGGCCGTTCCTGTGAATGGCACTGAGTTCGCTATCATTTCCTAAGAAGGGAACCACAACTGGCAGAAACTCATCATCACGTCATTCTAATTCAGTAAAAATATGAAAAATTCTTAGCAAATAGATTGCAAAAAGGCTTTAGAATAACACAAACGCTATCTACATCCACCCTATTGTTTTTTCATTGATAGGAAGTATGGGAGATACAAAATAATTATATTGATTTCTTATATTGATTCTTGGAAGAGTCTCACTTATGAAACACCTTCATGTAGGAGATGAATCCGGCCAGAAAGAGCAGGTATAGAGACCCTGATGAACCAAGCCATTTTTAATAGCTAGGTTTATCTCGTATGTCAAAGTTACAAATCAATGTCATCAAATGGGAACTAGATTGTAGATTTGGATTTTGAATGATATATTGGCTCAGCTCTAGATATCATGGTGCCTCCTGAGCAATATAATGAAGGAGATGTCTATGTTGCAACCTTGTGGGGGGGCAGTTCATTCCAGTTTATCAAGCAAAGATGAACAAATAAAACAATATAGTGAGGGAGTTTTGAGGCATTTAGAGGCTGACTGCTTTTCTGACTGGGTGGGAGAGGTTTTATTTTTTTATTTTATTTTTGAGGGGTAACCAAAGATAGAACCTGCAACCTCAAGGTTGCAATATTGTCAACCTTTCCCAGTTGAGCTACAGGCCCAACCCCATGGTTATTATTATTATTATTATTATTATGGGTTAGCCAGGTATGCCAAAGAGGATGTTATCCTCTTTCCAAAGGTGTAGCTTGACATTTCAAGGGATAACAGACCCTGTGCACAATTAACCGAGGGGCGTGAATCTTCTTAAAGAGAGTGACCTGGTTTGTGGCTCAGTTCACTTTTATCATTATCAAGTGTTTCGATTAACGCTGGATCCAAGGACAGAGCTAGGGGAGGGCCAACAGGGGCCATGGCCCCCCTCCAATCAAACAATAAATATATAAAGACCTTCTTTGGAGCTTTAAAGCCCGCTAGGCGCTGGCCCAACACAAGCCCTAGGCGACTCTTCGGTTGAAGATTGCTTGTTTGTTGCTCGGTTGACAATAATAAATGGATGATGCAACGTGGATCATGCTACTGTCACTATGCACATTTCGTGACCGCACATTGTGCAATGGGTAGAACTTCAACTACACGTGTGGGTCATGAATCTAGTGTGAGTCTTCCTCACTCAAGATAGTGCGGCACAAAGGCTTCCAATGAAGGGATGGATCTCTCTGTCCTGCAAGATTCACCGGTGCAGATTTTTCTCCTTCACTATTGTGGAAAACTACACATATATAAACTTGCATGCTAAGGTATCACATGCTATCCTTTGCAACATCTAGCACCACATAAAAGAAAATCTTTCAATAAGCTAAACCACTTAAAATGGTTTCCCTGTTGCTTTTCATCCATTTATGCATTCAAACGCCTTGTTTTTCTCCACTCGAGTGTATGAAAGATTGATTCATGTGTTACTTGTAAAACATTTTATATTTACTCCTATAAATAAACCAAAAATGTCCTAAGTGGCAGCTCTTCCTCTTTAAAAGACCAAATTAGCCATAAGAATAGCAGCAATGACTTTAACATTTCAGCTGTTCACGCCGTAAATATAAGGATACTATTGGTTATTTAAAGATGTACCAAGGTCAATCCATAGCAAGGATCAAAATTTAGGCCGAAACGAAATCCCAAAATTTTGATCCTTGATCCATAGAACCTAAATTTAAGCCCTCTCCAACAAATCGGATAATTCGGCGTCGAGATAGAGGTACCATATCTTTGCAATAGCTATGAAACATAATATTCCCTCTTTCTCTAATAGAATTGGTGTATTTTCATGATCTGAAAGAACGTGGGATTCCATTTCGTTAGTTGATTGAGTTTAAATTTAAATATATTAAAAAAATAATTACTTTTTTGTTTTTTTTATATATTTTATTAATACTTAATGAATGCTATTTTTATTTTTTGTGATCTTCATATATTTTTCACTCATGCTTTGGAGTTTGAGACTTTTATCTTGATACATTTTTTATTTACACTTTGGCCCCATCTAATAAAAGTTTCTGGCTCCGTCCCTGGGTGGATCACTCGATCTTCATAGTCTTTCTTTGGATACACCCAAGGAATTTTATTATTTTCATTACAATTATTATCTTGCGATAAGCCATTCTAGAATCACTCAATCAATATCCTTAATTTTTGGGCTATAATAAATGCAGTACTAAGAAACCACATCAAAAGATAAATTAAAACAAAAAAAGGAAAATGTGAGACTTGGACACGAAATATTTAATGACGCTAATAAACCGTACTTAATTAAGTAGAAAATAACACATTTTTCAAAGATTCAATTGTATATTGAGAAAAAAAAGGTCTCACATACCATACTGATGAGAGTGCCAACGCATTTAAGAATGTCCCTTCGGCCAAATCGATCTTCATCCGTGACAGAAGCATCGATTTTACGACAGCAAATGCGACCCTGATTTGCCAGATAATATTCTAACTTATCAGTTCTTAATCCTAAATTAAAATTGACATAATAAAAATCTCATTTAACAGACATAATAAGTCTAGAAAAATATGGGTAAGAAATTTGAAGGAAAAAACAGACACTCGTGACAACTTTAGTAGATAAAAAAGACATTGATAATATAAATCAAGCTTTCCAACTGAATTAAAAATGGTTTTAACAGAAAAAAAAAAAAATGAAAGATGGAAAAGAATGTAACAAAAGAATTTTGCAGAAAAAGAAACAAATAAAACACATTTGAGATATGGAAATGCTTATCAATTTCTTGTACAACAGGTAAATGGTATTCAAAGGTCATGTTTCTAATCTTTGTAAAAGGGGTAAAATGCTGAAAATTATAATAGATAAAAAAGATATTAATACAAAAAAGTCAAGCTTTCCAACAGAATTTTAAAAAAAAAATTAAATGATTAAGATGGAGAAGAAGAATGTGACAAAAAAATGGAAAAAATAAAACACAAATGGCATATGGAAATGCTCATCAATTTCTAGTAAAATACGCAAATGGTATTGAAAGTTCATGCTTTCTAATCTTTGAAAATGCTGACAATTATATATATATATATATATATATATATATATATATATATATATATGAAAGATGAAGAAGAATGTAACAAATTCTGGCAGATGGAACTTAAAGTTCATCTAAATTAGAAAGAATGTGAGGGAGAGATATGCTTACAGTCAAGTATTTGGACGTACTTGTGAGAGATGATGGCTGAAGAGAAACGGGAAGCAGAGAAGGGAGGGTTGAGAGGAAAGAGAGCGTGGTGATCGCCATTATCAACAACAACTACTCATAAAACACAAGCCTATTAAGAGATGTCCAAACAAAGCGTTATCCCCATTGGATAAACTGATTTCTTTTGGGAATTGGACGGTGCTAGATGCATCCGTTTGATATTTGCAAATTTTACTAAAACGTATATTAAATATTAAAAGGGAGCCATTACTTGCACTCGTTTTTTGAGCGATTGCACCGAGGTTAAAAAAAACTCGGAGACATGTGACATGTGAAAATGCAATCTGGGCCGTTTGATTTAAAGTTCCTGATCTATAGATTCTTAGTGGATAAGATTGACACGAAATATAATCTTCATTATGTAATATAGTCAAAGGCTATTATTTAATTAAATGATTGACAATAATAGATTATATGATAAATATTGTGTTTTGCTCCAATCTTATCCACTAAGGATCTATAGATCATAAACTTTAAATCAGACCGCCTAGATTGTATTTTGACATGTTACATGTCCCTAAAATATTAGTCTTTCTTTAAGTTCGGTTAGTCTTTCTTTAAGTTCGGTGCAATCACTTAAAAAACGTGTGCAAGTAATGGCTCCCAAATTAAAAATACCAGTCAATTGGCATATCTCATTCTCACTTCTCTACGGTAGGGCCAGGTATACTTGGTTTATGAGGGAGTCTTTTCCTTGCAAAGCACAATTTATTTGCTTTAGGAGCTTCCTCCTGCTCTCTTTACCACCACCTTATTCCGCAAATAAAAATCAGAGTATAGGGGAGAAGTGGTGGAGTAGGATTTAGCTTCTTCCCTCCTCTCTTTACCACCACCTTATTCCGCAAATGAAAATCAGAGTATAGGGAGACCTGGTGGAGTAGGTAAATCCTGCTTTACACAACCTACATTGTAAACTGAAAACCAGCTTTGCTGAGCTGGCTCCGAAGTATTTAGTATAATATCTACGCAGTCCCATTAAAGTAGTCCTCGAGAGACCAGGTGGGTATGGAGTTAGGGATTTAATTTAGACGGAACGAATTGACAGGGCTAAACATGCTTCGGTGTGCTGGCTCCAAAGTAACTCATATTCAACCCGTGTTGCAATGTTATAGTCATTTAGAAATAAGTCAAATTTTTTTGAATTTAAAATGGACGCCTGAAACGTTTGGTGAAACACACTTGATACTATGTCCCCGACCTGAGTGCCAGCCTTCGCACTCGGGTCAATCTCCTCATCAAATAGTTGAGTCTCAAAAAAGACAATGGTCAAATCGTACTAGGTAGAATCGGATTTCCAATTCTATCTCATCTATTGCCCTTGGAAATCTTGATTGGATGTCATGCTACAAAAAGTAAAAATCAAGAAAGTCAATATTCTCCAACTTTCAAAGGCAACAGATGGGATAGGACTAGAAATCTAGATCTGCCAGGTAGGACTTGACCATTCCCTCTAAAAAAATTTGAAGTTATTTATGAGCACAAAATACATTTTATATCTTACTAGTTAGGGACTCATTTGTATCTTATGGATTACCAAAGGAAAAAATGTGCCCAATCCGTCATTCGAGAACTATCAATACTCATGAATTTTACCTTTATATTCGACCCACCAAATCCTTGAGTTCACTCATGCTAAAACACATTGATTATGTTGAATCGGACGATGGCGATTGTTTATCATCCTAATCTTTCACACGATGGATCTTGAGGTCATGGGCGTACCATCACATGGTTGAATTTTAATTTCATGGGATACACACCCAAGAAAGTGACCTTAAAATCAATTTTGAGCGTGCACTTGATGTTAAGGTCACTTGTCTAAGATGTGTGTCATGTGAAATAAAACAGTGACTTGGTACGTCAATAAACTCAAGATCCAGCGTGTGAAAAATTTGGAGTACAAACGATCTCTATCGTTTGATTCTACGCAGTCAATATGTTCTAACGTGGGTGAACTCAAAATTTTGGTGGGTGGATTTAAAGGTAATTTTTTTTTAAATTTGTGGGATTTCTCTCCTAAATCCTAATTGCTTAGACATTGACCAACCTTAACTCATAGAATGGAAAATACCCTTATTCTCTTAAAAAAAAACAGTAAAGTAATTTAAAGTGGCTTAAACGGTTTCTCAAAGGGTTTGGTTTCTAAGAGCCCACCTATGAGTAGTAAAGCTTTTGAGTTATAACTCATGTATGAAAGATGAGAGACCAATATTGTTCATATGAAAGATGAGAGGCCGATATGGTTAATGAGAGGCTGAATTGGTCTCTTAAAGACCGAGTCAGTTTGAAAGACTGCTTCGTTCTTTTAAAGATCCATTCGATTTGATGCATGATCGTCTGATTTTCTTGTCACTGCCAAAATGTTTGATTATTATAAGTACGGTTTGTTTCGGTCTCTCAGAATTCATCTTATTTGGTCCGATTTAGGAAAATGAGAAAACCAATCACGGATATTTTTTATCATTTGAGTTTAGAACAGTTGAATTGACAAATTTTAAAATCTCATATCAGTTTTGACATGTTTTAAACTTGATCCAAATGTAGTGCTTGTGCCCTCATTAATATATGTGTGAGATAACCCAAATATAGTATTTGTGCAAACTTGTATGCTCAACTGATTATACGTATCACTTATGAGAAGGAAGATTGACTCATGCACCACCCTTAGCATGTGTAGGGTGGCCAATACAAACCACATGTCACTATTTGATATAAAAAAAAATAGTGTCCTGTATATTGAGGAACGCTCGAAGAGTTTGTCAACAATGGGTATCCACCCATTGTAGACAAACTACACGTATGTGTGACTTTTGAGCGCATATGCACTTCTAATGCCCGAATATTTGTGCACGTCACAAAGTCACACATATGTTGTTGAAAAAAAAATAGTATTGATAATGACTCCGAGGCACATAATTTACTATGTTGTCTTAAAGACAATAGACGTCCCTATTCCGTCATATAAATAAAGATGCAATAAGATTCTTAGTGAATCTGCCTTCAGGATATAACAGAGTTTAGTCTTGTCAGATGTTCTTTTCTAGATTGCACTTTCTAGAGAAAGAACCTACCACACAGATTTTCTGATAAACAAAGGTTCAGCAAAAAAAATAAGAACATAAAAGAAAATGAGAAATATATGTTTTATATTTTTAACGGAGATCTTATCTCTATTTATAAAGAAAATTTGAACCATTATGTTTTTTCAGATTACGGTGAAAAGATTTTAAATTTGTGTTTTTTCAGAGAGTTATGCCTTTTCGGTAAAAAGATAAATCGATTTCACCTGCGTATTTTCAGAGAGTTGTCTTTTCAGATAACAATAAAAAGATAAATCGTTGATTTCACTTGTGTCTTTTCAGATTTACTATGAGAGATGTCAGACTTGTGTCTTTTCATATTTACGGTGAAGAGATAAATCTAAATATGAAAAGACACTTTTTTAGGGAGATAATATTTACAAGTTTGTCATTGAATTATTATCTATATATATAATAATTATTATAAACTTAATTTTGAAACAATAAAATATATATTACTACACTAATATATATAACATACGTGTGGACTACTTTACAGCTCCCGATGAGTGGACACCCATTATAAACTAACTCATGCTGAAATATTAAGATATTGTTGGACTAAGGGCCGTGTGCTCTTAGAGATGAGTCCGTGTGCTCTTGAGTTTCATTGGGTGCAAATAGAAGTTTGTGATTTTTGGGCCCATTGTCTTTCAATGTATTTACTTTGACTTTAACAGTACAAAGTACTTACATCTTAAACCATTAACAGTGTAAGATCTTTTAAACACCATTTTGATGTTTAAATGTCAATCAGGGAGTAGGATCCAAGTGCTCTTAGAGCATCTTCAGCAAGGATCGCTATAAGCAGAAAAGAGCCCAAATTCGCTATTTTGGCAATCTAAAACCCTTGAAAGCCTTCCCGGCAGACTCGCTATCTTTGACGAGTCTTCCTCCAATCGCTATCTTTGGTGAATCTTCTTCCAATTGTTATAATTAAAAATTTATTAAATCTCTTTCTCTCTCTCCACTTGTCGTATATTTTAAAAATATATTAAAATAAAAATAAATAAGTATTATTTTAAAGAAGGAGCAACTACAATAACTAATTTTATTGAAAACTTTTTTTAAAAAGTAATAGTTAAAACAAAGAATGGACTCAAAATGGGGTTTTAGCTATTCAAATATAGCTATCATTGTTAGAGTGCTCTTAGAGTTTCATATGTGGAAATGGAGCAATTGGTATTCATATGGTTCTTCCATTCGCATCGAGATCAGGGTGCACAGTGCATGGAGCAATTCATACAAGGATCAAAATTTCAGTTTTCATTTCGGTTTCGAAGGGGACAGAAATTTTGAATTTCAACCGAAAATTTGATCCCCATACAAAATTGACCGAAATTTCGGTCTAAAATTTCAGTTTCGGCGATCACTAAAACCGATAATTTCGATTATTTTGGCCGAAATTTTAATCCTTGAATCCATATTTATAGGGTCAGATATTCGCAAGATCAATTGTTAGCATTGGTTTAGGCAACGTTCCCCCAAAGGTGCAATTCAAGTTAGGATCGAACTTAGCAAGAGTCAGGAAAGTGGCCCCTATCCTTCCCATCTTTGAGTTCGAGTAGTGGCTCGTGACCTACATTTAAACACCAAAATTGTTCTTATACGGATAAAATATGCTTTTTATCTTGCACAATTGAATTATAATTTATCATTATATCATATCGAACACATCTTTGACCAGTCTAAATTGTCCAAATAACAATCCATTATATGCGAAGCCCAAAGAAGCATGCGTGTAAGTAGATATGAGCCATTCGATTGACGAACTTTACTATCAGCCATTAAAAGTAAAACCAATAGTTTGGTATTATAGTGAACAGATTAGATTGGATGGATTAAATCCTGTTGCACTTGAATCCATGATATATCACTTAGGTGATAGCCATCACCCACATCTTTAACCATTAATGATAAAAGATTATTGAAATACCATTTTGGCGTTTAATTGTTGGGTATAGAGAGTCAGGCCCAGATTCATATGGTGCTCTATAATTCCCAAGTTGGAATTAGGGGAAAAACCGAATATATTAAAAATATTAAAAAATAAATATTATTTTGATAAAAATTCTGAAAAAATTCGTTAAAAAATGCATTTAAAAATGTGAAAATTGTAATTTTTTTAAATATGAGTATTTATGAAAAAAATGTGTTTCTAACATGTTTCCGATGTTTAATGGAAATAATGTGTTTTGAATGAGTTTTTTTTTTTTTCTTTTCATAAGATCGGATACTTTGATAATGGGAGCCATTACTTGCACATGCTTTTCAAGTGATTGCACCGGTTTGCATTGAATTTAAAAGAAAGACTTGCAAGTTTAGTAACCTCTACTATGTGAAAACACCATCTAAGCCGTTTGATTTAAAGGCCATGATTTAAAGATATCGATTGCAAAAGATTAGAACAAAATATGATTTTCATCATTTGATTAAATGGAGTCAAAGGCAATTATATAATTCAACAGTTGACTATAATAGATCATATGACAAGTATCGTGTTTTGCTCCAATTTTATGTACAAGAGATCTATTGACCATAAACTTCAAATCAGACCGTATATATTGCATTTTTACATATCACATGTCCCTAAAATACTAAGTGTTTCTTTAAATTTGGTGCAATCACTTGAAAATCGTGTGCAAGTAATGGCTCCCTTTTGTAACTTATGTGGTGCCCTTCGATTGCAAAATCAGGGTGCGCAGTGCGCATTGTGAAACCTAGATAAGGTGACCAAATCCACAGTTGTTATATATATATATATCATAGTGACAAATTTTGTTTTTGGCAGGGGGGTCATTTCAGATAAATTTTGAGAAAAATTCGAAAAGTTTCGGGAAAATTTCGAAGAGTAAAAAAAATATTAAATATAAATTGAATTTAAACAATTTATTTATTATTTAAAAATGACAAAAATTTTATATATTATTTAAAAAATAATAAAATTTAAAAAAGATTTATTAATTTCTGTGAAATTTTGTTAATTTCGCCAAAATTAATGAAATTTCATTGATTTCAGAGAAATCATCGAAATTTTGCCTGACTCCTCTTTCGGTAAATTTCAAAGAAATTTCGGAGAATTTCGAAGAAATTTGTCAATATGATATATATATATATATATATATAAAATAATTTTTCGCTTAGATAAGGTGACCAAATCCACAGTTGTTTTATATATATATATATATATATATATATATATATAATAATTTTGAAATTCAGGTATCTCATTCTCCTCGCTGGCGCGGCGCGGAGAAACGATTTCCAACCAAAATGATACTATCAGACCCCTCTTTCATTTCTAGGGCTCCACTTCCCATTTCTTCGCTTCCAAATCAGGTAAGCAGTTTCAGGTGATCGGATCCCAAAACAAATCGTTAAATTCACACTTTTCTTGTTCAAAAAACCTTGCGAATAGTTGATGCATTGTGATTGCTATTTTTTTTTTTTTAATTTGTGTAATATTGTAGACAAGGTATTTAGATTTAACTGGAGATACCTCTTTAATTCCACGTATTCTTACTTGTGCATTTAAACAAAAACTATTGTAGTTTGGCTGTGGTGCAAGTTACCAGATTTCAAAAAAGGGGAGGCGTTATAGTGACAGAATTTTTGCTACAGTAAGAAGAGCCAAAGCTCATGATTTTGTAGCGCGATCGGTTTCCGGAGATGGTACTGCTCCTGCCGGGTTCGATTTACCATTTCCCAGTGATTATTCTGAGCTTCTTGAACAAGTAAGCATATCTCTGTTTTGCATTTGATATTTTGGGTTGAGCTTGTTGATATTTGTAAATAACAAGGAGAGAGAATTTCTCTATTCAAAATTGCTTGGTGGACGAACATCATGACTAATGTTGGGATTGGGTGTAGTAAAAATTGTTTGTTTCAAACCAATGGTATTATGCTCTTATTCATGAACTGGTGAAGGAAGTACAGGAGAGATGGTGTCAGAGATGGATAAGGACTGCGACTGGAAAGGAAATGTTTATTCAATAAATACGACATCACGAGAAGTGAAAAGACGTTTAGTGTTGATGTCATATGCCTGATAACCACGTTGACCAAAAGGATAGCCAACAAATATGCATTGTGAGGCATGCGGGGCAAATTTATGACGATGTACACTTAGTGTGCGAGCACAGCAAAGGCAACTGAACGTGCGAAGGTGGTCATAAATCGAGGGACAATTGAATAGCATTTCATAAGGTGTCTTACCATTAAAAATTGGATGTAGGAATTCAATTGATAAGGTTAGTGGCAGCGAGTACACATTCTCCCCAAAAGTACAATGTAAGTTGGCTTGAAAACGCATGGCTCGAGCTACTTCAAGGAGGTGTCTGTGTTTTCGCTCTGCCACCCCAGTTCAGGGATTTCAACACAAGTTTGCTGATGAAGAATTCCATGTTCATGAATTATTTTTGGCATAGCAATAGACAATTTTATGCTATTATCAGTTCTTGCTTGGCGAATTATGTGTTGAAATTGAGTTTTTATCATTGCAATTTTTTTTGTGAGTATGAATATGTTTCTGATTTAAAACGCATAAGATAAACCCATGTACATCGTGAAAAATCATTTACGACGGTAAGAAAGTAATGTGTACCTATGAGAGATTTAGTCGGATAACCACCCCAATTATCACAATATATTAGATCAAAAGGATGATTACTATGATTATTGGTTAAAGAAAAAGTACTACGCATTTGTTTAGCAATTTGACAAACATTGCAATGAGAATTGAAGGGAAAAATATTTTTAGAAAGAGAAGACAAATAAGATAAACGAGCAATAGAAGGGTGCCCGGCGCCTAAGTCACATGTGCCAGAGGTTGGAATTGGTTCTTGTAATAGGCATGGCTGATGGTGTTGATGTTGGCGGTTGGATGAAGTGATAAAGACCATCCCTTATGTCACCTGCTCCAATCAGTTTTTTTGACGACAAGTCCTGAAAAGCATAAAATGTTGGAAGCAATATAGTGACATATTCAATTGTTGGGTTAGTTTGCGGACAGATAATACATTGAATTGAAATTGAGGCACACAAAGTACGTCGTGCAATATAAATTATCAGAAAGATTCACTGAACCAACAAGTGTGATGGTTGCGATATCACCGCTAGACAATTTAACAGGCCCAACTTCACGAGTTGGAGTCAGGGTTGTAAAAGAATATGTATAAGGGGTCATGTGATTAGACACACCACTATCAATGTTCCATGTGGTGGAAGGAGATGAAACAACAGAATTACAAGAAAAAAATGACATGTTACCAACAAGATTGGCGGATTTTTCATTGGCATTAAGCAATGATAGTAGCCGTTGGTATTGTTCTATTGAGAGATTGGGAAGAGCATGATCGTCGGTTGGATTCATCCCATCTGGAAGTTATTAGGTGTTCCCAGCAGTGATGCACTATGAGGAACAACATGGCTTGATGAACCGCGATTGTTATTTGATTGGTTTTCCTTTTCCTTTTTCCCCATTAGGCGGGTAATCAACTAGCTTGTAACACTTTCCTTTGTGTGTCTCACGACGCCACAATGATCACAACGAGGACGTCCTCGCCTTGTCCAATGGTTCGATTTAGTTGGTAGTTTGCCCCAATATTAGAATGCCGAATATTGGCAATGAGTGTCGTTGAATCTTTGATGTGTGGAGCAGGCAAGTGAAGAAGTTTTTGCTTCTCTTCTTGGTTGATAATGGCGTATGCTTTACTAACCGCGGGAATAGGATCCATGGCTAGGATTTGGCTACGGATGGAGGTATAAGTCTCATTGAGACCCATTAAGAATTGGTAGACTCGTTCTGTTTCTTGAAAATTTTGGAGCTCTTTGAATGCTCCACAGGTGCACTCGGGTGCCGATCTATGAGTTCCTAGTTCATCCCAATAAGATTTTATGGTATTATAGTCTGTGTTACCTTGGCACGGCACATTTCCCTTTTTTTGCCGTGCCGACACTCTGACACGACACAACACGGCTTGGCACGTACCACTGCCGTGCCGTGCAGATGCCGTCTTAAAGTGTCGGCACGTGACACGTAATGACCTCGTGTCCTTTGAAAAAAAAATAAAAAAACAATTTCTATATGTATTATTCATAAATATAGGAAAAAAATGAACTAAATATAGGAAAAAAAACCTAAATGTAAGAAAAAAAAAGAAAAAGGAAAATGGCGATTTGTGTATGTACTTTTCATAAATAAAATAAAACATTAAGCTAAAATCTTACCTTGGAAAATCAATTGCAACAAGAAATCGAGCTAGGGTTTCTCTATTTGGGTTTTGCCTCTTGGAACCTTTGACTTCATCTCTTTTGTTGATCTTCTCCGTAAGCAAAATTGCAGCGACAATCGGAAGTTTAAAACCATCGCAGGCGGTGAACGCTCTCTCTCTCTCTCTCTCTCTTTCTCTCTCCCCTCCTTTGAAAATTATAATGGGTTAAGTGGTCCTGCAAGAGGCTTTATAATGTGCAAAGGGTTTGCTTTTAAAGGGATTTTGATTTATAAGCCCCAGATTTATAAAAGCTTGCTTTTAAAGGGATTTTGATTTATAAGCCCCAGATTTATAACGGCCTCTCATTAAAGAGACATGGTTTACAAAATCAAAATCCTCAAGCTTTTACATCTAAAACCCTAAAATGAGGGGTTTGATTTTATAAACCCTCTTATGGGTATTCTCTTGACAACCAAACTTTTGTAAAGGTTGGTCGTCACGTGCTGACAACCAAACTTTTGATTTTATAAACGCTCTTATAGGTATTCTCTATTGACAACCAAAATTTTGTGAAGGGTTTCCATTATACGCCCAGATTTTCATTTCCATTATACGACCAGATTTTATTTATCATCATATGGTCAGATTTTAGTTCCACGTGTCACGTAGATCATGGCCTATCATCATACGGTCAGGTTTTAGTTCTACGTGACACGCAGATCATGACCTATAATGATGCACGTAAATTTGACCTGACCGTCTCAAGATTATTTTGAGGTGCACATCGGTGAACAATCTAAATTGCCCAAACGCACAATCATACCGTCAGATTTATCAAAAAATCATGCTTGTAGATGAATGTGTACCATTCGTTTGGTGAACATTAATATCAGCAAAATTTTGTAAAGGGTATTCTCTGTTGACCTACTACAATTAGCATAGTACGGCCAGATTTGAGTTTTCCACTATACGCCCAAATTTTAGTTTCCATTATACGGCGACCATATTTTAGTTCCACATGAAACGTAGATCATGGCCTACCATCATACGGTCAGGTTTTAGTTCCACGTGACACGTAAATCATGGCCTATCATCATGCACGTAAATTTGACCTAACCGTCTCAAGATTTTATTGAGGTGCACATCGGTGAACAATCTAAATTGCCCAAGCGCACAATCATATAGTCAAATTTCTCAAAAAATATGCTGGTAAATGAATGTGTACCATTCGTTTGGTGAACAGTAATACGAGCCATTAAAAAATACCAACGGCTGGTATTAAAGTGCACAACCGGATAGTTAAATCTCCAATATAAGTATATCTTTTGGGCCGACTGCTCACTAATGTATAATCTACCCCCAATGACTAATATAGTTATATTTTAATTTTTTTAAATATTTTAAATATTTTTTGTACGGCCATGCCGCCGTATTGGGTTTTTTAGAAGTTGCCATGCCAACACTTTAAGGACACCTTGGCACTTGGCACCCGTGCCGCGTACCTAGGTAACACTAATTATAGTACATTACCAATGATTGTTGATCTTGTTGTAGCGTGCATGCACGTTTAAGTTGAAAGACCCAAGAATTGTTGCTCTGCGACAATCGTTCTTCGAGATCCAACTATATGTTATGTGGTGTGTCGCCATAGATAATGCTATTGGTGAGACTCTTGTCGATGGCATTGAGTATCCATGACAAAACCATGTCATTGCAGCGATCCCATGCTCGAAGCTCTGTTGAGTTCGTAGTTGGTTTCTTGAGGGTATCATCAACAAATCCAAGTTTATTTTTTAGCATTCAACACGATCTTCATCGATCTTTTCCAAGTGGAATAGGTTTCGCCTGTATGAAAGGACGAAACGAGAGCAGCACCTGGATGAAGATAATAGGGAGGCGCAACATCATTGATCAAATTTGACACAAAAGATGATCGATCGTCCTCCATCATACCAAAGGGCAAAGAGTGGACAAAAGATAAAGCAATGTAAAAAAAGTTACACGTCAAGAGCAACCTGGTGGTCTGATACCATGTAAAATAACAAGGAAAGATACTTTTTCTATTCAAAATTTCTTGGTTCATTTCCTATGAACAACCATCTATATATAGCAATCTGTATGTAGCAGTTTATTGAAACTTGAGTATATGGCAGTTTTTGGCAATATCCATCACATGAATATGTGAACATTCAAACGTGTATAGTAGCAGTTTCCCAATTGTTTATGGAAACATGTGGCGATGTGTCCAAATGACGTGGCACTTTCCTAATAATATTCTTGTTTATCTGTGTTTTGCATTTGATTTTTTGAATTGAACTTGTTGATACTCTTATTTTATTGACAGCTTGGCTTGATTGAAGGATCATCAAATTTGTGCATTTCTAGGCTTGTATGTAATAAAATGGTCCTCTGAGTTTAAATCATCAAATGGGTTACAAATCTAGATCATCTAAAACTTGTAAAGAGTTATTTAGGGTTTGTTGGATGAAGATTTTTATTTATGGGCACCATGGATTAAAATATCAGAATTCTGATACGTATCGTCCTAAACTCCAGGACGATATGTATCGCATATCGTCCGATACATTGAATGTATCGTTTTGAAACAATTTTATTATTATTATTATTATTATTTTTTTTTAAATCCCAAAAAAACTTGTGCATCAAATTCTTGAACGATAATTTGAATGTATCTTCCAATAATTTGGCCAAATGTGGTCCCTGTCAATCTGTCAAATTATTGGACGATACATTCAAATTATCGTCCGTATCGAACGATATGGACGATAATTTCAATGTGTCGTCTAATAATTTGGCCAAATGGGGTCCCTGTCAATCTGCCAAATTCTCGGACGATACATTCAAATTATTGTCCAATAATTTGAAAGTATCATCCGTATCGGACGATATTTTCAATGTATCGTCCGATAATTAGGTTATTTTGGTGGGTACCCGACAAAAACCATTTTTATCGTATCGGAGACCCTAAAAAACGATACGTATCGGTATCATCCGATACTTTGACCCATGATGGGCACTTTTATTTACACCCATTAAATCTTTGAGGGCGCCTAGTTCAAAAGCCATTGATTGCTTTGAGTCAAAGGATGGATATCGTTTTTCGTCCCAATCGTCCACACAATGGATCTTGAGGTCATGGGTGTACCATCAAGCATCCAATTTTTGGACCTGAAAATCACATTTGAGCGTGATGTGTGCCACGTGATTTTCTGGTCACTGTTTTGGGATGTGTGCCACGTGGAATAAAAAACTTATTGTCTATGGTATGCACATGATCTCAAGATCCGTTGTGGAAGATTACGATCAAGATCCATTAGGATACAACGAACTTGCTTTGTATCCTTTTTTTTGTGAAAGATTTGGTGAATCCATTCACACTGTTATTCGAATACTAAAATATTACAACAGCACTCTGACACAGCAAAATAGATTTTCCGTAGTAAGAAAATGGGTACAAATTGGGCCATTTACATAGACAATGAAGAGGTGTTAAGGCACTTCCTTGGCAATTGATGATCATAAATCTACAACTGTTCGTGCAATGATAGTAGATCTGGGTGCCATTAGTAAAGTTAAATAAGCACATATTCGAATAAAACTACCTGCTAAAGGTTGCCTTAAGCAACCATCCGAAGTAAAACACCACGTTCAAATTTTAGATGGTCAAAAGTTAAAACGAGAAAATAAAAATGGTCAAATTTTAAAATAAATTTCGCCAAAAGAATATCTTAATTCCACCACATCATGCCACGTACACATACACATGCACGTGCTTGTGCCCATGTCTGTCCCAGCCCTGCTGCGCTTGGCGCGTGCATGTCAAAGACCAAAGGGTGGTTCAAGCACAAAGTTGGGTGCCCCTTAGGTGAAGGCCTCAAGTCTTTCTCCCAACTCCACCCTACATACAATAGAGTCCAAAAAACACCCTAACTGATGTGGGACTTTTGCTAAAGAAACAGATTTCAAAAAATTATAAAATTTATGATAAATTTTGGTAATCCATCTCAAAACCAATTGGCTATGAGTGGAGGGCCCCAGGATCTTAAAAGTGGAGAGACAAGGCTATGAATGCCTGATATGGGACTAAACTTCAACCCGCCCCCACACGTGTTGGCCAGACTGAGCCAAATCACATGGACAATTGAACTGGGTGACGTGGAGTGGAGAAATGCCTACTCTGATACCATGGTAATTTTTGGGCACCCATCTCAAAACCAATTGGCTATGAGTGGAGGGGCCCAAGATCTTATTAGTGGAGAGACAAGGCTATGAATACCCGATATGGGACTAAACTTCAACAATTTACAACATATTATACTATTAATTATTCCATTTCAGAACTTCTCTTGTATATGCTAAATTAGTATTTACTTGCATTTCGCACGTAATTCTCTTTAGCTTTCTCTATTAAACTTCTTGTTTAATTTCTAAAAGTTTGCACAATTTGTTTTACCATGGACGAGGGCAACATTTTGGCTCCAAATCAGGCCAATATTCACCTACTTTTGGAGCCTTGTTTTGAAAATTCCAGTGAGAAGTTTGCTTCTCTAGCAAGCACTTCTTCTTCTTTGTTCATATTCTCCCTTTTTATTCGTCTCTGAACATAGCTAACATGGTGAATCAGTCATATCTCAAAGACGGGACATTGATCATTAGTTATTTACTTGGAAGAGCTGGTATGATTGAGGAGGGTACGAGAAGAGAATGGTCAAAACAACACTACAAATTTGGCACAAAGGTATTTAGAAAATTAGCTAGGTAGCCCCGTAAAAATTCAAGAACAGGGAAAAAATATCATAAACCAAAATAAAGTAGAATGTTATCCTTCTACAAATACAATAACTTTTACTTTTCCAATGTGTGTTTTGTTCAACATTTCATTATCTAAGCAACTTAAAAATCATTAAATTTATGGAAATAAATGAGAATACAAAAAAGGAGCATGAAAATGCTCTATTTAGCCTAAAAATTCTGAAAAATGGGAAAAGTTCAGCCTAAGTGTAAGTTTTTTAAACTTGCCTAACACCCTGGATGTATTAACTTCTTGTTAAAAATTTAAATTATTATTAACGACTGTAAGACTTTAATATAAAAACTGTTATGATATAGAGGTGCAGTGAAAATAAGTATATGTTTTCCCAATATAAAATATTTAAATAATGAATACCAATTCATATATACAGATAGGAGCAGGTTCAATCCTAGCTTACCCATAAATAGTAATAATATATATATATATATATAAAATTATGAGATACCTTCCAATATGAGGTGGTATCGGCTGATAACTATATGGTACTAGGTATCAGTACATGCCCGGGCCCAAACGAATATGTATCAGCATCAGTCAAGTTTGAATCCATGTTTCTTATTTCACACATCAATGTTGGGATATACTATTTAGCCGCATGTACTTTGTCTTCTGTTTAACTTCTCTATAGGCCATAAACTACTCTGCATCATACAATAACACATGTCTACCACCACCTTTTAAATGATGACCCTTCAAGCTAAGTGGCACTCATTTATCACACAACACGCCACTCGCTCATCTCCGCTTCTTCCATGTTGCATTGATCTTGTTTGGAACTTCTTCATCTCGTATGGCTGTAGATTATCAATATGATTGTGGACAAATTGGATCCTATATGCTATAGGCATCTGATTCCTCAATACAAATTTCAAGATTTGAGAAAATGCTTTACAATTTAAATTGTAGAGATGTGTAGAACCTGATTGAAGGTGAAAGGAAAAAACATTTATGAGGTTCAACTTGAACTCTGAATTGCTTTTAGAAGCAATAATCTCCTAAGAACCATGATTTGTTTGCATATCAGAATGTTTGAAAAGGATTGGTTTGAGAATGATTTAACAAACTGAGGAAAGCTTCGCTTATTACATTAGAAATGTTGTGCCTTGTGGTATTGGAAGAGAAGAAGCATAATTGAAAGAAAGTAGAACTAAAATCAAGTAATGGTACCTCACTTGAAGAGATGAGTGAGAGCTCTTTATTCAAACCCTTGGGGAGTTTCTAACTTCTACTGTAGAAAATTACCAAATAAAAAACTATGTGACCATTAGTCACACATCCCATTTGTATACACTTTTCTTACGATAGAGCATTAATAGGACCTGAGATTTTAGAAATAAGATTTATCAACAACTTATCAGGCTCACATGTGACCTACATGTGACCAGCAGCTTATGAATCACATAAGCCTTACTACATAGTAATCACTCAAAGGGTGAAGGTAGCCTGGTACCATGGACCAGGTAACGTACCTGGTTCCACACTAATTTGAAGCCACCTGGCACCCAATCACATGATCGGATGCCATGGATAGGAGCGGATTGAGCCAATTATATTTTGAAAAATAAATAAATTCAAAATGTAAAATTATATGGTCAAAGGACTCAATTGCACAAAAAATGAATGGTAAACCACATTTGGTTTTACTGTTCATTTCTCGTCACGGTTGACGCCATTGACTAGGCAGTTATATATTTTATATTTTAATTTTTTTTTTCACAAAATAGATATGATCATCGGGCCGCTCCTATCCATGACACCCGATCATGAGATTGGGTGCCACGTGGCTGCAAATTAGTGTGGAACTAGGTAAGTTACCTGGTCCATGGTAGCGGGCTACCTTTACCCTAACTCAAAAACTATAATATCTTTTATATAAGATAAAATGCAATAATAAAGTTTTCCTGTTTGGCCATCTGATGTTTTTGTTATACCTTCAGCCTTTGTAGTAACTGAAAAGCATATGGAACTGGTGGGGTTGCAACAATCAACAGGCATCAATCTGGATATGGGATACTTTAAATGCCATGAGATGGTTTAGAGGGAATTTCTTCATTCTTGGCATTTTTTTTTTTTTTTTTTTTAAAATTTCTAGTTTTCAAGAGGACGAAATTCTTTCTGCTGGTTCAAAAGGTTTGGATTTCACACATTCATCGAAGAGTGATTTTCGGGTAGATAAATTTGGGGAGTTTGGAGTTGTTTGTAATTCGTCACTGAGTTGGAAACATATGCCATCATCACAATTAGCGTTTTTGCTTCATCTACATTTGGATCTGCTTTGTTACTTCTCTAAAAAATCATAATAATATGTACTTCTATGGAATTGTAGGACGCAGCTGTTAGGAAGGACTGACTGATCATAGCCGTAATGATCAGAGCTATTATAATTTGGCTATGATACCGTGATGCATTGTATCTATAGTCCAATATAAACTTATCAAACAATATGGGTATGAAAACTTGCAATATAGGGTGATGCATACTCGTACCTAATCTTATGGGTCTGTATTGATGGGTTATGATATTGAGACATCTCGAACGATATGTCTGTATCATCCGAGATTTTAAAATATTGTTCCTCCTAGATCTTGGTGTAGACTTTATGATGTGTTTTTTAACATGCTTGATGAGGGTTAATACTAGGTACAATTAATATGCTTCTTGTACATTTGAGGTACGGATGCTAATTTCGAGCAAGTAATATAATTACACATATTTGAAAACTTCATTTTGGAAGGTGAACACCTTGTTTCTTTTTTTTTTTTTTTTTTTTTCCATATCATCATTTATTGTTATGTATTGTGATTTGTTTCTTCTTGGTAAATTGATCACTATCATTTTTATTGGACACCTCCTTTTGTATTTTTTGTTCTAGCCAACTGGTTTTGTTATTTGGTATAGTAATTATGATTTCAGGCAAAAGAAGCAACTGAATTGGCTTTAAAGGATAAAAAGCAGTTGTTGGTGAGTTATTTTTCAGTACTTTGTGAAGAAATAAAAGGATAAGAACAGTTTTCATCTATAGGCCCATCTCATAGTTGAAATTTCCAACCATTACAGGAGATTGAATTTCCAACTGCTGGACTGGAGTCTGTACCAGGTTCTTGCTCTTATTTTGTCTTTTCAAAATTTTCATACACAAATATGCACAGTTACTTAGAAATTTCTTAAATATTTGGCATCAGGTGATGGCGAGGGAGGGATAGAAATGACAGAAAGCATGCAGTTGATTCGAGAATTTTGTAACCGCTTTGTAATTCCCGAGAAAGCAACGCGAACCAGAATAGTATGTTACCTGACCTTATTTTTTGAATGGTATTCATTATGTTACATCCCATTTTTGTAAAAATTGAAGAGTTAGACCTACAATATTTTGTTAGAGTGGATATTTTTCCATCAAATAGTTTTGGCGTACCTTTATTTGCACCTAACAATCTTTTAGGGAACCTATGCCAAAAACCATATTGATTGCAGTTCCCCCCCCCCCCCCCCCCCCCCCCTTCCCCCAGTCTTCCACACAACAGATCTTGACATCATAGGCGTCCCATCAGATGGCCAGTTTTTGGTTTCATGTGGCACACATCCCAAAAAGTGACCCAAAAATCACGTTTGAGCATGATGTGTACCACATGATTTTTCGGTGACTTCTTTGAGATGTGTGCCATTTGAAATAAAAAACTAACCAGCTGATGGTTCGCCCATGATCTCAAGATCCATTGTGTGGAAGATTGGGGCGACAAACTCCATCGTCCAATTCAAAGCAGTCAATGTTTTTGTTGATATCATAATAAATCCAGTTACCTAGGCCACCATGTTGTATTAGTGGATGCTTACTATCCAGTTTTCAGATGAGAGTGGATCTTAGACTGCACTTACTAGTTTTATTGCTGAGCTGCATCAGATTTGTGTTGTATATTTTGGGGTGAAAATTCTGGAATTCTGAGACCCAACCTTGACTTGTCTGACTAACTTTACCTTTTAAGAGGGAAATACTTTCTTATTATGCTTAAGTGGCCTGTAGATCAGTACTCGTATCCACAATAAGGTCTGACAAATTAGTGAGTTACAGGTTTGACTAAATGACCAGAGTGTTTGTTTCAGTTTAATTCCTTCCATGTCACATTTATTGGTGATTGATTTTGTCCATTGGATCACTGATCGCTCATAGATGGTTCTGATATTAGGAAATTAAAACTATAACAGGATATCAGGTTGATCAAATACCTTATGCCGGAAATCTAAAATCATAGTTCTTGATAATATCCTATGCAAATCTATCCAAGTTTTTTGCATGAGATGAATCATGCTATAAATAACCATATTTTTGCCTCATTAACAGCCCTGGATGTTTGGGATATATTCTTTGAAAGCCCTAACAATGTCTATTCATCAAGAAATATGAGCGGGTCCCATGAAGGATAGAACTAGTTACATGACCCAATACGAAACCCTTCCCCAACCCAATATTTTACCGGGGCACATAAATTTGACTTTTCGGGTTGGTCGGGCATGAGACATCTGCCCCAGCCTTCGAGTCAGATCGCGTAGGGTAGACCATGTTATATATTAGTGTAGTAATAGATTTTATTGTTTTAAAATTAATGCTATAATTATCATTATATATATATTTTATTGTGTGCAAATTGAGCGGTGGCTTCCAATGGGGCTTAAGCCCAACGGTTGCCTCCAACGGCTTTTACGCCAAAGGGGCGCTACCTAGCAACTAAAAGATCTTAAATGGTTTTTTCGTACCGAAGATGCGTCTTTTCAGATTTTGGTGTCTTTTTGTACCGAAGATGTGTCTTTTTCAGATTTTGGTTAATTTCTTCACCGTTATCTGAAAAGACACAAGTCTGAAATCTCTTTACCTTCACATGAAAAGACACAATGGTTAGTAACCGAAGAGGTGTCTTTTCGATCTTGATTTGTCTCTTCACCGTCATCTTGAAAAGACACAATGGTTCAGAATTTTCTCTGTAAATAGAGATCAAATCCCCTTTAGAAAGACAACAAAAATTATAATCTCTCTCTCTCCTCCCTTACGTCCTTATTTTCTTTATTTAAGAATTTGATGGGGACATCACACAAAGTAAGGCAGATGAAAGCATAAAGAGGAAACAAAAGGAAAAGCAACATCATCAGGAGGAAAAGGGAGGCAGGAAAACGTCATCCAATGACGGACGTCCGTGGGCTCAGGACGGGCGTCTGTGAAATCATAGTCTCACTGTTTTTGTGGGACGGAAGTCCGTAGTGCCACACGGACGTCTGTGACATTCAGTGTCCGTAGGCATGGATCAAAATATCGTCCAATACCGATACATATCGGTTTTGGACTTGAACGATACGATACATTGAGTTTTTATCGCCCCCCTTAAAAAACAGTCAAATTATCGTTCAAAGTATCGTTAGTATCATCCGTATCGTTCGTATCGTCTGATAATTTCAAATTATCGGTTTTGTTATATATTTTTTTTTGGAAAAAATTGGAAAGTATTGTCCGGTACGTATCAGTTTTGGGGCTAGACGATACATATTGAAAATCTGAGATTTTGATCCATGTTCGTAGGTGACGGATGTCCGTGGCCCCAGTACGGACATCCGTGGACGTCGTACCACTAGCGACGGAATTTCTATTTTTGTTACAAAAATTGACCTTTTTAGTCTTTTATTAACTCTTTTATTTTGAGTTTAGGTTTTCTTAGCCTATAAAAAGGCATTGGAAACACTTTTATTATTAGTTTTGATGATTGAATGAAAAGAGTTGCTTTTGTGCAAATCCTAGAGCTTGTGAAGAGTTTTTAATTGAGGGAGTGAATCCTTCAAACCTTGAGAAGTGAGCAATCGTTTCTCGTGCGACTTGGTGCGAAGCCGACGTACAACCGTGGTGTGAAGCTTCTGAAAACCCTTGGTGTGACGCCTTAGAATCTATCCCTTTATTTTATCTTTTCTCTAGTTGTTGTCAGGTATTATCTTTCTTTAATTCCGTTGATAAAAATCAAAATCCCAAGTTGTTCCCCTTTTACTGAATTAATTTAAGCCTTATTTCATTTAAAATCTTTGAGGAGTCAAGAGACGATATTGCGATTGTCGATTGATGCCCTAAACTAGAACGAAACTCGAGTTCCCTCATCGGAGCCGTTTTCTAGATCGGGAAATCTTCGTGCATGCGAACGCTAAAATGGATTAATCTAAATGTTTTATTGAATTCATTGAATTAATTTTACGTGTTGAAGGATTTCGAGTATTTCCGCCATTCAATTCATTCTAAAGTTAATCCCAACTCGCATAATTAGGATTTTTTTTTAGCGTTTGTCCCGTATCAGTTTTGGTATCAAAGCACAATCTTATTTTAGGGTTGCCCGTGTCATATAGATTTTAGGGTTTATTTCTTTACATTTCAGATCTATCCTACACCATCTAGTCTTGCATAATTCCGTCATGGATATCAGTAGCTTAGAAGCCCTGATTAGAGATCTTACATCTAAAGTGACCGCTAGTCAAACCCAGATGAATGAGCACATCGCTGATTAACAAGCCCACATGAGGCTTTAGAGACCCGTTTCGAAGAGATCAATGAGCTCATCACTGAGAATCACAATAGAGTTAACAACCGTGACCGTAGGAGAGATGTTCTTCCCCGATGTGAGATCCAAACCAATTTGGACGATAAAGTCATGAAATCAGTGAAATTGACGCCTCTACTTTTGACGGGAAAAGACAACCCAAGGTCTTTCTCGAATGGGTCACTAGCATGGAAAACTACTTCAAGTGGTATGCCATGTCCGAAGAGCGCAAGGTCAGATTTGACAAAGTCAAGCTTATGGGGCAAGCTAGACTTTATTGGTTGGGAGTAGAGCGTTGTAGGCAAATCCAGGGTCTCCATCCTATTTCCACGTGGGTTGAAATGAAAGTCTAATTGCACGAAAAATACATTCCCGTATCATATGATGAGCATATTCTTGATCGGTGGCAGTCATTGCATCAAGGAGATTCTCTAGTCGCAGAGTACATCGATCGGTTTAAAGACCTGATGACCCAGGCCGATGTAGATGAGCCAGCAAAAGTTACCCTCTCCTGATTTCGAATGGGTCTTCGACCTGAGTTACAGAGGGAACTCATTCCGTATCCCGTTGCGAATCTCGAGGAATGTTTTGCTAGGGTTGAAAAATTAGAATGGTATCTCGACACCCCTAGTAATGGTCGATCTAAGTCTTTCAAACTTGAGTATCAATCTAATCCTAGAGAAAAGGGAAATAATTCCTCTAGTCAATCTTCAAAATCTGTGATTCCTCAGGCTGACAAAGGAAAGGGACCGTGCTCCGCAACAATGTTATAAGTGTCAAGGTTTTGGTCACTTTGCATCCTAATGTCCTAGTAAAGGTCAAACCTTGATTATTCAGGAGCATGCCGAGAAAGAGAGCAATGACTTGCAGGAAGAAGTGTACGAATCATGTACACGCCAAGTGATGACGAAGGTGAAGTTTCGGTCAAAACCGTAGGTTGCATCAGGACAGTTCCTATTACCGGAAACAACATTGATAAGTGCGTCATTAGAGTTGGTAGAAGCATATCCTCATTCTAAATTGCATAAGATTAACAATCAAAATTTATTGAGCATTGGAAATATGCCTAATCGCACTAACACGTTAAATATGTTTAATGGTTTTGATACTAACAGTTTTATATTAATTCCTGATAGTCTTGAGCATGTGGAATCTTTTCCAATCTCAGAAAAGGGCAAGGATTAAGGTTTAAATTTTCCTCTAGACATGGGCAACCATTTGATAGTTGCCGTAACGGATCATACGCCTATTTTAGATCCCACAACCTCGCCCTTTGACCCATTCTTTATTGAGCACCCAATCGAACCACACTCATTTACTCAGTCTCTATCCCGTACCTTACCTGTGCAATATGAGAAATGATCGAATGAAAAGGTCATAGAATTTCCGAGCTTCCATGCCATTGAAGGTAAAAATCGGGAGTATCTCACAGCGTGGAAAGGTAAGCCAATAGTTGAACTTCCGAAGTGTGCCATCCATGAGTTCCCTAACTCATCGGAGATGAGTTTTTCCCACCCGGGGGGTATTGATGGGGACATCACACAAAGCAAGGCAGATGAAAACATAAAGAGGAAACAAAAGGGAAAGCAACATCATCAGGAGGAAAAGGGACAGGAAAACGCCATCCAATGATGGACGTTCGTGGGCTCAGGACAGACATCCGTGAAATCATAGTCTCACTGTTTTTGTGGGACGGACGTCCGTTGTGCCCCACGGACGTCCGTGACATTCAGTGTCCATAGGTGACGGGCGTCCGTGGTCCCAGTATGGGTGTATGTGGACGTCGTGCCGCCAACGACGAAATTTCTATTTTTGTTACAAAAATTGGCCTTTTTAGTCTTTTATTAATTTAGGACTCTTTTATTTCAAGTTTAGATTTTCTTAGCCTATAAAAAGGCATTGTAAACACTTTTATTATTAGTTTTGATGATTGAATGAAAAGAGTTGCTTTTGTGCAAACCCTAGAGAGCTTGTGAAGAGTTTTCAACTGAGGGAATGAATCCTTTGAACCTTGAGGAGTGAGCAATCGTTTCTCGTGCGACTTGGTGTGAAGTCGACATACATCCGTGGTGTGAAGCTTCGGAGAACCTTGGTGTGAAGCCTTGGAATCTATCCCTTTATTTTATCTTTTCTCTAGTTGTTGTCAGGTATTATCTTTCTTTAATTCCGTTGATAAAAGTCAAAATCCCAAGTTGTTTCCTTTTATTGAATTATTTTAAGCCTTATTTCATTTAAAATCCCCGAGGAGTCAAGAGACGATATTGCGACTGTCGATTGATGCCCTAAAGTAGAACGAAACTCGAGTTCCCTCATCGGAGTCGTTTTTCTAGATCGGTAAATCTTCGTGCATGCGGTTGCTAAAATGGATTAATCTAAATGTTTTATTGAATTCATTGAATTAATTTTACGTGTTGAATGATTTCAAGTATTTCCGCTATTCAATTCACTTCTAAAGTTAATCCCAACTCGCATAATTAGGGTTTTTTTAGCGTTTGTCCTGCATCAGAATTCTTGTGTATGCAGGTTCTTTTTCTAGAAAGTGCAATCTAGAAAAGAACATACAGTTCTTGGCAAAACCGGGCTCTGTTGTATCCTGAAGGTAGATTCGCTGGGAACCCGCTTGCTTCTTCGTTTATCCGACAGAGCGGGGGGCGCCTATTGTCTTTAAGACAGCATAGTGAACTACGTGCCTTGGAGCCTTTTTCAATACCATTTTGCAATAGACCAAGAGGTCAGGTTGGGTAAGATCGACCCGACCCGTCTCGACAATTTTACTGGGTCAGGTTGGGCATCGGGGCGGGTCAGGTTTTTGGGTCGGCTTGAGTGCACCATTGGGTGGGGTTGGGTTCGGCATTTTCTATTTACTTATTGGGCAGCCAAAATTTTGACACAACCCGTTGACAGCCCTAGACATTTGGGGTCTTTAGGAATTTCCTTAAAACAGGAAAGAGTTCATCGTATTATAAATATAATGTGTTGCTAGTTCATTGACTTCATTAAATGTTTTATGAAAGTTCAAGAGATACAACTTTTTAATGTAGGTAGGTTGCTTTTTCAGGTCATGGAGGTGGTCTAGTATGGTGGTTTTTTCTTCCTTTCTATGAGGATCCAGATTGTATCATAGGAAGCAGAAGAAGACGACACATTCCACCTCTCATTAGTGGTGGTTTTTTTTTTTTTCAAATTTTTGCATCTGTGAAAGCGTTGACTATTAATTGTGGAACTTAGTTGCAGTAACTAATCTGGTACTGAGCCCCATAAAACAGATAAAGCATCATAAAATATAAAATAGAATTGAGCGCCCTTTACTTTTTTGTGGTGTGTAAGCTGGAATTGCAATGCCTTTTCTTTTGTAGTTCTCTTAATAAAGATTGCATGGGAGGTTCTATTTTGATGCAGCATTAATTACTTCTTCCATCTCTTTTTTTTCCATAATTCTTCAGTTCTGAAATAATTGTTTTTCCCTTTTATTTAAAAAATTTAGTGGTTCTTTTGTTGGATTAGATTAAGGATATGTGTCTCATTTGTTTTTATCACAGTTTTCTTTTACATGTAGTTTCTTTAAATCCAGCCCGTGACTTACATATTTGAATCTTCATCAAAATGAACAGTTTTTCCCTGAGGCTAATGAAGTTGAATTTGCAAGACAATCAACCTTTGGAGGAGCTTCATTCAAGCTAGATTATTTGACAAAACCATCATTATTTGAAGATTTTGGTTTTATCACAAAGGTCAAAATGGCAGACCGCGTGAAACCGGATGATGATATGTTCTTGATTGCTTATCCATATTTTAATGTCAATGGTAGCTTTCAGTTCCCTTCCTGTTTTCTTTTTTTTTAAAGGTTTATAACTGATTAACTTCCCTTGTAATCCAGAAATGCTTGTGGTGGAGGAGCTTTTCAAAGAAGCCGTAATGAACACTACACGAAAACTGATTATATTTAATGGAGAACTAGATCGAATAAGAAGTGGTTGTATCCTCTACATATATTATGGTCCTTTGATTGCTTTCAATGGTGGATGCGCCTGTTATTTTCTTGGGCTATATAAAGTAAATATTTTGTAATTTATATGAAACCCGAGAATCTTTGGCACTAGTGGTCTTTCAAATGTTACCGTATTGCACTTCACTCATATCCCAATTCCCAATAGCCTCTTCACTATAGCATGGTATAATCTGGTGATCTAGATATCATAACTATCTGAGCTTTTAGCATAAAGGTGCCATAAAAAGTGTTTTTTAATATTTACAAAGGATATTTTTACTAGTCAAAGTTTTGAAAATATCTCGAGAAAATACTAAGCGCAATGATATTCTGGAATTGTAGATATTTTTCCATGGTAATATATCATTTTCTTACTGATTAAAAACAAGAATCCCATCTATTTTTTATGGATGAACGTGAAGTTTCTATTTTTGACATGTTTACTTTGACTTTAATAAAAAAACGTTGTCCAGAATTAATGATCCGAGCAAAAAAATTAGTCCACATAAAGTCAAGGCCATGGTACCGACTAAAATCCAGATTTTGTGCCAAAAAAGAAGGCATTTATATTGTTCTTCCTTGTTAAGGTTCATATTACTCTATTCACAGAAAATGCTATCTTGATTATCTAGTTTTAGTTTCTTGAAGTTGTATGTGGATGACAGTAAGAGCGAGGGGGCGAAATATGGCTCCAAACTAAGTCAAATTTATGGTGTTTTTTTATTTTATTTTAAAAAAAATTCTCTCCAAATTTTGGCTTTAATAACAAAAAATTTAAAAATATTTATGGGGTTTCTTCGTAGTCTGATTTTAGAAACTTGACCTGACTAGACCTTGATGAAGTAAGATTATCCACCATTTTTCTATCCAAAGCTCGCAGCACTTTCGAAGACCTTCCTGCCCAAGCTGGAGACTGTCTATTACATTCATAATTTTAAAGGGCGCAATGGAGGAACACTTTTCAGGTTTGCTATCAGAGTGCTATTAAAGCTCTTATACTTGTACCTTTTATTTTCATCTCACAGTATAAGAAGTAGAAAAGGGAAATTTTATTTCATGGAGATGAAAATTGAGCTCAGAAGCAATGACTAATTGTTTTAAACTAGTTAAATGTGTTCCATAGAAAGGAGAAACACAAGGTTACCTTTTCCCAGTTTGAGAAAATCAGAAAATGATTTTTGTTCATTTCAAAGATTTGTAAGATGTTTTTTTTTTTTGATAACCTGGGTATCCGGGCCTCTTAGAGCACCTGCCTAATCCCAGGAGCGCATGCGCACCCCAAATTCAGCACATGCCGGGTCAGCACAGGATATAAATCCCTAGGGTGGCCTCAAGGGGGGGAGGGGATTCGAACTCAGGTTTGTAAGAAAAAAAAAAAAAAGATTTGTAAGAAGCTTAACAGTTCCAATAATTCTGTTACCTAACCGAGTAACATTTACTGAAATCTACTATCAAAGTAATTTCTCTTTCCTTTTTTTATATATACTCTCTCTCTCTCTCTCTCTCTCTCTCTCTCTCTCTTTCGATATATATATATATATATATATATATTGTATATATAGGGAAATGATTATATGACTCAAGTCATGGGACATCAGCTCATGACTCGAGCTCCTATTGGTTGCATGTCACATCAGGTGACTTAAAAGTCAACATAATGTGACATGTATCCAATGTTTGCTAGAGTCATGGCATTATATTTCATGACTCGAGTGAGAGGATCATTACCCCCACCCACACACCCACATATATATATATATATATATATATATATATATATATATATATATATATATATATATATACAGCAGTTAGGTGCCCCAACGAGGCATGGTGAGCGTGGTCCAATGATCCACGTGGAGCAAGGTTGTTTTGTGTAGATCATCTTTAAAAAATTAATTCAAAAACTCATCTCCATCATGTTCTTTTTAGCCTTGAAATCTAAACCATTGAAATAAGTCAATGTTTGACTTTTCTCGTAAACAAATTTTGTTGAATTTTTTTTTTTTATAGAATTGATCTAAACAATGCATCTAAGCTCCACATGGCACCAAAAGAGTGTTTTGGGTGCCACATGGAGCTCCACTTGGATCATGGGGGCATGCTCACCGTGTCCCATTAGGGCATGCTACCCTTTTCCATATATATATATATATATATATATATATATATATATATATATATATATATCATTAAGTCTACATTTATACAAGGAAGATAAATTGCTTTATTGTTTGCAGGTCCTACCCAGGCCCCTGGAAGGTCCTTAGAAAAATAGAAGGCCAATATATTTGTTTGCACCAGCAGGAAGCAATGCCATCCCTCAAAGAAGTCGCCTTGAACATTCTTCCATCCGATAGAATTCTGAGACTGTAAAATTTTCAAGTGAGTAATTCTGGTTTATGCTTATGAGTGGGTAAAAGTTGAGCAATTTTTCATAGCGTGATAACTTTTTATTGGCTCATCAAATTTTCAGTGTTTCGGGGGAAACTTTGCTTTGCCTTTGAAAGCCTGTTGGTGGATTTCCTTAAGTTGAATTGCATCTGATTTCTCCTGGGGATACTATTTTTTATAAAGGAAATGATTTTTATAATTCAGTAAACATTACTTTATGTGCTTCTTTTACAGGACAAAAAACAATAATCTTTCTGGAAAGTTCATTCACAGTATCACTAGAAATTGTAAAGTTATTGACATTTTTATAGATAGTTTTTGGGATAATGGCTCCTGACCGACAATGGTGTTTAAATGATCTTATACCATTAAAGTTAGATTTTTAATCTCATACCATTGAAGTGTGATTATCATTATGCCACGTTGTAAACATTTGTAGTCAATCTAAATTGTCCAAGTGGCAAGCTATCATTGGAACATGTCTCACCCCAAAGAAACATGCCTATAAGTGGATGTGAACCATCCGATTGATGAACTTTAATATCAAACACTAAAACTGAAACCAATGGTTGATATTAAAGTCCACAGATTGGATGGTTTAAATCTCCCTAAAATACTATTTTTGGGCCTGTTGCACGTCAATCGATGATCTAACACTTTGATGGTACGGATCACCCACACCCTACCATTTTTTGGTGTTTAAATGATCGTCAGGAGAGTCAGGCCCATAGTTTTTTTCCCTAATCATTTGCGAAAAGTCTGTCTTCAGCTGTTGCATTAGAAAACATGGTAAAATTGAATCACTGTCAAATACAAAAAATTATGATTTTTTTTGGCTGTTCATAGATCGATCGCGTTTTTACTTTTTTGGCATCAACTTGTGGACAAAACACTACATGATGTTTCATGTAAAATGCACTCAATTTTTAAGGTGGCATTTTCGTCCTAATGCTAAAATAAAAAAAAGGGAAGATGCATCAATGAGTTTAGATTTATTGACAGCTGTTCAATTCCAGAAGCTTATGGTTTACCTGTTTTTCACAATCGATGTAGTCGTGATCATTGCAGCCCTTTATAAATGACTGACCAAAGGCCTTAAAATAGGTCATATATATATATATATATATATATATTTATAAATATAAATATAAATAATGGGGACATCGGATCAAGGGCGTCATCTATTGTGAACCGAATGCGCAAGAAGATCGTACAAGGCAAGTTGGTCACTTCAAGGAAGATCCACAAGAGAAAAGCAAAGGACAGAAAGAAAAGTCATCATATGACGGACTTCTATGCTCAAGACATGGACTTCTGTGAAATAAAGCAGTTCTGGAAATTAAGGCAAGGACTTCCGTGCCCAAGGATGGACTTTTGTGCGCAATGACGGACCTCAGTGAAAGTCATCCGTGAAAGGGCGGTTTATATGAATTTTAGGCAAAAACTTGTTATTTAGAGTTTTATTTGTTTTAGGACTTGCTTGTTTCGAATTTTATGTTTAGTTAGGGGTTTCTTAGCTTATATAAAGGTATGTAAAGAATTTATTTTAGTGGATTGATGATTAATAAAATTGAGAGTTGCTTTGTACAAACCTTAGAGAACTTGTGAAGAGTTTTCACCAGAAAGAGCGAATCTTTCAAAACTCGAGGAGTGAATCTTAGTTTTATGGTGCGCTTGGTGCGAAGCCAACGTATATCCTTGGTATGAAGCCTTGAAACCCTATCTTTCTATTTTGTCTTTTTACTTATTTTCCTTATTTCCTCTGATAAAATCGAAAACCCAAAATTCTTAGTTAATTAGTTACTGGAATTTTGTTCACACCTTATTAATTGATATATTTTGATTTTTCCCTTTGATTGAATTAATCCTTTAGGCCTTTAATTTCTTCAAATCCTAGAGGAGTCAAGAGACGATACTGTAATTGTCGCTTGGTACCCAAAACTAGATCGAAACTCAAGTTCCCTCATCAGAGCCATTTTTCTAGATCAAGAAATTTCAATGCATGCGAGCGCTAAAATTGAGTTAGCCTAATTGTTTTAATTAAGTTTATTAAATTATTTGATGTGGTTGGATAATTTGAATATTTTCGCCATTCAATTTAATCTGAAATTAATCCAAAATTCGCATAATTAGGATTTTAGTGTTTATCCTGCATCAATATATCTGTGGGTGTGTGTGGAAGTGTGTGGCATGCGGGTGATAGGTGGACGGAGCCGTGCACTATTTATAGAGAATTCATGTGGTGCAAATGAAAAGTCTACCTGGATAGCGAGTTAGTGACCCACATTATATGAACAAAAGTACTTTGATCAAATGGTTTGAAACTATGAATTAATGAGAATGATGTTTGGACCGACTCCCATCTACATGATATCCGGCCACTGGACATATCAAGTTGATGGGGATGTGTGTCATGTGCATAGTGAAAATTTTCGTTTTCGGAAATATTTCGGTAGGGGATCATTTCGGTTAATTTCAAATAAATTTCTAAAAAAATTCAAAAAAAAAATCGGGGAGCACAAAAAATAAAATAAAATTATATATAGTATTTATACAGATATTATTTATTATTTAAAAAAAAAGACCAAAACTAAAAAAGATTTCGTTAATTTAGACAAAAATCGATTTCGCTGAAATTTTGTCGATTCGAAGAATTTCGGCGAAATTTATCACTATGGTCATGTAAACGACAACCAATGCACCACAGGTAGGGTGAAAATGGGCTGGGGCCAAACGGGAAATATTTTAGCATCTGGGATTATTCTGGTTTATCCATCAGACCTAGGTTTCTGGCTTGGTCCAAGCCCACCAAGCTCAACATCTAGCCTAGACACCGCTCTTCAGGCCTACCACCTAATATCTGTGTGTGTGAGTGTGCATCTGTCTAGGTATGTAATCTGAAACTAACTTTTATAATGGTGGTTCAGGTACCTCTATTCAAAAGCAATATTGCAACTTGGCTGCCCTTGCTACTACCATGCTCTCAAGCAATTCAGATAGTGGTAACTCTTTCAAACTTGGTTGTCACATTGTTATAATGAGCATATATAACAGTTGGTCCGTTCCTTCGTCTGGCACTTTTTAATCGAGGTTTATTACCTCAGCTTTGCTTCTCTATATCAATGGCTTTTTGCGTATGTAATTCATTTTTCAAGTCTTCGAGATCCGATCAGGTTCTCTCTCTTTGTAAGATGTAAGATCAGTGTGAGATATAGATTGCCTTTTCAGCCTCGATCATGGATTATCCTGTTAATTATGTTGTCTATTGTGACATTTGTATAATTCTTTCCCTTCTATGGCCATTGCCAAGGCGAATGTGTTTCCCATTTGCCCCTTATGCAATTTGGAGATCAACCATTTTTGCTTATGTTAGGTTGCTACCTGTTTTTTTTTTGGGTTCTCGTTGATGGAACGATTGAAGCATTCTGTAGGTAACTTGGTATGCTACTGTTGTTTATCTCAGTTAGGACTAGGGAGTAATGATTCCTTGATGACAAGCACAATCACGCAGGGGCGTGTATATGCATTACATATACCATAGTTATTATTATTATTATTTTTTGATAATTTACCTGGGATTGTGCCCTGTGTATTTCTATAAAACTCTTATCAATTTGGTTGTTTCACTATGCATAAACTTCTGGATAATATTTTAAATAATGCAATTCAATTTTTATGTTCACTTGCAGCTTCTCATTAAAGTTGTTAATTTCCTCCCACTAAGCTTCCTACTGCACTGCTTTATTCAGTAAGATGCATATTTTTTTGCTCCGACACTTTAAAAAAAGATTGTTTCATTGTTCTTTCAGTCACATTTATACAATTTGTTTTCAAGTTCACCCTACCTATTCCAATCCCTACCAAAATGTTCTCACCCGTCTGATTACTGATTTCCAACTAATTTGAGTATTTATATTCAAAATTTTCCTGCTTAACAAGTTGCAGGCTTGCAACCTTTTTATGTAATTTACCCTTTAAATGCCTGTTTCATTGTATTCTAAACTAATAACTTCATTTAAATCATTTAATTCCAAAATACCCCAATTCTTTATAAACCACTCCATACCTATAATAGTATCATGAAGAAATTACTTTCAGTTCATTCAGATCTTGTACTACTCTTATTTCCAAATGAGTATTACTCAATTAAAAAGCAAAATTAAAAGTGTATTTATATTACAAAACATGTTTATATATATCATATAATTCCTGTGCTTCCATAAGGGAGCAGGCGTGGGGATTAGAACCCATGACCTGTGCTTCCGCAACAGGAAGAGGATACCAGATGAGCTATTGCTCAACCGGTCTATTCACAAACTTAATGATGCAATTTATATTGCAAATCATGTTTATATATACAATTTAATTTCTTAATTTCCCCTAACTTTTGCTATTTTTTTCATGTACCATTATACTTAGAATGCCCCTACCAATTGTCTTTATTTATGTACTGTTTATCAATCTGTATAGTGAGAAAACGATACCTAAATGGAATTTTATCTTATTTTCATAAGAAATTAAGTTTGATCGCATCATAAGTCTATTTTTTGAACACCACTCGTGGAATTTTATCAAAATTTGGAAGAAGTTTAGTTTTATCTCATCAAAAAGTCAAAAGGAGTGGCACCTATTTTCTCTACTTAAGCAGAGATTTTCTTTGTTTGGATGGATAAGGGAGGGTGTTCCAACCCTTTCTTACAGAATGGACTATTCGCTACCGGTAAACGTGTTTAGGACTTGCATGCGACCAAGTAATTCGGGTGAGGGGATCCAATAGCATAACCTTGGGGAGCAACCGAAGCAAGGATCAAAATTTTGGCCGAAATGACCGAAATTTCGGTCCAAATTATCGGTTTTGGTCCTCACGGAAACGATAATTTGGACTGAAATTTCGGTCATATTTTTTATGGGATTGAAATTATCGACTGAAATTTTGGCCAAATTATCGGTTTTCGGCCGAAATTTTGCCCAATACTTTGATCCCGGAACTGAAGTCATATTCGTCATTCCAAACACCTCCATTGTTTCGAAAATAAGAGCATTTTCATCATTTTGAAAAAAGACGAAAAATGCTCTTATCTATGAATATGAATGGGGTTAGCTTTAAACCAAAGGTTATGCTAAACTGAAAATGCTTGTAGGTTGTGTTTGGGTTAGCTCTTAGCCTACTTTCTCTTCAAGCAGATAAAATCTGTTGTCATAGAGAGTAGGCAAATAGTAGTTTTATCACTTAAAATAGCTCTCTGCTACAGCAAATGGGCAAGGAGCTGTGTTACCAAACATGAAAGCAATTTTTTGTCGGAGCCAAAGAGCGAAAGAGCTGCTCTTTGTCTCGAAAGAGCTAACCCAAACACAACTTTAAGCTTTAAACAGAAAATGCTCTTAACTTTAAATAAGAGCATTTTTCATCCTTTAAAAACAATGCTTAAAATACTCAAGGCTCGTATATTTTACAAAAAAATATTTACTTTCATTTATTCCCCACCCTATTTGGATGTTTTAAATAGTCCTTCTCATGTAAATGGTAGATAATTTAGACCCTCTAATGTAAAAAAGACCCCATCTCATGTAAATGGTAAATATTTTAGACACTCTAATTTAAAAAAGACTACACCATTTGTGCACGTCTCATGCTCCTATAGCCAACTCTTCTATAAACTCCCCATCTTAGTAACTAAAATTTTCAAAAGGTTTAGGGTCCAAAGATATACCCTTAGGGCATGTTTGGATAAAAACATAGGAAAGTAAAATAATATTCTTATATTTTTTCATGGATATTTAAGTTGTAGGAAATCATGAGATTTCTTTGTTTTCCTTTATTTTTCGTTATTTGGATAATTATATTGCTAGCTGAGAAAATGCAGAATTAACCAAATCCTGTGTTGGGATGTATATACAGAAAATTATAAGAAATAACATATTCCAACAAAAAAATAGTCATAATACCACAAAAATAAAAATGATTAACAAAAAAGATCAAAAAATTATATATGTATTAAGTTTTTTATCTCTTTACATATCTTAGTGAATTGCTCTATTGGTTGACTTAATGCTTTGTGAAGGTTAGTTTCTAGATTCAAACCTTATTATGTGAAATAAATTATTTATTTTTTTATAATTAATTATATTAGAGCATATACACCATATATGTGAGTATGTAGCTTTATAACATAGTGGACCCCTTTGTGAGAGAAATCTCTCCATAAAAATCAAAGAAGAAATATTTGTTATGAAAACAAAATACATAAAAAAGATTGTTTGAAGATTTTTGATAATTTTGGGTGATCAATATAATTTTGGATGGATGAGAATCAACTAATATAAATTATGACCTCTAAAGCTTAGTAACAAATTTTTAGAAAGTTTGGGTTGACCACCTAAGTCATAACGTGGCTCCGCCTCTGATTTTTGGGATTGTGTGCCATATAGAATCAACATTTGACCGTTTGATAGGGGAGCAATGATCTTGAGATCTATCATGAGGAAGATTGAAAAAAAAATAATTTCCATCATCTGATTCAAATCAGTCAATGTCTGTAAAAATTTTGTATGGTATTACTAATAAACGGGTGAGAAGAGTCATGCCCTTATCTTTTTCTTTTCCACTCCTCCTCTTATCTTTACGCGGTCTAGTCTAATTGAATGCCAAGGGGTACCCTGGAACTCTTAAGTCAGAAGTGAGCATAAAAATTATATTTTGCATTTTGACCCTTAAATCCGTCCAAACAGTGAAAAATTATGGAAAATAGAATCTGAATCTAAATATTTATCTCTTTTTTCTATATCCAAACAAACTCTTATATATTCTTGAAAGGAAAATTATAAATGGAGGGTAGATTTATTGAGGACAAAGCGCAAGCGGCCGACATGGCATGCCATGACTAGCTAAATCAACCTGCATTAATTAAGTCCCACTACACTTGGAAACAATTCCGTTGTGCCACATCAGCCACATGTATTTTGTCTCCATAAAATTTGTCCTTCATATAACGTTGTATGTCTTGAAATGAGTTAATATTTGGTGGCTAGTTAGTACGTCAATTCTATAGTTATACAAGTGACTAATTGTACATTCATCTAGGACGTTCAAGTGAAAATTGTATTTTTTCCTACAAGAACTTTAACATAACCATAGTCACCACAAGTTGAGGTTCGCGAAATAAGTCGGTACATTCAAAGAAATTAAAAAATCAGAAAGTTCGGAACAAATTTGAGAAGAATAAAAATTAAAAGGTACGAAAATATAAATATATTGAAAGAAATATTTAGAAATCCCTATTCATTAAAATATTTGAGAATTAGTCATGATTTTCGCCACTTTTTCAAATAGTCAAGACTTCTTGAAAATTTGTGAGTAATTAAAGATTTCAAAAGTTCAGGATTTAACCGCAATTTTTCAAAATGTTGGTGCTTTTCGTGGCTACAAGTCCAGCTTGATGCATAGAAGGTAATTTCAGGAAATAATTTTTTATTTTTTCTAATGGGGTATTTGGTTTCTTAGAGCACCCGACTAAGTCCTACACTAAACTTCCTCATGAGAGGTTGGTTTTTTTTTTGTTTTATATTTTTGCCTTTGTTAAAGTTAAGCTGGAATTAAACCAGTGTACTATCAAATTAGCAGGTGAAGCTTCTAATTTCACTAATTTGCATGCTCATATATAATTGTGCATCTGCCAAAGTTTGACTAATTTAGTGGACATTTATCATGCTTTCGTAAATGTTTGTCTCTCTCCAGTTGATCTTAGATACCAAAGTTGTGCACCTAGGGCATCGAGGGGGTCAATCTCATTTCAAAATGATCAAATTTTACAAAGTCCACAACTATTAAGGAGCTCACAAATTGGTTAAAAAATCACAAAATAATATTATATTACGTAAAATATTGGGCAACAAAAAAGTGACTAGAAAAGCATGTGCATGAAGTTGAGATAAATTTGTTAAGCAGAGTGAGTGTGTGGAGTAACAAGAAAAGATAAAATCAACAACACACATAAAAGAGGAAATTTGAGGGTACCACTTATAAAGAAAAAAAATTATGAATGTCACAGCAGTTTGGACATGTCCATTGCAGATCTGAAGCAAACAATGTACGAAGAAAAATATTAAAAGTATAAGAAAATAGGAGAAGAAGAAGGCCAATAAGGATTAAAAAGAAACAGTTCTGAGAACATACTTGCAAGATTGCGAAATTATAAAAAGCTTAGTATTGTCTTTGACCTTTTACGGTAAAAAAAATCTTTCAATTCTGTGTGAAGACCCAACCCAACCGCTACCTTTTGGGGTGCGATTTTTATAAACAACAAAAGAAAAAACAGAAAGTCATAATTTAAAAAGAGCTTTTACAATTATGGGTGAGATTTTAATGGTGGAGTGTAACATGAGTATTTGTGTCATTTTAAAAAAGATTATTCCCTCCGTCCGTAGGACTCACCATACGCAAGTCCTCTTCTCGCAATTAAATATTATATATATATATATATATATATATATATATATATATATATATATATATATATATATATATATATATAAGTAAATAAAACAATACTTAATTTAGTATTTATATTTTTTTATAGTAAATAATTCTTTTTTGAGAAAATCATTAAAAAAGAGTTTTACAATGAGTGTCCAATGGTCCAAACTTATGTATGGCTGCATGACATGCAAAAGACTCCTAGACGTCGGTACAAACATTATATGGAGTCATACAAATGTGTGGATTGCTTTAATGCACATGATGAGTGGGCATCCATTGTAAACTTAGGGCTGACCCTGAAATTTTAGGAGCCCAAAGCGAGTTTTTAAAATGAGGCCCCTCTTATATATTAATTTTTTTTAAAAAATTGTCACAATATATTTTTTTTTACAAATAAAATGATACTCGATGCTTTTAGATAGTGGCTTTTAGATTACAAATATCTCAAATTTTCATTATATTGTTTATAATTTGAAAATCCAAGTAACAAATTAACGAAAGTATACATTAAAGAAAATGCAACACCAAAACGAGAAAAAAAAAAGGTAGAACGTACTTGACGGTTCGAGTAACCCAACCAATAATATTTTAACAATTTTTATTATTTTAACTGTCATTGAATCTTTCACTGCCATTTTTTAGTATTTTAACAATCTCAAAAAGTTTTAAAAATAGGTTCATTGGATAAGTCTCGTCGAATAGATCAAAATTGATAGGTCATTTGAAAAAAATAAAACTCTAACAAGTCTGAAATCGCTATTTTAAGTTATGATCATTTAATAATAAAAATGTGTGTGTTTGTGTGTGTGTGTATATATATATATATATATATATATATATATATATATATATATATATATATATATATGCGAGCTGGTTCCGTCCTCCATGAAGGATGCTCAAGCATCCTTCAAGATCTCGTGGAAATCAATGTGACTTCCAAAACACTATTTGGGTGCAATGGGGAGCATAAGGGAATGACTTAAATCAAATCGTTGAATCATTCTAATCATATGAAGGAGATCATTTTTCACCCATATCTTTCGCTCAATAGATCTTGAGATCATGGTGCACCTCTCAAACTGTTGGTTTGTGATTCAACCTGTCATAGATTCCAAAAAATTGCCATAAAATCACATTTGAGCGTGAAGTGTGCCATATGATTCAAGGGCATTTTTTGGAGATTTGTGACACATGAAAAAAATTGACCATTTGATAGGTGGGCCATGATTTGAAGATCCATTTTGTGAGAGATAAGTATGAAAAATCATTTCCATCATCTCATTCAAAGGAATCAATGATTTTCAAAGGGTCTGGGAGGTGGGCACTTTCGGAGAATGCATAGACGTGTTTAGAGGTTCTCTATATATAAAGGATTTGGTCAAACAAATCTGATTCAGTCAAAATTGTATCAGAGAATCTACTGGGTCAATACATATGGTCGGCTTGCCCTAATGAAGCTAGTGACTCGGCCAATGACCTGCACCGACCCGATTGAGACCCGATCCATGACTCATTAAAAAAAATATAAATATGGGACTCGAGAAGAGTTGAACCCACAACCCACTCGAACACAATTAGATGAATATAATTTTATTATACATTATAAATTATAAATTATATTAAGCAACTGTACCTAATTTGGGGATCCAAGAGGTAGCCGCCTCTTGGGCCTTGATTACAGAAATAGATACAATTATATAAGAATATAAAAATATATTACTAACTGTGGATGTGGGTGTATGTCCAATAAGGTAACCCACCACCCCCATCAACTTCTTCTCAAATCTCACGTCTAGAGAGAGTCAGAGAGGTGCTGGATTGTGGAGCTGTGGAGAGAGAGAGAGAGAGAGAGAGAGAGAGAGAGAGAGAGAGAGAGGATAAGGGAATCAAATTGGAGGCCTTTTAGCTTTATATAGAATTAAATTTTTTTTTTTTTTTTAAACCCTATTTTTTAATGGGCAAATAGCATTTGGAGGCCCAAGGCTCTTGCTTTGCTGACCTTAGTTTAGGGCCGGCCCTGTCTAGACTAACTCTTAAAAAAAAGGCTTAAATGGTACGATCAATCCACCACCTCAGAATGAAAGGGGTGATATTGTAGTTTTTTTACTTTTTTAAAGAGTTATTCACTCATCATGAGTAAACATTGTAGTTCACATGTCCTTATGACTGAGTGACTTATACGGATTTTCATGCATAGAAAGTTCGTGGCACGGAAGTCACTCAATCACAAGGACATGTGGGCTGCAATGTCCACTCATCATGAGTGGACACCCATTGTAGGTTGTGTTTGGGTTAGCTCTTATAAGAGCATAAGCAACTTTCATAGACAACGAGTAGTTTTATCACTTAAAATAGTTCCTCACTAGACAAATAGGATAGGGAGCTGTGTTATCAAACATAAAAAGTAGTTTTCTGCGAGAACAAAAGAGCTGTTCTTTGCCGTGAAGGAGCTAATTTTGAGCCGGCTAGTGCTTGGGCCAATTTAGGGCCTACCACGTGTGAGTCTAGTAAGGATCAACCTTTGACCTTTAGGGCCGGGCTTGGATATGACTAAGGCGAATGGCCCAGCCCGTTATATACGACATTTAGTTATGTTTATCCCCAAATTTGCGCGAATAACGAACTGGGTTTCTAGGGCACACCTCACTGCTGCAACACGTGACCGTTGACAGTTTTCGAATTCTTTGCCTAAGCCATATAGTAGTGAGGTTTTTTTATACGAACATTTACGGCAGAGGAAAATTTCTCTTCTCTCTGTTTCATGATTATAACTGGGGACAGATCAAAACCATAGGCCCTAAAAATCGCTTGAATGAGGTTGGTTTTTTAAACATACTTACATTATGTGCCATGATGTTATGCTTATTTACATTTTTTTTTAATTTAAATTTGTTTTTATTGGATTTTGATATTTGAAGGTATTACTATGTTTTAATTCTTGTGTTGATGATATTACCAAGTGTGCCTTTTGTTTCTATTGGTGTTCTTTATTATTTTCTGTACTATAAGTGAGGAATTTAAAAAACCCATATTATTATTATTATTATTATGTTTGGTTTATTCCGTTTAATTATTTATTGTTTTTAATGTGGCAATGAAAGTTAATCAAATAAGATGTTGTCTACGCCGGAAACAAGATGTGTTAGTTTCATTATCATATATCGAAATTGTACTTGGGTAAGGCTATTCTCACCCCTTTTCGGAGTAAGGACCACGCAGTTTTTCCGGGACGAAAACCATTGACTGATTTGAATCAGATGATGGAGATTGTTTTTGTTCCAATCTTTCCCAAGATAGAACTTAAGATCACGGCGCGCCTATCAGATGGTCAGATGTTGATTCCACATGGCACACGTCCCTAAAAGTGAAGGTCAACTACTTTGTCCATGATCTGGGTCACTTTTGGGGATGTGTGCTATGTGGATTCAACATCTAGCTGTTTGATAGGTGCAACATGATCTTAAGATCTGTTTTTTGGAAGATTGAGACAAAAAATCTCCATCGTCTGTTTCAAATCAGTCAATGGTTTTTGTCTGTGGAAAATTGTGTGATCCTTACTCTGAAAAAGGGTGAGAATAGCCGTACCCATTGTAGTTTTCCTAATGAATAAATTCGGGCATAAATTGGGTTTTGGGCTTTCACTGTGGGATCTAATAAAAGAATATATTAAAGACATAAAAAGGGTAGTACAAGAAAAGAACCATAACTTGGCAGGTAGCAAGAGACTACTCGAAAGGAAGCAGCAAAAAACCCAAAAGACTCATAAAGCACTCACAAACCCAAAGGGGAAAACATTGTCAACCAGAGACGCAAAGGACACAATAAGCGCGGCAGGGAGACAGAAGACTCGAGATGCAGCTCCTCCCAAACCGTAGTAGCCAGAAGTTCCCAGTTCCCCTGAGTACGATCACCAATCAAGAACCAACTGAGAATGAATTCTCTAGCTGACTTCACAACCAAAAGGCACTGCTTACCAATTTTTCTAAAGACCCTAGAGTTTCTTTCCAAACTGATAGCCCAGATAACGGCATACGCAGTGCTGTTCCACATCTCCTTGCCTCCATCAAAACTTACCCTATCCCACTCATGGTTGATAAGGCAGCACTATAGCCTCGCCATGACGTCGTGATGACGAATGACGATAGGAAACGCTATATACAACCAAATAATGATGATAGCTAAATAGCGACACTATAGCGTCGCCATGGCGGGATAGCGCTATGGCATCGCTAATCCCGCTATTTGATTTTTTGGGATTATACTTTTGATATTATAAAATTGTTGAGTTGTAAGTATAATTTTTTATAACTAATAAGTTATAAAAGTTAATATAAGTTATAAAGCCCTCTTCTCTCTCTCTCTCTCTCTCTCATGACAACAGCTACCAACACCAGCATCGACGACACCTCGGTAGGCTACCTGTTGACGGCACCTCAGTGTCGGTGACATTACATTATGTGTACTTGATATTCCATCCACTGTTTTCCATGTTGTGCTTTTTCGAGACCGCTTTCCACCGGATATATATATATATATCGCCACAAAAGTGAATTTTATGAGGGTTAATCTACCTCGACAGTTGAGCATTTTTCTTTTCCAAATCACAAGCCTCTTTTAAAACTTAGAATCAATGGGATCCCGTTGGCAGGCTCTAATTTTGCCCACCCCTAGAGGTAGCCCCAGGTAACTAATGGGCACTTTATCATGGAGACACCCTAAATCCTCCGCGAAGCTGGATAAGAAATCAGGCGTAATATTGACCCCCGCCAACCTAGATTTATGGAAATTTATCCTCTGACCCCAGACCGCTTCATACACAGAAATGATATTGGTGACTGCCTGGATCTCCGAGGGATCAACACCACAAAATATAATTGTATCATCACCGTACTGAAGGTGAGTTATCGCAAAGCTTTCGGTCCCCTCCCTGAAACCATTGAACAAACCCAAATCAGCTCCTCTTTGCAATTATCCATGCAAAGCTTCTCCCGAACAAAGCTAAAAAGCATAAAAGTACCCATTTGACTCCACAAGTCCCTGTTTGGAATCGATCCAAGCTGGGAGACTTTGAAATCAAGCTTTTCTTGGAATCCCATTGTAGGAATCCCATTTATGTATACAATTTTCACCCCAAGGACTACTCTGAGATTATAGCCCTTTATTTAAACATTTTATATTGTAAACTTGTGTATTTTGAAATTACTGTTTTTTGAAGGCTTTGTGGTGGGGATTTTTCTGGACAAAGTAAAAACATGTTACATGTCTAGTTAAGTGGCTGAATGAAGAAAATTTTGAACAAATGATAAATCAGGAGTTGGTACTGGCTGTTAATCATTTTTTACACCAATCATGGTCACAAAACTGACCAATTTCATATGGAGTATTCAAGTCCCGAGTCTTAACTCCCTAAGAATATTGATTTTAATAGGCCCTACTGAGCATGGCCATTTTTACGAACAAATTCAAACTCTTAACATTTCATAACTTGTACCTATTCCCTAAAACCATACCATTTCACAACTTGTACCTATTTCCTAAAAGGCTAAAACCATGAGACATGGTTACTGGAGAACAGACCCTGGTATATATATATATATATATATATATATATATATTGTATATATATGATGTGTATACAATACAGGATATGATATGTATGACACAATATAAACGATACATATGCTTTTGATTGTAACTTTACTTGTTATTATAAAAAGATTATATTATTTGTTTACCCCTAACCTTAAGTAACCGCTCCGTATCTATCAAATGAATCAAGAAAAAGGAAACGAAAGAATGAAGCGAAGAGAAAGAAGAGAAAAAGTACACAAGTAGGAAGAGAGAGGAGAAGAAAAAAATGGTGATGATTTAATTGATAATGAAGATGATGATGTTGATATTGGGGATGGGGATTAAGAATGAAGATTCATGTGTTTTTTTTAATATATTTCTTAAAAAAATTTGGTTGTTACAAACTTACAATGTTAAGAAACAAGTATATACATATATACCTGTACAAGTACAAGATTTCCTTTTGATAGTAGAAGTTGGAACTTGAAAGACACATATGCAAACATAGACTACGAGTATACAATATACACTTATACCTCACTTGTACAACTATAGCGCTTCTTTTTGATAGTGGAAATTTCGAATAGTTTATGACTTTATTTGACTATGGATTTTTCTCAACACTTTATGAATCAATACGTGTCCTATTTTATTCAATTTATTTGATTTAAATCTAATTTCCAATGTTACATATGATAGAATATTGGAATGGATGTCTTTGACACTAAATATCTCAAGGAAATGATCATAAACTGTTATATTTTTCATTTACTAATTTGTAGATTTTTTTGTATATATATTTATATTTTTATCTTTTTATTCATGAAATATAAGTGTATCTTACGATACACGATACGATAATTCCAGAAGATTCTTATTTATTTCTTATAAGAAAAACAAGTAAAAAATAAGTTGAAACTATGAAGAAAGCCTTTTAAAGTAAGGTGTTTGAAGATTAGCAAAATGAATATGGGATACATGCAGTGCAAGTTTAGTGAGCAAGAGAGCAGGGAGGATAATCTGGTCAAAATAGAAACCCCTATGTTGCCGCAGTACTACAGATCTTGGTAATTGAACTCTATAAACAATTGGATAGGGGGTTTGAGGACGGTTCTCAATCAAGATTATTGCAAGGTGGGCCAAGTGGAGGCAAGCGAGTGGTGTGTCATGTGATCAATTTTTTTTCCTTTTGTTGGGTGGGGGGAGACAAGGCTACTTTATCTTTAAAAAAAGTGTCAATAAAACTTGTATTATTATGTGATGTAGAGTGGTATGAAGAAGCGACTAGAAGACGGTGTACATGTGATTGAGATATGTATTCTAAGGTGGCTTCACGAAGTAGCAAGGATGAGATTAGGAATGAACAAATAAAAGTAAGTTTAAGGGTCGCCCCAATAACAGAGAAAATTAAGGAATTTCACTTGAGATTATGTGGGCATGGACATCGGAGGCCAAAAACAACCTTTGTACAAAATATTTAAATTTATAAGCCTATGCAGGAGAAGGGGAAGACCAAAAAATACTAGGAGGGAGATAGTGAGTAAATAATTTTTCGAAGTATGAAATTTAAAGATGTTGCATGTTAGCAATTAGATGGAGAGACCTTTGCTGACGTTTTTTTAAAAAGCTTTCTACTTTGTATGAAGAAGACAGGGAGTCGAGAAAGTATTGAACAATTTGATTTTCTTTTGGTGCCCCCTAAACATTGTTTGAGGAAGTGATGAACCGACTTGAAGGTTTTGAGCTTTAGCACTACCGTATTCGTCGCAATGCCAATTCAATTGCACATGGCTTTGCCAAGGAGGGTGGTATTGCCTAACAAACTTTAATATTTGAAGATGAATTGATTTGTTTGTATATACTTTTCATTGGTATGCTTATGACATTGTACTAGCTATCCTATGTTTGTAGGTTTTACCTCTACTACTTTGATCTGCTGTACTGATTTGGGAAGTCGCTGATTAATCGGAAATTTTGTGATTTTTTACTATATTTTACGAAAATTTCTCGAATTTAATCGAATTTAGTTAAGATGAATAATGCATATGCATTTATATGGTTACATGGATTATGTAATTATAAATGTGTGTTGTTCATCGAACACTTTATAGCTTCTTTTGTTTATTAAAAACATATATATTGATATACTTTGTTATATTATTATTCTTTTATTATTTTGTCCTGAATTTTACCTAAGTTTGTAAATTTTCCCAAATTGATCCCTTTCAAAGTTGCCATATCCCGACTTTGTGACCATGATTTTGACTAATGGAAAATTGGCCAATTCAAGCTTTCTCGCGCTTCTAATTGGTGGAAAGGTGTTTGTAAGGATTTATCCCTTTTCTATTGAGGAACAAGATTCAAATTAGGCGAGGTGATGTAATCCTCTTCTGGCATAACACCTGGACTTCTTCCTAGCCTCTGGTCGTTATGCTCCCAAAACTCTACTTGTTCGTTCAGAGAAATTTGCCACCTTCAATCAATGCTCTATGTTGGTAGACGATATCCCCTCCTAGTCTATCAACTTTAGGAGTAACCTTCATGGTTCGAAAATGCCATGCTTGCTGAATTCTTTGATATTCTCGCAACGACGCCTCACCATAATGGCATGGTATCTTAAAGAAAAGGCTTTTTCATGGTCAAATCCTTATACTTCTTCATCACCCCTCATCACCTAGGAGTTGATGATGTTATAGAAAGTAAAGGCTCTGCTTAGAATTCAGCTCTTTTTTTGGTCTGTTGCTTGGGGCAATTTTTTTTTTTTGATCGGTAAGCTGGACTCAAACTTGCGACCGTGAGGTTGCTCCTTACTGTTGACAACCTAATAAGGAGAGGAATGAACATTCCCAACTACTATGTGACGTGCCTCAACCACTTCTACTTTTGGGATTTTTGCCGTGCCGACACTTGGTGGCACTTGGCACCTGTGCTGACAATTGGACACACCTCAAACAACACGAAACTTCTAGACATATATGAAAAACCTCATATCACTATTAAAATGCTCATCAATTTGACAACGATAGAATGGACTTTGTTTCAAAAGAAAAATGTGTAAAGTTTAGTAACTACTGAAACAAAGGTTTGGGTTGTTGAAAATGATTTTATATTATAATATATATTTATTAGGTTCACGACACATATTATGAATCTTTTCATTATATATCTAAATTGGTTCTCTAAGATATCCCTACAATTTTTTTCTATATATGTTTTATTTATTTATTTTATTTTCTTATGGCCATGCCGCCATATTTGAATTTTTAGAGATTGGCGTGCCAAACATCTATTTGCACCTTGACACTTGGCACCCATGCCACGTGTCCAAGTACCACTGGGGTGTCGACAATAAATTGGCAAGCGTCTAAGTCGGGAAAAATCACAAAAATTAGTCAAAGTCAAAAAAATCGGGGAATATAGAAAAAATAAATAAATATGAAAAGTATATCATAATATATTTCACGTTAAAAATAATGATTTGAATGAACAAAATAGTACAAAATAGGCAAAATCTAAAGGTTGTATTGAACAAAATAGTACAAAACCTAAAGTCGGGATGACTGCAAAACCTTAATTATAAGTGAAAAAAGAAGAAGAAAAAAATCAAACCACATCCCAAACATAGCCAATTAATCGGTCGAGTCCCGACTTGGCCGATTAATCGGCGATAAAGTCGGGATGACTGCAAGTTGCCGACTTTTTTTTATTTTTTTAAAAAGTCGAAGACTTCTGTGACTGTGGCCTCAACACGGTTGAATCGGTCGTTCATATGATGATTCATTGCACCTTTGCTTCTAGGATCCTTTTTCAAGCGAGTCTCTAATCTCATGGGCTGCCTTCCGAACCATTGCAACATTTTGTTTGACTCTTCGTACTCTGGCATGGATAGCAGAATCAATTGCCTCATCAATTTGCTTCCTCGGCTATCTTTTGGTGTACTGGTCTGTGAGAAATGCTTGTATTTTCAATGACAAACGTCAACCGATTACTGTTGTTATTGACTCAATTAAAGGCAACTTTCTTTGGGCAAATCTTTCTAGAAAGTTAGGGACTGGTCTGACCAAGATGTCTCCAACCAACTGATCTGCAGTGCTTAATTCCCCTTGCATTGGTTTTGGGTCTTTTTTTTTTCCTTTTCCTGGCGATCTTCCTTTCTCAAGGAATTTTTTTTTCCCCTCAAGGGTGATGGCGACATTGGAGCTCTTGCTTTGTTGATTGTTGTGGCTTGTTTTTCTTTTTTTGCAAGTTTCTTGCTCAACATGATCCATATGTAGTTTTATTTTCTTAATGAAGTTACCTCTTTGCCGATTAGCCAAAACAATAATTTTTTTTTTCTTTGAGCTTATTATGTCTCTTTTAGTTCTTTCTACTCCTCTTCTAGTTGCAAAAGAAAGCTGTGTTTTGAACCATGTTTGCAGAAAATTGAAGAAAGACGAACCATATAATAACTTTATGTAGACTAAAACTAAAACATTTAAATTCCCCTCTAAACTCTAAAGAACCGAATATGAGCTTTTAAGTAAACTACTAAACATGCACTGAATCTTAAAACAAAATGATCACCATGAGAATTGAAAATTATAAACCACTGCCATTGTTCTGCTGATGCAAGTGCCTGACTGCCTGTATGATCCATTAGTAGTGAGAAAATTACAATTTATAAACCATTAAAAACTACTAAATAGAACAAATATTAATACAAAGTCTCCAGTAGAAAGAAAAATGATTTTAATAACCTTGGAGGTCATACTTTCGGAATTAGAGAGCTAGTGGTGGCATGGATGCCTGGGTACAATGAAGTCTAGGAGCTGGCCCAGGTCCACTCAAGTTGCTTAGTTGTTCTCTTATGACAGGCCATGGTTCCCATTTGTTCTAGTTTCTTGCTTATGTTGTCCTTAGTACTTGATTCCTTATGTGTTTTGACTATTTGCTATATCATGCCGAGTCATCTTCTTTTTATAAATTTTAAATCCTCAAAAAAAGGTAAATAAATAATGCATATATATTCTAGAAAGGACAATGAAATTATGCATTTGGAGATTAAACATCACTTTTCAAATTTCTATTTTGTTTTATTTTAGGTCATATTTGAATGCTTCAACGTGCTCCTTCCAAAATCCATCATACTCTTAAAATGAAAGCAAAAGCAGATAGGACCGTACCCAGATCTCAAAATCGGAAGCAAATTCGTGGAGACGGGACAAATTGGGTCCTTATTGCAGGTGGTGCCTTGTTAAGTACACTATCAATTAGGCTTGGATATAAGCTAAAGCAAGCTCTTGAGACAAAGCACTCAGATAATTCAAGTAATGTATTGGATAATCTAATCATACATCAATTGGTATTCTCCTTGTATGTTAGAATTTTAACCATTCAAAAAATCGAAAAACGGCGACTTACAGTCAACCTGACTTTATCGCTGATTAATCGGCCAAGTCACGACTCGGCCGATTAATCGGTGATGTTTATGATGTCCGATCTTTTTCTTTTTCTTTTTTTCACTTAAGGGCAAGAAACCTTGAGGTTTTGTACTATTTGTTGATAAAAAACTTTTAGGTTTCGCCTATTTTTGTACTATTTTAACTTGAAATATATTATGATATATATTTTTTTATAATTAAATTTTTTTTTTTATTTCCCCAATTTTTTCTTACTTTGATAATTGATTGACCGATTTTTCCCGACTTAGACCCTTGCCGAGTTCTGACTTTGTGACTATGATGCATACATTCAAATTTGTTTCTAACTCAGAAAATGTAAAATCTACTGCGAAAAGGGGGTCAGAAGATTGTCCATGGCATTCAAACACATATGGTGTTACACAGGATAAAGATGGCTGTTACCATTGTTTCTCAGGTAACTCATTCATTGTACTAGATTTTTACGAGAACATGAATCAAGCAAAATTTCTCTCTCAAGGCTCCTCAACATCTTTGTGCACTGCTTGGTTATGTAATAATCAAGTTTCCTATACAAATCATATAACAAGGGTTATTTCTTAAAAGGTAAAGGGTTGCGTGCCCAATGGTCTATGTGGAGCTCCACGTGGCACTCAAAACACTATTTTGGTGCCACGTGGAGTCTGGATGCATTGTGTTGTTCAATTCTATAAAAAACAATTTCAAAAAAAAATTGTTTTAAGACAAAACTCAAACTTTGACTATTTTAATGGTGTAAATTTCAAGGCTCAAAAAATACAAGGTGGAGGCGAGTTTTTGAAATTTGTTTTGTAAAAGATAATCTAAATAAAACAACATTGCTCCATATGGCACAAAAACAGTGTTTTGGGTGCCATGTGGAGCTCCACGTAGACCATTGGGGCTAGCTCATCATGCCCCGTTGGGCACCTAACTGCCGTCCTTAAAATTTACCTTTCAAACATGGTCCGGAGACATGCCAGACATGTATATGGGACTATTATTTTATCTTTTTTCTTGCTTGCAACTACTGTGCACTCTTTAATTGAATATTTTTTATGTATTTCATTTCTATCTATATTATTATGTTTTTGATACATAATGAATCTATGTAAGGAGTAAGAAAGGAATCACAAAACAAGAAGAAGTCCCCACAATATGCAATTTATCCCCACTAGCATTCATATGAAGATCTGAAAATTGAAGGCTACTGCCTCTACGAAGTCTCTTTTGATATTTTCCCCACCCTTTCTCTAGAAAACTTATCCACCATGTTGTCGGATTTCCTATGAACTTGTTTGAAAGATGCATGAACCAACCAATCGACAAAAACTCGTTAACAAGGACGGTGAACTGTTACTGGTTGGAAGCCTTTCCGTATGCCCACTTGATTGCATTCAAAGAGTCAAAAGGCACATTGGAAAGTAAAGAACCAAGTATTCTAAGCTTCTTTGATCAGAGCTCAAACCTCCCCCACATTAGAATCTAAACATTAATTTCAGAAAAAATTGGATGGAACACAGACTACGGGTATGGGTTTAATACGGTGAGCGAGAAAGTCGGAAAAAAGGCCAAATACTGGAAAAAATCGGTAGGTAAAAAAACTGTAATATACAGAAGACAAAAAAAACCCGGAAAAATCGGGGGAAAAAAAGAGATAATATTTATATGTTTTAAAAAGTTTTTTTTTTTGTTAAACGTTTAATACGCGAAAAATGCGTTTAATACGTGAAATATGCATATTATACGAAACCGATATGTATCGGGATCAGCTGAGTTTTGATACCTTGTTTTACAGTCTTAGATCTGACATTTCTCATACTTCTCGTAGTCCTCGTGTCATTTACTCAAGGGAAAATGACACAGCCAGTGTGGTCAATATTTTCTTTGCCGTAACTAAATATCACACCTATTTAGAAAAGATCAACATGATGCTAGCTCACTTACTTCCATCTTTAGAAAAGGAACCATCTAGTATGTTAGTTCCTAACACTCATAGTATGAGTTCCTACTCGATGTTTGTAATAGTCTCACAAAAAATATGAATACCAAAATAACCACCTATCCTACTTTGTCTTTCGCAAGACTCGAAGATGAAGATGCAATTGGTGAGGACGTGAATCTAGCAAGTTCTGCTTCACTTTCTTCAATCCTGTTAATTTGAACTCATCAACATCGCCTTTTTCAATCTATTTTGGGTCAGCTTTGCGGGTCCTATTAATATAAAATAAATTATATAAAAAATAAAATAGAATTTCTGCCATCCTTTTTTCTGTACTCATTGTCTTCTTTGGGACCTAAAGACGGGGAAAATTATTGGTGGTCATGACTTCTGAACATGGTTTACAAAGCTGATACAGATTTTTAGCCAAGGTGATACTATTACACGTGTATTAGCATCCCTTAGCTATCGGCTAGTACATGTCAACATAATTTTTTTATTTTTTTGTTAATTGATATTAAAGCTATTTATGGTACTTGGGCCTCCATATTAGAATTTGTAATGGTATGATAACCTTAATTTTAAAATCTTAAAACTTCACTTGTAATTTTTTAAAATAAAACATCTCAAGGTTTCAAATATTAACTAGTACATGTTTGATGTATTTGCTTTTTTCTGTTCATTTAGGTTCATAAATTTAGTGATCTTTAGATTGATTAGATAACAAATTCTTTACTAAGATTCAAGTTTGAAAAGGAAAGAGTTGTAGTAATATATCATTGTATGTTGTATGCTATCATTACAAATATAAAAATCAAAAAAATGTATATCATTCATTAATGAATTCTTGATTAGTGACACATTATTTCATCACAGTGCTCAGTCACTCCTTTTCTTAGTATTTTCTCATATTTTTCATAAATAAAAGGTAAAAAATCTTCTTGTATCGACAATGCCCGATACATATCATTGATACCAATACCCAAGAGGTGGCCTCTATGGTCATGGATACCGAAGAAACATGGGGCTAGCAATGGGATTGGCCTGGCTTGGGCCAGAGAAACGTCTTATAAATGGGTTGGGCTTGGGTCAGGCCGAATGGGAAATCACTAAAACATTCAACCCAAGCTCGGGCCATCTCCCCCCTTATGTAGATATTTCTGTCTCTCTGTTCCTCATTGTTACAATACAAAAGTAGAAATATGTTATCTGTGCAAAATTTCCCAAAAATCAACCATTCAAATTATTCTAACCAATACTGAGAACACTTCATATGTGATTTTAAAATGGGACCGACTCTCCTGACCATCATTTAAACACCAAGACGGTGTTTAAATGATCATACACCACTAATACTAGCTGTTGTTCTTAGTTTTAATGGATGATATTAAAGTTTTCCAATCAGATGGTGCACATTCCACTTACAGGTATGACTCTTTGGGTAAAACATGTTCTAATGATGGATTGCCACTTGGACAATTCAGATTGAGCTCAAATGTATGCCACATGGCATAATAAAAAACCACACTTCAATGGTGTGGCATGAAAAGCTCTAATTTAATGGTGTAAGATCATTTAAACACCATTTTGGTTTTTAAATGTCTGTCAGGAGCCATTATCCCTTTTAAAACCAGTCTGAAACTTTTATTCTTCTTGAAACAGGGGTTATGGAAGGCATGGGTGAAATTAAGCGGCCATCCATCAGCTCAATGTCCAAAGAACCGGAACTAATCCTCCCTTTAGTGAAAATTCCAGCACCGGGATCCACCAACAACTCGATATGGGCAACTTCACCTGAGCGCCTTAGCCTCCCCCAAAAACCTTTCCACCACTCAAACAGCTCCGACTCTCTCTCCGTGTCAGAATCCGGCTCCGACATTTTTAGCAAAAGGGAAGTGATACACAAATTGAGGCAGCAGTTGAAGAGAAGGGACGATATGATCCTCGAGATGCAGGATCAGATCGCTGACCTTCGGGATTCACTGAGCTCTCAGCTAGCCCACTCAACTCATTTGCAGGATCAGCTTGATTCCGCAAACGGAGACTTGTTTGATTTGGAACGGGAGATCCAATGGCTGAGAAAGGCGATTGCCGATCACTGCGTTGGAGCCATGGTGGGGTCCACTGGAGTGGGAAGAAACGGGTACTGTAACGGGGAAAGAAAATTTGAGTCGGAGGGAGTTGATGTGGGGGAGGGGAGAGGAGGAGATGTAGAGAGGGTTGAAATGCTAAAGAGGGAAGTTGGGGAGCTAAAGGAAGTCATTGAAGGAAAGGATTTTTTGGTGAAAAGCTATAAGGAACAGAAAATAGAGCTCTGCTCAAAGATGAAGGATTTGGAGCTGAGAGTGGCATCTCATATACCTAATATTTTGTAGACTTGGTTGAGATGTGTGTATTCTTTTTCGGGTATATTTGAAGTTTTACTAGGAAAGCTTTCCTTTACAGAGTAGAGATTGGTCATGGCGATAATCAGATCCTCCAAGACCCAATAGGCATACGCAGCAGCGTTCGCTGCTGCAGCCGCCATTTGCCTGTTTGGGTTTCGTGGCGACTTATTAGCACTCGATGTGGACACAGTCCCTCTTCCTCCATCACCTACACTTTCTTATTTAATTTACCAATTAATTTCTAAAAGTTTTCTCAATTATGATTGTTTATGGTTTTTCCCTTTCAGTCCAATACAACACTAAGTTTGCAGCAGGAGAAAGATTAAAGTTGACAGGTGCAACTATTATAAATGCTTCTGCCCATAGACAGAGAGATTGAAGATTCATGGGGAGAGAGAAATGATGAAAAGTAATGTGAGGGATACAGAGATGTCCTCTAAGCGATGTTTTGATTTACTTTCCTGCTAACCATATAGGGGTGCAAACGGGTCAGGTCAACCTGATAGGTTTTGCAGACCCAAGTGTTACAACTCGGGTTTAGATTTAAAAACCCGACCTCTTAGGTCGATTTTTTTTTTTTTTTTTTGATAAAGAATTTGAGGATTAAGGGACCTCACCCTATCATTAAAAAACCAAAAGGAAAGTACAAAAGCGACATCCTTAAAGGGGACTTCGGCAATGCCATCACCCCCTAAGCTAAGGACACCAAACTCGAAAAGAACCACCAAAAGTCAGGGTAACCGTTGAGCAAGAGACTCAACAGGAAGCCTGCAAAGGCAACATGGGACTAAAAGAAAAACAGAAATACCAACACTATGCAACCGCGAAAAACCTACTACCGATCTAGAAACCCAACAACTACTCTTGTAACAAAAGAACTCTGCTAGAGTCCACCTCCTCTATATTCTGGACACAATCTTGAATCGAATACGGAGCTAGCACCTTCTTAGCTTACGCCCATTGTAAGATTTTAATCTGCACCTTATCGGCCAACCTTCTGCTATCAATTTCTTTTCCTTCGAGAATTCTTTTGTTTTTTTTTTCCCACACCACTCAGAAGAGTGTTAAGAGAGTACGACCCCAAGTTTCCTTTCGTCTGGAACCTCCTATACCCAATTTCCAAGAGCCGATTAAAACACCACAACTTTCGGACATGACTCAACCAATGTTGAACCAACACGCAAGACGAAACTCCAAATAAAGACAGTGAAAGAGCAATGGATCAATAGATGATCAACAAACTCCTCTTTCTTCATAACACGCAACGATTAGCCAAGGAAAAGCCCCTAGCCTTTAAATTGTCCACTGTGAGAATTTTATCGATCGCGACTTGTCAAGTGAAAACTATAACTCTGAAAGGGGCTTTAGCTTGTCGAATCCACAACCACAGAAGGTTTGGGGTCACTGCTCCAGCTAATTTCCGATGTAGGGCGTTCACCTTGAAACCATCAGATGGATGGTCAACCCACAAAGGGTAATCGGAAGAAAGGGGCATAAACGCGGAGAACGAGTTGAGGATTGAAAGAAGTTTGGAGACCTGAGAAATCTCGCCATCGTAAAGCCTTCTAGAGAGAATGAGATTCCATTGGATCCGCCTCCTCTCCATTATTTCTGCTGCTTCGAGGACTGTTGCCGATTGATTGGAGGCTAAATGGTATATGTTAGGGAAGATGAGCTTAAGCGGACAATTGCAAATCCAAGAATTGTGCCAAAAGGAAGTGTTGCGTCTGTTACCAATGCTGATCTTATTGCATGATCTGAACGAATCTTGAAACTTACGCACAAATTTCCAAAACTCCAAGCCATGACTAGTGTCCTCATCAACATTCCATAGACTGCCACCTGAGCCATATATATCTAGGAAGACTCTTCTCCACAAGGAATTCTTTTCAGTCTCTATCCGCCAGAATCATTTAACTAGAAGAGCCTCGTTAAAAGGCCTAAGGCTGAGAATGCCAGCTCCGCCATCCTCTTTACTTTTGCGTAGGTGCCGCCAATCGACGGCGTGAATCTTTGCTTTGTCATCAACTCCGGCCCAAAGGAAGTCACGTTGTATTCTTTCCAGCTTTTGAATAATCCAAGCTTGTCATTGAAATAGGGACATAAAGTAAATCGGGAGCGTCGACAGAGTAGATTTAATAAGGGTAATTTTACCGGCAACAGAGAGCATCTTTCCTTTCCAGCTTTCTAAATTTCTTTTCGCCCTTTCAATAATAAGAATCCACAAGTTTTTTCTTGGGCAGCTAGGACCTATAGGGAGACCCAGGTAGCTAAAAGGGAGGCTACCAGTCCTGCAACCAAAAATACGGGAGTCTTTCCACTTCATCGTCTTCCTTGAAAAGGCCGATCAAGTTAGATTTGTGGATGTTTATTTTCAAACCTGATAAGCTCTAAAAGGCCGATCAAGTTAGATTTGTGGATGTTTATTTTCAAACCTGATAAGCTCTAAACGGCCGATCAAATCAGGTCCGGTCAAAAATCTTGACTCGTTACATAAACAAAACAGGCTCAAGTAAAGCCCAAACCCAACCTGATGCCTGTTTGCTATAAGATACATATATTCATTAGATTTTTTCATAGGTTTTAGTCAGGTCCAAAAGTGGTTAAGAGATCGGCTCTAAACCTGATAATGCAATCAGGCTCAGGTTGGTGCATAGGTATTGGTCTAGGTCCAGGTCCAACTTGCAGGTCGGGTACAGATTTGGTCAAGATCAGGTAGGTTCAGGTCAAGATTTAGAGCTTAACACGTCAGGTACATGTCAGATCAAGATCAGGGTATTTTTTAACAGATGGGGGGTCAGGTTCAATTTAAAGGAACTGGTTAATAGGTCAGGTTCAGGTTAACCTTAAACCCATCTCGAACTCGGCTTTGCATCTCTACTACCATGTGATGAGCAAAATATTCTATGAGGAATTAAAGAAAAGTTCATGAACGAGAAGATTCAAGGTAGCATTTTTTCAGATAGCAAACACCCGACCCGACCCATTTGCACCTCGCCCAACGCCTGAGAGCATATTTGACCAAACATGAGGTAGAAGTATAGTGACAAATTTTTCTAAAATTCACTAAAACAGGGGTTGGACAAAACTTTCAACAAAATTTTAGTGATTTCTCTAAAATTTTCGAAATTTTATTAATTTTGGCAAAAATAACAAAATTTTGTCAAAACTAATGATTCTTTTTTCAATTTCAGTCATTTTTGAATAATAAATAAGATTATATGATTATATATATATATATATATATATATATATATATATATATATATATATATATATATATATATATATATATAATTTTTGTACTTTCCAATTTTCACTGAAAAGTTTTTGAATTTTTGCCGAAATTTATTTGAAATGAACCGAAATGACACCCAACCGAAATATTGTGAAAACCAAATTCGTCAATATAGGTAGAAGGAAAGTGCCTATGAAAGTGCCACTGTTCACTCCTGCAGGTTATTGAAACTCATTGACGGGCTTGAATTAGATTATGGAGATTATTTTTTACTCAAATATTTCACACAATGGATTTTGACACCATGAGCTTACCAGTAGAGGGTGAGTTTTGATTCCATGTTGCACAGATCTCAAAAACATGACCCTAAAATCATATTTGAGCGTAATGTATGTCATATGATTTTAAGACCACCTTTTGAGATCTGTGCCATGGAATCGAAAACTCATCGTCTGATGGAACACTCATAGTCTCGAAATCCACTCTGTGAAAGATTAGAGTAAAAAACGATATCCATTTTCTGATTCCAACAAGTCAATGAGTTTGAGTAGATTTCAACGCAGACGCTTTCAATAAACATGTAGCCCCAATCATAATTAGGAATATAACAAAAACTAAATTCAATGAAGTAACTAAAGGATTGCAAGACATAAAGAAAGAGAGCATGAATCCAGATCGGATGCTAATCTATGGCCAGGAGACCCACAAGGACAAAAGGTAGTTGCAACGGTGAAAATTGTATACACCCATTTGGTCCTGGACATAGTTTTCGAAAAATGCGAATGATTCATATTTTTTGAAGAAAAAAATAACAAATAAATCACTCGTGAGTGAGTCGTGACTTTTTCAAAAAATCTTAAATTTTAAGAATCATTCGTGAATTTCGCAAATTTCCCAAATATTTTCAGAATTTTGCTCGATTTTATTATTTATTTACTTTCTACACTTAGAGATAATTAGAGAAACATGCTTCAAAACCAAACTTTTTAGCAAAAAACACCCGACCTCAAATGTTTTAGAAAAACGGTGCTTTTATGGATTTTAGAACTTCAGAAAATCGTGAAAGCACTGTTTTTTTAATAATGGTGCTTTCACAGTTTTCTGAAGTTCAAAAATCCGCGAAAGCATGGATTTTTTAAAACGTTTGAGGTCGAATCTTTTTTGCTAAAAAGTTTATTTTTGAAGCATTATTTTCTAAAGTGCCCTTCTACTTAATATATTTTTTCTTTTCGGAATTTTCCCTAGCCGATTTATTTCCGAATCCCTACCAGAGGACTGATCGTCACCATGAATCTTTGGTCTACGGAGCCATCAAAAATAAGTGCCAATGCCAATGCCACTGACACTGACACCGGAAATCTCATGGATCAAACCCATGTTGGTCTTCTGTAAGCCGACAGTTGGCCAATGTCTTGAAAGTTGCCTATGTTGCCAACAAAGATTTACGAGTCAGGTTGATGTTTATCATCATCATCATCATCACAATCTTATCTCATCTATTTGATCGAGATACCTCCATGCATATAGATCTTGCTTTCAAAAAGGCATCTTGAGCTTTGTCCAGATCAACGATTAACAGAAAAGGCAGTTCATGAACCACGCTGCCCGACAATTTGAAAGGTCTTACACATTGCCCGGCAAAGCTTCAAGACTTTAGTGTGTGGGTAGAAATGAGAAGCTAGTGTGAAAAATTATAGGGAAAAAATGGCTCCTCATTGACATTTAAACATCAATATGGCGTTGGCAAAAGTTTTGGTGGGCTCTCGACAGATTAGAGATTGATGGTGATGACCAAATAGGCGTACACAGCGTTCAGCGCCACGGCAGCCAGTTTCCCTTTCGGGTAGACTCAGTCTCTGCTCCTTCATCTTCTACACTCCTTTATTTAGTTACTAATTAATTTCTTTTCTTTAATTCGTGCTGCAAACTTAGTCCTCTATTGGACTAAAATAAAAATCATACAAAATTTTAATTAGGAAAATAATACGAAATTATCAATAAAATAAATGAAAAAGTGCAGGAGATAAAAGGAAGAGAGCATGGATCCAGATCGGGTGCTAATTCGATGGCCGAGAGACCCCACAAGGACAAAAGGAAGTTGCGACGGTGAAAGATCTGTACACCCATTTGATCCAAAAGGACTGGGTCATGATCGGGAATCTTTTATCTGTAGAGCTATGGAAACTTGCCGCGAATGCCACACTGCCACATGGGATCTCAGCGATTGATGCCATGTTGGTCCTCTGTGAGCCTATATTATCGATCAATCGACCAATGTCTTGAATCAGTGTTTCCATCTAGATTATTGATCACTGCCTTGGTTTAAGTGAATCGCAATTTTATCTTCACTTTTTTTAATAACATGGGTTTTTCCGACTAATCCCACGGGCATGTGCGCACCCTAAGTTAGCATGTGTCGGAGCAGCATGGGATACAAATCTCTAGGGCGGCATCAAATCGATCTACCAACTTTGCATTCTATGATCCCGATGAATGTATATATATCGGCACAAGTGTTATATAGAGTGTTGGATATTTACTAAAAAAATATTTATTTATTACTTTAATAATATTTATTATTATTAATTTAATAATATTTATTTATTAGTTTTGTTAAATCTTTAAATGGTTCTTTAAAATTGTTGGTTCCATGTGAAAAAGATATTTTTGACAATACTTGATTATTTAAACTTCAAGTGAAAATGATTTGGATTTTGAATAATATTTGAGGGAAAATATTCCCGCCACAAATTTAAAGTGTTGCAAAGGTTTTGTCTCACCTCACTATTTTATAAGAAAATCAATGTCATATATATGAAAGGTAACCTTCTATATTGTTTGATTTGAAAAGAGATAAAGAGCTCATAACAGCAATTCGCTGCCGCGCGCGCACGTGCGAATGGCGCAATTGGCGCTTTTAAGACGCCCTTTGCACTTCGCACAACTTTCGAAAGCTATAAATGAGGCCAGAGGAGGGATTCGAATCATTTACAAATCTCGAATTTTATATTTGTATCCTCGATATTCATGTGCCTACTAGAGCAATCTCTGTGTTTCGTTTCGTTGGGTGGCACACTATAATGCAACGTAGTGTATGACCGATTGATGCTTTACCGAGACTTCATTGTATCCTGGAGGCGAATTTGCCGTTATCCCGTCGCATATAGAAGGCAAATATTGTCTTAAATACAACGATCTAATCGAGCTTTGAAGCATTTTTTGATCTATTTTTTGTCAATATTTGTGCAATCCACCAATAATTTTAAGATAATATTTTTTTTTCATGTCACGAGAGATGATAGAACTCTCCAACACGAAGATCACGAAACTCGAGTGCTTTAATGACACCAATTTCAAACGATGGCAATCAAAAGTACATTTCCTACTCACAACCTTGAAAGTCGCATACGTTCTCATTATGGACTCACTACAATCAGAGCATGAAGATGAACTGCTTGAAGAATGTAGAATCCGTAAGAAATGACAAAGCGACAATTACACATTCTCAGCGCTCTTGTCGATTCTCTTTTTTATGTCTATCAAATTTACAAGACTGCAAAGGAGATATAGGAGGCTTTTGAACGGAAGTACAAAGTAGAAGAAGCTGGCATGCGCACATACTTAGTAAGTGAGTTATTTAATTTTAAGATGTATGATTCTAAGCCTATTTTGGAGCAAGTGCACCAGATAAGAATTATCTTCAATAATCTTGTGACAGAAGGAAGCACAATAGACGAAAATTTTCAAGTCTCTGCGGTTATTGCAAAGTTATCATTGAGATGGAAAGATTACCGTAAGAGTTTGAAACATACGAAGGAAGATCGTACTAGGAACTCTTAACTCATCTTCGCATAAAAGAAGAGGCTCATCTACATGACAAGGAGGAGGAAAAAATTGAACTCGTCTCCAATGCTCACATTGTTGAAGATGCATCCACATCGAAGAAGAAGAACAAAGGGAAGAACTTCAAACTGAAGCCGAATACGAAGGATTTCAAGAAAGGACAGTACAAGGAAAAGGCAAAGAAGGGTACTTATTTTTATTGCAAGAAACTCGACTATTTCAAGCGTGATTACCGAGAATTCTTCAAGAATAAAAATCAGGCAAACATTGTGGGTGAAGAAGATCTCGTTGCGGTGATCTACGAAGTCAACATGGTAGATGGTGAAAATGAATGGTGGCTCGATTCTAGGGCTACTAGGCATATGACCTCTGATAGGAATAATTTTATATCCTATGAGGAGACTCATGATGGACATGAATTGCTCATGAAAAATTCTACTACTGTTAAAGTGGTAGGCCAAAGCAAAGTTGTTCTATTCATAAAAATCTGTTAACCTGAATGATGTGCTTCATGTCCCTAAAATCCGAAAAAATCCTGTATCGGCTTATATTATGAACAAACATGAATTCAAAAATGTGATTGAATCTGATACCATTGTACTTTCTAAGAAAGAGATGTTTATAGGTAAGGGGTATGCCTCTTGTAGAATGTTTAAGTTTAATATAAATGAGAAATCTGGTTCTTCGATTTATATGTGTGACTCAATTTATTTATGGTATAATAGATTAGAGCATTTAAATTTAAGTTCTATGGATAATATGATTAAATTATAACTTCTTCCTAAAATATATAGAGATTATGGTAAAGATGGATGTAGTATATGTGTCCAATCTAAAATGACTAAGAAGCCATTTAAAAGTGTTGAAAGACAATCTAAACTATTAGATTTAATTCATACTAATTTGTGTAGTTTGAATAACATTACTACTAGAGGAGGGAAAAGATATTTCATAACTTTCATTAATGATTATTCTCGATTTACATATATTTTCCTTCTTCAATTAAAAGAGAAAATATTTAGTAAATTTATCTCTTATAAAGTTTTAGTAGAAAATCAATTAGATTTTTAAATTAAGGCATTACGATCGGATAGTGGAGGTGAATACATGTCACATGAATTTTCAGATTTTTGTGACAAATATAAAATTATTCATGAAGTCACCGCTCCATATTCTCCTCAATCAAATGAAATTGTTGAAAGAAAAAATCGGACTCTAATAAAAATGGTAAATTTTATGTTAACAAATTCTTGTTTAAATTCAAATTTATAGGGAGAAGCATTGCTTACTGCATGTTATATTTTAAATTGGATACCTTTTAAAAAGTCTTCTAAAACTTCATATGAAATTTGGAAGAACAAACCTCTAAAATTACACTACAAAATTAGGTACTGAAGCCATTGGATGTATTTTGTGGGATATTCTATTAATAGATTTTATTAATATACACATTTTATTTGCTCTTGCTTTTATATATAAACTTCAAGTTCATCAAATGAATGTTAAGACAACCTTTTTTAAATGGTGAACTTGAAGAGGAAATATATATGGATCAACCAGAGAGTATTATCATGTAGGGACATGAAAATAAAGTTTGTAAACTTATTAGGTCCCTATATGGTCTAAAACAGGCTCCTAAATAGTGGCATGAAAATTTTGATAATATTATTTTATCATATGGATTCAAGATTAATGAATCAGATAAATGTATTTATAGTAAAATATTAAACGATAAAGGTGTAATAATTTGTCTATATATAGATGACCTCTTACTTTTTGGTACAGACTTAGAAAGTATTCAAAATACAAAAAAAAATTTGGCTTCAAAATTTAATATGAAAGATATGGGTAAAGCCGATGTAATTATTGGAATAAAATTATTTAAGGAAGATAATAATATTATTTTATCTCAGTCACATTATATAGAAAAAAATGCTAAAGAAATTTAAATATAATAAAAAATCAGCACCAATACCTTTTGATCCAAGTGTAAAATTAAAATCCAACGATAGCAGAAGTATATCTCAATTAGACTATTCTAAAGTAATTGATAATTTGATGTATGCTACTCATTGCGCTAGACCCAATATTGCTTATACAGTAGAGAAATTAAGTAGATATACTAGTAATCTTAGTCATGAACATTGGAACGCAATTAGTAGAGTATTAAGTTATCTTAATAAAACTAAGAATTATGCATTACATTATATTGGTTATCCTACTGTACTTGAAGGATACACAGACGCCAGTTGGAACAATGATATAGATGAATCAAGGTCTACTAGTGGATGAGTATTTACTCTTAGAGGTACCGCAGTTTCTTGGGAATAAAAGAAATAAACATGTATAACACATGCAACTATGGAATCATAATTTATTACTCTTACGACAGGGAGCAAGGAAGAAGAGTGATTAAGGAATTTACTATTTAGCCTAAACCTATGCCACCAATCTCTTTATTCTGTGATAGTATCGTTACACTATCTAAAGCTTATAGTAAAATTTATAATGGAAAGTCTAAACATATAAGTCTAAGACACAGTTATGTTAGTTAATTACTTCGTGAAGGAGTAATTACTATCAATTCAATACGAACCTTTACAAATTTAGCAGATCCATTTACAAAAGGTCTTACAAGAGATGTGATTATTAAAACATCAGAAGGGATGAGTTTAAAGCCTAATAGATTACATCACCTATGATGGTAACCCAACCTATTTTCTGAAGTCCATAAACTAAAGGTTCAATGAGAAAAATAAATCATATGTAGTGATTGCACATTCTTAAAAAGTGTGAGGTTAAGATAATAATGTGGTACTTGTAACGTAAGAAAGAGGTTAAGATAATTCTCTTAATCAGTTTATAACATAAAATGTTGAAATGTCTAAATTGCAAGGGCATTTATGATATAACTGACCTATATGAGTTATAGAGTGTGGCCGCTTCGAAGATCGATAAAGGTTTTTCTTGAATACAACTCATGAATACTGGGGTATAAGCACAAGGCCATAACAGTGAGGACTGTAAGAATGAAATGAAACGTAGATTATTTATGTGTGTGATATATCCGACTGATTATACAAAAATTTAATTCAAGAATTTAGATCACTAAAGTTCTTTATCAACTTTGATGTATTATCACTAAGTGAAGGTTTAATTCCTTAGGACACCTTCATTTATGCATACAGTAGTCAAGAAGTGTTTAAATTTCTTTGGTATATATATACAATTGTTGGTTATCAGATTTAAGAATGACTCTCAGTTTCTTTATTTTCGATATTTGATAAAATAGGGGAGGATGGATATTTATTTTGTAAATAAAGGAGGAATGTTGGATATTTACTAAATAAATATTTATTTATTATTAATTTAATAATATTTATTTATTAATTTTGCTAAATCTTTAAATGGTTCCTTAAAATTATTGGTTCTATGTGAAAAAGATATTTTTGACAACACTTGATCACTTAACCTTCAAGTTAAAATGATTTGAATTTTGAATAATATTAGAGGGAAAATATTCCCATCACAAATTTAAAGTGTTCTAAAAGTTGTCTCACCTCACTATTTTATAAGAAAAATCCATGTCATATATATAGAAGATTACCTTTCATATTGTTTAATTTGAAAAGAGGTAAAGAGCTCATAGCGGCGATTTGTCATTCGCGAGCGCATGTGAGATGTGTGAATGACGCAATTGACGCTTTTAAGGTGCACTTTGCACTTCGTACGACCTTTTAAAAGCTATAAATAGAGGCCAGAGGAGGGATTTGAATCACTTGCAAATCTCAAATCTTACGTCTGTGTCATCGATATTCGTGTGCCTACTAGAGCAATTTCTGTGTTTCGTTTCGTTGGGTCGCACACTACAGTGCAACATAGTGTGTGACAGATCGGTGCTTCACTGAGGCTTCATTGTATCCTGGAGGTGAATTTGCCGTTATCCCGTTGCATATAGGGGGCAAATATTGTCTTAAAGACAGTAATCTAATCACGCCTTGAAGCATTTTCCGGTCTATTTTTCGTCAATATTTGTGCAATCCACCAACATAGAGGACATGAACATCAACTTAATGCGATTTAAAGAACAGTAGAGAAGACCTAAGTATAATCATGTCACCCTCTCAGGTTCAAAATCAAGAAACCAAATTAAATAAATGCATCGAAACAAAAGAAATAAGAAAAAGAAAAGAAATCAGAAGCCTTAACTAAATAATATCCATTGCATCCGCCCGCTCCCTAGGCGATTACCAAACACTCTCCCAAGAGCATTGCGCTTCAGCTGGGAGCTTAGACCTCCTTACTCTCCATAGAATTCATAAAGATGAAACAATCTATTAGAATAAACAAATGGGAGCCGTTACTTGCACATGCATTTTAAGTGATTGCACCGAATTAATCAAAATTTGTCATTACACACGTTTTATGTGATTGCACCTAAAATTTTAAAAAAATTGCACCTTAATTAGATTAGCTCCCTTTTTTTCTCTCTCCACCGTTCCCTCTCTACAAAAATTCTCTCACTAAAAAATTGTGTTCACTACCCACCAGAAATGTGCCAGTAACCACCCAAAAATATTTGATTTATGAGTTCTCATATATGATCAAGAAATTCAAACTTCAAAACCTCTCAACGTCAAGGACTCTTCCCTCTGATTCTTTCTTTTCTTTCTCCTCTTCAAAGTAAGATCAAACTTTTCATCATCTTCCCAAAAATTTCATCTTCAATCCCATGAAACACAACCTATCACATTTCAAAATATTTTGGTAATGGCCAACTCTCAGAAAACACGTCTTTAAAGGAATTTAGGACTCACGCCATAAATGGGTTTTCCCGTAAACTATACCCAAAGGACAACTCTGTTTTTCACATATTCAAATGGCATACTAAAATCTCTCTTCCTTTCTCACTTTAAAAAACCTTTATATCTCTCTTTTTGCAACACCATTAGAGCCCATCTCGAGTTGAGATGTGCCGATATATAAAACCAATCTCGATTTGCAATAAAACTTTTGGAGACTCGGGCCAATAAAGGAAGAATACCCTTTCTCGGAGCCAATTTGATCTTCGAAAATTCATTGGAGCATAGCCTAGTCAGTCGTCACCAACCTCAAGATACAATGCGTCACTCACCACCACACCACCAACATAGCCACTACCACCACCTTCGCCATAATCGCAGAAGCCTCCACCTCTAGACTGCGCCTTATTGACAATGATGCTTCTCTCATCAAGGTTCTATCAATCCCTCATCCGCTGTTTGTTGTTGAGAGTCACGAATCTAAAATCCCTGAATCTACCCATCTCTCGCTCGCCTATGATTTTGGATTCGACAACTTCACTGAAAGAATTAAAAGTTTTCTCAAGTGATCTATCAAAAGTGGCCCAAGCCAATCCTCCAACGAAGTAACAATATTTGATATCTATTGAGGCCATCTCTCTCTCTCTCTCTCTTGTGTTACTATCTCTTGGCCAGGAGAGAGAATAGTGACATTTTGAAACATTTACCCTTTATACCTAAGGTCCAATCAGTAGGGTAATGTAGTCATTAACAAAAATAAAAATATACCAACTTTTTTACTAATTCTGTGCAATCACTTGAAAAGCGTGTGCAAGTAATGACTCCCTAAACAAATAAAAAGAACAAAGCACCAACAATAGAAAAGAAACAAACGAAAAATATAAATAACAAATCAAGTAAGGGAAAGAATAAAGAACCTAATAGAGAATCTATAAGGTTGTTTAGAGAGTTACGTGTAACCAAAGTTTAAGATTAGTAGATAAGTTTGTTAAGAATAGGATTCCTAGGGATTATGCTTATCTTCATTTTATGTTTAAAAATAGACCAAAAGATTAATGAGATCACATTAAAGTTTTCACAATATACCCTCTCGTGCAGCCTCTCTTCTATTTCTAATCTTATTCGTTTTATATTTTTTACATAACAACACATATTTATAAAAAAAAAATAGAGTATTTTATGTAACAACCCAGATTTTTTTTACTTGTATTAGATGATGTTTTGTACTTTGTTTAGTGTTAGCGCTTCACATCGGAACCAACCTTGCTTTAGAAAACCTATTTAAAATCTCTTTCTCATTTTATTCTTTTAAGAAAACCTAGCTGTACCCTAATTTCTTCTCTATTCTCTTCATCTTTTAATATCTCTTATACTCTTTTTTTCTTCTTAAAAACCCTAGCCGTCTCCGCTCCCTAATCTTTTCTTTTCTTAAAAACCCTAGCTGTCACAACTCCTCCACCCACCCCCTTTTTAAAACCCTCTAATCTCTTCTATAAATCCATGGTATTTTCCTCCATAAAGAATACCGTGGGTTATCTCCTCCATCAAGATTATGGTGGAAGAAGGCGATATCGTGGACGGGCCATCGTATGAATGCTGATCTCTTCGTCCTAATCGTCGTTGATTTGCTATCACACTTCAAGAGGTGGGTACTCATCTATCCATCTCATTCTTCTCAGATTCCGTCGCATAGGATACGATTCAACCACGTATCGACAGACTAAAACGAACCATAGATTTATTTTATATATAATATTATTTTAGGATTGAAAATATGGTTAATTTCTATTTTATTATTATATTATTTTTTTTTTCTATTGTATTTTGGGTTTATTTCGAAACCCTATTTTGTTATGAAATTTTGATAGTCGATCGATCGACTACTCTGTCCGATCCATCGAGCCATGCTCCTCGGTTTGGAAATCTTGAATGATTTATGTCATATTTTATTATAGGTAATGGTGGCATGAAAAATTTGCTAGAGTTAAAATATAGTATATTATATTAATTGCTATGGAATTGTACCCACGTATATTATACTATATAATATATAATTACTTTACATTGGACAAAGCACTCAAGTGCTCATTATTACACTTCTTACAAATCTTTTAATAAATAAAATATTATATACCTTCCTTATATATAATCATTAATATATTCATGTTTATCCCCATCTCCCTCAAAAGCTCATCATTACATCCTTTACTATTTCTTTAAGTACTAAAATATTAAACACTTTTTCTTATATAGCCACTATTATATTTTTGTGCACATCATCTCACTCAACCACTTGCTATTATTATATTTTATAAAACCCTTCTTACCAACAATAGTAATTGTATTAATAGTATCTGCGTTATACGACATCTTGGTTTCATTTGTTTCTTTTTTTGCTGGATCGATCGGCGTTTGTGCTCCATTGATTCTGGGCAATCGGATTTAATAATTCAAACTGCATAACCTCTTAATAACTAATTCTAGCATTTTAATTTCGATGGATCGATCCTTATGCTTGATCCATCAAACCACTGCTAAATCCATCTATTTCTTCAATTTGCTAGCATGTGCGATGATTACACCTTATTATATTGGATTTAAAGTGAACTGAAGAGTTTTTATTTTTAATATATATATTATATAAAAGGGTCTCAGGCGATTGGGCTCTCACCACACATATAAAATTATATTATATTATAATCATATATAGTACAACATATTATATAATAGTATTATATTATATTACTATATTATATTATATATATATATATATATATATATATATATATATAAAAGATGAGGTACTTAAGTATTCCTTTGTTATAAGTAATATAAGTTACTATATTACACACTCAGATAATATTATTTTATTAAATAAGTTCTGCTTAGGCAAGTGCTATGTGTAGTTTGACGCCATGTATGTGCTTCGATACATCGACCCTTATATTCGATCCATCGACCTAATGAGTGAACTTGAGTTCTGTCTTTTATTTGAATAAGGCCTCACACTCAATCGACCTTGAGGGGTTATATTCTATAATAAATGAAGGCTACTATTATATAAATACTATATTAAAATGAAAATTGGTATTATGTAATATTATTTTAAAATGAGGGCATACATTAGGTAAGTAAATAATATTATATTATAGTAAAGACTAATGATTATATAATATTATATATTAAAGTGGGGTTATAATATTATATTTAAAATACGGGGTGTTCTCAATTCTTTTAACCTATGTCATGGGTTTAATGATATATTATATAACTTTTACTATATAATCATTACACTCTTATACTATAATATGTTATTAATATAAAATTATATTATAATACACATGTATGATAGAACCTAACTTCAGACTCGATTCATCCACTCTAACAACGGTCGATCGATTCTAACCCGAATTGAATATTTATAGATTATATACCGATAGATCGATTAAAAAATTGATCGGTCGATTTGTGTTCGAACAGACAACCCGATTTACACTATAATTTCACATTTGCACGACCAAACTTAGTGCACATTAAGCACTTGCACTTTGTGATCGATGGTCGTGACCCACCAAATTTAAGAATTGTTGCACTTTTTAGATATGAGCATTTAATTATATGCATGATGCGACGGTGACCCGAACTAAGTTGCGATCTAGTATGGTGACTAAACGCGTGAAGGCTTAGAAAGCGGTGCTCCGCGGTGGAGCACGCGACATGGTGCCAAGAGGGCACGCGACGTCCTGGTGCCATAAGGCACGTGATGCGGTGCTTCGCGTATGAGCACGCGACGTGGTGCAAAGAGGGCACGCGACGTCTTGGTGCCATTAGGCACGTAGTGCGGTGCTCCGGGTTGGGGCACGCGACGTGGTGCCAAGAGGGAACGCGACGTCCAAGTGCTAAGGCACATGAAGCGGTGCCATGGTGGCACGCGATGTGGTGTCAAGAGGACACGCGACATCTAGCTTGTATGGCAAGCGATGCGGTGCCAAGAGTGCACGCGATGCGGCGCTAAGAGGGCACGCGGCATCTGGGTGCAATGACGGACCCGATATGGTGTCGAGTTAACGCGAGACACAGTCACGACTTAGACGTGATGCGGGGCCATGAGGGTACGCCATGTGGTGCCATGAGGGCACGCGATATGAGGCCATGAGGGTCTTGTGACATGGTGGTGACATGGACGCGACATGGTCGCGACTCAGTGCGATGTTGGACATGAGGCCATGAGGGCCTCGTGGCGATGGCGTGGTCGCGATGCGACACCAAGCCATGTGGGCTTGGAGGATGGCACTGGATGCCATGGTCAGAGGATCGTGTGCCATGTTTAATGGCGAGACACCACCTTTGTAGGTGTGTGCCACGAGCAGGAGATCGTGTGCCATGGGGGTATGACAAACCAATAGGTTTGAGGGTTTTCTGCTACTTTGCCTAAGTTGGTCTTTGGACCATATATAGGGAAGGAGCTGGAGCTATTCTCCACACATGGGGCCTTATGCTATGACGAGCGCATATGCTTTCTAGGTTAGGGGTGGGCCTAGAACATCACAGAGTAATGCGTATGATGGCGATGCCATGTGTCACCTGGGGTGAGGCTACCATGTGGCCCCGTGCCGGCGTCGCGGTGCACATGGGTCGGTGGCCTCACTGGGGCTCTCAAGGGCTATGTGGGACACAGTAGCGCACACTAGCTTAGGGCCTAGAGCAGATGTGTGCTGATCGTGCTGGCCTCACACGTTGGTTGGCTTGGATGGCATGAAGTGAGGCATGCCTTTGTCTTAAGCGAGGAACTAGTGCCTTCGCAGGTGAAGTCGACAAGCCAAGTGGCACCGTCGTGAGTAAACACGATGCATTCAGTGGGTTCGCCTCGAGTGAAGGCAACCACGACGCGGGAGTTCCCGTCCTCTAGGCGGGTGGTATCAGAGTGATGTTTGGATATGAGGTCTCGTTGTGCGCGGCAGCGAGATGTGGCACGGGCATGATAACCAATGTTAGGTTATGCCTTGTGACAAACTGATATCTGAGTTAGGCTGGCCTCGCTGTAGCGGCAGCGAGGCGCCGCACGGGTGTCGAAAAAAGTTATCCTGTGACAGTTGGTATCAGAGCCAGATCGTTCCGATTGGGACTACTTTGGCAAGCTAGAGCGATGAGGTGCGCTCTAATTTTGTGACAACCAGAGTTACTTGGGTGCAGTAGAGTTGCACATCTGCGATTGAGACTCGAATGAGTCGCACGCAGAGGGACGGTACTGCTGGGTCACTTGTCGCGAAAATGGTACTCGATGTTGGTTGGCCATGTGAGCCACGCGTTGAGTTAGCGGGTCGGTCCAGGATGGATGAACGCTAGTGATCTCTAACATGAGACGTTGAGTCACACAGGTGCTGAGAGCACCGTTGCCATGTAGGCATGGAGCACGGGCGATGCTCCGTTCAAATTTCGTGATGGTTGTTGCCTATAAGGGCTATACGTTGCGATAGCGGGTCGGTCCAAGATGGATGAACGCTAGTGATCTCTAACATGAGACGTCGGGTCACGTTGGTGCTTAGAGCACCATTGCCATGGATGGCAAGGAGCAAGTGGGATGCTCCATTTACATTTAACAACTTGTTGGCTGCAAGTGCCACACGTTGAAGTAGCGGGTCGGTCCGAGGGGGATGAACGCTAGTGATCTCCAACATGAGACGTTGGATCACGTTGGTGCTAACAGCACTGTTGTCATGAATGGCAAGGAGCAGGTTGGATGCTCCAATCTCACTTGAGAAGCTGAGATTTTGAAATCGGTCGCTGGCATATGACATGAGGGTCCGGACCGCTGGTATGCGGCAATGTAAGGATCAATATGTTGCGAGGGCCCAGGATCGATGACTGATTAAGTGAGCTATCACTGATTTGAGCTAAATTTGAACGAGTAGGGTCGGGCTCGTTGCCTTGTGTGACGATAAGGCACAATGTCCGCGAGTGACGGATGGCTGGACTAAGATCTAGCGTGGCTTCAGAGGAAAGCCACTGGATGAACCAGATGGGTACCTTCAGAGGAAGCGAGTCCCAGGTGATTCAGTATAACTTCAGAGGAAGCAAATACGAGAACCAGATGGGTATCTTCAGAGGAAGTGAGTCCCAGGTGATCGTTAAAATATTTGGTCTACGCGAAGGACCGTAAGCCGGGTTGCTAGAGCTGACTCGAGCCACACTATTGGGTGAAGACAGAGGTCGAGGTACTATAGTGTGAGAAGCAATGAGCTTCATAGATTGAGCAAGGTGCTCATGACAGGCTCTTGGGTGAAAACACAGAGGTGTTGAGGTACTAGAGCGCTGCAGGATCGTTGAGGGCTTGTGTGGTGATCAAGTCTAAAGGTCCAACAAAGTTGGGTTCCATCGGTTGCTACGATCGAAGGAGATAAGCCTACATCGAGGCACTAGAGCTGCAAAATTTGCTTGGGTGGCAGTCTCATGGTTGGAAACATACATCGAGGTACTGAAGTTCTACGAATCACACGCAGGTCAAACTCTTGGGTGAAGACACAGATGTATTGAGGTGCTAGACGGCAGTGCGAATGAAAGGTAGACTCCTGGGTGAAGATGGACTGTTGAAAACTTAGAGAGCTACGAGGGGCAATGAGTTGCGAAAGCTTGGTTGCTAACGATTGTCTTGCTTCCGATTGTATGAGGAACTGGTATATAAAGATACCTGGGTGAAATACTGTCCGGACCAAGTAGGCTAGAACACTACGTGGGGTGAAAACACTGAACATGGTTGAAGTACTAGCACAGAATTGTGAATCCATGCAGTGAAGTGCACTAAATGCGATTCAGATCCAAGTGTGCTTCGGTGAAGACCAGATTATGTGTTGAGGAACTGACGTAGGAGCTCGGATGCTGACGAGGACGTCAACGCATCGAGTGGGGGAGAGAAATGTGACCAAAATCACACCCCTATTGCATAGACCGAAGCACTAAAATGCTTCAAATTCAAAATTTTCTAAGCGAACTCTTGGGTGAAGACACGTGGTGTCGAGGTACTAGAGTGAGCTGTAATCACTAATGCTCAGTACATGGCATAGTGACGGATAGCATGGTGCGGAACCATGTGGATATGACCAAATTGATCCATCGAGGAGGTGAGAAACCTCGGGGCTAGATATTGGTGGAACACGTCTGCAAGAGAATGCGATGTGAGACTCAGTAGGGTATGTGGGCCAGAGGGTCCAAATACTATGTGTGTTGGTGACGAGGGCCACACACGAGCTAAGATAGGCTGATTTAGCATGGGACGCTAAGTGTAGCACAGGAGTACACTACGAGAAAAGTGACTCTGGATAGGCTTCTCATGGGGTGAAGACATAGGTCGAGGAACTGATGCGAGTCTTACTGTCAATAAAAATGTTGACACAACCAGATTGGTGGATGTGGCATGGTCCATTTCCTTGAGATACTGCGTCAACGAGGACGTTGACCTTATTGAGCCGGGGAGGATGTGATGGCCTCATTAATCTGTGCGCCAGCATGAAGGCATGACGACCTTGGAACTGGGCACATAGATAGCAAGAAGGCAAGCGGACCTTGTAAGCTAGCCGTATAGCATGCGTGGGCGCAGAGGCACGTGGCCCTGCGATGCGTGCATGAGTCCCTGATGCATGATGCGACGGTGACCCGAACTAAGCTGCGATCTAGTATGGTGACTAGACGCGTGAAGGCTTAGAAAGCGGTGCTCCGCGGTGGAGCACGCGACGTGGTGCCAAGAGGGCACGCGACGTCCTGGTGCCATAAGGCACGTGATGCGGTGCTCCGCGTATGAGCACGCGACGTGGTGCCAAGAGGGCACGCGACGTCTTGGTGCCATTAGGCACGTAGTGTGGTGCTCCGGGTTGGGGCACGCGACGTGGTGCCAAGAGGGCACGCGACGTCCAAGTGCTAAGGCACATGAAGCGGTGCCATGGTGGCACGCGATGTGGTGTCAAGAGGACACGCGACATCTAGCTTGTATGACAAGCGATGCGGTGCTAAGAGGGCACGCGGCATCTGGGTGCAATGACGGACCCGATATGGTGTTGAGTTAACGCGAGACACAGTCACGACTTAGACGTGATGTGGTGCCATGAGGGCACGCGACATGAGGGCCTTGTGACATGGTGGCGACACGGACGCGACATGGTCGCGACTCAGTGCGATGTTGGGCATGAGGCCATGAGGGCCTCGTGACGTAGTCGTGATGCGGACGCGACACGGTCGCAAGAGACGCTGATGCGTGACCTCGCAAGCCATGTGGGCTTGGAGGATGGCACTGGGTGCCACGCGCCATGTTTAATGGCGAGACACCACCTTTGTAGGTGTGTGCCACGAGCAGGAGATCGTGTGCCATGGGGGTATGACAAACCAATAGGTTTGAGGGTTTTTTGCTACTTTGCCTAAGTTGGTCTTTGGACCATATATAAGGGGAAGGGAGCTGTGGAGCTATTCTCCCACACATGGGGCCTTGCGTTGCGGGACGAGCGCATGTGCTTTCTAGGTTAGGGGTGGGCCTAGAACATCGCTGCAGCAATGCGACGCTGCGGTGATGCCATGTGTCACATGGGGTGAGGCTACCATGTGGCCCCGTGCCGGCGTCGCAGTGCACATGGGTCGGTGGCCTCACTGGGGCTCTCAAGGGCTATGTGGGACGTAGTAGCGCACACTTGTCTTGGTCGTCCGTTGATTGGCTTAGATGGCATGAAGTGAGGCATGCCTTTGTCTTAAGCGAGGAACTAGTGTATTGCATAGGGTGAAGCTGGACAAGCCAAGTGGCACTGAGGTGCTGGCATGTGTGTCGCGAGTAGACACGATGCATTCAGTGGGTTCGCCTCGAGTGAAGGCAACCACGACGCGGGAGTTCCCGTCCTCTAGGCGGGTGGTATCAGAGTGATGGTTGGATATGAGGTCTCGCTGTGCGCGGCAGCGAGATGTGGCACGGGCGTGATAACCAATGTTAGGTTATGCCTTGTGACAAGCGGTATCGAGTTAATTGGCCTCGGCATGGCGGCGCGCCGAGTGTCAAGTTACCCGTGACCATTCTCTCTATCAACTTTGATACCACCCATCGAGAGGACAGGAACTCCTTATCCATGATTACCTTCTTTTAAGGCCTACTATTTCGATGCATCGTGCCCCTTACGACACGTCAAATTGCACTTTTGTGTCATGCTTGGTCTGCTCAAGCTTCACTCTTATGTGCCATACACAAGTACTTCGCTTCGCAACAGAATGGCATGTCGCGCTACATGTCATCTCATACCAACATGTCCTGCCAAAATACCGACCCAGGCCAACCTCGTGTGCATTCCAAATTACTAACACACGTCCATACCCAACCCTCATGCTGCCATGCTCCACTGAGTCTAATGCAGCCCTCAAGTGTCCTCGCGAAGTTGCCCAACTGTATGCACCACGACACGTAGTCCGGGGTCATACTTCAACCTCGCCTTGGGTGCTACACGACATCATTGCGTCGACATCCTAGGCCCACCCTTTCAAGCATAGGAGACACTTGCGCCCCCTATGGCGACACAAGGCCCCAGTGAGTGAAAGACATTCATCCAATACCTCTCCCACATAAATGGTCCAAACATCATCTATGGGTAAACAACCTGAGAACCTCAAACCCCTTAGTTTGACATACTTTACCGTTCACACCACAACGCCTTGGATCGGTAACCCACCTGGTCATGTCGCGCTCATGTCACAACCCCTATCATCTTCCTATGCGACCATGTCGCGACCACCGCAACACGACCACGTTGCAAGGCCCTCCTGGCCCCATGTCGCGTGTCCTTCTGGCACCACATGTCGAGCCGTCCCGGCACCAAGATGTCTTGTGTCCTCTTGGCACTACATCGCGTTCTCCAAAACCCTATTTTGCAAGCTCGAGTATTGACCCCGTCATACCCTACTCATGAAATTCAAGTGCATCCACTTTGGTGATGGGCTCATAGTTTCTATGGCCTAATATATGTACTTTCAGAAATTCCATGAGGCACTATTACGTCATGCCCAAGTGAAAATAGGTTCAATTGTGTTTTAGGAGCTCTAACTTTTTGAAATGTTGTTGGGTGTGTGTGTATGTAAGCACTAAACACCATTGTATAATATATGCATACACTATAGCCATGTAGGATACTAACTATTATTTACTAAGTATAATATTTTATATACTGTCACTCGGTCACTCCTCAGCACCTATAAAGTTGCATTTAGTATTGCTACGCTATGAAGTATACTATATTAACTACGTACTAAATTACACTATTTGCTGATAAAAAATTATAGCCACATATTTTCATTTATTGCCAGCACCCATTTGATGACCTTCCCATTAATATGTTCTATTGACACTTTAACCAACCACCTCTTGCCATTGAACATCTTTCATTTCTTTCCAACAAATTCCCTAACATATCACAAATTCTGCAACTGGTACGAAGCTCCATAGCATGCTATTGGTGGGTGTGTCTGGTTTTTGAACAAAATGCTCCAACACATTGTAGTGATATGACATCCAAAACTTATACCATTGGGAACATTTCGTGACTCCAATAAAGTTGTTAGATAGTGACCCAAACTGAATAAAATCCACTGGAATTAGTAATGGAGCTTGATAGTGTGTTTATTCTTTGGTAACATCATGGAACTTTCCATTTTTTGTTTTTACTTTTTTAATCGACCATGAAATTTAAAATCGGATCATCTTCTTGACATATCGTTCCCAGGATGAGAAGAATGCATCAAGGTTTTTTCTAGAACAGGTGCCTCCACCTCGATCGTACGAGTAACGACAACTTTAATGCGTCTCTCCCTCGAACATCAAATAATAGTAGACAAACATTGATTCACAATTTTTTTATGCCTTTGTTGATAGTTTTAAGGCAATTCCCTTTATGTAAATTTATCAACTTCAATCTGTAACTTATGGACCGAATCAGTCAAAGCAATGATTTTATTATATTGTCTTGTGTAGCCATCCTTGTTGAATTTGATGAGGTGTGAAATATGATCATATTTCACACCCTAAAACCTATACTTAGCCACCCGATGAAAGTTATTTAATATATTTTATATATTTTTAGTGATTTATAAGTCGGGAGATAAATTGAGCATAAAATAGTCTAAGAGTTCAGAAAATAATGTCAAATTCATGCAACTATGGATCATCTAGAACTATAGTTTTAATCCTTGCATAGAGAAGCATATATATATTTGACGTGGAGTCGGCTAGGCTTGGAGCTGGCCATTTATGCAAGGATTGAAACTATAGGGCCGTTTCTGCAAATACGCAAACGTATAGGGCCGAAAGTGTAAATTTCCCTAGAAAAAATGTGGCTAAAAATCTATAGATTCCACGACCTTCCCTAGTTTTTCTTGAAGAACTCTTGCCAATTCTAGAGTAAGATAAAATAGAGAAAAATGTACGGTAGAGAGAGGAGGAGGAGAGACCGAGGGACTGAGAGAGGCATTGGAGAGAGAGAATGGTAAAGAGAGAATTGTTGGGGGAGAAAGAGAGAGGCGTTAGAGAGAGAAAGAAAGGTAGAGAAAGAGAACGGTAGAGACAGACTGGTAGAGAGAGAGACTCGTACAAAGATAGGGCTGCAAGAGAGCCAAGCCAACTCGACAACTCGGTTCGGCTCGATCCAAAAAATAAGAGTTTTTCTCTTTAGAGTTAGACAGTTTGTAGCTCGAATGAACAGAGCCGAACTCTAGCTAAGGCCGACTCAACCCGTTTCTACTCTATGGCTCGGTTTATATATTTAATAAGTAATTAATTTTGAGAGGTCTATTTTTCCCTTCAAAATAATTGAATAGAAGCTTAAAAAAATATTAGAAGAATTTTTTTTATAATATAATATATTTTGTTTGAAGCATGAGCTCAGAGAGCCGAGCTAGAACTTGAAATTTTTGAGCTCAAAGAGACTAGAGCCGACTTCCAACTCGGCTTGTATAAGATAGAGTCGAGCTAGAGTTGACCCGATCTCGGGCTCAGCTCGGTTGCAGCCCTATCCAGAGTGACTATGTTTTTTGAAAAGATTGTACAGAGAGACTTGGCCAGCTTTGAAAGTGCAATTTCGTTTTATTTGTTGCTGCAACTACATGAAGCATGTTATTAAAAAAAAAATTACATAAAACATGTGTAAGGATAAATTTTGATTTAGAGAGCCATTAATTGCACACATTTTTCAAGTGATTACATCGAATTTAAAGAAAAATTTGATATTTTAGAGACATGATATGTAAAAATACAATTTGGTTCGTCTGATTTGAAGTTCATGAGCAATAGATCTCTGGTATAAAAAATTAGAGCAAAACACGATATTTGTCATATGATCTATTATAGTCAATTGTTGAATTATATAATAACCTTTGACTCTATTTATTTAAATAATAAAAATTATATTTTATTTTAATCTTTTGCAATTAATATAACATTCAAATTCATCAAAAAAAGATAAATAAAATAAACCCTTAAAATCAAACGGCTTAGATATGATATTTTCACATAATAAAGGTTGCTAAACTTGTAAGGTTTTCTTTTAAATCTGGTGCAATCACTTACAAAGAGTGTGCGAGTAATTGAATAATTCGGATCAATCACTTATAACACGTATACAAGTAATGAAGTAATGGCTCCCTTATGTTTTTCCTGCAATATTTATGGAATCGCGTTTCCCGCGTGGAGAGTTTTGCTTGGCTGTTTTGTACGGTGTCAGAGAGCAAGCAAAAGAGCGAATAGCCATTTGTTCGTGCCGGCACCGATATAGGGAAAGAAGAGCCATGTGACAAACCCGGTCACAAACAGCTATAACCGGGCCATCGATTCACATTGGCACCGCGTCGGATTACAGAATGTGCTACCATGTGATTAATGAAAGAAAATTATAAAAAATAGACAATTTTGCAGACAGCTTATGTGACAAGGCATAATTAGCTACAGTGCTTGGGCTCTACTGTGTGTGCAGCGAATCGTGTTCCACATTATACACTATATAAAACCGTCTATTGATGAATAAAGGAGACTTGTATTTGTTTCCACTTGTTAGGTGCCACGTGGCACTACTCCACATAGCACCCACACTGTCTAGAGCTCGCATAGGGTCTCAATGCCTGTCCGGTGATGCCTTAAACGGGCCATTATAATTAGCCTCCTAGAGCTAGCCCATATATGAGCCGATTGCTAATCGGGCTGGGATAGTCGGCCCGACTAACTAATTGGGCTGGAATGGGCTTACCCTCTTAGCCCATATTTGGCCTATTGCACGATGGGCCCATTGACACTCTTAGGCTCACCACGTTAAAAGAAATATGAAGAATCATTCATAGTTGGAGGGTTTAGACTTTAGGCTCTCCAATATTTTGCTTTAGTTTGGTATGTAAATAATTATTTTGATGACTTGGATTGTTGAAAGAGATAAGCCACTAGAGCTTTCAAAATTTTAAACTTCTCACCCTTGATAAAACCTTCTACTTATTTGCTCGTGTTTGTAGTGCTCAATTTTTTGTAAAGGCCTTAGGTTGACAAAACTCATGGAAAAGGCTTTTTTGTTTCACTTTCCATAAGCTTGTAAATAAAAGAACTCATTCGAAGTACTATTTTTAAATTTTACAATGATTTGGTTTTATTTTTTTTCAAGTGTTTGGCTATAGTATATAAAATTATTTTCCTAAGGTATCATTATTCACACCATATGAACTTATAACCTTAGGTAATTTCCTCGGGCCAAAATTCGTTCATCTCTTTGAATTAGAACATAAAAATTATTTTTTGTCCTAACGTTGTACAAGATGGGCCTTGAGATTATGAGCATACCCTCAGATTGTTAGTTTTTTATTCTACGTGATACACATCTCAAACAGTAATTCTAAACTCGTGAGACATACATCAAGCTCTAATACAAATCACATGTCATTTTTTGGAATGGGTGCCACACGAAATAAAAAAATCGTCTATTGATATACCCATGATCTCAAGATGCATCATGTGGAAGATTGGGATAAAAAATAATCTCCTTTGTCAATGCATGTCGGTCGGAGGAGATGGAGTAAGGTTAAGATTTTACAGTGCAAATAAATGGTACGATTATGAGGTGATTTTATATCTAAGCCATCTGATATAAAGACCACGATCCACATATTTACGATGCAAAAGACTGGTGCGAAACTCGATCTCTATCATATGATTCGATACAATCAAACTATTGAATCGGATAGTGGCTTTGGAGTGCATTAAGTCATATGATAAAGATTTTGCTTGGCGCTAATCTTATCACTTATGATCTTTAGATAATGTCCTTCAAATTAAGTGGCTTAGATGGTTGGGTTACAGTTAAATCGTTTGATTTGAAGGTCATGATCTAATGTTTGGTGTCAATACTTTTCGACACAATCAACTGTTGAATTAAATAATGATTTTTGAATGTATCAAATAATGTGATGAAAATAATGTTTGGTGTCAATCTTTTTCACTTAAGATCTTTAGATCATAAGCTTCAAATCACATGATTTAGATGGAGTCCTAACATGGCACAAGTTTTACATGCTAATTCTTTCTTTTAAATTATGTGCAAGGGCCAACTTCACATGTACACGAAATAGTTGTCGAAACATGCTATATCATGCTCACTGTCACTTTTGGGGATGTGTGCCACGTGGAATTCACATGTAGTCGTCTGATAGGTTGGTCATGATCTCTAGATTTATTGCATTAAAGAGGGGATGAAAAATGATCTTTGTCATTTATATCAAGACAATCAACGCTTTTAATGATGCAAACCTCAAGCTGCATAAACTAATTTTTCAGTTGATGCAAGGAAGGAGTGTCTAAGTTTTTTCCCACAATATGGGCTAACAAAAATTTCAGGAAAATTTTTCCTGAAACTTTTATCCGGACAATTTCTATTGTTTTCCCCAAACAAGTGGGACCTATAGTGTTCCCAAACAATGGAAAAAATTCAAATCCGAAAAACTCATTTGCCAAACGAGGCCAAAGTGTTTGCTTATGACCTCCACTGACCATTTACATATCCCTTCAAGCGACATTTAATAACTTTTCCTTTTATGTCATTCTCGGTTTCCTCTTATATAGTCACTTCAAGCGACATCTAACTATCATCTTATCAGAAGTCCTTCTATTTAAGGGAAATTGTTGGGTCACACAATATTTTTATTGTTTTAATTATTTAATAACTATTAAAAATATCGAATAAATATTTAAATATGTAAAATATTTTCTTTTTATAACTTTAATATGTTATTTTAATTTTTTATTTTCTCAAAATTTTCACCTTTTTTCTGACTCAGCCACTTTTTTTTAACCTTTCCCAAGGATATTTATTCCTAAAACCACTTGGTCAGTATACCAGTTAATTGGTTCATGGATCCCTTTGTTGGACAGGTGTAATATGATTTTACACTTTATCAATTCTGCCATGTGATTTGACATCAAGAGACTTACATATTTAATAAAAACACATTTCTGTCGTATGAGTTTTCGGCCTATCTTCTACCAGTACAGATCTTAAACCATACAGTTGGAGATGTACAACTTACCTAGTATCAACGATAAGGCTGGTATAAATATGGGTATAATGGATAGGGTACCTTTGTTCGCCCTTAGAGGATTCCCGAAAGCACTTATGTACGAAACTCATATAAACCTGTTAACTACTTGGAATCAATGGATGGATATTATTTTTTACCCCAATCTTTCACATAATGAATTATGATCTTATTATCAGAAATTATATTTGAGCGTGATGAGTCATGTGATTTTATAGCCTCTTTTGTGGGATATGTGTGACGTGAAATGAAAAATAAACCATCAAATGGTATACTGTCACATGGCACAACCCGACACACATCTGTCACACTCATGTGGCACCTCGATCTCACAACGATGAGGTCAGTCTAACCCAATATCAGCTTTGATACCACTCACCCAGAGGACGGAAATTCTCCTATATGATTACTTTCTTGACTTAGGCCTATCATACGAACGCATTATGCCCCTTGTGACATGCATGCCCACACCTCTGTGTCTCACTTGGTCTGCTCTAGCTTCACCTTGTGTCATGCCTAGTACGTCGCGTGCAACAGTAGCATGTAACTCCTAATGTCGTCTCATTCCAACATGTCTCGTTGTCATGCTGAAATAAGTCCACCATTGTTTGTGACTCTCGCAATCAGCACACATCATAAGCATCCAACTCTCATGATAACGCTCTCCACAGTATCCCACATGACCCACGAGTGCTTCCCTCATAACTAGCCTATGTGCACCGTGATGCATAGCTCGCGACATAGCAACCTCTCTCGGATGATACATGACATTTTCGAAGCAACGTTCTAAGCCCACTCTTACAGACCTAGGAAATCACTGTGTACCCTTCAATGCAATAAGGCCCCATGTATATGAGAATAGCTTTGCAGCTTCCCTCCCATATATATGATCTAATTGTCACATCTAGCCAAATAACATAAATACCTCAAACGTATTGGATTGATATATTATCCATAGCACACAAGCCATGCAACACCAATACATACAAGTCAACTGTCCACGATCACGTGCATCTAATTGTCACACTAGCACACTACCTAGCTCGATTAATCATATTCGCCACACATAAGAGAGCACGCGATGCAACGCAAAGCCTATACACTTTCACGCTCGAGCGTCACACATCTACTCCAAGGCTAATGTAGTCATGCTAGCCAACCCGCTAGTTCCAAAGCCCACACACCTTCCTGCTAATATCAAAAGAGTTGATCACGACACATACTATCTTTTGGTATCAAAATCTATTGTGTGGAAGATTAGTGTTAAAAAATGATCTCCATTGTATGATTCGAAGCCATCAATTAGTTTATTAGGTGCTTTCAATAATTCTCGAGGTGTGAATAGAGGTACCTTAATGATTATGGGAGTGGCTACTTGCACATGAGATTTGCCTCATTGCATATAAATTAAAAAGAAAGACTATTTTTTTTGGAACATGTGCCCCATAAAATATCGTTTAAGCCATCTAATTTGAAGGCCACTATGTAAAGATCTACCTTGGATGAGGCAAAACATTTTGTTTCTTGTTCCAAAGTTCTTTACATCGTCTCCTTAAAATCAGACGGCCTAGATGTTCTAAGTGGCACGGGCACATAGTTGGTTCGGGCGTACAAACGAACATTTTTGATGAGGATTGTTTTGGCTGGCCCCAGGCTGGCGACTACCGTAAGTGTACTGGCCGTATAAATCAGTAGCAACTGATATTTTAAACAATTGGCATGTACATTTCAATTAATGAGACTTTGGTGGGGGCAATTTTACAAAAGCATACCATTCTTTTGCAACCGAAGATTCTTTCGAGGCAAGTGATGGTGTACCACAACAAGGTATCTTTGGTCTCTTGTTTTGAGATATGTTCAGTGTGAAATCAATATTTTCTCAAAATGATTGTTAGCAAAGAGATTTCCATTTCAATTTTGATTCAGTTATTTTCTTTGGTACGAGGGTTTTGTGATACACATTATTAAACAGTTTTCAATTTTTATTTATCTATTTATTTTTTGGATAACTTGGGCGTCCCAGCCTTTTAGACCACTCGACTAATCTTAGGGACACATGCACCTCTTGAGTTGGCATATGTTGGGTCAGCTGAAGATTAAAATCCCTAGGGTGGCCAAGGGTGGGCTTTTAATCTCAAGTCTCCCACTTCCTGAGGCAAATCTTCTAAGTAACATGTGAATTGGCTTGCTCGGCTGAGCCAAAATAGGGCCCATTGATTGGAACGATGGTAAATGGGTTGGGATGGCAAGCGCAAGGTGTGAGTTCGAACACGGGGAGCAGCCACTTCATACCGCTTCGTATGTCATGTACAGACTAACTCGGGCAATTGGCACTTTTTGGACTTAGTCCAAATAATAAAACTAGTAGCAGGAAAGGTAGCGTTTTCATGGGTTTCATGATATTTCAAGAAGGTTTCATGATATTTCAAGATGGTTCCATCGCTTTAATTTTAGAAGATTTCCATTGAACTTCAGTCCACTGTGCAACTCGCCAGAACTGATAAAGAAAACGATTAGAGAGAAACCCTTAATCAAGGTACCTGAAATAGTAGCACATACATGTGCTGACAGTGCGACACATGGCCATCATCCGGTAGTATATATTTGTGGTTAGCTTTGCAAGTGGTCGACAGTATCATGTCCTTTATTTTAGCACGTGACTCAGCAATCAGGGAAGCTCTATCAATAATTTAGAGCGTATTCTCAAAACATCTATATCTACAGCTGTGGCAATAGGCGCCTTGGGCCAGAGAACGGGCCCTGATAGTGCGTTTTATGTGAAAGCAGCACGAAAAGACCACAGGAGTTGTTGACAAGTATGATAGCCTCATAGGCCCCGCCTCTCCATGAAAAAGAATTACTTGCCGCTGAACATAAACATGTATATCCATTATGGCTTTCCTGAACCTCTCAGAAAAAAGGTTAAGAGAAAGCGCTGGACGTCCTAAAAAAGGTCATGCCAACACAGTTCTCAGATTGATTTTATATAGTGATTATATATATATATATATATATATATATATATATATATATATATATATATATATATACACAACGGTAACAAAGCCATAACTCGGACGTAATAAAATGAAAGTATTTCGTATACATATGACAGGAAAACCAGGTGAGTGGGGTCTAGGGGAACAGCTTATTTCACTTTCGAAACTACAAAAGAAAAAAAATCAGATACAATATTTTTCTCTCGGAGCCTCGGTGTTATCAATTTAAAAAGAATGCCTATAAACATCATTAAATCTTCATCAAACGTACATCTGAAGTGAAGTAGGGAGGCATTCCACCTCCAATTTGCTTATATATATCGGAACAAATCATTCAATACAGAGCACAAGATCTGGGATCTGCACTCAGGAGATAAGAAGGCGGAGAAGGGAAAGAATTGTGTACAAATGAACTAACATCAACGGTTCAATTATGGGCATCAAGAATCGGCACTATTGCTGATGAGAGCTCCACATGTGAGACACGAACTGCACTAATAAGCCTCTCAGGCAGCTCATCTACAGTGTTCGCCTGTCAAGAGCACCATACGAGAACATTTTGTTAACAATATAACTTGTAAAAGATGTCTGCAAAAATTAACGATAAATTTACACTCTAATCTATGAATTTAACTTCTTTTTTTTCTGCATTTGGCAATAAAATGAAGCAGAAATGAGGATGAATAAGGATTTTATAAATGGTAAATAGTAAAGGAGGTCTGCAGAAGTTAACCTTAAATTTAACAAAATATTATAGAATACAACTATTTTTCCAGCATTTCTATTACATTTCATACGCAAACCCATAATATTGCAGGAGTATATACCAACGATCGAGTGCCATGGAAACTTGCCCAAGGTCGATCAGGTACCCTCTAAAAAAATTAAACAGGCATTTTTCCAGCGTTGAATATTTGGCCAAAGGCACAAAATTTCTAATGCACAATCTTCAAGCGGTGAACCAAAAAATTTGACATGAGATGTGAAGGGGAAAAAGTCCAAACAAAATTCTAAGAACCTAGGGGAGTGGCAGAACCATTAGAGATGTGGTGTAACTCGCAATCACATGCCACATGATCTAGCATTAGAATGCATGGTTCACGTCATCCATTCGAATGGATTGTCCGATTAATAGAGGCCAAGAAGGCTGGGACTATGCGCTCGGTCGCAGCCCTTAAGGTTGCATCCAGACCAGCTGGACATCCTGTAGCAACCATCATGACGATCAGGTGCCACACAACTTAGACAAAATCGATCAGGTACGACCCAAAAAATTGGGGCATGATCCGATGCATAAACACCGTTGAAAATGTGGTCAAAGTTGCTCAAATTCAATGCACCAGGTTGTGTGCCCTATCTTTGACCCATCAAGTGAAGGGAAAAAAGTCCTAAAAACATGGTTTTGCTAAAATTACTTGCCATGTGGCTCATCACCCCAAAACAGGTGTCGTTTTGGGATGATCATGCCATGCGGCATGTAGTCTAGCACCCAGAAACAATGTTTTTGGGCTGTATTTGGGTGCATATCCCCGCCACACACACACACACACACACACACAGTTTTTAAGAGTCTTCCAATCAACCAACCCACCAGACAGTTTCCCTAAGGGAGGCCTTGGCTGGGGTAGTTTCAAGCAGGCCATGGTGAAGGTGGGAATGGATTGGAGCATGGCTGGGATGAGTACTTCACTTCCCGCTTAATAAGTCTTAGCCCAGGCTTGAGTTTTCTTCTCAACTGTCTATCCAAGCACTCGATTTTTCAAGGACCCCATGGACGCACTAACCCCGAGATCTACCAACGTGGTCCAACCCAACCTCCGACTCTGTCTTCTTTTTCATTTAGGAAACTCCCCTATCTTAGCTCCATTCCGCAAGCCAACTCGAAAGCTGTCTCACTAATGAACCCCCCGCTGCTATACACGCCACAAAGTAGTTATGTCCACATGATCCCGTTTAAAGTCACTGATTCTGCAAGAGCCATTCCTATGATAATGGTTGCTACATAGAAAGCAATTGCCCTTTTCCTGGACCTTTTATCCAGTTGTAGAGGGTCAAAGTTTTCTGGCTCAAATAGTTTCCTTGCAGCCTTGTTTAGTGGTTCCCCGCACTCGCGTGGGCTTGGTACGCCATGGGTGTAACAACTGTGATTGACGTAGGTGTCTTTCATAACCTTGACTATTAGCCTTAGGACTGGTGATTGCAAGGTGCTCGGCTTCTCAAATAGTAATGTTGGCTCGTCAATCCACCAAATGGCGCGGGCACACACACACACACCACGCCGCCCGCCCGCCCACCCACACACCAACATACCGAGACCGAGACACACACACGCACGCACCACACGCGCGCCCACACACACACACACACACACACACACACACACACACATATATATATATATATATATATATATATATATATATATATATAATTCCTTCAAAAATAATTGTATAAAGGCAATTTATCAGTTATTCAACAACCCAGGCTAGCATAATCTACACTCCGGAGCAATACTGTCGGCAAAGAACAAGTTGAGCCGTAGAGGCCTAGATAATCTGGATGAGACGTTAGTTGCGGCCGAGCGGCTAACCAAATTCCGCCAAAAACGAGAGAGAAAGGTGGACCAGACACCCAGAGACGGCACTGATAAGCAAAGGAGTAAGTCATATGACAGTGGACGTGAGCGCCTCAGTCAAGAGAGAAGCGGATACAAGAGGAAGAGAGAGAACCGACCACCAACGCAGGGTTGCTTTTTGTGTGGTGGACCACACCTGGTGCCCGAATGTCCCCAGCGCGCTGCCCTGAATGCGCTAGCCATAGAGCAGGTAAAAGGTAAGGAGAAGAAAGCTGATGATGAGGAGATAGTTTTGAGGATAGGATCGCTTTGATTATTGAATTATTGAGAGGGGGTTATACACCGCAGCCATGTTGGCGTGGGCCGTGGGAAGACTCACACACCAACAATGTACAGTTTTGCTACTTGAGGCGAGGCGAGGGCGCCAATGAACAATATAGCAGTGCATAGTTTTGGCTACTTGTGAAGGCACGACTGAGGTATCGAGATGCTTGCGAAGCAGAGGGGTGAAGGTCGGGCCTGAGGGACAGTAGCAGAATAGTGCCTTTTCGTCAACGAGGGCATTGACAGTTTTGAGTGGAGGGTGTGACGAGGGCATGCAGCGTGGCGTGGCCTGGCCAGCCGTAGGGCCTCTCGTCTATCCTAGTGCCGGGGGCACGTGATGTGGTGCCATGTGGGCACGCGACATCACAGTGTCGATGACCACATGGCACCACATCACGTGCCCCCGACACTAGGATAGACGAGAGGCCCTATAGCTGACCACGCCACGCTGCATTCCAACAAAAAATTCAAACCCATCTAGCAAATGCACAATGTAGATGAAGTGCCATCTCTGCTACAAAACAAAGAACACACATTATTGGGAAATGGATACACCAGTAGCGAAAGACTCAACTCTAGGAGGTGTGGAACACCCACCATCGTACCACACGAACCCACTTCCACCTCTTGCTTAGATAAAATGATTTTTTTTTTTTTTAAATAACCTTTTTTTTGTAGGCACGCGACGTTGGTGGGTCCTAACCCTTATTATTAAATCAATAAGAGAAGTTACGTAGGAGTATAAACACTAAAAAGTATTCATCTCTTCTTTGGAGAGATTATGAAGAATGGGAGGAATAATTCTACGGACAGAAGAAATTTTTAACGTGTCTATGTTTCCTCCATGGTTCGCGAGCCAATCAACACATTTGATCACCTCTCACCATCATGAGAGAATTTGTAACTATTAAATTGCTTATTTTCCTTATGGTATGTACTAACCATAGTCACAAAAGTCTCCGATTTTTTCAAAAAATCAGAAAAAGTCGGCGACTTGCAGTCATCCCAACTTTATCACCGATTAATCAGCCAAGTCGCGACTCGGCCGATTAATTGGCGATGTTTGAGACGTGGTCCGTTTTTTTTTCTTTTTTTCCACTTATAGTTAAAAGGGGGAAAAACACGTACACTTTGTATTCTTTCATAAAAAACCTTTAAAGTTTGCCTATTTTGTACTATTTTGTTCATTAAAACTATTATTTTAACTTGAAATAATATTATGATATACTTTTAACTTTTTTTTATTTCCTCAATTTTTTCCAACTTTGACTGATTTTTGCCAAATTTTCCCAACTTACACCCTTGCTGATTCCTCCACGGAACCTTGCATTTGCTATTAACACAATCTACTCCAATCTGATTATCCAATTCAATATCAATTCTCTTTAATCCAAAATCAATTGCCATACTCAATCCTTCCTTAATCATCGGAAGCTCAATATCAAGGATATCAGAATTCTCCACAGGTCTGGCAAACCCACCTTGGATCTTCCCTTCAAAGTCTCTGATCAGGCCTCCTCCCATACCAGCAGCCATATTGGACAATGACCCATCCGTATGCACTTTGACACTTCCCCTAGCAGGTGGAAGCCACCTGCACATCTTAGGAGTACAATTGATCAGCTAGTGTTGTATTCTCCATTGTGATAAAAGTTGTTGATCATCAATCTTCACATCAGAACACTCTGAAGCCTCCATTCGAATCGTAATATCCTCATCAAATCTTCTTAAGAGTTCCTTCTTGTTTACTTGCATGCCCACCAAATTTCTTTTATTTCACTCAGCCCACACATGCCATATGGTAGCTGTGAATCCAATGGAGACAATTCTAAATTTGCAGTTATTACCGTTAGATCTATCCACACACAATTGCGACTCATCTTCGATAGTCCCAATATTAGTCCTTCTGATCAGGAGCCTTGAAAGCAGTGACTTCCAGATCCATTTCGTATAACTGCACCCATAAAAAGGTGATTATTCGCTTCGCGTTCCGACAAGCAGAGAACACATCTCGAAGGTATCAGCATCCCTCTTCTAGCTAGCTTTTTCATCGATTAACTGCCAGCCAAGCACACACCGAGTGCCTCAGGATGTTTGTTGAGTTGCAGATCAATTTAGGGGAGTTGACAGCCAGGTTTTCTTCTCTAATATGATTCCAAGCTGACTTAAGAGAAAATTCCCCATCAGTCGTATCAGTCCAAACAAACTTGTCCTCACAGCAATCAGATGGCGTAGGGTTTGCTTTAATTTCCTCCCACACCCTTTCCATCATCAAGGTAGACGGTTCTGGTAGCCTCCATTTATTATTTGTGATATCCACCACCATTGCGTTTTCTTCAATACCCAAATGGCATACTATTATTCTTCCATACTTAGCAATTAAGGAATAGTTTCCAAGCCATAGGTCTATCCACAAGTTGGTATTCTTCCCATATCTGATAATGGTTCAAACATTTTCCTTGATTGTATTTCTCACGCCCATAATTCCTTTCCACAACCAAGAGTATCCTTCTTCCGCAAGAGAAATACGCTTTTGCATCCCAAGTGTCCTCTCAGATTGGGACTTTGAACTTGAACACTAGAAGTCAAAGTGCCAACTACTCACACAAGCCATTCAATTTGCGTCATTCGCTAGAATCTCCATTGACTATTGGAACCATGCAGTTGTTGTTAGTCTAGCCCATGTGGTCAGTTGGGTAGCCAATCCATGTCCGCTCGTCTGCTGTTTGCTTGTTTTTGCAAGGTCAAAAGAGACTTAAACCACGGTCTTTTATTGTTGATCTTTTACAATCTACTGTAATAAGGACTAAAAAAATTGCAACATCACTGGGCCTCACCGCTTAGCCCCGCTCAGCTCCACTCCAGGAGGTCAGCTGCCTAGGGCCCGCATAACCATGATACAGACTCATAATTTTTGAAATTGAGATTTCACTTTTAGGAATTCCAGAGCATAGTTACAACTCTTGTTTACCAAGTCTGGTGCTCTCTCTATTCTTGTGGAGGATTACATGTGAAGGTATGTTCCATCTTCCAGTTTCTCCTTTGGTTCTGGGTGAATGCATATGCTTATTAACAACACTGACTTTGTAAGCAATGTCTGGGAGGCGTCATAGTCAAGTATATCCACTTCCCTACGAATCGCTGGCACATTCTGACGTCCTTGAGGAGTTCGCCACCATCCATAGGTGTAACCGCTGATACATCCTAACATCCCAATCTTCACTAGCATGTCAAGAGTGTACTTTTGTTGGGATAATACAATCCTTTTCTTGGACCTTGTCACTTGGACACCCAGAAAGCATTTGAGTGGACCGAAGTCCTTAATATCAAATACTTTATTCTGACAATGCTTCAACTTTATAATTTCTTCACTGTCATCTCCTCCAACAATGATGTCATTCACATAAACAACCAGCACAATGAAGTGAGCTCCCCTTTTATAAACAATGTATGATCATAATGACACCTTCCGTACCCGAACCTCAACATTGCATCACTGAATTTTCCAATCCAAGCCTGAGGAGATTGTTTTAGGTCATAAATTGCCTTTTTCAACCTACAAGCCTTGCCTTTCTCCCATAAAAAGTTAAAAAGGAAGGCTCATATAAGCCTCTTCCTTCAGGTGACCATGTAAGAATGCATTGTTGACATCCCGTTGGTATAACGGCCAATCGCTGCAAGCCACAAGGGATAGAAAGGCAAATGTATCATGGTAATCAATGTCGGGTGTCTAAGTTAACGCCCTGTAAGCAGCCTTGCTTTGGACCCTTCTTTAGAGCTATCTGGCCTATACTTTACGGTGTTGACCAACTTACATCCAATTATTCTTTTTCTACAAGAAACTCCACAACATCCCAAGTCTCGCCATGGTCCAGAGCTTTCATTTATTATACCATAGCTTCCTTCCACTGTGGTTGTGATAGGGCATCAAAGACACTAGAAGGTGTAGAAATGGAATCTAATGAAGGGATGAAAGATGAGCCATGCAAAAAAAAAATTGATGACACAAACCTACTAACGGGATGGCGGGTGAACAACCTGGAGGCTTTTCTTAGGTAAATAGCAAGGTCCAATTCATTTCGTGGAGAGAGAACACCATTTGGTGAACTTGCTACATGTGAAAACACTCGATCTGGACTTGCTTCCATTGAGGGTACTTGATCTATAGCCTGTGGAAAAGTCTATTCTTTTCATCTTAAAGGCTTCACCTCGGAGAAAATTTTGCCTTTGCCAAACTTATCAAATATTCCTGTTCCATTGCAGTATCTTGTTCCTTTGAGGTCCTATCATTTGCAAATTCATCAACGAAAGATAATACAGACATAGTGTCTCTTCCTTAGACTACCCCTGAAGATGGCACTGTGGAAGAGGATAAAAGGAGATGGATTCAAAAGAGGTGACATCCACGGTAATATACACTCTCCCAGAGATGGGACAGACATTCATATTCTCTTTTGAGTAGGAGGATGAGCGAAGAAGATGCACTTGGCAACTTTGTGAGATAATTTTTCATGATGATATGATGGGATATGGGTAAAACATACATACCCAAACACATTAGATGGAATGAGAAAGAGGCGATTTTGAGGGCACAACTTGTAGGGAGACTTACCCTTAATTATGGGAATAAGCATCCTATTTTGGCGGTGAGAACGACATCCCCATAAATGCTTTGAAACATGCATACCAATTAGCAGAGCATGAGCAACTTCAAGCAGAAGTTGCCAACTTCAAGTCAAAGTTGCAACTTCTTTCAGCATTTCATTTCGTTGGGGAGTGTAGGGGCATGTGGTTTGCCACTCAATCCGGTCTGGAGGTAAAACTAAAGATGGTGGGAGGCATATTCTCCACCATTATCAGATCTAAAAACCTTCATGAGGGCATGTTATTGAGTTTTGGACCAACTTATGAAAAATAGGAATAATAAAGGCAATTTCATCATTAGATTTCAACAAATAGATCACAGTAAAACGGGTGCAACCATCGATGAATGAAACAATCTATCAATAACCACAAGAAGCAACTATGGCTGACGGGGACGCCGAATACGTGGACATCGCTTTTGGACCACATCGCTTCTACCGGCATCTAAAGAAACAAAGAGAAAGCCCGAATACTACAGCTTCAAGGGAGAAAATGAGGCAAAAACCGTCATCAGGCGATGAACGTTCGTAGGTTTTGGACGGACATCCGCAAATAAAGGATACCACTGTTTTTTTGAGCACTGACATCCGTGACCGTCACGGATGTCCGTGATGCTGGTGACGGACGTCTGTGAGCTCCAGGACAGGCGTTCATGGAGATCTCCACCCAGCGACGGAAGTTCTTATTTTTTGCGAAAATTTTCCTTTTTAGCCTTTTAATATTTTAGGATTCTTTTAATTCGAGTTAATTAGTAGTTGCCTATTTAAAGAGGCTTGTAAACACAGTTTTTTCAGTTTTGAATATATTGAATGACTTATAGCCTGAATGGAGAGAGATTCTTCTTCTTCCCCGTGATGGATATGGTGTGAGGCCAAGGGAGTAATTCTTGTTTATTTTTCGTTACCTATTTTCTTATCATTGCTATTCTCTATCTCTGTTTTACCTATATTGATCCCCTATTCTAAAACCCTAATTCATTCAAAACCCTAGTTTTCATCCGAACCCTTAAATCCACCCAACCCAACAGCCCTAGTGAGAACTAGCAACTTTACATCGGATTAAAGACGAACTCCCAAGCCTGGAAAAGCTAGAGCACTATCTCTAGGCATGGATCTTACCGTAAAGCTAACGGGACTTGCTCATCGGATTGGACCCTAGCGGAATCTCACGTGATCTGCCTATCAAATTTCTTAGAACCCTAAGGTATTGAGATAATTTTGCGATTAAGGTTGTTTTAATCTTTTTAATTTCGGCAAACCCCATTAAACCATTATTCGCGCATTTTAGGGTTCCTATCCTACATCAGTTTTGGTATCAGAGCCCTAGGTTTCTAGGTTAGGGCATAATTGCTTGTCATATTTCATTCTGTTGCATTCTTTCCTATTATGAATCCATACTGCATTCCATATTAGAACCCTAATAGACATTTGTGATCACCATGGACTCATGTGAGATTCTCGATACTCTCAGAGGAATGCGAGAAGAGTTGGGTGCAATTAATGAGCGATCGAATACCATAGAGCAAACTCAGGCAGCATTAGGGGTTTCTAATGGTAGGCTGTGTGACCGAATCAACCAGTTAGATGGGTTTGATGAGCACGGTGATCAGCGTCGAGAGCGTGAAGGTCCATGCCTTAAACACAATGGTCGCCAAGATGATCGGAACTGGAACCGTAGAAATCATCGTAGAAATGACTACGACCCCAAAGTGCAACTCCTCAAGAATTTCCGAGTTGACATTCCAACCTTCGATGGAAGAATGAACCCTACAGTCTTTCTCGATTGGCTTTCCGACATGAACCAACATTTTGATTGGTATGGTATAAATGATGACCATTGTGTCAGGCTCACTAAAATGAAATTGATTGGTCAAGCACGACTTTTCTGGATCAATGTCGAGTGGATAAGGGTGAATGCGGGTTGTCCTCCCATTACCTGTTGGGACAACATGAAGGAAAAACTTCCTGAGAAGTATGTTCTTTTATCATACCACCAGCGCCTCCTCGACCAGTAGCAAAACTTACGCCAAGGTGGCATGCCCGTGACCGAATACATTGGCAAGTTCGAAGAGTTCATGATGAGGGCCTAGGTATCGGAAGACCCTAAACTCACTCTCTAGATTCAGCACTGGGTTGCGATTTGAATTGCAAAAATAGTTTATTTCTCACCCCATGGAAACACTTGAAAGATGTTCGCCGTTGTGCAAGACCATGAACGGTATTTGAAACCATCGGTGGTGAGGCGAAGCGAGCCACAATACACTGTTTGTCGCTCCGGAGAGGGACGATTTAATGTTGGAAATCCGCCTCCCAAACTTACACAACCTGTCCTTACCAATACGAGGTTGGAAGGGGAAAAGGTGTAGTCAGAGAATCCTCTAAGGATAGCTCTCAAGTTAAATCTTATAAGTGTCATGGGATGGGACACTTTGCCGCCCAATGTCCAACGAGGGACCCCCATAGGAATCCCTTCATTGAGGGAGAGGAGGATGAAGGTGAGATAGTGGTTGAAGAAGAAGTGTTTGAGCCAGATGTCACACCCAGCGATGAGGAGGGTGATGATAGTGGTCGTGCTTTAGTTGTGAGGTGTGCCCTTGCACAACCTCAACGGGATGAAAAGCAAGACTGGTGAAGGGAGAATATCTTCCACACCTTTGTCAGATTGGGGGAAAAGAGTTGTAAGGTCATCGTAGACAGCGGTAGTTGCACCAATGTAGTGTCAACTCACACCATAAGCCGCTTAAGGCTTACACCCGAAGCACACCTAAGACCTTATAAAGTTGCGTGGGTTGACTCTTCATCCATTCCCGTGTCGAAAAAATGTCATGTGTTGATTCAATTGGGTTCTTACTCAGACACCTTATGGTGTGATGTAGTACCGATGGATGTGGGTCATATCATTTTGAGTAGGCAGTGGCTCTACGACATGGACATGACCCTTTTTGGTCGATCAAACATATGTACGTTTATGCATAAGGGCAAAAAGATCATTTTACACCCTTTGCCTCCCAAAACACCATTGACCAACAAAGTCGAGAACAAGGGCAAAACATCTAAATCCATCAATATTATGAGCCCTTCGGAGTTTGAAAAGGCTTCTTTGGATGAGAACATGGTCTACGTTGTCGTCACTGTCGAGAAAGCTCTCAAGTCTATAGGTGAACACCCCAAGGAGGTTGAACCGATTTTAAAAGATTTTACAGATGTCTTCCCCGAAGACTTACCGAACAAACTCCCTCCAATGCGTGACATCCAACACACCATAGACTAAGTTCCCGAATCCACCTTACTGAACCTGCCCCACTACAGGTTGAATCTGATAGAACATGCCGAGTTAACGTGACAAATTAATGATCTCCTTAAAAAAGGCTCATTCAAGAGAGTCTGAGCCTTTGTGTCATATCTGCGCTACTCACACCTAAGAAGGATGGAAGTTGGTGAATGTGTGTAGATAGTCGGACGATTAACAAAATTATGGTCAAGTATCGGTTTCTCACACCGAGGCTTGACGACATGCTAGATATGATGGTTGATGCCACTATCTTTTCTAAGATAGACCTCAAGAGTGGTTACCATCAAAGTCTGAATCCGCACCGGTGATGAGTGAAAAACCGCCTTTAAGACCAAGGATGGTCTTTATGAGTGGACGGTCATGCCTTTTGGGCTTTCTAACGCCCTGAGTATTTTCATGAGGCTCATGACCCAAGTGTTGAGACCCTTTTTAGGCAAATTCCTTGTTGCGTATTTCGATGACATATTGATTTATAATCATGACAAGGAACAACACTTGAACCACCTTAGGTTGGTTTGCGAAACCCTAAAGGGTGAGAAGTTGTTTGTGAATCTCAAAAAGCACACCTTCATGCAACGTTCCATTGTCTTCTTGGGATTCATTACCTTGATCGATGGAATAGTTGCGGACCCCGAAAAGGTTAAAACCAAGAACATATACGATGTCCGCAACTTCCATGGTTTGGCTACTTTCTATTGTCTCTTCATCAGAAATTTTAGTACCATCATGACCCCAATCACTAATTGCATGAAAAAGAGGGATTTCCAATGGGGCAAAGCTGCGACAAAAGCCTTTGCCGATATCAAACAAAGGATATGAGTAGTGCACCCGTCATGCGCTTGCCGGACTTTTCAAAAGTCTTTGAAGTTGAATGAGATGCGTTGGGTGTGGGTATAGGAGGAATGCTTAGCCAAGAGGGTCACCCAATGGCCTATTTTAGTGAAAAGCTTAATGAGGCGAAGCAAAAATACTCCACCTATGACAAGGAGTTCTATGTGGTCGTTCGTTCCTTATGGTATTAGAAACATTACCTTAGATCGCAAGAATTTGTGATGTTCCCCGACCATGAAGCCCTACGCTTCTTAGCTTCTCAGAAGAAGCTAAATCTGAGGCACGCGAAATGGGTTGAATACCTCCAAGGGTTCACCTTCGTGTTGAAGCACATGGCCGGTGTTGAAAGCAGGGTTGCTGATGCGCTTAATCGTCGAGTGACGACTTTGCACTCTATAAGCACCGAGGTCGTCGGGTTCGAACGATTAAAGGAAAAGTACCCCGAGTGCCCAGATTTTGGAGTAGAGTACACTGCTGTCCTTAGTAACCCGACTAGCACACGCTCCGCGTACACCATCCAGGATGGGTAGTTATTTAAAGACACTCACTTTTGCATCGCTCGCACTTCATTGCGTGGCTTCCTCATTTGGGAGTTACATGCCGGAGGGTTAGCCGAGCATTTCGTGCTTAATAAGACCGTTGCGCTCATAGAGGATAGGTTCCTTTGACCTAGCCTAATGAGAGATGTCGCCCGGGTTGTCAAACATTGTTGTACTTGCCAAGTGTCGAAACAGAGTAAGTAAAATATTGGCTTGTACACCCCGTTACCCGTGCCATACACACCGTGGCAAGACCTCTCAACGGATTTCGTGCTCGGACTTTCCAAAACCCCAAGGAAGCACGATTCCATCTTTGTTGTAGTTGACCGATTTTCCAAAATGGCCCACTTCATACCATGTTCCAAAGCCTCCGATGCTTCCCACATTGGTAAATTGTTTTTCGCGGAGGTAGTGTGCCTTCATGAGTTGCCCAAAACCATCATTTCTGATAGGGACGTCAAGTTCACTAGCTATTTTTAGAAGACCCTTTGACACAGAATAGGAACACTGCTCCCATTTCCGTTGGCCTATCACCTCCCAAACGGATGGCCAAACTGAGAGTACCAATAGGAGTTTAGGAAATCTCCTTCGCAGTCTTATCGGTGATCATGTTAGGACCTTGGATATCATTTTATCCATAGCTGAGTTTGCCTATAATAATTCTGTCAATAGGTCCATAGGCATGAGCCCCTTTGAAGTTATACATGGTCATAAACCTAGGACACCATTAGATTTGATCCTCATGTCAATGTCATAGAGTATCTGAATCTGTCGATGCATTTGCACAATACATTCATAACTTGCATGCCGAAATTCAACAGAAGTTTAATTAAAGCAACAATCAATACAAATTATCTGTTGATACTCACAGGCGTTTCAAGGAATATCAGGTGGGTGATCAAGGAATGGTCTGAATTAAGCCTGAACGGTTCCCATCAGGATCCGCAAAGAAGCTCCAACCTCGAGGTGCTAGCCCCTTTAGAGTTTTGGCAAGGAGTTATCCTAATGCATATGTCCTAGAGCTTCCTCCAGGTACGGGAGTTAGTTCAACATTCAATGTGGAAGACCTAGTTCCTTACTTGAGATCAACCCCACCTCCTGAAAACCCTTTCCAGCCCTCTCATAGCCCCAACCCCACCCAAACCTTACAACCGGTACCTCTCCCTTCTCCAAGCAAAAAAAGATAAGATGTGATTAAGGATATATTAAATGATCATGCCGTATCCACACGTGATGGAGGATTTCTGAAATACTTAGTTAAATGGGTCGAAAAAACGGAGTCTGAAAACACATGGATCCATGAGATTGAGGTTCGCCGATTGGACCCCGACTTGCTCGATAGCTACCACGAACTCGTTTCATCAGTGATGAAACCTATTTGGTTCGAGGGAATTCACGGGAACGCCAAATACGTGGACGTCGGCTTTGGACCACATCACATCTACCAGCGTCGAAAGAAACGAGGAGAAAGCCCAAGTATTACAGCTTCAAGGGAGAAAAGGAAGCAAAAACAGTCATCAGGTGACAGACGTCTGTAGGTTTTGGACGGACGTCCGCAAATAAAGGATACCACTGCTTTTCGAGCACGGACATCCGTGACCCTCACAGACGTCCATGATGCTGGTGACGGACGTCTGTGAGCTCCAGGACGGATATCTGTGGAGATCTCCGCCCAGCGACAGAAATTCTTATTTTCTGCGAAAATTTTCATTTTTAGTCTTTTAATATTTCAGGACTCTTTTAATTTGAATTAATTAGTGGTTGCCTATTTAAAGAGGCTTGTAAACACAGTTTTTTTAGTTTTGAATATATTGAATGGCTTTTTGCTTGAATGGAGAGAGATTCTTCTTCTTCCCCGTGATGGGTTTGGTGTGAGGCCAAGGGAGTGATTCCCGTTTATCTTTCGTTACCTATTTGCTTATCTTTATTATTCTCTATCTCTATTTTGTCTTTAGCCTTTACCTATATTAATCCCCTTTTCTGAAACCCTAATTCATTCAAAAGCCTAGTTTTCATCCGAACCCTTAAATCTACCCAATTCCACAACCCTAGTGAGAACTAGCAACTTTACATCGGATTAAAGACGAACGCCGATGCCTGAAAAAAGCTAGAGTACTATCTCTAGGCCTGAATCTTCCCGTAAAGCTAACGGGACTTGCGCATCGGACTAGACCCTAGCCGGATATTGCGTTATCTGCTTATCAAATTTCTCATAACCCTAAGGTATTGAGATAATTTTGCGATTAAGGTTGTTTTAATCTTTTTAATTTCGGCAAAACTCTATTAAAGCATTATTCACGCATTTAGGGTTCGCATCCCGCGTCAATGACCCTCAAACATCAGTGTACAATGTGAAATAGAGAAGTGCTACAGTTACCACTAAAATGGTAGGATGCTCAACGATATTTTGTCATCTGACATATTTCACATTGAAAGTTGAACCCATCATAGGAATGAAATTTTGCTGGGAACAATAGATGTAAACACTATAAGGGAAGACGCCCAAGAAGAATAACATCCTCAGTGGACAAAGTAGCATCAGCTATCGATCCCCAAATCTGATTATCTTCAAACAAGGATAATCCTCTTACCTTTCGACCACAGATGCAAGGTAAAAATGGTTACATAGCAATTGAGATGTTTAGTGATCCACTATCAGAAAGGAAATTTATTGGCATCATTGGAACATGTAAGATAGAGTCTAGGGACAATAGACCAAAATTAGTAGTCCCTCTACCACCGAAAAGAACTAGAGATCCATCAGTTACACAGACACTATACAGTGGAGGCAAGGAAGCTAAGGAATGGACTCAAAGATGATATACCAATCATGTGATCAGTTGGGCCGGAATAAATGATCTAGGAGGACTGAGGAGAAATAAAGGCACGAACCGATCCTACAATACCTGTTTCAGCTACACAGGAATGGGATGGCAATACCATATTTGCATTAAACTCTTGATTTCCCACGGTGATGTTGAACATCTTCTCTTTCAATTCTGCCAGACCAAAAATCTCCTCTTGAGGAGACAAACCACTGAACAAAGCTGATAATACACTATCAACACGGGTTATACAACACTCAAACGTGATTCTAACAATACTTCAAAAGAGGTGATCTGACGCAAGACGGGAACCCTAAAATTCGTGATTATCATTTTATGCGAATTTGCCGAAATTAAATAAAATTAAATCAAGCTTAATCTCAAAACTATCTTAAATAGCTTAGGATTCAGAGAATTCAGGTTGGTAGATCACGCGAGATCTAGTTACGGTCCAGTCCGATGCGCAAGTACTATTAGATTTGAGGCGAGATCGGCCTAGAGATAGAACTGTAGCTTTTTCCAGGCTTGGGCATTCGTCTTCGATCTGACGTAGATTCGCAGGCTCTAACTAGGGCTTTGGAAATAGGTGTATGGTTTGTAATAGGCTTATGGTTTGGTTTATTGTTTAGAAAAGGGTTTTGGCTTTTGTGGATTAGGGTTTCTGAAATCTAGGGTTTCAGAATCGAAGGAAGAATTTAGGTTATGATTTAGAGAAGCACGCAAAAATTTAGATAGCAAATATGATAGAGAAAATAACAATGGCTTTCGGGAATCACTCCCTTGGCCTCACACCAAACCCATCTCAGGCGAAGAATATTCAAGCATAAAAGCATTCAACATATTTAATCAACTAATTAAAAAGTCTTTACAAGCCTCAATATATAGGCCACCAATAATTAAAATTCGAAATAAAGAGTCCTAATACTAATAAAATACTAAAAAGAAAAGTTTTCGCAACAAAAACTCAAAATTAGAAGTTCACACGACGGATGTCGGATGTCCGTGAGCGTTCACTTAACGCTCGTGACCCACAAAGCAAGGGGGGCAAAATCACGGACGTCCGTCACTGTTCATCGTGAACAGTAAATTTTTTTTTTTTTTTTTTCTGAAGTTGAACTTCTGTTGCGGTTCAACTTCAATGCTCTCGATCTTGACGTTCCCCGTCATTCTCCTCCATTCAAAATGTTTCATCACCGTTGAAACACGCATGTTGTACTCGGACTCGGGCTCCCTCTCCTCTTTTTTCGACGCCGGTAGAAACGATGTGGTCCGAATCCAATGTCCATGTATGTGGCGTCCCCGTCAATTCCCCTGGACCAAAAAGGTTTCATCACCGATGAAACGCGCTCGGGGTTCAAGCGACGAAGTTCATTTTCGTGAACCCAAGTGTCTTCGAACTCCAGTTTGCCGACCCATTTAACCAAGTACTTCTGGAATCCCCCGTCATGTGTAGAGACAGCATGATCGTTGATTATATTCTCTATCTCATCTGATCTCTGTCTGCTTGGGGCAGGAAGAGATATAGGTTGCAAGGTTGGATTGGGGCTGGGACTAGGAGGTGGCTGTTGTGGGTTTTCAGGAGGTAGGGTAAAACCCAAGTAAGGAACCAAGTCCTTCACATTGAATGTTGAACTAACCCCCGTACCAGGAGGAAGCTCAAGCACGTATGCATTAGGACCACTCTTAGCCAAAATTCTAAAAGGCCCAACGCCTTGAGATTGAAGCTTCTTTGCGGATCCCGATGGGAACCGCTCAGGCCTAACCCGAACCATCACATAATCACCCACATTAAATTCTTTAGAACGCCTGTGAACATCTACAGATAATTTATATTGATTGTTGCTTGAATTAATTTTCTGTTTAATTTCGACATGCAAGATATGAATATGTTGTGCAAATGCATCGGCAGACTCTGACACTCTATGGGATGCAAACATGGGGATCAAATCTAATGGGGTCCTAGGCCTATGACCATGCACTACCTCAAAAGAACTCATGCCTATGAACCTATTGACAGAATTATTATATGCAAACTCAGTTGTGGGTAAGATGGTATCCCAGGTCCTAACATGATCACCAACAAGACTACGAAGGAGATTCCCAAGACTCCTATTGGTGCTTTCGGTTTGGCCATCCGTTTGAGGGTGGTAAGCTGTTGAGAATTGGAGCAATGTGCCCATAATGTGCCCAAGGGTCTTCCAAAAATAACTCATGAATTTAGCATTCCTATCAGACACAATGGTTTTGGGCAACCCATGAAGACGCACTACCTCCGCGAAAAACAGTTTAGCAATATGAGATGCATCGGAGGTTTTGGAACAAGGAATGAAGTGAGCCATCTTGGAAAATCGGTCCACTACGACATAGATGGAATCGTACTTCCTACGGGTCTTAGGAAGTCCAAGCACGAAGTCCACAGAGAGGTCTTGCCACGGTGTATGTGGCACGGGTAAAGGAGTGTACAAACTGGTAGTTTGTTCGGTATGTTTTGACACTTGGCAAGTACGACAATGTTTGACAACCCAAGCGACATCTCTCATTAGGCTAGGCTAAAAGAACCTATCCTCTACAAGCGCAACAGTTTTATTATCCCCGAAATGTCCGGCCATCCCTCCAGCATGTAACTCCCAAATGAAAAAGTCACGCAATGAAGTGCGAGGGATGCAAAGGCGATTGCCTTTGAATAAGTACCCATCCTGGATGGTGTACTCAGAGTGTGTGCTGGTCGGGTTACCAAGGAGAGCAGTGTACTCAACCCCAAAATCTGGGCACTCGGGGTACTCATCATTTAACTTTTCGAACCCGACGACCTCGGTGCTCATTGTGCGCATAGTCACCACTCGCCGACTAAGTGCATCAGCTGCTCTATTCTCAGCACCGGCCTTATGCTTTAACACGAATGTGAACCCTTGAAGGTACTCAACCCACTTCGCGTGCCTTGGGTTCAACTTCTTCTGTGAAGCAACAAAGCGTAAGGCTTCATGATCAAAAAACAGCACAAATTCCTGCGGTCTAAGGTAATGTTTCCAACACCAAAGAGATCGAACGACCGCATAGAACTCCTTGTCATAGGTGGAGTATTTTTGCTTCGCCTCGTTAAGTTTTTCACCAAAATAGGTCACGGGGTGACCCTCTTGGCTAAGCACTCCTCCTATGCCTACACCCAATGCGTCGCATGCTACTTTAGAAAAGTTCGGCAATTGCATGACGGGTGCACTACTTATTCGTTGTTTGATCTCAGCAAAGGCTTTTGTCACTGCTTTGCCCAATTTAAAGTCCTCCTTTTTCATGCAATCGATAATTGGGGCCATAATGGTGCTAAAGCTTTTGATGAAGCGAGGATAAAAGGTAGCCAAACCATGGAAGCTACGGACATTGTGTATGTTCTTAGGCTCAGGCCACTCCACAATGGCTCTAACCTTTTCGGGGTCTGCGACCATTCCATTGGCCGAGATAATGAATCCCAAGAAGACAACGGAAGGTTGCATGAAAGTGCACTTCTTAAGATTGGCAAACAACTTCTCGTCCTTGAGGGTTTCACAAACCAGCCTAAGGTGGGTCAAGTGTTGATCCTTGTCGTAACTATAGATCAAGAAGTCATCGAAATAAACAAGGAATTTGCCCAGAAACGGCCTCAACACTTGGGTCATGAGTCGCATGAAAGTGCTCGGGGCATTAGAAAGCCCAAAAGGCATGACCATCCACTCATAAAGACCATCTTTAGTCTTAAAGGCGGTTTTCCACTCATCACCGGGGCGGATGCGGACTTGATGGTAGCCACTCTTAAGGTCAATCTTTGAAAATATAGTGGCACCAACCATCATGTCAAGCATGTCATCGAGCCTTGGTATGGGAAACCGATACTTAACGGTAATCTTGTTGATTGCACGGCTATCCACACACATGTGCCATGTACCATCTTTCTTAGGAGTGAGTAGGGCAGGTACGGCACACGGGCTCAGACTCTCTTGGATGAACCCCTTCTGAAGGAGCTCATTGACTTGCAGAGTCAACTCGGTGTGCTCAACCGGATTCAACCTGCAGTGGCGCAAGTTCGGTAAGGTAGATCCGGGAACCAAGTCAATTGCGTGTTGGATATCACGCAGAGGAGGGAGTTCGATTGGTAAGTCTTCAGGGAAGACAACCGTAAACTCTTTTAAAATCGGCTCAACCACCTTGAGATACTCGCTCGCCCGACTCGGGAGCACTCTCTACGGTGACAACTACGTACACCACACTCTCTTCCATCGATGCTTTCTCGAACTCAGAATGGCTCACAATATTAATAGATTTAGAAGACTCGCCCTTCTGTTCGACGGTGTTCGTCGATGGTGTTTTGGGAGGCAAAGGGTGTAAAGTAATCTTTTTGCCTTTATGCATGAACGTGCATATGTTTGATCGACCAGAAAGAGTCACGTCCATGTCATAGAGCCATGGCCTTCCCAAAATGATATGACCCACATCCATCGGCACTATATCACACCATAAGGTGTCCGAATAAGAACCTAACTGAATCGGTACACGACACTTTTTCGACACGGGAATGGATGAAGAATTGACCCATGCGACTTTATAAGGCCTCGGGTGGGCTTCGGGTGTAAGCCCTAAGCGGCGTACGACATGAGTTGATATAATATTAGTGCAACTATCGCTATCTACGATAACCTTACAATTCTTTTCACCAAATCTAGCATAGGTGTGGAAGATGTTCTCCCTACGCCAGTCATCCTTTTCATCCCGTTGAGGCTGCGCAAGGGCACCTCACAACTATAGCATGACCAATAGCATCACCCTCCTCATCACTAGGTGTGCTAACCAATTCAAATACTTCCTCTTCAACCACTACCTCATCATCATCCTCCTTTCCCTCAATGAAGAGAGTCCTTTGGGGTTCTTTCGTAGGGCATTGAGCGGCAAAGTGTCCCATCCCATGACATTTATAGCACTTTACTTGAGAGTTAACCTTGGAGGAGTCTCCAACTACACTTTTTCCCTTTTCAAACCTCGAATTGGCAGGGGTAGGTTGTGTAGGTTTGGGAGGAGGATTGAATCGTCCCTCACCGGATCATTGACTATTATAATATGGCTCGGTCCTCTTCACCACCGTAGTTTTCAAGTACCGTTCCAGATCTTACACAATGGCATAGCATCTTTCAAGAGTTTCTACGACGTGAGAAATCAATTTTTTTCCAATTCAAGTCGCAATCCGGTGCGAAATCTAGAGAGAGTTATTTCAGGGTCTTCCGATACTTTTGCCCTCATCATGAACTCTTCAAATTTGGCAATGTAATTGGTCACGGGCATTCCACCTTGACGTTGGTCGAGGAGGCGTTGGTGGTATGATAAAGGAACATTCTCAGTAAGTCGTTCCTTCATATCGCCCCAACTTGTAATGGGAGGACAACTCGCATTCACCCTGATGCGCTCGACATTGAGCCAGAAAAGTCGAGTGTGACCAACCAACTTCATCTTAGCGAGTCTAGCGCAACGGTCGTCATTCATGGCATACTAATCAAAGTGTTGGTCCATGTCAGAAAGCCAATCGAGAAAGACAGTAGGGTTCAGTCTTCCATCGAAAGTCAGAATCTCAACTCGGACATTCTTAAGGAGTTGAACTTCTGGGTCATAGTCATCTCTACAATGATCCCTACGGTTCTGATTGTCTTGGCGACCATTACGTTCTAAGTGAGGACATTCACGCTTTTGGTGCTGATTTTTCAGCCCACCCATCGCTTCCAGTTGGTTGATTCGATCACGTAATCTATCATTACCAACTCCTAGGGATGTTTGGGCTTGCTCAATAGTATTCATACGCACGTTAATCGCACCCAATTCTTCTCGCATACCGTTAAGGGCATTGAGAATCGCACTCGAGTCCATGGTGATCACACAGTCTATTAGGTTCTAATATGGAATGCAATATGGGCTCACAAAGAGAAAATAATGCAATAAAATAAATATGACAAGCAAAAATGCCCTAACCTAGAAAACCTAAGGCTCTGATACCAAAACTGACGCGGGACGGGAACCCTAAAATGCGTGATTATGATTTTAAGCGATTTTGCCGAAATTAAATAAAATTAAATCAAGCTTAATCTCAAAATTATCTTAAATACCTTAGGGTTCAGAGAATTCAGGTTGGTAGATCACGCGAGATCCAGTTAGGGTCCAGTCCGATGCGCAAGTACTATTAGATTTGAGGCGAGATCGGCCTAGAGATAGAACTCTACCTTTTTCCAGGCTTGGGCGTTCGTCTTCGATCTGACGTAGATTCGCAGGCTCTAACTAGGGCTTTGGAAATAGGTGTATGGTTTGTAATAGGCTTATGGTTTGGTTTATTGTTTAGAAAAGGGATTTGGCTTTTGTGAATTAGGGTTTCTGAAATCTAGGGTTTCAGAATCGAAGGAAGAATTTAGGTTATGATTTAGAGAAGCACGCAGAAATTTAGATAGCAAATATGATAGAGAAAATAACAATGGCTTTTGGGAATCACTCCCTTGGCCTCACACCAAACCTATCTCAGGTGAAGAATATTCAAGCATAAAAGCATTCAAAATATTCAATCAACTAATTAAAAAGTCTCTACAAGCCTCAATATATAGGCCACCAATAATTAAAATTCGAAATAAAGAGTCCTAATACTAATAAAACACTAAAAAGGAAAGTTTTCGTAACAAAAACTCAAAATTAGAAGTCCCGTCACGATGCCTACGGACATCCGTAGTGCCCCACGGACGTCTGTGACTTACGGACAATGAGGGGGCAAAATCACGGACCCCCGTCATTGTTTCATGGACATCCGTCACTGTTCATCGTGAACAGTAAATTAATTTTTTTATTTTTATTTTTATTTTTATTTTTCTGAAGTTGAACTTCTGTTGCGGTTCAACTTCAATGCTCTCGATCTTGATTTTCCACAGTGATATTGAGCATCTTCTCTTTCAATTCTGCCAGACCAAAAATCTCCTCTTGAGGAGACAAACCACTGAACAAAGCTGATAATACACTGTCAACACAGGCTGTACAGCACTCAAACGTGACTCTAACAATACTTCAAAACAGGTGATCACTGCCAATGTTGGAAGCATAGCTCACAAGACCGTCACTGGATGTGCCTTTGTTGAGATACCTCAACTACAAATAGCAATGCTGCTGATAATATCACTACTAGTAAGCCAAAATAGCTCAAAAAACTTTTAGATTGCAATATTGCAGGAAGTTTATCGAACAACAAGCTGATCAGCCACAAAAGAACAATCACACGAAACAATCTACAGGAAATTTTGCACATCCAATCTGCACCAAGCACCCCTATTAAAGTTGCTGCTGAAGCATGATCAACAGCCCTTCTTGCAATAAGAAAACTTGTCACCACACAATGTTCATACAGCAACAGATCCAAAGGCGGAAAACAGCATATACAACCACTATATTGTGCTATACAAGCACTGGGATAGATATCAAAAGTAAGAAGGAAGACAAAAGGTACCCTAGCAACTTCAAAGCATCGATTCTCACTCAAATCTCCACCAAAAGGCAGCAGATCACAGGCAAATGAAAGAGGGGGAAATTTCAACGTAATCACCCACAAGAATCAGCATCAAAAGGTACGTTCAAGAACACAGAAATTAGTGAAACTAAAGATAATTCCAGATTTTTAAAAAAACAATACAGATGCTTCAAATCCTTCGATTATGAAACCAATAGCACCAGCAGACTTTAGGGATCATTCTGATTCAAATGATGTAAATAACTCTTCCCTTTCTCACATCTGTCAGTGACCAGGAAAAAAGTGAACATCCAGGTCTTCAAAAAAACCTTCAACGCATCATCTTAGACCCATCAAACTTAGTAGTATCTTTATGAAAGGTTGACGCAAGACAATACCCTAAACTACGTGAATGCGATGATTAATTGCTTGCCGAAATTAAAGTGAATTAAACTAAGCAATAAATCTGAAAATATATCGAATACCTTAGGCGTTCGTAGTCCTCCATGTGAAAAGTTCGTGTTTGGTTCGAGTAGGGTTTAGCCTTTGCGCTAAATCCGTTAGAATAGCGGTGCGGATCGGTCCTAGAGATAAGACTCTAGGTCTTTCCAGATTATGGCGCTCACGATTCAAGGATGGAATCTTTGGTCCTTCTATGGTTTACAGGATCGGGTCGAATCAATGGATAAGGGATAGCTAGGGTTTTGGGAGTCGGGTATTTGGATGGGAGATGGCCAATTTGGGTCGTTTGAATTAAAGCAAGGACAACAGATTAAAAGGATAAACAGATTCGATAGATTGTGGGCTTCACACCTTTGGCTTCACACCAAACCCTTTCAACGAAAATAAAACCCTAAAACAAATACCAAAAGAACAAGTATGCCCCTAAGAATTAAGTTCGAAATTTAAAAAATACCCCAAAATTTAAAAAATGCGTGATTTCGATCGATCGAAAGTGAAACTCAATTGATTGAAAAAAACATATATCAAAATTCACCGCAAAAACTCTATCGATCGATCAAATGGAAATTTGATCGATCGAGTACATAATTCGATCGATCGAATTATATACTCCAGAACATGTGTCTTTCCTCTCGCTGCTATTCGATCGATCGAGAATTTTGATCGATCAAAATTGCGATTCGATCAATCGAATTTGCTGTGTCCCTCCAATTTTCCAGAATTTTCATCTTTCGTCGAGTTTTGATTTTCATTCCGCTTCTTCTAACGTCGGTACACGCGAAAAGGTCCATATCCGATGTCTACGATGTCAGCGTCCCCATCAATTCTCTGGGACCGAAAAGGGCTTCATCACCGATGAAGCGGCGTCGTGATAGCGCTTGAGCTTGTCGGGGTCTAGGCGTCGCACCTCGTCTTCAGCTAACCATGAGTTCTCGGAGTCCGACTTTCCCAACCACCTGACCAAGTACTTTTGAATTCCGCCCCCATGGGTGGATATCACCAAATCATCTAGTATCCTTTCGATCTCATATCGGCGCTGCTTGCGTGGGGAAGGGAAGGGTAGGGGTCCGACTTTCCCAAACACTTGACCAAGTACTTTTGAATTCCGCCCCCATGGGTGGATATCGCCAAATCATCTAGTATTCTTTCGATCTCATTTCGGCGCTACTTGCGTGGGGAAGGAAAGGGTAGGAGTTGCAGGGTGGGGCTGACATTTGGGCTCGGGGCTGCTTGGAAAGGGTTGTGAGAGGGTGGGGCTGGAGCTAAAGAAGGAACCAGGTTCTCCACATTGAATGTAGAGTTGACCCCTATATCTGGTGGAAGCTCGAGAACATATGCATTAGGCCTGCTCCTTGCCACAATTCTAAAAGGTCCAGCACCGCGGGCTTGAAGTTTCATTGTGGCTCCCAATGGGAACCGCTCAGGCCTAACCCAAACCATTACGTAATATCCAACCTGGAAGTCCTTGAAGCGCCTATGTGCATCCGCAGATATTTTGTATTGTTCATTGCTTGTATTAATTCTTTTTCTAATTTCGGCATGCAATTCATGTATATGTTGTGTAAATGAATCGGCTGACTCAGAAACTCGATGAGATGCAAACATAGGGATTAGATCGATGGGTGTTCTAGGCCTATGACCAAGTACGACCTCAAAAAGACTCATACCTAGGGACCTATTGACAGAATTGTTATATGCAAACTCGACTAAAGGCAAAGTAGAATCCCAAGTCCTAGGGTGATCACCAACAAGACAACGGAGAAGATTACCAAGGCTCCTATTGGTGGACTCTGTTTGGCCATCTATTTAAGGATGATAGGCCGAAGAAAATTGGAGCATGGTACCCATCATGTGCCATAAAGTTTTCCAGAAATAACTGGTGAACTCTGAAGGGCTCCCATTTAACGATGCCCTCTCGAACTCTGAAGGGCTCACAATGTTGATGGCCTTGGATTGGCCTCCCTTCTTCTCAACTCTATTGACCGATGGTCTTTAGGAGCCAAAGGATTCCAAGTGATTTTCTTACCCTCATAGTTGAACGTGCAAATGTTAGATCAACCATAAATGGTCACGTTCAAATCATAGAGTCATGGCCTCCCTAAGATAATATGGTCCACATCCATCGGCATCACATCGCACCATAAGGTGTCTGAGTATAAACCCAACTGTATGGGTACACGACACCTCTGAGATACGGGAATGGATGAGGAGTCAACCCATGCGACTTTGTAAGGTCTCGGGTGGGCTTCAGGTGTAAGCCCTAAGCGGGTGACGGTATGTTCTGACACAGCATTGGTGCAGCTTCCGCTATCCACGATAACCCTACAACTCTTTGTCCCGCATGTGGCGAAGGTGTGGAAGATGTTCTCCCTTCGCCAATCATCATTTTCATCTCGTTGAGGCTGTGCAAAGGCACACCTCACAACTAGAGCGCGACCCATGTCATCACCTTCCTCGTCACTAGGTGTGGCATTCGGCTCAAAGACCTCTTCCGCATAAACTTCTTCACTTTCTTCTCCTTCTCCGTCGATGAAGAGATTCCTTTGTGGGTTTCTCGTAGAGCATTGGGCGGCAAAGTGTCCCAATCATTGACATTTATAACACTTGACATGAGACCCACTCTTCGAGGATTCTCCGGCTACACCCTTACCTTTGTCAAACCATGCATTGGTAGATGTGGGTTGTGTGGGTTTGGTAGGCGGGTTTCTAGCACTAGATCTCACTTCGCCGATACGGAGTTGACCGGGGTAAAAATCAGATCGCCTAGTCACCGTCATTTTCAAATATCGTTCAAGGTCTAGAATGTCGGTATAACAATCGGCGAGGGTCTCAACAGGGTGGGAGACTAACTCTTTCTATAGGTCAAGTCTCAATCCGGTGCGAAATCTGGATAGAGTGACCTGAGGGTCTTTAGACACTTTGGCTCTCATCATGAATTCTTCAAATTTGCTGGTGTAGTCCGATACGGGCATACTACCTTGGCGCAGATTTTGTCATTGGTCGAGGAGACGATGGTAGTATGAAGAAGGAACGTACTTCTCTGTAAGTCGTTCCTTCATGTCCTCCCAACGGGTAATGGGAGTGCAACCCGCATTCGTTCTGATGCGTTCAACGTTAACCCAAAAGATTCGGGCTTGGCCTATGAGCTTCATTTTAGTAAGTCTTAACACACCTCTCATCGCTCATGCCAAACCACTCAAAGTGTTGGTTCATATCAGATAACCAATCGAGGAATACTTGAGGGTCTAATCTTCCATCTAAAGTTGGGAACTCAACTCGGACATTTTTGAAGAGTCTCCCTTCCAGGTCGTAGTCATCTCTATGATGACCTATCCTATGGTTCCAGTTCCGATTATGTTGGTAGCCATTTTGTTCGTAACGTGGACCATTACGCTCACGAGGTGGTTCAAGGTACTCATCACCCTCGTCTAACTAATTGACTCGGCTAACAATCTCTCATTGGACGTTTCAAGAGTCCTTTGGGCTGTCTCCATCACAGCCATTCGATCATTGATCGATTTTAGACCAGCCCTCATACCGTTAAGAGGTTCAACAATCCCACTCATGTCCATGGTGATACGGGTCACTAATGACGGGTTCTAGAATGGAATGCAAAATGAACTGACTATGAAGGGGGACTTTTGACAAACACGTGATGTGCACACTTTGGCCAAAACAGGAATAATATGCGATTAAAATTAAAGTGCAATGAATTCAATGTCACACAGTATGCCCTAACCTAGAACCTAGGGCTTTGATACCAAAACTGACGTAAAACAATACCCTAAACTACGTGAATGCGATGATTAATTGCTTGCCGAAATTAAAGTGAATTAAACTAAGCAATAAATCTGAAAATATAACGAATACCTTAGGCGTTCGTAGTCCTCCATGTGAAAAGCTCGTGTTTGGTTCGAGTAGGGTTTAGCCTTTGCGCTAGATCCATTAGAATAGCGGTGCGGATTAGTCCTAGAGATAGGACTCTAGGTCTTTCAAGATTAGGGCGCTCACGATTCAAGGATGGAATCTCTGGTCCTTCTATGGTTTATGAGATCGGGTCGAATCACTGGATGAGGGATAGCTAGGGTTTTAGGAGTCGGGTATTTGGATGGCAGATGGTCGATTTGGATTGTTTGAATTAAAGCAAGGACGAGAGATTAAAAGGATAAACAGTAAGGATAGATTGTGGGCTTCACACCCTTGACTTCACACCACCCTTCTCGGAAAGAAGGCTCACTCTTCGAAGAAACTCATCTCAAGTTCCGAAAGCAAACGCTCATTCATTCAATAATCAATAATTAATTACACTGTTTAACTTAAGGACCTCCTTATATAGGAGTCCTTTCAAACGAAAATACAACCCTAAAACAAATACCAAAAGAACAAGGATGCCCCTAAGAATAAAGTTCGAAATTAAAAAAATACCAAAAAAAAAAATTGCGCGATTTCGATTGATCGAAAGTCAAGTTCAATCGATTGAAATTGAAATTCGAACGATCGAAAGTGAAACTCGATCGATAAAAAAAAACATATATCAAAATTCGCCGCAGAAACTAGATCGATCGAAATTGAAACTCAATCGAGTACATAATTCGATCGATCGAATTATATACTCCAGAACATGTGTCTTTCCTCTCGCTGCTATTCGATCGATCGAAATAGGACTTCGATCGATCGAAATTGCAATTCAATAGATCGAATTTGCTGTGTCCCTCCAATTTTCCAGAATTTACATCTTTCGCCTAGTTCTTATTTCCTTCCGCTTTTTCCGACGTCGGTACACGCGAAAAGGTCCATATCCGATGTCTACGATGTTGGCGTCCCCGTCAAAGGTGCTCATATTGAACAACTGATCAGGAAAATATACATTTTTGTCCCATCTTTAAACCTGCTGACGTCAATGACATGGATAGGTTACATAAGAACAGGTATAGGTTCTCGAGTACCTGCTCTAATACCAAGTTTAACTCTATGCCTTTAGATTATGATGAAACTAGGCATAGAGAGATCAAGGATTAGAGGAAGAAGTAGGAGAAGAAGAGACTCTTTAAGAAATGATATAAACACACCGAATAATACTCACGCATCCATTCACATATGAAAAGAAGTACACACACATACTCAATATAGGTTCTATGGACACACCAACACATCGTGGGCATGTGAAACTAATATTATACAATCGACAATTATATCCCAATCCGAACTTAATCTCCTTCCCAATCCGAACTTAATCTCCATGTGTAAACATGGTTTCATTCTTAAAGACAGACATTTTCATACTGCTCACCAGACAAGACCCGGGTTACATTTATAAAATTTTATCAAGCATTATTTTTTTTGGACGATGACCAACAATTCCGGATTAAAGGTTAATATGGAATTTATGGCTTAGGTGTCATGGTACTTGCAAACATAACCCTCTTTCAAGTAAATATAAAACTTAAGATGAGTTGATTACAAAAAAGGTTATCACCCTTTCCAGTAACGATATCAAAAGCATTATTTTTCAAATGCACAGGAGGAAGGCTCCTGGGCTTAAAGAATTTTACACTGTTAACGACAATGCATGTAGAACGTGGCAGAATGGGATGTAATCAGAGTAATGGATGACTTTTCTTACTCTTACATCATGATCAAAACACTAAATGCCTCCATAGCTACAAACTTTGAAGATTGAAATGCAAAGAATATTACGAATTTTTTCTAACCAGTCTTGCGAAGGCCACCTAATTTTAGCCAAAATTCTTCTTTGGATACTGACGTGTCTAATGAGATAATTGGCATCCTTTAATAATAATTGTGGCTCTGTCAGCGGTTGACATATCTTGATGGAACTCGATACAGAAATCTTTACCGAAAGGCTATGATGGGATTGAATGACCTCCACTAATGAAGACTATTGAGAAAAAGAATTTTGAGTTAAATGGAGGAAACAGCTTCTACCAAGCTAGATATCTCAGTCGCCGTTTGTAAATTTCTTGGTAATGAATGCAATCAGGTTTATTATTTCAAACCAACTGTCTGATACTAGAAAATCTTCCCCCCATTTTTATCCATGTTGTGGCAAAAGCAATTAACCTTATTTGTAGAAGGCCACTAATCGTAGCCTGATAATAGGGCTGTGATCAAGTTGACACATGTTAATCCGTTGGTGTCTAATCTGCACTATGCAAATCAAGGATGATATATTCGTTTTCACCAAATTCTTTGCGCAAATGGCATATCTCCAGTTCATATTTAATCTTGACAAAATTTGCATTCAATATGAAAAATTTAGTACGACTTCAGTGTGAAAGGTTAATGTGCATGAGCGTGTTAAAGGGTATCACTAGCATTAGTGAATGCAACATAAATTATCTTCCACTTAAATATAGGGGATATTCTATAATGTGGGTCCTGTAATATAGCAGAATAGGACTCACTAATAGAGAAGTTGCTGAGATATGACTCTTGGAAGGGACACATATGTCAATTCCAGATAGAATGACGGTAATTGTTAATTTGGCTAATGTGCCTAGTTACTTCACGTTGTCATATAAAGGCTTCACTTCTTATGGCCAACAAAATTGAAAAACAAAAAAATTTCTAATGGTACAGATTAGGAAAAAACTTGAATGACGTAGCTCATCAAAAGAAGCTGGTGGTATATAAATTAGATTAAAAAAAAAAAGTAACGGATCAGTAGTTTTTTCTTTTTTTATCGGTGCGAATCACTAGTATTAGTGCCAGCATTCAACAAGATCTTTATTTATTGCTATCATGGCTATTCTCCATTGTCTTGGAAGATGGTTACTGGCTGGTTCATGCCTATGGTGCAGGTGGAAACACACCTTGAATTAGTAAATAAACTAATTGTTCCAAACGCTGATTTTCCTCCCAATTCCCCAACTGAAACTTACGCAGTCGTTAAATCTACAGTTGTAGATTTTACCCCCTTCCACCACTCAAATCACTGTAGCTGTTATGATTCAGATTCCAGCCATCAAGAACCAAGCCGTATTTGGCCATAACAACTTGCCACCACAGTTTGACCCTTTCATTCTCGTCTCCCAACCTCCACAGCCATTTTCCAAGGAGGGCATTGTTAACAATAGCTAACCTTCCTATGCCCAGGCCTCCCTTATCCTTCATAGCACAGCAGATATCCCAGTTTATGAGGCATATTATCATCATTATCATTATTCATATTTGTAAAAGTATGGATATTATTATTATTATTATTATTACTATGCAAAACTATTGATATTATTATTATTTTATTATTATTCTACAAAAAAATATCAATGTTATTACTATTATTTTTGTTGTTATGTTGATAATAGGCATCATTAATATCATTAATTATATTATCAAATTTAGTATTAGCTTTCACTGACGAGATTGACAATAATATAATCAGGCTATATGTTTTGTTACAATTATCTTCATCACTTTGTCGTCTCAGTCGATCACCCTGTTCGACTATCACGCACCCAAAACCTGCTTCAGCCTCCTATTCTCTCTCTAACACAGTCTCTCTTCCACTGTCTACCTCTCTTACTCAACAATGTTCAAGGACATCCTACTAACCACCTTTTCTGCTCGTGGTAGGTAAGACTTGGGATCGCGGGATCACACTCACGTCTTCTCCAATTGTCGGACTTCGCGAATGAGGTAAGTAGTTTAACCCTTTAACACATAGTTTTGCAATGATATATATACTTTGATGGATATTATACTATGTATACTACTTTACTCATGACACTATATGAGAACTGAAATCCCTTGATGTGTGATGTGTAGTGACAAAATTATATAGTAATTGTAATATTAACTGCAATGCACCGTTTGATTATTTTTATATACTAATAATTCACTCTCATAAGCAATAACGGACTATATCAGTTTGACATATTATACTGCGAACGTATATTCATTATACTACAGTATTGTTCTTATGAAGGGATTCCCTCCGAGGGCATGTGGTAGGACGAGGTCCATAATCGTACTTCCTTAACTAGAAATAAACACGCTGAGGCTATGGCCAGGGTCAGGTTGAGCTTGAGCTTGGTCATATGGCACAGATTTTGGCCCACTCTGAAGAAATAGGCATTTGGGGTCGTTGTGATATTTTCTCGCATTTAGATGATAATATATTGGAATCACGTACTGTGACATTGGTGCTATACATCTGCCAACGTTTTATATTAAGTTAAGGATGCATGTTTTTACTTAAAGACTTGATATCTGAAAAACCACCAATTCAAACTTGAGATCATTATGTTATTTTCTGAAGTTGCATACTGTATTTGCATATGATTTATAATGATAAACTGGAACTATTAAACTATTGAACTCCTAATGAAACAAATGTTGAATATAACTCATTACTTGCATATATGTGTTTTCCATATTGTAAAAGATGTAGGATTACCGATAGTACACGGGGTTAATTGTTGGGTAATTGTCACTCAGCGAGTCATTGAATATTTTCAGGGACAGGCCAGACATATACTAAAGTACCCGATCAAGGATAAACACTTGAAAACCTGTTGAGCTAAAGAATCTTCAAGTTCATCATTCATTTAGATGTAAGGATTCTATGGAATTGTACCAAATGACGATGTAATTTTTGAAAGCATTAATAGGATCCACTGCCATCACCTTCACGGCGAATAACCTGCTACATGAAGCAGCAGGAACAGCTGACCACACAGCGAGAGACATACTATCTCTCGGTTACCTAAGAACCCATATACTGATGTGCTTCATATGTATATATCTCAGATAACCGAAGAGATTGACTTTAGCAGCTATGAGGAGGCTCAGAGACATAAGAAGTGGCAGGACGCCCAGATTGAGGAGATGAGCGCCTTGCGGAAGAACGAAATGTGGGATCTCGTTCCGGGGACAACACCCATTAGCTGCAAATGGGTATAGATGATAAAGTGAAGGCCAGACGGCAATGTCAAAAGATATAAGGAAATCAATGTCGTTGTTTTGTTTAGTATTGCTTTGGCAAGGATCATGCCCTGAGATTCACCTAAAGGCAAGATTTCGGGGTGTGACAAAGGAAAATCTATGTTGGGACCATGTACTATCTTGAAATTTTGAATAGAATGAACACTTTGGTGCTCACCTTTTTGGGTTATTAATCACCTTGCTGAAATTTACTTCTCCTTAGCATCTTCATTACTTTTTCTTATATCTACGATTAATTTTCACCTACATCACTTCCTAAAAGGCTTTTAGGCGACAATGCTTAAGAATTTGATGGAGGAATGTGAATATCTACGTACTTAGTTTCCCAACTTCAACGAACAGTTTTACATAAATAAGGGACGAAGATGGCTACATCAAAGCTCAATTTCAACAAATGCATTACAAGAAATTCAAGTTTGGTTGGAATTGAAGACGTATTCAATACGACTGAACTGGATCATAATGTGAGGTTCAAGAAAGCTCTTGGCTTTTCTTTGTAAATATTGGTCATATTTACGTCCTGCTATCTTTTTGATGGGCCCTTAATGCCCGCTAATCTAATTTTTTGTGCTTTGAATGCTTTATAATTAAAGTCGTGTTAAAAAATATACCTGTACAAGAAAAGCCATATCAACCACCAATGTCGTAATTACACCACATACAAGCCCCAGAACTCCATTGGCAACGGTAGAAGAACCGATATCGACATCTATCTACACAAAGATACTTTCTATTAGATTCCATCAGCCTCCTTCTGTCAGGAACCAAGCATCTGCATTTGTAATATTTTGAATTAGTTAATTTTGAGTGATTCTTACTTCCAAGTACTTAGGTCCACGAATATAGTTACAATCAACTGCTTTGCCCAATAAGCAAGGGGTGCTACCAACGCTTTGACGCACAATCCAAGAGCCCTGCACGATTTAGCTGTAATTAGAAAGAAAATACAATAAAATGAAATTTTATACAAGAGCAACACAATTAAAAGGATTGTGATAGAAAACAAGAACCTTAGGAACACTTGGGATAAGCTTGAACCTACTATTCCGGAATTCATCATCACCATCAACAAAACGCTGCAATAGTGATCCAGGTACCAGTTGTTTTGTTACAAAGTAAAAGACCATGCTGTAATGAGTTGATCCAGGTACCTGTAAGGATAGCATACTATGATTTTTATCCCATGCCCTAGATATGTCAAATGATACTAATGAAAATAAAGGAGGCATTTGCATTAAACTTGATGATTTGAACCATTTAAATCTCAAATAACATGCACTTAATTTTATACTAATTCAATGTCTGAACCACCAGAGCACAGCAATAGCGGAAGAGACAGTCAAAAGGCGCTTACTTGTAGATTTAGGGCCAATGAGAACAGTCCTTTTTCTGAGGCAACCTACATCAGCCAAGAACAATCAGAAACGAAATATAAAATTTCATCTAGTATATTAGGGTGACTGTCAAGTTATACAAGCTAATGGGATGTAATGAAGTGAAATACTTAACATATCTGAAATTTAGCTAATCGTCATACCAGTATTCCATATTTAACCAGTCAACTTATTGGAGTCTGGTCTTTTGGGCTACAAAATATTCATATGCTGCCAGATCAACTTTTACGGAGGATCTTTCCACAATGAAGAAAAGACAAAAACAACGCATATTTACAAAGTTAACCGATGAAGCAGACAAATAAAATAAAGAAGTAAATGTTTGTACTTTATCAACAGTTGGGTGACAAACTCTCACGGAGGATCTTTTCACAATGAAGAAAAGACAAAAGCAACGCATATTTACAAAGTTAAACAATGAAGCAAACAAATAAAATAAAGAAGCAAATGTTTGTACTTTATCAACAACAGTTGGGTCATCAAGCAGTGACAATTGTTCAACATTCGGCACAAAATCCCAGTATGTCAAGGTGTTGCTTTGTCTCCCTTAGTATTTGCTATTGAAGGAGAGGTAACAAGTCTTCATGGCAAGAAACCTTGATTTGTGGGCTAGAAACCTGCCCAGCTTTTGTACCTCATGCTTTTCTTTTCACTTTAATGTAGAAGGCACCAGTTTCAAATTTGTGGGCTAGAAATCGTAGACTGCCAGTGCAAGTCTGTAATCAACAAATTTGCGTAGAATATAAAACTATGACAAGTCAATCATAACAAATTTCCCTCGCTAGGAGAGGATTTTATTGAAAATAGCGGACTTTACACTTCCGGGTCTCGCAGTCGATTCCCTGTTAATTACATCAAAGTTGAATACCTCTAATTAAAAGGTATTAAAGAAAAGTAAAGTAATTACATCTCTAAAATAAACAAAATAAATCCTAAGTCTAAGTCTTCATTAACATCTTCGTCTTCACGATACAAGATGGACGTGTTGTATGCTCTCTTTGTCAGAGACTCGAGCGATGTGCAACAGAGGACGTCGGATGAGAGAGCCTCTTCTCCGGAAGTTAGACCCATCCGATCGATAGGCATGGTCAAATATGGGTATGAAGAGTTCGTGGATGAGTCTCATAATGAATTCTCGCTCACTTGTCTAGAAGACGAATACAAACATCAGGACCATTTTCTGATGTCTGATCATCTAAAGAATTAACACTTTTGGGTATGGGGTATCTAATCACAGGTCGGATTTCATCATTTTCCTTAGGATTTGATCATAAGTTATTTTGTGATGATTTCACCATTAGATCATGTAATGATCGTGTAATATGATCATTTAACATAAAATTCATGAATCCACCGTTGGATTTGACCAATACTAGGAGATTTGATCAATATACGATAAATCCACCGTTGAATCTTATTACGGTCTCGTATTACGACCGTTTGACTAAAAGTCAACGATTCCACCGTTAGATTTGGTCGACAGAATAAGACATTGAGAAAGAAATGAGAAGAGTGAAAGAAGTGGGATGGCCCACGCAGGTGGGTGGGCCCAGAGTGGGCCATAAGAGGAAAAGGAAAAAAAATGGATAGAAGAGTGAGATGGCCTATGCAAGGGACCTGCGTGGGTCATATTTCAAGGGGGAAAGAGACAAGGAGGAGAGATAGGAAAGAGATGGCCCACGCAAGTCACCTGCGTGAAACATATTTCGAGAGAGAAAGAAAAGGAGATAGAAAAGAGATGGCCCACGCAGGTGACCTACGTGGGGCATTGGAGAGAGATGATAGAGAGAGAGAGAAAGTAGAAGAGGAAGAGAGAAGGAAAAGATGGCCCACGCAGAGGAGAGAGAGAGGGGGGGGATGGCCTGCATGGGCCATCAATGAGGGAGAAAGAGAGGATGGCCAGCATGGGCCATCAATGAGAGAAAAAAGGGGATGGCATGCGTGGGCCATCAATGAGAGAGAGATAGGATGGCTTGCATGGGCCATTAATGAGAGAGAAAAAAGGGATGGCCTGCGTAGGCCATTGAAAGAGAGAGGATGGCCTGCATGGGCCATTGAGAGAGAAAAAAAAGTTAGAGAAAGTGCAAAGAGGGCCCACGCAACTAGGTCCATGTGTGAGTCACACTCTTTGACATAGTTTGGACTTTAAGTTCTAGTTAGAGTAGATTTTTTTCCCATATATTTTCAATCTTTTTCCTTACATATGACGCTTCTCCTTGAGCTTCCACCATAATTGAACATGGCCATTTAATTTTATGGGAAAAATTTAACCTTCCGCTCATCGGCCTTCTCTTTCCACTCAAAGAAGGTGTCGGTGTTCTCTAACCAATCTTAAAACTCATCAGGTTGTAAACCACCGTCAAAATTCGCAATTTCGGTTTTGATTATATGATCGTGGTTCCTGCATCCTCTCAATGAAATACTACTTGCTTTGAGCTATCCAATTTTTCAGATAATTGCGAAACGGAGTCCTATAAATATTAAATTCCAGGATCACTCCTGTTTTAGTTTCTACAAGGCGACATTTCGATCTCACGGATTTCAAGCATGTCAAAATCAAAGGATTTTCCCGGCCATTAACTATGGTTCGACAACCCAAAGAGAAGACCCATGTCTCAAAAAATAATAATTTTATTAACAGAAATCATAATCATAAGAGTCCTAATCCTAAACAACTTCTTTGCTAAATAAGGAAACTTAAAAGTAAAAAATCACAAGGTCAATCACCTCCACCTTAGGTCAAACTAGTTTATTGTCCTGTTTGACGGGACTGTTATTGGTGTGACATTGTCCTCTTGACCCACATATTTCATTAATTTCTGTACTAGTCCTTTCGATTTTAAGGTCTTAATTAACTAAGAAACTAAATCTCAATGCTATATCCTAACTTCTAGGAAGTTACATAAAAGAAAAGTTCAATTTGTTGGTCAAAGAACTCATCACCATTACACATCAAACCTCTTGATGTTTGTATTTCACTTGTGAAATCTCGATGATATTCCCCCTGACAAATTCGAAATCACGCCCTCTTTGAATCAGAAATCATTAGGGGTGTATTCGGTTTGGTTTGGTCAGTCTTGGACCAAAACCACAAACCGGTTCTAATCGGTTTCTAAATGTTCAAACCAAGCCAAACTGTCCAACTAATGAACCAAACCAACCCGATTCGATTCGGTTTCAGTCTGGTTCAGTCAGCTTCGGTTTTCCTATAAGTTCTAATTGCACATCAAAATTTTCCCAATTTTTCAACCTTTTTTACACTTTTACTATTTTCATTTTTGCCGGAGTCGTTTTACTTTTGCTCAAATACACTTTTACTGATTGAACCTTTAGAAATTAGAACCCTAAGCCTCTACTCCCTAATTCAACGTCTTGTGAGATTCGAGCCTTAAGTAAGGTTGTGAAACACTAAATTTGGACCAAAAATCCGAGGCCCAATCGTCTGCTTGACTCAATTCTTTTTTGCCAAACCAAACCCAAACCAGTGCCAGTCCAAACCGGCAGTTCGGCCCAGAAAATGCACAGCCCTAGAAATCATGGCCCTCGTTAAGTCTCAGAATCAACCCCAATTAAGTGTCACACGACTTTTATTTCAGCCACTAACCGCTCATAGGCAGCAAGCACCTTCAACCTTGGTAACAATCTCATCTTGTTGCATCTCTCCATCTCCTCTTCTTCTTCTTTAATGTCTCATGCGCATCAATTTCCATTGCGGAGGTAGTGATCGATTTGGGGATCAAGGACATGGCCGTGAAGGCATGTCCCATGAAGAAAAAGAGAAGCTAAAGTGTACCCATTGTGGTAGAACGAGAAATACAAAAAGGAAACTTGTTGGAACCTGTTGGGTTGCCCTAAGTTTCAGGACAGTCATGCATACTCTACAATGACAGATGATGGTTCCACGGTCTCTATTTCGGCCGTGCCTCCTACTGTCAAAATTGTTACCTTCACCAAGCAAGAGTACGATGTCTTTATGCAACTGGCCTCTTCTGCTTCATCCTGATCTTATGTCTAAATGCAACCGTTCCATGTCATGTATTTCTAGCCTGCCATATTTGTACTGTTGATGGATCTCTAGTCGTTGTTACGGATAATGGGACCATTGAAGTTGAAAGTATGTTTTCAGAATCTGATGGTTTTATTTTGGTGTAAAAAAAATACGTCCTAAGATTTTGTTTTACATGTTCCAAAAAGGCAAATGGGACAATGGGGTTGAACCCATACCGGCGGCAGTGGGTGAGAACCATGGTTCAAAATTTTGGCCGACATCTTAAGATTTCGGCCTCGGTTTCGGTGGCCCCCGAAACGAAATCTCCAAAATTTTGGTTTCGGTATCAAGGTAACATATTATCGGCCGATATTTTGCTACTTCAATAATTTGAATTTTAAAATTAATAATTTTAAATAAATAAATAAAATTGGCCTGGCCCTCAAATTTTCGTTTTCGGCAAGACCGAAACCGAAATGAAAACCAAATTTTTTATCCTTGGTGAGAACCCCAAATCACATGCCATGTGGCACGTGATTTCAAAACAACACCTGTTTTGGGATCATGTGTCATATAGCAAGTGATTTATAAAGAAAATTTAAAAATTTTTTAAGGGTCAAAACTGTGATCAAATTTTGGGTACCTCCCACACATCCTGGTGTTACCCCCCCTTTGACCACAATTTGGACGGTATTAACACATCGGATCATGCCCAAATTTTTTTTTGGGGGGGGGGGGCTCTGATCGTCCTTGGCCAAGTTTCCGTAGAGAACCCGATTCCTCGGATGGATGCCACATGGACCCCAACTGATTCTAACCCAGTGCATAGTCTCAGGCTTCTTCCAAAAATGCTTGTCCTTTATTTGTCAGCCAATTAACAGAATATTTGCATAGTAGGGCAACTTTTTTTCCCTCGTATATTTCAGAATCCAGTGACATCGAGGATTTTTTATTGTGGTTGTCACAAGAGAGGGGTTTCTACTTGTTCGAGGACCAGAGGGTTTCGAGGTTGACAGTTGTTGTTGCCATGAAACTGGATACTGCTCGATCGTGGCATTTTCATTTTAGGCATTTGCTCCTTGGAAATTATGCATTTTGTTTCCTAAAAAATTTAGTTCATTTGAAAATTCTCAATCTCAATTTTAATTGAAGTTTTTCAACTTTCTAAATATTGTACAGTTTCTCACCCTAGCACTGATGGTAGGAGTGATACTACTTTGCATATTGTGCAATCCGATGTTTGGGGGCATCCCCAGTTGTTGCTTTGCATAGGTGTAATTTTGTTTCATATATTGATGATTATACTTGTGTCACCATGTTATTTTTAATCAAATCTAAAGACGAAGTAGCAACGATTTTCCTACCTTCCACGAGTTGGTCCAAACTCAAGACCTTGTCAATGTGAAGGTTTTGCAATCTAACAATGGAAGGAAGTACGTTTTGTATCATCTTCAATGTCATCCTCGCATTCACGGAATTGAATGGCAAACTACTTATCCCTACACCAACAAAATGAGGTGGTTGAACAGAAAAATAAAATGCCGCCAAATTAATGTCGCTGATGCTTTGTTGATTGGCAGGATTGTTTCAAAACATTTATGGGGTGATACCGTAGTTACTGCTAGTTTTTTATATATTAAAATTTAAAAAAAATATATATTCTTAATGGAAAATCTTGTTGGTTTTGATGTCCTAAAATTGTCTCGTTCATGTTCCTCCCCCGTCTTTGGGTGTCTTTGCTTTGCTCATGTACCAGCTATTCATCATAATAAGTTGGGTCTCAAAGGTTACAAGTGCAACAACCCTTCCCAAAAGAAGTTCGTCACAATGTATGTCACTTTCTTTCTCTATACCTTCAATTCTTATTAGTGCCCTCCTCAGGGGAGAGCTCTAATGAAGAGAGCACCTATTCCAGTGTAGCCTTATCATGTACATGACATTGAAGAGGAAGTTGAAGTTAAGTAACAAGAGATTTTCACTGTGCAACAAAGAGATGGCCCTATTATGGCTACTAGAAAAGCAGCAGATCAGAAATTTGATAAATGGGGAGAAGAGTTTTATAAAATGGAAGACGAAGGAGCACTCTCTCACTAAGCTACGGATCAAACTTCATCTCCTAGAGCAGGTTCACAAAGTTTTGAACCTCTTCTAGTTACAAATTGGAACTACCCACTGGTTTATCCAAGGCTTCCAAGTCTTACACGTGCTATTCCATCAATTAGTTTGTGTCATATCATTGTCTTTCAGCTTCATAGTCCTCATTTATTTCGTTTGTTGAATTTATTCTTCCTTCTTCTAGCGTACTTGATGTTTTAGAACAACCACAACGGAACAAAGTCATGATGCAGGAAATGAAGGCTCTAGAGCATGACAATACTTTGGATATCATTATGCTTCCAGAAGGCAAGAAAGCGATGAATTTTAACTGGGTCTATACTGATCAGTGGAAAGAAACAAGGCCAGACTAGTGGCTAAGGGGTTCAAACACACAGTATTGATTATCAAGACACTTTTGCTCATGTGGGCAAGCTGAATATACTCGAGAGTCGAGAGGCTCCTCTCACTTGCAGCTCATAGGAGGCGGATCCTATATCAGTTAGATGTCAAGAATGTCTTTCTGCACAATGATTTGGACCAGGTGTATATGGCTCTTCTGCCCAGTTTTTCTCTTCAGCAGAGAAAGGCCAAGTTTATGGATTAAAGCAGTCACCTAAAGCATGGTTCAGAAAAATCAATGATAAAATTATGCAATTTGGGTATCAAAGAAGCCACTACGATCACATACCATTTGTTAAGAAGGGATCTCATCTCGCAGTGTTGGTTGTATGCAATGATATCATTGTTGCTGGTCATGATAGTGAAGAAATCATGAGTTAAATTATAATCTAAGGTAAGTCTCTAATATCAAGGACTGGGGCCCTCTCCAAGTATTTTCTAGGTATAGAAGTGGCTAGGTCCAAAATTATCAAGCATGCACTTGATAATTTTAAGCAAACACGGATGTTAGGGTATGAACCTCTTCATTCTCCTATGGAGCATAACTATACAATTAATACAGAAGATGGTGAAGCACTCAAGGATATTGGCATGTGCCAACGCCTTTAGGAAACCTCATATACCTTATCATGACAATCCTAATATTGCCCACGTCTCAGCCAGCACATGTATTCACCTCAGACCATTCACTTGGATTTTGTATACAAAATCCTAAAATATGTGAAATCAAGTCTTGGAAAGGGCTCGTTATATAGTGATCATGACGGGGACGCCACTTACATGGACATTGGATTCGGACCGCACCGGTTCTATCGGCATCAGAAGAAGCATAGAGGAAGCCCGAGTACCGTAGCCTCAGAGGAGGAACGGACACAACCCGGGAGGAGACCAACGCTGCACGCGAGGAGAACAACGCTGCAGAAAACCCTCGCGCGAGCGAGCACTTAAACTCGCTCGAGCGAGCCTCGCTCAAGCGATGATAAATCTCACGCGAGCGAGCTCGTAAGACCGGATTTTATGCGAAAACTCCTTTTTTGTATTTTATTAGTATTAGAGCTCTTTATTTCGAATTTAATTATTAGTAGCCTATATATAGAGGCTTGTAAAGACTTTTAGGGGAGTTGATTAATTATTGAATGTTTTTATGCTTGAGTAATATGTGTCTGAGATGGGTTTGGTGTGAGACCAAGGGAGTGATTCTCCTATATTTTCCGTATTGTTGTTGTTAATTTGCGTGGTTTGCTTATATTTGATATCTCTAAATTTCTACGTGCTTCTCTAAATCATAGCCTAATTTCTTCTTTGTGTCCCCCAAAACCCTAAACCCTTTTGAAACCCTAAACCACACAATGCCAATACCTTTTCCAAAATCATAAACCGATCTTAAAAGTCATAGGCCTTCACAAACCGTAAATCCCTTTCACAACCCAATTTGGAGCCCGTGAATCTACATCGAACCAAAGACGAGGGCCTAATCCTAGAAAAGCTAGAGTACTCTCTCTAGACCGATCTCGCCTCGACTCTAAAGTACTTGCGCATCAGACTGGACCCTATTTGAATCTCTTGTGATCTACCCACCAGAATTCTACAAACCCTAAGGTATCAAAGATAATTTTGCGATTAAACTTGATTTAATTTCATTAATTTCAGCAAAATTTGCATAAAATTCATATTCTGCATTTTAGGGTTGTTGTCCCGCGTCAAATCAAGACCACTTTAATGTAGAAGTCTTCACTAATGTTGATTGGATCGGATTAATAAGTGATAAGAGGTCCATCATTGGGTACTGCACCTTCCTTAGAGGCAACCTCATCACATGAACGAGTAAGAAACATCTGTCAATCACCAAAAAAGAGGAAACATGTATCTAATTCCAATGCCAAGGCAAAGTATGGAACCATATCTCAAGGAGCACATGAAGGGATGTGGATCCAATTTATTCTTGTTGATATTCATATTCATATGAGGCCTCCTATGACACCTTATGGTGATAATGAAGTTGCACTCCACATTTCCGAGAATCCAGTATATCATGAGAGGACAAAGCACAGGGAAGTGGATTGCCACTTCATACGAGAAAAGGTGGAATCAAATAAATTTTGAAATCCTCAAGTGAGTTTAGAGGATCAACTTGCGAATATCCTTACCAAGGCAATGGGTAGAATAAGATTTCATGGCATCACCTCAAAGTTGGGCAAGATAGGATAGATATTCATGCACCAACTTCAGGAGTGTTAGTGTGTTACCAATATTAGTTGGTTGTGTTATTAGGAAGAAAAATACATGAATATGAGTGTACGTAATGTATAGAGATCCTATTGTAAATAGAACACATATTACTGGGAAGGGTGTGAAATGCAACTACCTCATAACCCTAATGTTTCCCTCATCTCTCTCTCTCTCTCTCTCTCTCTCTCTCTCTCTCTCTCTCTCTCTCTCTCTCTCTCTCTCCACACCTAGCCCTAGCTTTCTACAAACCTTAGTTCACTAATCTAACAACGAACTAATACCACAAAAATAATTGACAGCTAAAGCATTTACTAAGCAATGTGGTCCATTCTATTATATGTAACACACCCATGTCAACATAAATTGACCCATACAATCATATTCTTAAAGTTATAACCAAAAATATATATATATCGAGCATTCACACCTATAGGTAAGTGTTGGATGTGAGACAGAGAGAGAGGCTTGCTTGTCCAAGTGTGGTGTTGATGTGGGTCTCAGCCTCATGCTTAGTTGTTTACCCATCAACATAGAGAGAGTCTTGCTTTCTTCTTCTCTTTCTTCTTTCTAATTTTATTATTTTAAAAGGAGTACAAAAAATGTTCACTCTCCTTGGAAAGAGAAACATAACATCTCTCTCTTCCCAACTCTCCACCAACCTTATAAATTTTCAATAGGTAGTGCTAAATCACCTTAACTTTTGATGGTTCAACCTTTTTTTAAATGAAATTACTCCTATAATAACTGCCAAAAAAAACAATCTTTAAGTACGGTGTAATTGGCATTAACTAAATACCTTTAAGGGGATGGATGCATAAAAATTGTAGGTGGATCCATCAGTAACTCTTTTAAATGAACTGGGCAAAAACTGCCCATGTTCTTCTAAATGACTAAAATGCCGGCTTTCTCAATTTAATGAAGTTTTAAAAACAATATAATTGTTTTCTTTTACAAAAATGAATTATTTACATTTAATAAAAAATGATCGCTTAATGTGTGTATGGACATGTCGCTGTTTCTAAATTTTAAGAATTTTTCCTCTCCAACTTCTATATCCATGTCAGAACTCGTACTCCATCCTACTGCTTATAGTAGTAAAACCATCTATTAGGATTAAAGTTGCAAAGACATCTTTCCACATATCATCATCATTGCCTCATTCCCTCCATTTGAAATTGTTTTACATATATTTTTCTAGTGGCATTTCTGACTTTATCGCAACTGGATAGTATCTCACAGTGCAGAAAACAAACTAAGGAATAAAAATTACTTGAACTGCACAGCCCTGACGCCTTGCCACATGGTCCATTCGTTTCACATCTTTAAACCAGTCCACTGCAACGAGCTCCATTAGATGCTTCCCTGCAGGGATCTGCATACATAAGATGTAACACTTGAAGGAACCTAATGTGCAGAGATATACAATGATCAAAGAAAAATGAACAACCTTTGATTTGTCAAATGGAAAATGTTTGCTCCGGACTCTAAAGTTGTTTCCATCAGATATTTTCCAACTATCGCGACTATTTTCACGGTCATTCCGGCACAGATTACCAGAAAAAATGGACAAATCAAGTTCATATGTCGGTTCCTCATCCAGAACTACAATTCACAAAGAAATAGTATGAATTAAGGACCATTTCACTTGACAAAGAAATAGTTCAACTAAAATGTAACTTCTACACAAATAAACGGTATGATTAGAAAATCGTTCAATTCAAAAGACTATCAGATGTTGAACAAATAAATAAGAATCAATAGAAATTATCACCAACCTGTTCTTTTGATTTCATTTTCAGCCTTAACTGAATATGCCTGCATGGTACAGAGAATCTATCTTCAGCAAAACTATCTCAGAGCAACATGGATCGGAAATAGAATACAAACCTCTTGTTCTGATTCAGGTTGAAGTTCTTCATCCTCATCAGAATATTCATCCATCATTGAAGAGTTTCGAGCAGCCGGATGGATTTGATCCAGTAAAGGGCTAGGTCGAATAGAATGCTCCTCATTTCTCTGATCTGTCTTTGAAGAAACCACATCTGATGTCATATTGACCATCACTGGAATCCTAGGAGCTGAGCGGATTTCATCTGTTTGAGAAAACCATTCACGAAGCCCTGTCACAGTAAAATGAGTCAAATCAATTATACTGGAAAATACTACTAGTGTGACCTAACACTAAAACCTAATTTTAATGGATGAGATTAAAAGTTATATTTATTAACAATAAATAAAGTGTTGAATTACAAGTAAATAGTTGCTCTTCGAAAAAACAATGGATTCGCCCGCTGCTCTGGTGCTCAGGGCGGGGGACTGGGTTTGTGCTCGCTGCCGCAATGTCAACTTCCAGCGCCGAGAGGTATGTCACAGATACGAGTGTGAATCCACCAGAACCGAGGGCGTCACAGTCAAAAACGCTGACGACCGCGTTCCTCGGACGGGAAGGTCTTTACAAATAATTTTAAATGAAAATCAGAAGTGCGATTTACAACTCGGATGGTCCATTGCCGGAAAAGATTCCAAAAGGTGAACATGGCGATCCCGGATTCTCGGCGTAACGGGGAGTCTTACGCCGAGATGGCGATGAGAAGGAGGAAAGAACCAAGTACTGCTGGCCTCCTCTACCACCCAGGGAGGGGGTGGCCCCGGCCATTTGGAGTTGGGACTCACTACGGGGCCGTTACGTTTCGATGCCAATCAGTTTCGCTCACTCGATAAGAATCTACATCAGTTTTGGGTGGTGTTATATACTATCAGAGACACTTTAGCTTGGTTGCATATTCACAAATGGATACAGTATACATGTGAATGTTCAGAAAGACCTACTTTAACTGCTATCACCAAAACAAAATTTCTACTAAGATCCCGGTCGCAGAAGGCAGCCACTAATATCTGCCTCAAAAAAGCCTTTCATATTGATGACATCCCGGTGGAATGCGGGGCTTGGAATCCTGATGTTGGAAATCTCCTTGTGCACAGAGAAAGAGAGAGAGAGAGAGAGAAGGGGTCTGGATTCGGGTTCACAGGCTACCGCTCCATGCATGGTCCCCGGAGGTGCTCAAAGGGATCGGTGACCGATGTGGCATATTCATTCTGATCGACCGGCGTACCAACGACCTTTGGGAGACAGATTCAGCCCGGATTCTCGTCACTGTCGACTCGTTGGAGTGCATCCCTAGAAGCTGTGAAGTGTGCATCGGCGGACAAATATTATGGGTCTTCATAGAAGTGGTGTTGCTAGAGCGGGTGCTCGTGCCGCATCAATCGTAAAGAAGCCGAGGGGTCCCGGCACACCAACGTAGACATACTCCATCGTCCCTCTAAAAAACTCGAGCTGATCACCGAGCCAGTCTGGAGCGGGTAGAAAGAGCCGGTTCGAGTGGCTTGGAGAGGTGCCCCGCCGCAAACCCGTCGTTCGGTCTGAGGCCACAAGGTGGACGGCCACGTCGACGAGGGGTTACGTTTCCTCGGGAGCCTATGGGGTAACTCATCGTCCTCCCACGGATACTGAGGAAGGAGAGTTGGCTTTATCTGTCGCCAATGGCGATGACCTAGAGGGAGAGATTGTTGGAGAGTGCCTTGATGGAACTTGTATCTTCGATGGATTCCGAGACCGTAATATGCAGCTGGGTTCTCCGACGGATCTTACACTGTCGATGTTACCAATGGATGGGATCTCGTCGTACTCCAACAACGTTAACCTGCAAGAGCAAAAAGTTGAGTTAGGTGAGTTGACGTGGACACCGGCAAAGAAGGCGATAGCAGGGACCGTACCTGGGATCTGATGGGGATGGAGGCTGCGAGTTTCCCTTCCAAGGAGAATCTCAGAGGATGCAAGAAAGCTGGTAGGGTTTACTTACACAGGAGGAAGGGTTTTATCAAAGGTCGTTTTACGAGAGTGCCTGGATTGTCAACACGTTTGACTCCTCGAATCACGAGCACGCATGGGATGATGGCACGTCAACGAAGAGACCCTTCTAGAACCCGAACTTTCTTTTCGTCGAGTAGTGAGTACTTTGACTAGGGATTAAGCGTCTTGAACTTGAATGATGAGGACTGGCAGGTGAGGAGGGTGACACATGTCGATTACCTGGTTCGGTTTAAACCGGAAGCCTCGAAGTCTAACTGGAGACATAGGTGTGGGAACTTTACATTTCTTTCAAGTGTTTCGGGCCCTGAGACCTATGCCCCCAAGTTCCAGCTCTGGGTTGGCCCGTCTATAATGGGCAGGCAATTTCGAGATTATTAGGACCCAGAAAATGACAATTGGGCCCGGATGAAGGGCAAGGCTTTTCGTGGGTTTGATAAAAGCTACCCCTCTCAAACTTTCGCTCCCCGACGATGCTATTGGAATCTCCGACTGAAGTCCCTAACCCCTCTCTCCATGGGATGCCAGACCAGTCTACGGGCACGTCCTATAGTTCGCTTATGGCTGCCTCGAACGCCATGTCGGAGGAACTTTTGGGACCTACCGGGGCTCTTGGTGATCCCGACCACTCGACGGAGATCGATAGATTAATCCGAGTGGGACACGAACTTGGCATGTCGTTTAAAGGGACTGAGGAGTCTTTGCGGGAGGTATTTCGATCAATTTTGGTTAATCGCTAGAGTAACAAGAAAAAGCGTCGAGCGGGCTGGCGAGAGCTCGCTCAATTACAATGGGGGATGGCAGATGGAAGGGGGGTGGGGGAGCTTGACTCCTAACCTCAGCAGATGGGCGGGCAAAAGTGAAGTTTTGTTATGAAGATGCTTTCTTGGAATGTGAGGGGCATATGTAACGGTGCTAAGCGGGCTGGGGTCAGACGAGTGATAGCGTCGGTTAAGCCGGTTGTTATTACGCTTCAAGAAACAAAATGGGGTAGCTGCGATAGAGGAAAAATTGAGTCTGTGCTTAGAGGGAAGATCTGGGATTGGGTGGGTGTGGATTCATCGGGGGCTTCGGGCGGTATCCTAGGGGCTTGGGACTCCGGTCTTTTCGACAAGATAGATGAAGAACAGGTTTGAGTTGGCTGCCGTCATGACCAAATGGGACTATCCGCTATGTATGGGGGCAACTTCAATGCCATAAGATGGGGATATGAAAAACAAGGGGCGCCTGATGTTGCAGTGATGAGGGACTTTAATACCTGGATCTCAGACTGGGGACTGATGGATGTACCTTTAACTGGTTCCAGGTTCACGTGGTCCAATCTACAAGATACTCCTTTGAGTAGGTTGGATCGCTTCCTTTGCAATTTGGAATGGTTGGAGATGTTTCTGGCTGCCAAGCTAGAATGTCTAGCGAGGGTTGTTTCTGGCCATCGTCCACTGGTGCTCATGTGTGAAGCGAGGGGGAGAGGGGCGACTCCATTCAGATTCGAAAACATGTGGTTATTGGACGAGCGATTTCGGGCGGTGCTACCAGTTTGGTGGAATGAACATAATCCTTCAGGTACAGCGGCTTATCGATTATCTCCAAGCTGCAATGGATCAAGAGACGCAGCATCGAGTGGAACAGGGAGATATTCGGGCTGGTACACCTCAACAAGGATATGTTACTCACGAGGCTGAAGGAGCTCGACAATCTAAAGGAAAGTACGGCTCTTTCGGTAGGAGAATGCAAAGAACGGGTTTAGAAAAAGAAGGATTTAATAATCTATGCAGGGCCGAGGAGGTATCTTGGAAGCAAAAGGCGAAGGTGAAGTGGCTGAAAGAGGGAGATCTAAATACCAATTTTTCCATGCGGTTGCCAACGCACGGAATAAAACTAATTATTTGGGTAGTGTTGGGATCGAGGGTGTGACTTATGTGGGGAATGACCAGATCCTCGAACATGTGGTCAATTTTTATGCCAATCTTGATGTTGATGACGGGCTGGTTCGCCCAGACCTGGACGGGTTGCCTTTTCAAGCCATCACAACTGAGGACTATGAGGGTATGGAGCACCCTTTTAAAGAAGAGGTTTAGGGAGCCATTAAAAGGGGAGGCAAGAATAAATCACCGGGTCCCCGACGGTTTCACCATGGAATTCTACAATGTATTTTGGTCGTTGATTAAGGAGGACCTGATGAAAGTGTTCCACGAATTCCATAGCACAGGGTTTATCGGGGCGCAACCTTAATTCCACATTCATTACTCTCATCCCCAAAAAAGTTGAGGCCGAGGACTTCGTTGAGTTTCGCCCGATCTGCCTCATCAATTGCCTTTACAAGATCATTGTCAAGGTGCTAGCCAACAGATTCAAGCCTTTAATGGGGATGATCATTTCAGCCAATCAAGGGGCTTTCATACAGGACCAGGTGGCGGTGTCCCATGAAGTCATCCATTCCGCCCATCATGATCGTATTCCTGCAGCCCTGTGGAAGGTGGACATGGAAAAGGCGTATGATCGTATTAGTTGAACCGGTTTGGACTACAGGCTTTGCAGGTTTGGATTCTGAGTAAAGTGGAGATGGATGTGGGCTGTTATGCAACACCTTGGTTCTCGGTGCTAATTAATGGTACGCCTACTGGGTACTTCAAGAGTTCTCGGGGCATCCGCCAGGGCGACCGACTTTCCCCATTCTTATTTAACATGATGGGGGAAGCTCTTACAGGCCTCATTGAACAGGCGAGACAGCTGAATCATATTTCAGGGATTAAAGTGGGGGGCCATGGCAGATACATCTCAATCCTCCAGTTTACTGATGACACTATTCCTTTCAGTAAGGCCGACACGGAGGAGTTCAAATCTCTATCTGAGATTTTATCAGTGTATGAGGTTGTCTCAGGACAGCGAATTAATTTCCACAAATCTAAGATCACGGGTATTGGGATAGACAACATGCGCTTACAGGTTCTAGCTGATACGGTTGAATGTGAGAGCGAGAACCTCCCCATCAGGTATTTGGGGCTGCTGTTGGGTCTGAGACAATATTCGGCGAGGGCAAGGGAGTCGGTGATTCAACGATTCGAACAACGTCTATCCATGTGGAAAGGGAAATTGCTAAGCAGTGGTGGTCGTCTTGTCTTGCTGAAAATTGTTCTTGCAAGCTTACCCATTTTCTACATGTCCATGTTCAAGTGTCCGATCAGAGTAATCAATCGGATTGAGCAAGTACAACGGAATTTCCTATGGGAGGAGTTGGGCCTGGACAAAAGATAGCATCTGATTAATTGGGATACTTGCAAACTCCCGACAAGCTGTGGCGGGCTTGGGATCCGCAGTTTACGGTGGACCAACATTGCCCTTCTAGGTAAATGGTTCCGGCGAGCAGGGAACGAGGAGGAAATGGAGAGCCTATGGTGTAAGGTGCTAATGGAAAAGTATGGGCAGTCCAACTCGAACTGGGGCATCAATACCGCGATTAATAGAGAAACCTCTACCTGGTGGAGAAATATATGTGGCACATGGTCTCTTTATGCTAAGGGGGTTCGGTTCAGCTGGGGTTGTGGTACCCGAATTCAGTTCTGGGAGGGCAGCTTGGTTGAGGGGAAGCCTCTCAAACTGTCGTTCCCTCTAATTTATGTCGTAACGCTGAATCCTAGAGGGCTGATCGACGACTTTGTTTCAGAAACTAGTGGAGGAAGACTGTGGGAATTCAATACGTGCAGAAATCTGAGAGACGATATGGAGGAAGCGTTCTCGAAGCTACTGCAATCTCTCTATGTGATGCAACGTAACCCACACGTTTAGGATCGACGGGTGTGGTCCCCTAGCAAAAATGGCACCTTCAGTGTCAAATCATATTATTGGATGTTGTCATGTAGGCTGCTTATCAGATTTCAAGGAGCAATGTTGTCAAAGGCTACCATCCCGCTCAAGATTAATTCTTCTCGCGGATGGTCCTCAAGGAGAAAGTTCTAACGAGAGACCAACTCATTCGGAGAGGGAAAGATATTTCCAATCTGTGCGTCATGTGTCCGCAGGGGGAGGAGTATGTCGCACACCTTTTCCTCCACTGTGGGGTGGCGTGTGAAATCTAGAGTATTGTTCTGAACTCGTTTGCTATGAGCTGGGTCTTCTCAATGACTCCTTACTTGCATTATTTGTTATGGGTCGCTGTTAGACTGGAAGGTCCGGCTGGGAAGAAATGGACGGTGACATTCTTCGTTGTCATGTGGTGTATCTGGCAAGGGAGGAATAGGAGGATCTTCGACCAGAAATGTAAACCGGTGGGGATCATTGTCAAAGATATCTACGACCTAGTAGGCCTATGGGAATTGTCGAACAGTGATCGTTTCAGAGAAGAGTCGTGCCCCTGGGACCCGGGTTAACAGGGTCTCTTTGTTTTGTTGGCACCTTCTTTTTTGGCTGTTCTAGTTTTGTATTCAGGAAAGAAATCATGCCCAAATTCAATTATTGTTCCAATCCAGTAATGTGGTCCCTTAAATTTTGGAAACAAGGAATCCACTGATAGATCTTGATTACCAGTAGACAAGAGTATCAAATGACATCTTTTGAGAGCGCCATTTGATTCCATTCTAGGATTTATAATAGTAGGTTTAGCTAATATTTAAAAGTTTGCAAATGAGTAGTTTCAGGTTTTCGGAAAATTTGAGGCATTAGATGTAAATCAACTTTTCTTAGGAAATATACCCCCCATGGAATCAAAAAGGTTTTAAAAGGGGATAAATCGTAAGCCAAAATCAAGATTTTGATCAAGACCAAGGATTCAAGAAAAATTCAAGAAAGCTTAGATTCGGAAAGGTTTCAAGAAAGATTCAAGATTTCAAGAATTCAAATACCATTCACGCATATAAAGAAAATCGCAAGCAACACCATTGGCATCACACCAAACCCATCTCGTGAAAGAAGAAAAGAATTTCTTCTTTCTTTCAATATTCACAACCATAACATTATCATGCTAATAAGTCTTTTTACATAAAGGTATTAAAAGTCAACTACAAAGAAATCATGATTACTAACAAGTAAAATATCTAAACTATCCATTAAAAGCATCAGATCGAACGGTCACGAAATGCCCAACTTTCAATCTCCTCACTTCTATATATAGCCTATTTTCATGTATCAAACAACGTTAGAGTGCAGAGAATATTTGAAAGCTTATCGCAATAGCTCTCGAACGAGCAAAGAAACATACAATTTTGATCAGTAGTGAAAAAGTTATGACCATTTTCAGAGGTTGGGCTGAAAGTAAAGAATTGAAGGGGTCGGGTAAGACATCTATGTACACGACTCCTATGACCTATAGTAAAACACCAAAATAAAATAAAATAAATACAACTGATGTAAACTAATTGACCAAAAGCGAAAGTCCATCACACGATCAACAATCCATGTGCATCTTGCAACGGTCCATCACACAACCAACAATCCAACAGTGATGATGTAGTAAAATGATGATCCAACAATGGGAATGAAGATCGGTAAAGATTTAATGGCTGAAATAAAAATGAGGAAGATCCAATCATGGAAAGTGGTAATCCAACGGTCTAAATCATCCCATGTGAACATCTTCCCAGTGAAGGGTCTTCTATGATGTGGCACATCCACACATGGGGCCTACAAGTACCCATTCAAGGGTCCGATTTTCGCATCAACTCTCCCCAGCTGAGGACTCATTCCTGATGAGTCATAACTATGATACGACTCAAGCATATCTAAGTCCAATCTTTAAAGGTCCTCTTGGTGATCCAAATACTCGGTCACTCTGGCTAATCTTTCCATTTTACAAGATACCTCTCGTATCTCCCTCGGTTAGTAAAGACGACTTGGTGTTCCAAGATATTTTCAATGATTTGTTTCTGAGGATGTACAGTTGTTAAAGGTGGAACTGGCTAAAGAACTGGGGTAGGCTCAACTGCAGAAGAAGAATCAAGGAAGGGATTAGCGGGAAAAACTGTAGGACCTAGAAACAGAACCAGGTCTTTCACATTGAATGTCGCATTGATGTCCATGTGAGGTTGAAGATCTTTAACATATGCATTGAGACCAACTCGTTCAAAATTTTGAAGGGTACATCACTGGGTGCTTGCAACTTCTTTGCAACTCCATGTGGGAATCACTCAGGCCTAATTTGAACCATGAAAAATCACCTTTCTGAAATTCCTTGAATTTTCTGTGAAAGTCAACAAAAAATTTATATTTTTCATTACTTTTAGTTATTTTTCTTTTAATTTGAGAGCACAACTCATGGATGTAAGGTGCAAACACATCTATGGAATCTGATGGCCTATGGTTAGTCAACATAGGGATGAGATCTATCAATATTCTAGGCGTGTACCCATGCACTACCTCAAATGGGCTCATGCCTAATGTCCTATTGACTAAATGACTAGATGCAAATACTGCTATAGGCAAACTGAATCCCAACTCCTAACATGATCACCAACAAGACAACGTAGAAAATTTCCCAGATTTATTTTCACAACTTCGGATTGCCCATCGGTTTGTGGGTGATAAGTTGAACAAGATTGCAGCCTAGTTCCCATTATATATCAAAGTAACTTCCAAAAATAAATAACGAACTCGACATCTTGGTCAGACACAATGACTTTAGGCAACCCATTAAGAAGAACAATTTCCTCGAAATATAATTTAGCAATTTGACTTGCATCGGAGTTTTTGGAATACAAGAAAATGGACCATTTTAGATAAACGGTCCACAACCCAAAAAATGGAGTCGCTTCCTCATAGTCCTAAGAAGTCTGAGCAATGGGAGTGTGTGGCACTCGCATTGGGATATACAGTCCCGTATTTTGCTTGTGTTGCTTTGCCAGTTGACAATTCTGACACTGCTTGATAATTTTGATGTATCCCACGAGATTGGGCTAACTAAAGATGATCTTCTACGAGGGCAACGATCTTATCACACGGCCAAAAATGACCAGCGATACCATTGGCATGTTGTTCCCAACGAGAAAATCTCGTACGGAGGTATAGGGAATACAAAGACGATTGCCCTGTAAGATGTGCCATGAGTATCTATCCCCTGACCGCTTGAGAGTGAGGTATACCACTTCCCAAAATACAGACATGTAGCGTAACCATTCTTCAGTCGCTCAAATCTGGTAATATCAACACTCATGGAGTGTAACACTGCCATTCTACTATTAAATGCATTTGCGGGTTTGTTCTCCACCCCGCCTGCGCTTCAGCACAAATCCGCTTCAGCACAAATGAATATTCGTGAAGATATTCAACTCACTGTGTGTAACGTGACTTTAACTTCTTTTGAGAATTAAGGTATTGCAAGGCCCCATGATCGAAGAACCAAGGCAAATTTTTGTTGTAGAATGGAATGTCGCTAATATCTCAAAGCTTATGCCAGCACATAGAACTCAGTCATAAGTGGAATAATTTTGTTTGCGTCATTTAGCTTCTCGCTAAAAGAAGCAATTGGGTGACCAAATGCATCATACGCTACTTCAAAGACCTTATAAAAGTCTGACAAGTGCATGTTAGGAGCCCCAATCATCCTACACTTAAATCTCCTTAAATGCCTTAGTCGTGACACTTGTCCTTTTCTAATGCAATCGGTAGCAGGGGTCATGATGGAATTAAAGTCACAAATAAACCTCATGTAGAACGTGGCTAGTCTAGGGAAGCTACGGAGCTTTAGAGAACTGACTCATGTGGGTTAAATGGTGTTCCTTGCAGTGACTGTAGATCATAATGTCCTCAAAATAAATCACACGGAACTTGCCAATAAATGGCCTCAAACACTGCATCATTGTCCTAATGAATGTACCGGAGAATTTGAAAGCCTAAAAGGCAAGACTTACCTTACCACTCGTACAAACCATTCTTGGTTTTAGAGGTAGTCTGCCACTCGTCCTGGGACGGATGTAAACTTCATGATAACTACTCTTAAGATCTATTTTTGAAAAGAATGTGGTACTTATCATCATATCTAACATATCGTCTAACATCGGTATTGAAACCCGATCTTTGACCGTGATTTGATTAATTGCACGACTGCCCAAACACATTCTCCAAGGCCCATTCTTCTTGGATGTGAGGAGTGCAGGTACGGCACAAGGACTTACACTTTCCTTTATGAATCATTCCCTAATGAGTTAATCAACTTGCCTCTTTAACTCAACATGCTCAATAAGACTCAATATTTAATTACCAAAAAAAATTTCACACATAGGTGCTCCACTTCTCGTGGATATTCAACACGAGATTTCGAAGAGGTTTCAACTGTGATGAGAACGTAAACAATGCCCTCATCCCTCCATTAATCCTATTTGACAAGTCCTCTTCAAATATCCACCATCTGACTGTAAAGTAGAGCCTAAATAGCATAAACTATGGCAATGTGGCACAAAATGATTTTATGTTTTAACTAAATCCTTCTCTAGGCTATCATGTTCACTAACTTTGCACTCCACGTATTGTCTTTGTTCTGTTAATTTTCAAAACTCTAAACTCCAAAGCTTTTCTCAATAACTTTAGCTTATTATTTATGGGTACCTCTATTCACTCCAAAGCTTTTCTCGATTACTTTAGCTTATTATTTATGGGTACCTCTATTCGCGCCTACCAAAATACTTGTGGGCACCTACACGAAAAACTGTTGACTGCATTAAATCAAACAATGGCGATCGTTTTTCACTCCTTCCACACAACTGGGTCTTGAGACCATTGGCGTGCCATCAAATGGTTAAGCTTTTGATTCCACGTAGCAGAGATCCCAAAACGTGGCCTAGCGTTTGATTCCATGTAGCAGAGATCCCAAAACGTGGCATGGAACACCCAATTGTGTGGAAGATGGGAGCGATTGTGTGGAACACCCAATTGTGTGGAAGATGGGAGCGAAAATGATCGCCATCATCTGATTTAATGCGGTCAACGGTCTTCCGTGTAGGCACCCACAAGCAATTTGGTAGGTGTGAATAACGGTACCCATTATTTATTTATTTCCTTGTTTTTGCAATTAATATTTTATCATCGGCAAATTACATGCACCACGGAATCTCTTCTTTTATGTTTATGCTTAATGCATCCATGACTAGGGCAAACAAATAAGAGCCCGAGGAAGATCCTTGATGCAGCCCAACTCCGACAGGGAAATCACTCGTCTCTCCACATGTTGTTCTTACACCAGTTATCGCCCTCTCATACATGCCTTAGATAATCTCAATATATAAGTTTGGGATGCATTTCTTCCTCAGCGTCCACTAGATTATTTGTCTCAACCCTCTATCAGAAGCCTCCTCCAAATCAATATAAACCATATGTAGGTTTCCCCTATCCTCTCTGAACTTTTCCGAAAGTTTCCTTAGTAGGAAAATAGCTTTTGATGTTGATCTTCCCGGCATAAATCCAAATTGGTTCTCTGCTACATTTGATTCTTCCTTAGTCGTTGTTCTACTATTCTCTCCCAAAGTAGAAATAGGTATTTTTAATTGTAGAACTAGTGGATGTGGTCACTTATTAAGAACTTGTGAGACCATTCTATACTATTTTCAATTTTGCATTCCCTCCACCCTCTAAACGTTTAGTACAACGGAAATAGGATAACATGGAGATACTCAATGGATATCCTGATCATCATGGGAGAAAATGGTGAAGAAACCAATGTACTCGTGGCGGTACTTTTCATAACCAAAAAGTACCAAACTAATGGATTTGTAGCCATTGATCGAAATATGTGATGACACCTGAAGTCCAAAAATGAAGCCACGATCAAACCCACAAAGAGATCTCGACGCACACATGTGCATCCCCAAACATTCACAGTAGACACGGGCACACCAGCATTAATCATAGTATTTGAGCTTCCCCAAGATACATATGTGGTTTTCGAGTCAACCTAGCGAAAATAGCGTGAGCAACTCAAATGTATTGACAACTAACCAACAATGCAAATCTTGTCACGTGATTAAGGTATAGTGCCATATGGCATGCTTACGTGCATACACAACTTAGCAATGAACCAATTAGACAAGGTCACATGTTCACACAATCGTTTCTCCCTAGTTGGTACCAATGTGTTCGAAACAATTAGCTTGTGACTTCCCCCACTCAACATCAGTAATCCCCCAGTCAGTAGCATTAATGCCCTTGTGATCATACTCGCACTCTAGATACCCATCTCTAAAGTGAAATCTCCTGACTACTGCACTTTCTCTCCACTATACATGGCACTCATTACTTGGCTCAACTTGTATTTCACTTGTGTAGCACACACTAATCCCTCTCGCTAGTCAGCCACATACAAAACTCATCACATCAATGAAACCCACCCATCAATCTAAACCAAGTCCACATAATTCGCACCACAATTGTCACACTAATCTAGTCCCTCAACAATGCTTGTGGCACTTTGAGAAGAATCGACCGCCTATATTTGAAATTTTTCAATGCCTAAAACCCATCCCACACCAACAAGATTGAAGTAAAATTTGTGCCTTAATCAATGGTGGATACCCTACTTACAGGTCGAATTGCACCAAACTTTAGGGTGACCAACTCATCCTCGGCCACTTTCTCATTCTCACGTTCGGATAGCATTTAAGGTCATCTTTTGCATGTAATCCCAAACTAAGTGCATGCCATTACAAAGGAAGCATCTTCCTCTCATTCATTGTGAGTACTTTATATTTAGGTAGTTTAAAACCCCTCATTCACTTCCTTGATAGTAACAACAAAGTACCCACATACATCACCTACTTTTACTTTGGCAGTCTTCAATTAGTTTTTGTTTCTTCTATTTGTTACTAATCAGAGAAGAGCTTTAAATCTCTATGCTCCACAGTGACAATACACCACATTATCATATAACGAAAAATTGTTATCTTCCAAGTTTTTAGGGAAATCACAAAGCACCCAATTTAGTTTAGTGCTTCCCCATTTTATTTCAGTCTCCATTTTTTAAACTGAATAATGTCACCTCAAGTGAAAACAATAGATGCATGTGGAATGACTCAAAAGGCTAAGTCTCAACTCTCAAGTGTGTGATAATCTTCCCATAAACAATCAAACTGATCTTCACCTTCAACTTAAAATGCGAGTAATATTTTCAAATGCTGTAAATAGAGAAAGTGATAACGTCTAAATTATAAAGTAAACCTGCATCCCACCTTTTTGTTTGTTCTTCTGTTTAAAATATGTGGCATTTTCATGTATTCAGGTCGGGCCAGGGTCTATCCAAGCCTGAACCTAAAGGGCCAAGGTCGAGCCCAAGGCCATCCCAAACCCTAGCGATCTTGAACTGGCAAGCCCTAGCTTAGGCTCTAACTTGGTTCAAGATCTGACTTTATATCACTATCTAATCTAAGTATTTAACACTTCCAAAATTCCATTTCTAATCTAAGTATATAACTCTAATAGAATAAGATTTCAATAAATAAAATAAACAAATGAACCATATGAAAAAGGCATCATTCCATACATGGTCACACACACTCGGACACGCACGCACACACACATACAACATACAGACACAAATAAGGTCGGGCTTGCCGGCCAGATAATGATAACCCTAAATTTAATGCACTTAATTCTTTGTCCAAACATTGGAAAGCATGTTTTATGCTGAGTAACATGCGAGTAGCTTTTTTGTGAGACTCAATTTTTTGCAGATTTATTAAGGGGACAACAGAAAAGTAATGACCACGTCTTCAATGGTTATGTTTCTAACAACACCATCTTCATCAGGAAGATAATTGAATGCGGACCAAAGAGTGTACTTACAAGAGGGAATATATTGGATAAAGCTCAGCTGGCATATTGGGAAAGCACATGCATCCATATAAATCCAGTGCCAAAAGTTCCACACATATGGAGGAGGCCAAAGGAAAGATAGGTGAAGAGAAAGATTGATGGAAACTGTAAGGGAAATGAGATATGGTTAGGGTGTCTTCTTAACTCCACAAGAGGGGAAATGAGATATGGTTACTCTTAATCTTCGGGCAGACTGGATTAAAGAGTGCATTCGACACCAAGCTGGAACCTCTATGACACAACTTTCTGACAATAAAATCAATCCATGAGGACTATGAATCGAGTAAAATTCCAACAACATCATTAGTTGATTAAAAGAACCAAGGACGAAAGCTTTATGAATCTAGGATAATTCCAACATCATAAGTTGGTTGACAAAAGGTATAAACACACTGCTATATCTAGATAGCTTAATTGTGTCCTCCAAAAGGAGGAGGTGGGAGAATTTCCCCATTTTCATGGACAAGGTAATGCAAGGAGAAATTGTTTTACCTTGGCAAAGAGGGATTTAATGTGTACTAATTTTCGGCTCTATCCCTGCTTTCATGATCTTGTAGCATTGTACAGGAGCTTTTCCAAGCCTCCATGACTTCTTATTGTCAATAAAAAATTTACAAGTTGAAGAAAAGGGTTACATAGATTTCCTTAGAACAACATTTACATCAAAATAATGCATCATAATAAAGAGTTACAGACATAAAGGTTTCATCCATATTATGGGTTTCCATTGGACCATGTCAACGTAAACCATTTATCAAACACAAACTCCCTAAGAAAAGTTCAAGATAGCAAAAGCAATGAATTAAAAAAAGATGAACCCTTCAAACCATGAGCTTATGAGCCTGTCAACATGCACTCAATCTGAACAACTGCAATGACATGACATGTAAGAAACTTTACCAGCAACACTATTCAACATTTGGAGAACACAATGTTTCTGAAATGATGGAAGATAACCGACGCCCCACCCCTTCAAATCAATTTGCATAAGATGTTGTACTTTTGTTCGAGGCTTCCCATTTCGAGGTTTTAGAGGAGAAATGTTGAACCCTCCACCTGCAGCCACATTAATATAAAGCACTTATTAAATGACTACAAAGGAAACATAAAAATAGGAATCTAAATGTTTATAAACATAAATCAGATAATGAATAATAATTCATACTCTCAACATGGGCCCGCACAAATCCTGGCTGTGGACCACAGTTGGCATGCTCCCTAGAGCGAAATAACACAACTGTAGAATAACAAGCAAGCATCTATGGGTAATCAAATAAGTATTTAGAAAAGAGAGAAGAAATCAGTTCAAAATGGCGAATTGAAATACTCACCATAACTTCCATCATCATTACGACGCCAGTAACGTACATAGCAAAGGTCACGAGGCCAAACAAAACTGCAACAATGAGTAATAATAAGACAGTATTTTTTTACCAGATGATATACACTAACACCAAGTAAGATGTTTAAAATACCATAGCAGGAGATACACTTCAACACCAACGCAATATATACGCTCCATAACATTATTTTTTATTTAAGTCTAGCATCTCCTAAGATCATGGCATTCAAGAAGTTCAATGTTACGATCTACGAAACTGTCAGGTGGACAGACTTGCTAAAAATTTAGTACCATTTGACTGCATCTGAAACCGCTGTTTGCAGGCAGCACAGTTTACACATGTGACACGAAGAATGTGCACCAAGAGGTAAATTGGCATATCAGGCATTGGAAATGAGCAGAAACTTGGGCCATGTGGCCTCCACACTCACAGTAGGAAGTTGGCTGCATGTCATTTAATGCTAAAAGACATTGTGCTTCACCTCACCTAACTGCCTTTCATTTACAACCGTTTGTGATCATACACATCATGCTCTGAAAACTGTAGCGTCTCAACTAAGAGAGACTTGAGTGATTTACTTACGTCCCAGATCCTAAACAACTTCAATTTTGTATCCTCATAATTGCAGGTATGTGCTAATTCATCAAAAGTTCTCATCACTGAAACCTACAACTGAAATAAAATCTAGTTGGAATAACACGCAACATAGCATTTTTCAAAAAAATAAACAATCAATAAAAAATTTAAGTAAGAGAACATTTTAAGAGTTGAGGTCAAGAGTGTAGCGCTGAGGTCAGGGTTCAAATCCCATGCTTACCTACAAAGAAAAAATAAACAGAACATTTTTCAAAATTGTTAAAAAAGAATTAATGGCTCCTCACAGGCATTCTAAGATGCACTCCTCACAAACCCACTATTAAGCTATCTGTCACAAGTGTTTAAGCAATTCAAGTGGCATCTCACATTTTGGGCCTCTCACTTTAATATGAAATGGCATCTCATATTTTAATGAGGTGAACCCAAAATCTACATTCATTGGTGTTCAAACCATCCAATTGATCAACTTCAATATGAACTGTTCACGTCTTTTAGTTGTCCAAATTAAAGTGTTATGATTCTCAAGTAAAAAACACAATTTGATCGGAGTAATTTTTGGACCGAGTGTAGCACAGATGGTGGCCATCCACAAGGAATACTAGGATTTATCTAAGATATATGCATGTGGGGCCACAAGTCATCAAAATGGCTTCTTAGGAGAATATCTTAGAAGATTTGTCAGAATAGTCCGGTCCCTTCTTGAATTCTTTTGCTAAAAGTTAGCAGAGAGACAGTGGTGAGTGGGCAGCTCAAATTTCAAGTCAGGATTCAGCTATAATTAGAAATGAAATACAAAAAAATGAATTTTGAATGGATGTACTTCTGTTACAGCACCCAAGTATATAATGTTCAGAGAAATGGAAAAAGTTTTATGCAGAATTGGTGTTAGGTGCACAGGTCACAATTCTGTACACATGAAACACTTTTTCGTCAATTTTGTAACATGTGATACATGTGGCCATAGTCTAGATTAAATCCAACAAAAGATTGTTCCATCGAACAATTTCTATTTTCTGATCAAGAGTCGCCCTCAAATGTCCGGCTAAAAAGCATAAGGGCAATGGTCCACATTGAGGGACAAAAATCTGTGTTGGTCAGGGGGCTACAAAGCTCAGATAAGCATAATTTTGGGGCTGGGTCCCACCTACATGTTGGCTTCCAACTTGGAAATTCAATTGGTGAACTAAGTTTTCCACGTGTACAGCATATGATGACCCATGCGCAGTCGCTAGTGCACGGCCCATGCAACTTATACACATTCATTTTCTAAATATATACCCATTAAAGAACAGTTGGACCATGTGATTAGCAAATCCTCCTTAAGACCAAACTTGAGTATTGTAGGCTATATCCTAAGTTGAGTAATATAATTAGAACTTTTTCTCCATTTGCCTCATTGCTGAGAAACAGTAAAACCTTGTTAAATAATCTTGAATGTCACTTCCAAGGATTAGAATTTTAAGTATTCAAACTTGTCTTAAACCAGCTAACAAACAAAAACTTAAGCTTTTGCAAATTATTCAGCTTGCTTCTAAATATATCACATATACCCTTTGCCAAAGGGCTAGAGGAGCGAGTTAAAAGAGGTTATCAATCAACCTGCTCTTCCATAAACTCTTCAAAGAAGTGAATATTGCATTGATTTAATAATTTTTTTTTTTTAAGTGTTTTTGAAGTGGCAGAAGGGAGGAATGTTAAGTGTTCCCAGTAAAGTGAATGAAGTAATAAGGAAGATCATCTTTAAGATAGTTAAGAGCTACAATGATGTTTTATGGCCTGCTTTGCTTGAAGACTAGAGTATGGCCTGCCAAATCAACTTTCCAGAAATAAGAAGTAGCTATATTTGGAATGCCCCAATATCGGGTGAATAGAGTTTAAATTTAATGGGTAGCAAATGCTACGATCTTAACCAATACGAACAAGAGAGACTGATAGATTATGTCATATGCGGTGTGAGGTCCATTAGAATGTTGAAAGCATCTGATGTAGAGGTTGAGGCCATATGGGACACTAATAAATTACTTCACAGTTTATTTCCCCAATCAACCTTGGAATTGAGAGAGACAAAATATCATCCATAACAACCCATGCTAGAAAATGAACACCTCAAATTAACATATTCGGAGCATATTATAAAATCGTGCTACAAAAATACTATGAACTCAAAGAAATCCAATGATCCATGCAAGAACTTGGAAGATTGGCAAATATTAATATGCATAATAGTACAGTTTCACAAGTACACTACATTATTTTTCAACCAGGGATGATAGAATTCAGTTCTCACTTTTCAATATGCCGTGATGGTAGTAAACACTAGACTCACTAGCCACTTAACCGAAGTTGCTCATTTGGTATAAGTGAGTGATCATGAATTGTTTTGACATGCCAAGATCAAGGACGCATGAAGCATGCTATTCAACCAAAAGTTTGGTGATTGGGAAGATTACTAGTCAACCTATGGCGATTGAAAATTATGATGCAAGATTATGTAAATTGGTGCTTCCCCTCCACAATTTATAGCTAACTTTAGACTGCAAATGAATTCCTTACAGCCATCCACAGAAGCTTAAACCTCAATGGCAGGGTGGGTGCAAAGTGCATGAGATGAACATCTACAAGAAAGTTTTCCCAATGCATGAACAAAATAAAGTAAGCATATTACATTGGAAACCAGTCAAGCTGCAGTCTATGGTAAAGTATCGCAGTGTGTCCATCTACCTCCTCAACTAAGCTACCGTACTGGAAACTGCAATCCCACCTGCAAAGAAAACAAGGGAAAAAACTTCAAACTCAATAAAACTGGCATAACAGTGCTCTCTATACATCTTAAACAACACATAAGAATCACCACTCAATGGAACCTGATGGTACCTACTTTATCCAAGAAGCAAAAGCACTCAGATAGAATATAAAAAGAAACAAAGAAAAAGAATTTGTGTGAAAAGAAAGTTCAGTGAAAGTTATCACTTAATTTAGGTGAAACAATCATTACCTCCATGATTCTGCTTCAGATTTTATTATGGTGTTATATACATGCACGTAAAGCGTTCTACTCTCCTACTCAAATTTGCACGCATGGGGTGTGGGTGGTTGTGAAAACAATAACAAACAATACCAAGAGAAAAACAGCTTAAGATATACTCTCTGGAATTGTTTCTGCCCTTATGTCATTCTTTCTCCATTGCATCATAGTGTAACAGTATGCTACAAATGGAAACAAATGTTTTCAATGAATGACAATTCATTCATCATGCTAGGGGTCTCTGAAGTCTATCAGACTTTTAATCAAGGATTAAGGAGATAAACCGTCAACAACTGTCACAAAAAAAAAAAGCACCAATAAATTTAGAACTGGTATAAGGTACATGATCTGTTCACAGGTGCACCATACGCGTCAGGGACTTTTGAGGCGTGCATGGACCTTAAGAACATACACATCCGTAAATCTCAGAGCCCATGCGGTCATGCACCGTTGAGTGGGTTGTGCATCCATCACCATTCAAAGTCATAAATATATATATATATATATATATATATATATATATATATATATATATATATATATATATATATATATATATATATATATATCAGTTATGGATCATTTTAAATATAGTATGCATATTAAGCAAATGAAACAAAACTATATGGAAAGTACACATTGATCGTTGAAAGAAGACAGCAATGAGCAGCAGTTACAAAAATCAATAAACATGTAGAGTAAAAAAAAAGGAACTCACTCGAAACGCGTTCCATCCATGCCCATCACAAGCTCAAATATTGCTTCACAGGTCGCATCCACCACACCTACAGCCTTCATTGCAGTACTACAGCTCCTTGGCTTCATATGACACACTATTGCATGAGGTATGTGACTTCAAAAATCTTAATTCAACTAAAAGTTTCAAAAATTAACATCTAGATGTAATATTAAACACGCATCTGTTACATACAAGGTAATCAACTTCAAGAAGCTCTTCAAAAATTCGAAGTCCTGCGAATTTATGTCCCAAACCTTTTAGTAATGTATCTTAAACCGTCGGGCAAAATAATGGAAAGTTTTCTTTTCATCTCTAGCACATCTCAACCACTATAGGCATCTATTTCGAGTGATAAATAATATAAACAACGCTATCAGGTAAAAACTTGCCATTCTGGCATCTGACTAGACGCCAATGCTTTCTAGAGAAAACTTGATCACTATTGTTCTGATTTGACAACCCTGAGTCAAGCTCTCGGGTCCAATCAAGTACTGTATCAGGAGGACCTGCACAAGAAAAGTGTATATTCAGCAAGAAATGGCATTAACAAAAATAAACAGAATATGATATCCCATGATGGTAAGGTTGAATCTTGAATTACCATTTCCAATTGTTGTTCTCCGTAGTAAATTTGGATGACTATCTTCTTCATCCTCCGGTGCACTACACCTGAAAGAAAATTGTCACAATGAATCAGGGGTTCTAGTGAAATAAATATAAAAAAAGACGCAACGAAAGGGACACAGAGTTCAACAAAAAATTGTTATACTATATGGTAGAAAACTCTCAGAGAAACAAGGGAATTTAACTTCCATGATAAAAAAAACATTTCCAAACATATTGGAATATATCACATAAGACGTAACAGTAACTAGGCATCCTTATCATGTATAAATTTGAGAAGCAGAGTAAAATCAGAACTGTATATTACACAGAGCAGAATACTCTGCAACTAGAATAGCAAGAACAAAATACTAAATGGCACATCTCCTCAAGAAAATGAAGGGAAAAACGACTTTCTAGTGATAAAAGAATTTGCATTATATTAAAGAGCCCATTTACCATATGAACTTCACGCTATTCCTGCTAATTGCTATAAGTTTCTTCTTTTATAAGTAATCAAAAAATTTATTAGAATAATGAGGAGACTCGAGGTGGGCTACTTAAAAAATCTCAAAACAACCACAAAATCATAGAACTTTAAGGATAATAATTTATATAAAACTTCATATGATTCTCTCAGCCCCGCAACCAAGCTGGTCCTAAGGTCCTCCCAGCCTCAATAATCTTCATAGCACTTTGCTCCTCTGGTGGTGATGACCTGAAGCCCAAAATACTGAGAATTTAGCAGATGAATTGTGAAAGTACCAATCAATCATGAACACGCCCATAAAAAATGAGCATATCTGTTATGCAACATAAAAAGAAGAATTGGTGTCCCACCAATTCCACATAGAAGAGGATGAGCATTGGATGTGGTTCACCATAAGTGATCATCTACACAGAAAATCATGTAAGGATTTAAAGAAAAATAGCCCCTAGTCTCTCTCGACCACACCCTTTTATCACCATGGATATCGGAAGCATGAACCTCTTCTAGAATGCTCAATAGATCGAAAATCACAGTGCACTCCTCCTCCTGCAATAGATCAAAAATCACAGTGCATTCCTCCTCCCTTGAATTAGGGGGAAACTGCTTAAGCGGATGTTCCAAACTGTGCCACCCTCTCCATCACATCCACGACTAACAATATCAACTGCAATCGCGTCTTGCGGCCCAAAATGTAATCTCACCGCAAAATATCAATACTACGACTTAGCAATCACAGCTCCCTCCTCTTCTTCTTCTAATCTTCGAATTTTCCCGGATTTTTTCTGACTTTGACCGATTTGCCCCGACTGAGACCCTTGCAGATTTACTGCCGACTTCCGACTTTGTGAATATGCTTAACATGCAGGCTCCTTTCACCAAGCATACAAATAATTTTTTTAACTAGTAGTAAATTTGAATGAATGGTATTACAAAAGACCTTCAAACTAGTATCTAATATCTTATCATGTACCTATATATCTATAATCTATAACATATAAGTCTAGCATGTAAGTGCAGCATGGCACAGAGAGAGTGACTGGTTTATAGCACTTGTGTTCCATGTATTATCGAGTGCCGATAGTAAAATACATAGTAACTGTTCTCGCAGCAGGAAAAAAAAAAAGGATCAAAGGTGACAAACTTTGATAGCTTAGATAAAGGTCAGTCATATATAATGCAGACTCTAATCTTCTAATTTTCCCAGATTTTTTCTTTGACCGATTTGTCCCGCCTTAGACCCTTGCAGATTTATTGCCGACTTTCGACTTTGTGAATATGCTCAACATGCAGACTCCTTTCACCAAGCATACAAATAATTAATTTTTTTAATTAATAGTAAATTTGAATGAATGGTAAATACAAAAGAACTTCAACTAGTACCTACTATCTTATCATGTACCTATATATCTATAATCTATAGCATGTAAGCCTCGCATTTGGTCAAAGATAAACCCTCTCTCTCTGTGCGACACTGATTTTAGTTTAAAGGATTAATCTGGATGGCCACAGGAAACCATTTGAAATGTCCAACACTTGAAAACAATGCAAAATAAATGAACCAATGCATCCTATTCCATCCACTAAAGAAACAAAATATTAGCATTATAAAATATATTTTTTTATGAATAACAATGTCCTACAAGACAAAAAGGAATGCTAAGAGGATAGTGAGCCCTCTCATGCCTAAGAAATCAAAATAAGATACCTACAAACAAATAAATTCTAGAGAAAACTATACTGACGCATAAAGATGAACTAATCATCCCTTTTTTAACCATTAAAACAATATACTCAGGAAAGGGTAACAACTTGTGTTACTTACTGACTATCACGGTCTGATGAGGAAGCAGTCCTTCCATTCTCGATGCCAGATTTGAAGTCAAATGAAACATAAGCTTTACTAGTATAGGTACTCAGAGAACCTTGATGCTGCAGTCAACATATAAATGGTAAGTCCTCCTATTTAGATTTGATATTAAAACGTGTGCGTCTCTTTCTTTTTGAAAAGATAAAACATGAAATAATGTGAAACATAACTGATGACTACTGGAAATTTTTATTGAAGGGAAATGAAGGAATATATAAGATCAAAGTGGGAGGCTTTACCCAGAACCACTGCAAAATTGGAATTGAAAAGCTTTGAACAACCCCAACAATAACATTCACCATAACAATTTAAGTGGAATAGGAAAACAGATGCAAAGGTAACAGAAAAAATAGGTCATGATACCACTGAAAATTACTTGTTTGGAAATGTATGTTCAATTGTGATTGAGGAGAATTCAAATGACAAATGTCACTATATATATATAAACACACACACATATATATATATACACTCACTCGAATCATGGGATTATATCCCATGAATCTAGCTCCTATTGGCTGCAAGCCTGCAACAACTGTCTTTGACTTTACAAAGGCATTTGAAATAACATGCAGCCAACAGAAGTTGTGGGTTTATGTCCCACAACTCAAGTTAGGAGATCATTTCACTATATATATATATATATATATATATATATATATATATGTGTGTGTGTGTGTGTGTGTGTGTGTGTGTGTGTGTGTGTGTATTAGGTGCGGGGGAGTATGCATACCATCCAAACCACTTGGATGGTATGAGGCACCAGAACACCTGTTTGGGTGCCATATGGACTGTGCAGGGTCGATCCAAGATCTTCGGAAAAAAAAAAGTTAGAAAGATTTCATTGACCATCGTGATCAATGGTGTTACAATGGACAATGACTTGATTTTTCATTTCATCACTCATTTTAACACTGTTAGATTGAGGCCGTACACCTTTTTGTGTTTTATAAAAACCACTAGAGAGTGTTGAACACTAGAGGGGACCACGTGGCATGGGAAAAGGCATTCGAACAAATGCATGGTCCCCTCCTTATATATATATATATATATATATATATATATATATATATCGTCACTGCTTACTTAGGAAGCCAAAACAATATTTAATGTATTGCATTGAATATTGCACCTGATCAATAACGCGCTCAATCTTTTCCTTCCAGATTAGAGCCTCTTGGATGTTAAACGCCGCCATCTAGTTCCAGGACAAAGGCAATAAATTAAGAAGTATGATAAAAAAAAAGTAAAATAGAAAAGTCAACAGGCACAATCAATACAAAAAAAATCTCTATGACCTTCCAAGCATGAGGACTACCAAATTGCTTGCCAATTACCAGGTTAGAAGAAATCCTTATTGTTCCTCTAGAAAATCTTGTTAGAAAAAAATTAAAAACCCTCGATATTTCAATAAAGGTAAAAGGAGAAAAACTGAGGGACAGCGAAAGAAATCAGTTGTATCCAAGGCGCAGTCAGTATTGACTCCATCATCCTCCTTCACAGGATACTTGGCATTTTACAACATAGCCAATCCTAGCAACCAATCGTTGAGAGACAATTTTTTTTTAGGACACTCATGAAGTCTTCTATAATATTACATACATGTGATCTTTACTATGATTTCCTGTGGGTAAGGGGAGACAGTTGAAATAACTTCAAACGGATTTCTTATAGAAACGGAGTGATATTCTAGGAAAATCCACTTGGTTCATAAGGGACACGAAAACTCCACATAGTAGCAGGTAAAATAAAAAGGTTCCATTTGGAGTCAAATTAATGTGCAAGAGTAGTCCTAAGGGGGGAAAAGTAGTCCTAAGATATGTAATTCAAGGTAGAAATGAATAAATGTCAAAACAACTTCTGAAAAGGTATGGTGTATTGGGTGATTTCAAAAAGGCATCTATTGGACATTGACAGGGAATAGGGTTTCTTTCTAAGAGAACAACTGGCAAAGTGGCGTCCCTTTAGTGCGACTTTTACCTATTTGTATAGGCTTTACAAAGTGGTATACAGATTTATTCTTGAGCATGGAGCAATATTTTTATGTTTTATTTTTTTTAAGGGTGAGCTGGGATTGAATCTTTGACCAACATGGAGCAATATAAAAAGAGTACGGTGCCATAGAGCCATACTTTAGGCTTAACTTTTTGCCTATTCATTCTTGACTTGGCATATCGGGTTTCCTTTGCTTATAATGGGGAACCTATCATCCCTGGGAAGGGTTTAGAAGTCTCTCAAGTCTTTCTAGCCTACTAGGTTGTTGGCTTTCTTTTGCACAGTGGTAAAAAAAATGCTCACAATTGATTGCTTGTATAACACTTGATGGTTCCCCCCCCCCAATAGATGTCCTTTCTAAATTGAGGAAGAGCTAGGGAAGCATCATTTGATTTATTGCCAAACTATTTTTAGGAGTTTAGTTCTTTTTCACTTGTTTGAGGTTACATGGGTGATGCCTCATCCTTTAGTCAAATTTTCGCTTCTTAGATCGCAGGCCCATTTCGAATAAGCAGTTATACTCTTTGTAGATTATTATTTCCCCTAGTTAGCACACGGAACATTTAGACTCTAGAGAGACATGGAAAAACATATTAAGAAATGAGATTTTCAAATTCACGGTTGGTTAAAGCTGATGATCCTCATTGATAGTTATACCAAAGAGCATTTGGAAGAGGTGGGTGGAGGAATGAATGTGCCTGTCATTTGAAGTCCTAAAGCAATATTTTGATGGTAGTTCTCTTAGTGAAATGGGACCAACTATGTGGGAAGTGTCTTTCACAATCCTAATGGTGTTTTTGGTCCTTTTGAGAGCGCCTCATTCCCCATAGACCAAAATGTCTATGCTCCTTAACAGAAATGGATTTCCCCGCTCGTCTAATGCTGAAAGTGATATTTTTGGATGAGCAACTGTAGTGCTACCCTCAGAGATCCATTTGGTGAAAACAAACCTAACAGCAACACACAAATTTTAGATGTGTCATTTTTTAAGCATAAATCATAATGGCAAATGAATTGTAGATTCTCATGAGAGAGACAAAGATGAAAAGGCACCACTGACATTAGAAAGTTATTGTTTGTTACTTTCTACTAAAAAATTTCCACTTCAACTTGTTGGTCGGTATCTAGTTTTAAGGTTTCTTGAAGTTTGCCTTAGATAGTTGTTTATGTGGAGTGTCAACAATTTTCATCATTAGAAATAAAAAAACTGTGTACAAAGATACTTGAAATTTCTTTTTCTATTTCTTACGATTTTTCAGCACTGTTAGTCTATTTGCTAACTTTATCTACCGACTTCCTCAAGAGTGCCAATTTCCGTATCAACTTGGCCAATTTGGTTCATATAAGCCTTTTGGGGATGTCCAAGTCAATGGCAAGCTCTGAAACACTGAGTCAACAATGACATTGACCATACTAACAAAGTATAGCAAGCAAAAGTGACGATACATTTTCATGTTTGACATAACTAACAGGAAAAGAGAAAGATAAAAGCTCGGTTAAGAATTCACCGAAGGGGAAAGCAACAACTACACACCGTAATACGATGGTACTTCTCTTTCTTGCTGTAAATGGACAAGACATACACCATCTGTCAAAACAGGAAACAAGCATGTCAAGCAAAACTACAGAATTACTAGCCATTTATACCAAGAAAGTAGAAAAAAAGATACTACTTGGATCGTACAAATAAGTATGACCCTGACTGGTCGGCGCATGATTTCAAATAACTGATATTAGTATAGAGGTTGTACCATTCTGTACTATAGGGTTGCAATTGCTAGCCATAACAAAACTAGTAGAACGTAAGACACATAATATGTACAACACAACCAAAAGATATATATGATAGAGCAAAGTGTGCGCATGTGTTTATGCGTGTGTATATATGGCAAGCCCCATGAAAACTGAGAACCTTTTGGAAATCCATGTATAGTGAATGTGCCCTTCCCCTCTCTATCAGAAAGATAGTGAAATGATTCCTTGAGTAGTGAAATTCTCTTTCCACCACCTTCTCCATGACAAGAGTCAGAGATGCTTAAGAAACCTTGAATCATATATAGAAAAAAAGGTCCTTGGGACACTGTCCCAGGTTTGAATCGTTGAATCATATGTATGTATGTATGTAGTATGTATGTATGTAACCAATATATAACCCCTGTTAATTTTGTATAGATAACGATGCATTAGACATTATGACACCATAAAATTTCAACTTATCACTGCCTCAATGGTCTGTTAAACAGCTTTAATCAACTCAGGAAAACAAAAAAAAGGACCCCGGTTGAGTTGTTATTCACCCTTCATATTTAGACGACTATTTTTTTCCGAAAGGAATACTTATCCATCAAAAATAAAATCATGTATCTAAAGAGAGTGGGCAAACTGTAAGGATTGCAAGGTCATCTCAAGAGAGATCCTTATGACGCTACAGATTGATAGTGTTGGATGTTCTTATGAAGAACTATGTGACTAAAAAGACGATCATGGATCACAAAAAAATAAAATGGTGAGAAGTAAAGGAGACTCAACAACAACCTTTAAAGGAAAAAATGAGTAACCCAGATGTATGGTTACGTGGAGGGGATCCAAATGAGATGTGGGAACATATAGCGCAATGTCTTAAACAAGTTGCAAAGGAAGTGCTCGGGGAATCTACAGGAGGAAAATGAATATGAAAAGAAATATGGTGGTGAAATGCAGACATTCAAAAGTCAACCGTCGAGAAGAAGTTTTTTAAGGAATGGCAAAGAATGAGAACTATAGATGAGCTTCAACAATATAAGCTCGCTAAAAGAGAAGCTAAGAAAGTCGTGAATAAGGTCAAGTATAAAGCTTATGATAATTTATACAATAGGTTGTAATGAAAGGAAGAATAAAAGTTATAAAGTTGTCAAGATTAGAGAAAAGAAAACTAAAGATCTCGGCTAGGTAAGGTGCATTAAAAACGAAAATCAAAACGTCTTGACAAAAGAGGATGAGATAATGAATAGATTGAAAGAATACATTAAAGATCTATTAAAATACAGATATTTAGGGCTGCCTTTGGGTCTGCGGCATCCTTCGGGGAGAGCTTGGGAACCGGTGATCCAGCGTTTCGAGCAACGGCTCTCCACGTGGAAAGGGAAATTGTTAAGCAGTGGTGGTCGTCTAATCTTGTTGAAATCCGTTCTTGTTAGCTTGCCGACATTCTACATGTCCATGTTCAACTGTCCGATCGGAGTAATCAATTGGATGGAACAAATACAACGTAATTTTCTGTGGGAGGGGGCAGGCTTCGGGAAGAAATACCACCTCATTAATTGGGATACTTGCCAACTCCCGTATAGTTGCAGTGGGCTGGAGATTCGTAATTTAAGGTGCAACAACATCGCCCTTCTTGGCAAATGGTTGTGGAGAGCTGGGAACAAGGAGGAATTGGAGAGTCTTTGGCATACGGTGCTAGTGGAAAAATATGGTCACTCCAATTTTAACTGGGGCATCAACATTCACAGCAGTAGAAGAAACTCGTCCTGGTGGAAAATTATTTGTGGCACTTGGTATCTTTAAGCCCATGGGATTCGCTTCAGCTGGGGTTGTGACACTCGAATTCAGTTCTGGGAGGACAGCTGGGTCGAGGGGGGGCCTTCAAAATCAATGTTCCCTACTATCTTTTCCTTATCGCTAAATCCTAGGGGGAGGATTGACGAATTTGCCTATCATACGAGTGGAAGAAGAACGTGGGAAGTTTCTTTACACAGAAACCTTCGAGTTGATGAAGAGGAGGCTTTCTCCAAACCCCTACGTTTGCTCAATGAGATGCAGCGAAACCCTTAGAATCAGGACCGTCGGCTGTGGTACCCAAACAATAAATGCAAATTCACGGTTAAATCCTACTATTAGCTGTTGTCCCGCTGGCCTCTGGTCAGATTTCAAGGAGCAACGCTACGGAAGGCTCCCATTCCGCCCAAAATAAAGCTCTTCTCGTGGACGGTGTTCAAGGAGAAAATCCTTATGCGGGACCAGCTCATCCGGAGAAGGAAGATGTTTCCAAGCAGTGTGTCATGTGCCCCCAGAGTGACGAGTCTATTTCATATCTTTTCCTGCATTGTGCGGTGGCTCAGGAAGTCTGGAGCATTGTGCTGAAGTTCTTTCATGTAAGCTGGGTCCTCCCAGCAACTCCATATCTGCACTATTTAGCTTGGGATGCGGAGACATCGGAAGAACAAGATGGGAAGAGATGGAAGGGGATTTTCTTCGCGGTCATTTGGTGCCTCTGGCGTGAGAGGAATAGGAGAATATTCGACCATAAATCGAAACCGGTGGGGGCCATTGTCAAAGACAATGTTGATCTGGTAGGCCTTTGGGTTCCAACAGTCGGGGACCAATCCTAGATAGAGTCGTGGCCTTGGGACCCGGGTTAATGCCTGGCTAGGGGATGTCTGCCCTGTTCCGGGGCCGGATGTTTCTCATTTTTTGTTTCTCCCTTCAGTTTTTGTTTCGTTTGATTTTGTGTTGTTCCCTCAGCATCTTGTTGTTTTTCAATATATTATCATTTACGGAAAAAAAAAAAAATACAGCATATGTGAAGGAAGTAAATCAAGAAGACGAACCAAATCAAGGAATGATCAGCAAAATATTGGAAGTTGGGGCACTATTCTGAAAGTCGCCCTAGCGGTTTAGGCACCTCGATTTAGGCCAGGGCGGACCGGATTTGGGGCCCCCGTCCAAGCCGCCACCCTGCCACAGTTCCCAATTTTTTTTTAATTTTTTTTTTCTCGAGTCATTACTTAGCAAATTTTGAAAGGCCCTTGCATTAGGAAAGTTGACCCTTGCACCGACTTTAAAGAAAGACTTGGTATTTTAGGGACATGTGACATGTGAAGACCACATTGATGGCGTTAGATCAGATGACGGAGGTCATGTTTATATTCCCCACAATAGATCTTGTGGATATTCTTGAAATTAACGTCACCCTAAGTTAGAAATTATGAGCAAATAAGCAAAGAACCCTTCTGGGGTGCAATTAACACAACCCTAAGTTATAAATTGGGTGCAAATAACGCAAATAACTCACCCAATTTAGCGCATGCTGGGTCAGCACGGGATATAAATCCCTAGGGTGGCCTCAAGGGGGAGAGGGGATTCGAACTCAGGTCTTTTGCTTTTGCAAGCAAGCACTTGGCTAGCTCGTCTAACCCCTTGAGGTTATATTATAGTATATATATATATATATATATATATATATATATATATATAGACACACACACACACACACACATAGCGTCGCCCAGATCTTGGGGTGGCGCTCAGTGATTTCCACCCGAACATCCCTCCAACCGCCTGAACCCGCCAGGCGATTTTAAGAACATTGAGCTGAGGTAAAAGCAGCTTTAGCAAAGATAAAGAAAAAGGAAAGCATTTGGACCATATGGAATATTTATACAAGTTTGGATTGTGATGAGAGAGAATGGACTGAATTGATTCCTAAATTACTCAATAAGATTCTAAAAATGAAGAAAATGACTAAGGAATGGGGGTTGTGATCCTTTTTTATGAAAACAAACGAGGGGTCCAAAATTTTGCCAACTATCAAGACATTAAACTTATGAGCCAGACTATGAAACTCTGGGAGAGAATAATAAATTGACTAAGGCAAGAATCAAGTGTATCAAAGAACTAGTATGGATTTATGCCGGGAATATTAACAATTGAAGTTATTTCCTATTGAGGCAACTTATGGGGAAGTTCAAAACTAAGGAAGAACTTGCATATAATTTTTATTGATTTGGAGAAGGCTTATGGTAAAGTGTCAAAGATAGATAATCTGGTGGACGCTAAGGAAGAAATGCATCCTGAAGTTATATACTAAGATTATCCAAGACATGTATGAACGGGCAATAACTAGTGTAATAACGATTGGAGAAAGAAGAGAGTTCCATGTTGGAGTGGGTTGCATTAAAGGTCTGCTTTGAGCTCTTATTTGCTTACCCTGATCATAAACGTGTTAACCATAGACATAGAAAAAGAGATTCCATGGTGCATATAGACTCCATAATAATGAGATCTGATGAAAAAGGAATAAATTGAAGAAGGTGATGATTCAAATGATGACAGTAATTCTAGTGATGTTGAAGGAGATATAATACCACAATTGATTATGGAAAATATTACAACCAGCAAAAGACCAATGTGTAGAGTACATGGCCGGTACTCGATATCAATACCAATGAGTTGTACTTGTAATTTCAAATTTTTAAGTTGTTTGCACTCGTATAGTTGTATTTTGAAATTAAATAAAATATTTATTTTGTCCCTCATTTGCTAATTAGCTATAGGTAACTACTAACTAGACATAATAGTCGAACTTAAAAGGTAAGTCATAAGTGATTGATTATATAAATAATAGTAGTATAGACTATAGAGACTAGCGTGTAGATTTAGATGTATAGTAGACATGAGATAACTCATGACTTAGGAAATTAGGGGAAAACTACAGAATAAAAATGGTAGGAAAGTATATAAATATTATAATATAATTTTTTGCTTTTTCTAAACATTTTGAAAAAAAAAAAATGGCATGGCTTACATGATTGCTTACATGATTATGCGAATCGCATAAGTCATGGAGCTATGCAATTGCCAAGCATGGTTTATACCATTTAACAACATTAAACACAACGATAGGCTCCTAGCTCCAAAGTTAATAATTCCCAACCCAAATTGAATATAAATATGCACTAACATATTCATCGACTCATAATCCCTCAAAACTTCTACAAAGACGAATATCCCATACCCATCGAACCTCCCTAAATCTCCCTTTTCTTTTGAAAAAAAAATTGAAGTAAAATATTTGGGACACCACTAACCTAACGCTAACATTATTCCTGACCCACATTCTATCCCAATTTCAATGATAAATGAAAAAAGGAGCTACTAAGTAGCTTAGCGCCTTGCCGTCCTCCAAAAAATCATAAACCCAATCAATAGATATTAGGTACAAAACTAAGAGAGTGATTTTTGTGATAAGAATCTTGTCATCGAGGATTTTCTGGTAGAATAGTATTTCATATGCCAATTAATTGAGGTGAACGCATTTCATGAGGACCTCGGTTTGTTCATAACCTCTCTCACGTCCTCAATAATTGGGCAATGGAAAGGGGTCAGAGTTAGTGGAGACTAGCAACAACCATCAACCAACATGGAGCTAAAATGGCGATAACATCCCCTTTGTTGGGCCTTGAAAATTGATGGAAGCCGACTCTATTATGAATTCCTTGGGGGCAGGGTATAGTCTTCTTTTTGTATTGGGAATTTATCTCCCCTGTTACTAATATAACTTGCAAATTACTAATAAAATTATTAGTTGCATGCTATTCACTCTCCCTTATTTATTTTCCCCCAATTACTAATAAAAGAGAGCAACTACTTGCACAAAGAAACTGAGCCTTTGCACACAGAAATGTGAAGAAAACTCCCTACCAAATGCCCAATTTCCTCATGCAAATGCCCATATTACATGCACAAGTAGTTGCTCCCTTAATAGCATCGCATATTATTACAGCAAAAAAAGATCCCTTTCTAAAACACGAAAATACCAACACTAAAACCCCCAACCAGAGATGATAAAATTGGCGGCAAGAATTTCATAATACAACAAGGAGATGAATGGCCACGAGGTTTGAGTTTTAGCATCAAGGGATATTATTAATGTGGATTCATAAACCTCTGAAACTGGGGACTGCATAATTTCAGCAGCGAACCCAAGAACCAAGGGGTGATTAGGAAAAAGAGCCAAGTGGCATGCCTACACACCTCATAATATGTGCAAAAAGGCTGTTCAACACCGAGAACACTACAATTTATAGGTATAAATATCATTAACACGCAAACACAGATATCAATCCCCTTCAGAAAACAGAAATTAATTATGGTCTCCTAATTAATAATACAGTTTTTCCCAAACTCAAACTTCATTGATCATATTAAAAATCCCAAAACTAAAGCACCATCTTCTCCTCAGCCACTTTCTGTGCTTAAATAAATAAAACCACAAGAAGTTTAACAGCCTAAAGAAGCTAACAGATCTTGTGAATTTCTAGATTGACACTTATAGTTATGGAAGCACAAACACATTGACTAGGATGCAAATAATGGTATAAAACGGAAAATTTAGATCTCAAAAACAACTACAGAAACTCACATGCCCATGCTGTGTCTTTAATCCGCGATCCTCCACCCTACAATTTCCATCAATAACAAGAGTCTTGATCGGAACCTGAATACGCGCAATGAAATAAACAAAAACAACATCAGAGCAAACCGAACCTAAAAATCAATTAATAAAATAACAAAAATCCGACAACATTTCTACCCCAAATTTTAAAAAATTCACCAAACCTAAAATAAAAACCGTAGACAATTGCAAAGTTTGCAATTTTCATAAAAATGAATAAAATCTAGCAAATTAAATCGAAGCTTACGACGTTATCTTGTGGTTTCTTCTTGTAGTAAGCGAGAAGCCTAGATTCAAGAACGAAATACCGCATATGAATAAACGAACGACCGATCTTTCTCCGTCCGTATCGGACCATCCATCCTTCGTAAACCACCTTCGACATCGCTAAAAACCAAAAACCTTCACCAATATTTACGAAAAATCGAAAACAAAACCCCTCATCCTAAAACAAACCACTCCAAACGAACCGCATAACCGAATCCGCCGCCGAGTCTCTAAAAAACCAAAAAATTTCAGCAACGAATATCTTCAAATCGGATCATTCAAATTAATCCGATCTGAGAACTATTAAAACAGATGAAATTGTTTCTCAAATCCAATCCTTCGCATTTATCACCGGGATCCGGCGAATGCAAGATCTATTCCGGTCGAATTTCGCCGGCGATTGGAGCTGCCGAGCAAATCCCCGAGAGAGAGAAGCTGAGTGAATGTGAGAATGGAAAAGAAATCGGGATTCAAATTATTTAAAATGGCGGCAAAGTGAGATGTCGTGGTTTTGAACGGCGAGTGGTCGCCGGTGCTGACTGGGATTGGCGGGAAGTACAGGCGTCTCGCGAACCGATGCGATGGTTATTTGAAAGAATGGGGTTTTCTTCTTTTCGGTCGATTTTTTTTTTTTTAAGATGGCTGTCGATTTTACTCACTGTGACGTCTGAGACAAAAATGATTAGGTTTTTAAGGGAGTAATTTCCTATAATACCCCTAAGACTTTCAGAAATTATAGTGAGCCGTTTGATTTTAAGCACGGTGTCCAAATCGGAATCGAGTATCAGTCCACCATGGACCGATACGAGTCCGCCGATACTGATGTGCATCGGGTTTTTTGTTTTTTTAAAGAAAGAAAGTAAAGGTATCAGGCGATACAGGCCCGTATCGGCCGATACGATATCCGATACCAAGTTGAGATACTGATAACTATCGATTTGCTGAAAAAGCAATACGTATCATTATTGGCCGATTTTTTAAACCATAATTTTAAGACAATTGAATTCCTAGTGACCAAGTCGGGTTCCGGAATAAATCGAGCTGGAATAAATTCAAAAAAATCTCATAAAATCTGTCAATTTTGGGAAAAGTATGGTCAAAAATAGGAAAAATTTAGAAAAAGGTTTTTGACCAAAATAGAGGAAAAAGTCATAAAATTTTTATAAAATCCATAAAATTTGCAAATTATTCGGAAACTTCGGATTTTTTTCAAACATTCTCAAATTATTTGCGACCTTCTCAAAAAGTGGGCAAATTTCGTCACTATGATCAAATCCGGCATACGTTTACACTTGTGTTGGATTCAGGCTAAAAGAAAATTGGGCCAACCAAACCCCGGGCAGAATCAAGCTTGGCCCAAATCAAGGCAGACTAGCCAGAATCTGATTCAGGTGGTGCTTGGGTTTAAATAAAAAACACCAGCCCTAAAGCACTTAGCCGAGCCCGGCCCTATTTTGTATTCAAGTCAGGTTCCAACCTAATTTCTAGGGTTGAAAATATTTATGACCTATCAAAAGCCCAGCCCGAACCGGGCAATTGCCAGCTAAGTTTTCCACTTGTTTGGTCATCTCACAGCTCTTTGATAATCCTAAGTGATTAGACTTCAAATTAACTTCATTTAAATTTACAAAAAAAAAAAAAAAAAATTGCAATTATCAAGATATCCAATTCAAGCTCTTCAACCTACCTTAGTAGGACGAGTTGATGGTTAGACTGCCATCACTTTAAGCATAGTGAATACGTAAGAGAATAAAAAAGCTTTGGAAATATACAAAATGAAAATTAAAAAAATTATTATTATTATTAAAAAATATATATGTTGTGACCAAATAGGGGTATTAAAGGGAGGGAAACAAGATATAAAACGTTTTTTTCGAGTAAAAATAGGTTTAAAATGCATTTTAAATTAGCATCAACTCCCACTATAGTACTTGTAAAGCATACCTTCAATAGATGGGTTAAAGCTATAATGATGACAATTATGATCAAATCATAAAACAATTTACAACTTAATTACTTAAAATGATCAATGAAAACCCATCAATATAGGCAACTTAATTACTTTTTTGGGGTATTATATAGATTTTTAGTAACCGTAAGATACCGTAGAAGGTTAGTTCTAAACGCTCCACTTGTGTGGAGTTTGGACACTTTTTTTCACTGAAAAGAAATCTAAAACAAAAAAAAATTATAAAGCTTAGAAAGTTGCCATTTTTGTGTTTTTCCGAGGGTTTTCTATATTCATCTACGGCAGTGGGTCTCACGTAAATTCCAATCAAAGCTAAGTTTTAATTCATTTTCCATTTCCGAGTAATTTGCTCATGAATTGTCGGAAACTAAACAATGAAATTTGAGGTGAGCGTATAATACGCTTTGCTATATACACTAAATAGAAGTCGTTCAATGATGGTCTTCAACCTCTGATATGCTCTTCTCTCTCTCTCTCTCTCTCTCTCTCTCTCTCTCTCTCTAGATCCCCTTCTCTCTCTGTAGATCGAAAGGGTCAAGAGGGCTTTCGGCCCTTTAATACAGCGAGCTCAAGGCAACCATTAATAGATGCCGTGGACCTTTTAAAATGAAGAGAGAGAAAAGGACATTGAAAGAAAGAGAAAATGAGAGAGTGTGGTGTCACTTGTGCATATAAATGGACATTGAGAGTGAAGAAAAAGATGAATAAGGAGTTGCAGGTAAATGGGTAGGCTTTCCGTGTAGAGAGAGAAAGAGGAGAGAGAGAGAGGAGTGGGGAACAAGGAGGCTTGGGCCTTCCATTTATAGGGAGGGGACGTGATGCTTGGAGGAGATTGGGTGAGGGGTGACACTACACCATGTGTCATTCAAATTTTGTTCCTTTCAAATTTTTTTAAGAGGAAAAGATTGGGTGAAGGAGGACCATTTTTGGGTAACAAAATAAGTGGGTCAGGGCGGATTTTGTGTTGAACGAGTTGGGTTATCACAACTAGCCCATACTCAGCTCAACTTCTATTCGGGCCAAATCAGGCCGACCCATGCATATCTCGACCTTACCGACCTTAGACTATAACAAACTCATTATGGGTCGAGCCGGGCTTAAGCGTGACCTTTAAGACCCCTATCGTTCACTATGATTTCACCATTGTGTATGACTTCACTACAAAAAATAAGACTATTAGCTGCAATTTTTTACAGCGAAAAAGTATCGCTATTAACCAAAAAACTATTAAGACTATTAGCGGCAATTTTTTTATTAATAGCGGCAGTTTATGGTTGCCGCTAATAGTCTTTTTTTTGTAGTGCTTGTATTAATTTATCCATCTGTTACTGAAATTTCTGTTTCACATTTTTCGTAAAGTGTAACGTAGGGTGTATAGGCACTATTGACATTTGGGTACTATAGTTGTACAAATCAAATTTTCACAATTGCACAAACTGAAGTGCTCAATCGCCCATGGATCGTGTATCGATCAAAAATGACTTTTGAATATATACAGTACGGTATCGGATGCACTACGATCATTCCTACGGTCATACGATGCCTCTAAAGTAGACTGATTTTGTGATTTTTTGGATTAATTAAAAGAACACAAGAAATTCTTTGTTTCTGTTAAACATCAGGAATAAGAGCTTTTCTGAGGCCTAAAAGAGCACGCTTGGGAAAAGTCAAGAATCTGAGTTTGCCAGTAATCTGAGATTTTCTGGGATAACTAGACAAATACTCGAACATGGCCTAAATATATAACCAGCCTATGTATTATGAATAAGCCAATATTTTACATATGTAGGCTGTAGCACTGCTTTTGGCTCCCTAGAGGCGTCACTCATGATAAATTTGTTACATAGATTGGATTATGGTTCAAAATTTAAATGTTGGCCGATAACTTGAATTTTGGCCGATAATTTGAACGATATTTCGGTCCAAATATATATAGAGGGAAAATTATTAGTCAAAATTTTGGTTTAAATATTGATTTTGATCATGTTAGAAATCGAAAACGAAACAGCTATCTTGATCCTTCGATTGGATACAGTCCTAGGATTTAATAAAAAAAAAAGAACATCAAATATGAGACCAAATGGCTGAAAGGGCAAATGAATAAACGACTTAAATGGAATTAGACGGTACGGAGCCATTTGTTTTTGCGGCACTCATAAGCTCTTAATAAGATGGTGAAAATTATTTTCAGATGAAAAAATCCAATTTAGGCGATCACCAGATAAACTACATGATATACCACGTGAGGCCAAAATGTGTCAATGCGTACAAAATCAATGATATGTTCACTTTGAATTGTAACTAACTTAATAACGGAAATGAAATCATAATAAAGAGTCTCAAAAGTAAGGTATTGAAATCGGTAACGGTCTCAAGTATTGATTTATCAGAGGCTAATACAAATCAGCCGATACCACCATTTAAAAAAAAATATAAAGTAAAAGTCTTGATCGAAATTGAGACATATAAATCGAAATCCGATACGTATTGACGATACCGATATGGGATACCGATACATAATGGACTGATAAGTATCGGTTTGGCTGAAAACCGATACATATAGGTATCGGCCGATTTTTGATACCTTGCTTAAAAGCTCTATGCGTCTTAGGGGCGAGACCTTGCCTTGTCCATACTTAAGACACAAGACATGTCGTCTTGATGAGATCTAAAATATGGGTCTACCCTCTACTATTATTATAATTTTTCATAATTGCCGCGTACAAAGGATACCTTTGGGTTTCTAAAATCTATAAGGCTGTGTGTAGGAGCTAGTATTTGGATTAAATAAAAACTTTTGAAACTCGAGCATTTCAAATTCAGAATTTCAAATATTTGAATTTATAAATTTCGTGTTTGGATGTCTAACACATTGTATTTGGATTTAAAATGTTTTTTCTCAAATCCAAATACTAGTTCTTATTATGAAACAAAATAAAATGCCTACTTATTTTTTCTTTCAAGAGTAGCCTACAATGAGTGTTCACCCATCATGATTGTACACAGCAGTCTACACATACGTGTCACTGCCTGACATGCACAGACTTTCAATGCATGGAAGTCTGTGCACGTCACGCAATCACACATATGTGTGGACTCATTACACAAAATAAGACTATTAGTGATACCAAAAATTGTCGCTACTAGTCCTGTCGCTATTGAAATAATATATTTTTTTGTTAATAGTGGCAGTTTTTTATGCCGCTAATAGTCTTATTTTTTGTAGTGACTGTTTTAATGCACTTGATGGGTGCGATTTGGACAGTTTTGATTGATGACTTAAAAATATTTTTTTTTTAATAGTGTAAGATCAAAATTCTACTTTTAATGGGTTAAGATCATTTAAACATAATTCGCTTCGCCTTACTCTCCTAATCTTATTATATTTATTTTTCTACTCAAAGAAAAAAGAAAGATAGAATAATACCACTATTTACAATTGAAGAATCTACAATTGCAACAATATTTTCTCTCGTTAAAATTGATGACTCCCTTGAATCAAGCGATGGAGATCGGTTTTTGTCCCAATCATTCACACAATAGATCTTTGAGATCATGGCCCACTAATCAAATGACTAAATATGGATTCAACTTGGCACATAACCATAAATGTGCCTATGATCATGATGTATTAGACGAAGGATTCTCGATTCATTTTTGGGGATGTATTCCAGGTGGAATCAACATTTGACTGTCCGATAGGTGGGTCATAGTCCCAAACTCTCTTGTATGGAAGATTGGGATGAAAAATGATCTTCATCATCTGATTCAAGGCAGTCAACATATTTAACAGGCAAATGGCTGCATTTGTAATAATCTTTGGTTATAAATACTGGTACGGTACCTAAATAAGAAAAGAAGCAAAAATGGTTTGGGTTAGCCAGTTGTCACTACTTTTGCTTCGGAGAGATTTCTTTGGGTACTGTTATTTGTAACCTAATATTTTGTATCAATAATCGGGATTTTGGATGTGAAAATCAATGATTGCCTTAAATCAGATGGCTGAGATTGTTTTTCGTACTAATTTTCTACACAACAAATCTCTTGATCATGGCTTACCTATCAAACAATTAGATTTTTTATTACCCCCCCTAAAAAAGAGAAAAAAGAAGTGATCATGAGAAGATGTTGTTAGGTCACGTTTAAGGTTATGTACCGTGTGGAATCAATACCTGACCATTTGATAGGTGCTCCATGATATGATGGTTTGTTTGGTGAAATATTGGACCAAAAAACAATCTCCATCATCTAATTCAAAGCAATTAATAATTTTTCACCAATACAAATTTTGGTTGCAAATACAGGAAATTAAGTTATAAATATAAATACTTTTTCCAGATTTTTTGCTTGTGGAAGATAGTCTGGACCATCGCAAATGAAGGGTTTTTGGATTTGAAATAACACCTCCCAGGTGTTATTTCAAATCCCCAGCTTTTTATTTGTAGATGATCGAGATTTGGCATATCAAAATCCACAACTCAAAAATTACCATCCAAATGCAACCTAAATGATAATTTTTTAAGAGGTGTTTAATTTCACAATTTTTTTATCCTAATAATGTGAACAAATGCTAATTAAAAGAAAATTTGAACCCTTGTGACTATAAAGTTTTTTAAATTTTATGAAACATAAATTTTCAAGCAACTAAACATGTACACTTCATAATAATTTCTATCGGATGATTTATATATTACTTAACTAAACTTAGAAAAGAAGTTGAAAGGGCCTTGAAAGTTAGTTTTCACCTTTACACTGTAAATAGATTAAAAAACTTTAAATAATAACATAAGAATAACTTGAACCAACAGGGGTTGGCACAGTGACCAGAACTACGACTCAAGAAGTGGAGGTTTTGAGTTTGAATCCGACCCCTTGTTTGCTTCTCGCTGGGATTTATACTGACTAATACATGTGATGTGTGAGTATTGCACGTAACCAAGGAACTAGTCGAGTGCTCTAAGAGACCGGATACCATTGTTAAATACAAGATACGAAAAAAAAAAAAAAATCATAAGAATAACTTGGCACTATTGTAAATATACCATAGAGGCATGGCGATATGGGTTGCAATGCATGGTGGATCCATGCATTTAATTAGAGGGGGTTCATGTGGCACCCATACAAGAGATCAGGTGTCATGACAACTTGTCCTGCCTTCAGAACCTGATATAATCACCATGAGTTTACCGTTATACCTTTTGGTATGAAGAATGCCCCAACAACATTTATGGACCTAATGAACCGAAGTTTCAAGTCTTACCTCGATAAGTTTGTTGTGGTCTTTATCAACGATATTCTGATATATTCGCCAAATCCGGAAGAATACGAGAAACACCAGAGAATTATCGTTACGCCCTTAGAGAACATCAGCTATATGCAAAGTTCTCGAAATGTGAGTTCTGGACGACGAAAGTTTCCTTCTTAGGACACATAGTGTCCGAAGATGAAGTTCTTATTGATCCCGCTAAGATCGAGTCCATGATGAGTTGAAAGAGACCAACAAGTGTGACTGAGGTACGTAATTTTCTCGAACTGATAGACTATTACCGTCGGTTCGTGGAAGGATTCTCCAAGCTTCACTGAACTGACCAAAAAGAAGGCCAACTTTGAATGGACCCCTACTTGCGACATAGTTTTCAAGAGCTAAAAAAACGGTTGACTACGGCACTGATCCTGACGCACTCCAAGCCACATATCCTTTTTCCATATAACACTACAAAAATAAGGTGTTTCAGCGGCACTTACTGTTAAGGCAGTTTTTGTTAGCGGCATGACTAACAACGGCCGTTTTTAATAGCGACAGAACAAATAGCAACAGTTTTTTGTTAAAAAAATTGCCGCTAATAGTCGTATTGTTTGTAGGGTTAACTATTATAGGAAGTAAGTTTTCACCTTTACATGTATTTGTAAATAGGTCTAAAAATGTTAAATAAGAACATAAGTATAACTTCGTACAATTGTAAATAGAGTACATTTGAATCTACCAACCAAATCTATGAGTTCACCCATGTGAAACATATTGACCACATTGAATCAAACGACAAACATTGTTTATCATCTCAATCTTCCACACAATGAATCTTAAGATCATGGGCGTACCATCAAACGGTCGATTTTTTTATTTCATGTGGTACACGTCTAATGGTACGTCTATGATCTCAAGATTCATCGTGTGAAAAATTGGGAGGATATACGATCTCGATCGTCTGATTCAGTGCAGTCAATGTGTTTCAACGTGGGTGAATTGAAAGATTCGGTGGGTGGATTTAAAGGTATTGTTATAAATATAGGTGGCAATGGGCAACGTACAGATAAGTCGAGCTTAACGCTGAGCCTACAGACAAATCGCAAAATACAAACCTAAGTTGGACATGTTGCCACCCACATTAATAGAAAAAGAGTACTCTCTCTCACATACAAGCTGCTTGTCTTCAAGGATCAAAATATCGGCCGAAATTATCGGTTTCGGTCCCCACAGAAAAGATAATTTGGACCAAATTTTGGGTCATTTTTGTATGGGACCTAAAATTTCAGCGACATTTTGGCCAAAATTTCAGTTTTTGGCCGAAATTTCGGTTCAAAATTTCAGTTTCAATCCCCTCCGAAACCGAAATGATACCTGAAATTTTAATCCTTGCTTGTCTTTAGTATTTACAATTGGGTACATTTATTCACGCCTACCAGGTTATTGGTGGGAACCTACATGAAAACGTTAGCTACCATAAATCAAATGATAATGATCGTTTTTCACTCTCATTTTCCACACAATATCATTGGCGAGCCATCAGACAGTTAACTTTTGAATCCATGTAGCACAAATCTCAAAACGTGACCCTAAAATCACAAGCTACACATCTTTAACGTGATTGGAAGGCCATGTTTTGGGCCGTTTGATGGCGCACACATGGTCCCAAGATCCATTGTGTGGAAGATTGGAATGAAAAACGATCACCCATCGTCTGATTTAATGCGATCAACAATTTTTCGCATAGGCACCCACCAACAATCTAGTAGGCGTGAATAGAGGTACGCTTTACAATTATCATGAGAAACATGGTGATACCACAATTAGTTTTATTTTTTTAATAATCAAAATACTTTATTATTTTAAAAATCAAAGTGAAAAAATTAATGACAATTATATTTACTTTATATTTTTCTAAAGGTAATAAGGGCACTTCAATGTAATTTTTATTCTTAAACAAAGAAGTGTGAGGCTGAGACGACAGACGAAAATATTAAAAAAAATCATCCATCGTTGTAAGTTTGTGTTGGTATTTGGTGCTTGGGTTCAATACCTAATACTAACTCACTGTGTTTGGGTTAGCTCTATTGGGGCCAAGAGTAGCTCTTTTATTTTTTGGCTCCGACAAAGAACTACTTTTATATTTTGTAACACAGCTTCTTACCTCATTTGCTTTGACGGGGAGCTTTCTTAAGTGATAAAATTGCTCTATGCCTGCTCTTTCTCATAGTAGATTTTATTTGCTCTGACAGAGAGCAGGGAAAGAGCGATTTTTGCTCTTATAAGAGCTAATCAAAACAGAGTGTGCTAATATTTGATTTTGTGACCCATGACCTCTTAATGACTCGTGGGTACATTATTATGTCCAAGTGTGCTTTTGCCATGCGGATAGAAAGACTCGTCATCATTTGTTTTTCAATTGCTCTTACATCTCATGGATTTGGCAATCTGTTGTGGCCATTAGTGACAAATTTCATTTTCAGCAACATTTCGGTAGGGGTTATTTTGGTTCATTTCGAATAAATTTTGAGAAAATTTCGGAGAGTACAAAAAATATTAAATATAAATTATATTTAAACTTCATAAAAATTTTATTTATTATTTAAAAAATGATAAATAAAATTTATCGTTTTATTTATCATTTACTACAATGTAGATGTTATACATCCAAATATTTTAGTTGGCTGATTCCATGTCTTTTTGCCCTCCTATTTTTAGCTTTGGAGAGGTCTCGACTTGAGGCTGCATATGGGTTAGTCGTTTCGGGCTAAAGAGTGACTCTTTTGCTCATTGGCTCCGACAGGGAGTTGTTTTTGCTTTTGGTATCACCGCTTCTCACCCTGTTTGCTCTGTCGGGTAGCTACTTTAACTGATAAAACTGCTATTCGCTTGCTCTCTATCAAAATAGATTTTAACTACACTGGCAGAGAGCTGACGTCCACTAAATAAGAGCTAATCCAAATGGACCCTAAATATCTTTTTGATCAATGAGAGTGTAAGAGATCCCCATAACCCCACCTTAAGTGATAAAACAACTTTCCTTAAGTGATAAAACAACTTTCCGCCTGCTCTTTGTTAGAGTAGATTTTAACTAGTCTAATAAAGAGTTGGCGTCCGCTAAATAATAACTAATCCAAATGGCCCCTAAATATATTTTTGGATCAATGAAAGGGTGAGGGACCCCATAACACCTTTGCTTACCGAGAAAAAAACATTTGATTTTGCCACCGGTGCTAGGAGTTTTGGTGCTTAAGGCTGCATATGGCATAGCTCTTTGCTGGCCCTTGCCACACCAGAATTTACATGCTTAAGTTGGTTCCTGTTCTCTTTTCTAACTCCCTACAAAGGAGGATTTATATGCTTTAGCAGCAACTTTCCTACTCTCTACTAACTCCCTATCAGAGCAAATAAAATCTGCTCTGGCAATGAGTGATTAGAGAGGAGGGTAGAACTGTTGAACAAGTAAATCTTGCATAAAATCTTGTTATGCAAGGAGTTATTCATGAGAAAGGATACTTGCTAAAGCAAGTAGCAAGATATTAACAAAGAGAATGTGAACCTGTTAAAGCAGGTGAACTCTGCTATGGCGGGAGCTACCAAAGAGCTATGCCATACACAACCTAAGTAACCTTTTGAGATGTGTGCTACCTAAAAAGTAAGGTGTTGGCAGGATCATAAGTTAAAAAGGCTCTTTATCATCTCGATAATCTGTTGAGCCATCCATAATTTGTGTTTTGGTGCTTATGTAACCTTTTGGGATATGTGCTATGTAGAAAGCAAGCTTTTGGCAATGTAGAAGATAAAAGGCTCTTTATAACCTAGATAATCTAATCTATTGAACCATCCATAATTTGAATGCCACAGTCTACATATTTTTAGTGCATCCATTTGAGCGAATTCAAACACATGGATGCCGGATGTTCTTTCCAAACTGACCCTTATTTGTCACACTTTTGAGCCTATTATATGCCGAAATGATTTTTGCTTATGTTTTATTGAGCTGAATTACTCTCCATACGTTTGATAATTATTTGTTTGCATTGAGGAGAGTAAATCTAATAAAAATTATCTAGAATTTTTTATTAACTTTTTTTGTAAAATGGTGAAAAAACCCGAAATAAAAGGTATACATGGGGAGTTGAGTTATTTGATATTTATTTTGGGGAAATTAAATATTTTATAAGATACTGATATTTGCAACCAAATATTCACTCATTTTTTGCACGTCAGAGCTGCTTTCTGCCTTAAATCAGATTATAGAGGACATTTTTCGTCCAAATCTTCTAGACAACTAATCTTTATATTATGTCCCATCCATCAAACGGTCAGATGTTGATTCCACGGGACACTTATCCCCAAAAGTGACCATAATTAGGGGCATACAATGAGAAGGAGCTCTTGGGTTATTTTTAGGGATGTGTGCCACATGGAATCAACATCTAACTGATTTATAGGTGCTACATAATCTCAAGATCAACTATGTGGAAGATGAGGATGAAAAATGATATCTATCATTTGATCCAAGGCACTCAACGACTCTCATGTTCAAATAGCTAAACTCCCCCTAGAGACCTCTTATTTCATGTTGTTTTCACCCTTTCTTTCAAAATAAATTGTTAATAAGGATTTCTAAGTTTCTAACAAATTTCTTTTAGGGCCTGTTTGGATAGGGGGAAAGAAAAAAAAATCATGCGAAAGAAAAAGAAATGTGATACTTTCTTATGTTTGGTAACAAAGTTGTGTCACTGGATATTATAAGAAGATTTAAATTTTCCTTTTCCATTGAAAATCAACAAATCCCTTTAAAATAGGAGGATTTTATCGGAAAACTTTTGTCATTCTCGATTTCTTTCTTTCTCTCTCCTCTATCTCTCACTCTCTTTTTTAATAAATAAATTGAAATAAAATCAATTATTGAAAAAATTATAAAAATTAAAATAAAATAATAAAATTTTAATTTTTTTTTAAAAGTAAAAAAGATAAAGATAAAATAAAAAAATAAAAATAAAAATAAAAAATAAAATAAGACTTTTAAAATAATAATAATAATAATAATTTTAAAAATAAAATAAAAATAATTAAATAAAAAAATAAAAAAAATAAAAAAATAAAAATAATAAACTAATAAAAAATATACAAAAATTAAAAATATATTTTTAATAAAATAAATAAAAAATAATAAATAAAATAATAAAATTAAAAATTAAAAATTTTTTAAAATTAAAAATACAAAAATAAAAATAAATAAAATAAGATTTAAAAAATAAATAAAATAAAAAATTTAAAATTTTAAAATTAAAATAAAAAATAAAAAATAATTAAAATTTAAAAATAAAATTTTTTTAATAAAATAAATAATAAATAAAAAAATAAAAAAATTTATAAAATAAAAATGTAAAAAAAAAATTAAAATTAAACATTTTAAAATAAAAATACAAAAATAAAAATTAAAAAAATTAAAATATATTTTTTAATAAAAAAAATTAAAATAAAAATAAAAAATTTTAAAAATTTTAAAAATTAAAAAAAAAAAAATTAAAATTTTTAATAAAATAAATAATAAATAAAATTAAAAATGTAAAAATTAAATTAAAAATATAAAATAGTCAAATAAAATAAATAAATAATAAAATAAATGGTAATAATATATAAATTATAATAATAAATCAAATAATAAAATAATATAATATAAATAAAAGAATATTATTTTTTTATATTTTAATTTATTTAATTTTAATTTATTTTATCAAAAGAAAGACAGAGAGAGGGAGAGATAGAGAGTGATTTTATTTTTTATTATTTTTATTATTTTACTTTTTATTTAATTTTTATTTTAAAAATAAAGTAAATAATAATAAAATTAAATATAAAAAAATTTAAAATTTAAAATTAAAAAAAAATAAAAAATAAAAAAAATAAAAAATAAATAAATATTAAATCTCTCTCTCTCTCTCTCTTTCTCTGCTATCTATTATCATTATTTTTTTTTAGATGTTTCTCTCTACGAGTCTCTTAGTCTTAAATTTTCTCTCTCTACATATTTTTTTTAAATTTCTCTCTTAATTTTTTTCTCTTAAACTCACTTTTTCTCTTTCCTAATTTTTCTTTCTCTCACGACATGCCATTCATAATAGAAAATTAAATGTATTGGATGTGTGAGATATACTATCGATAATGGTCATTTTCTATTTTTTATGTGCCAATTACACAATCTAAACATCAGAAAACAATAAATTCTTATGAATTTCCAAAAAGTTGGAATCCATTGGATTTATAAAATCTTTTCCTATGTTTTCTGAAAAATTGTCAAACATGCCCTTAGGGTTTGTTTAGATAGGGGAAAAAGAAAAAAAATCATAGGCAAGGAAAAGAAATATGTTAATTTCTTATGTTTGACAACAAAGTTGTGCCACAAAAAAAAAAAAAAAAAAATTCAAAATTTTCTTTACCATTGAAAAAAGACATCCTTCAAAATAGGGGAATTTTATGAAAAAAATTTTGCCTCCCTCCCCTCCCCTATTTCGTTGCGTGAGAACTCTCTCTCTCTCTCTCTCTCTCCCTCTCTCTTTTGATGAATAAATTGAAATAAAATCAATTGATGAAAAAAATAAAAAAACATAAAATATATATATATTTTAAATTAATTAAAAATAAAATAATAAATTAATTAATTAAATTAAAAAATAAAAAAATAATAATAAAGTAAATAAAATAATAATAATAATAATAAATAAGTAAATAAAAAGTAAAAATAAAAATAATTAAATTAAAATTAAAAAAATAAAGATAAAAAATTATAATATAATAAAATAAAAATCTCTTTCTCTCTCTCATTAAATCTCTCTCTTTCTCTCTCACATTAAATCTCTCTCACTCCTAACTGTCTCTTACTATTCTCCTAATCTCTCTCTCTCTCTTCGGTCCCTCCCTCTCTCTCATTTTTTATTTGGTGTATTGTGTACACTAAAGATGATGCTTTCCTTTTTCTTTCCTAATCTCTCTCTCCTATATTCTCTCCCTACGTTTCTCTTTTAATATCTCTCTCTCTTAATTTCCGTCTCTCTCCCCAAATCTCTCTCCCTCCTAATCTTTTTCTCTCATAGAATCTGCATACTAATAAAAAGGTTGATTTATTGGGTGTGTGAGATGTATATTATGGATGGTGCTCATTTTCTATTTTTTATTTGTAATTACTCAATCCAAACACCAGATAACAATGAATTCTTATGAATTCCCAAAGAGATGGAATCCATTGAATCTATAAATCATTTTCTTATATTTTCCAAAAAATTGTCAAACAGACTCTTAAATTTACTCCCCTCAATGAAAAGAAAAAGGTTATCAAACCTAAGTAGAGTTAGCCCGCTAAATAAAACATGAGCAAAGATTATTTTTGCATCTAATAAAGCTCCAAAGAATGACAAATAATGGTCAGTTTGTACTTTGGGCACTTTCTTTCACCAAAACGTAAGGAAAAAAATGCAATAAAATATAAAGATGAGGTTTTTATTGTTAGAATAGTCCCACATTGCTTGTGAACTTGGAGGTCTTAGGTTATATATAAAGTGAGCACTCCTAACCTTATAAGTCAGTTTTGTAAGGTTGAGTTAGGTCCATGAATTTTTACATGTTATCGCGACAGAAATTTCTCCCACAGTGCTTGTGAATATGGGCCTAGCCATTTAAATTATGCTGTCGGGTGGGATCGACCTAATATCTGACCCGCTTGACCGATATGAGATCAGGTTTTCACCGGATCAGGCAAATAAACTATAGTCAGGTTAGTTTGGGCATTACGATCTGACCTGACCTTTGAGTTGGGTCTGGTCGGGTCGACCTTATCCAGCCCAGCCTGATATTTTATATATATAATTTAAAAAATAGTGAGGTTTTAACTGGTTTGGGTCGTTTTTCACGTTGGATAACATATTAGTTCAAAAAAGATTCGGGCCGGGTCGGGCATATTCCCTTGCCCATCATGTCGGGTCAGGTTAGGGTGCACCATCCAGTCGAGTCGTTTACCCACCTGACAGCCAAAATTTTGGCCCAATCCAATCAGATCGACCCATTGATAGCCCTAACTGGTTTGGGTCGTTTTTCACGTTGGATAACATGTTAGTTCAAAAAAGATTCGGGCCGGGTCGGGCATATTCCCTTGCCCATCATGTCGGGTCAGGTTAGGGTGCACCATCCAGTCGAGTCGTTTACCCACCTGACAGCCAAAATTTTGGCCCAATCCAATCAGATCGACCCATTGATAGCCCTAATCATGGTGCATTACGTGCTTTAAATGGTTGTCCAAATGTACTTTAAGCTTTTGACAATATTTAGTCTTCTTATTAAGCATCATAGCATTATGAGTTATGATGGCGGAAAAAGCCCCATTCTATTTTTCGATAATGGATGCTTAGGAGCCGTCTTAGATAGACCTCCTTAATTATGCGACGAGGTTCAATTTGCGCAATTAAAATGGCAGCTCATATTCTGGTGTGAAGTGAGCTCAAAAGCCATTTTTACATGAGTTTTTCAACCATCCTACATATAAGCAGTTCATTGTTTGTCTGCTGTTTGAAGTCTACTTATTATAATTTTATTTTAATTTATGCACTTTAATCTTATTCCTATTTTTATGATTGGTTTAAGATATATGCCAAAGGGCGCCACCCAGGGTAGGATGCTTGGACTGATCTAAGGTATAGGAAAAATCTTTTCGTTTTTTTCTCTTTTTTTTTTAAATATTCGTTTGAAAAATAAGAAACAATTAGGGTAGTTGAAAATAGAGTAAAAATCTTTTGATTAGGGTAATTATGGCTTCTAAGGAGGTCGAACTAAGAAGGCTTATAAGGAGAATCAGTCCCAAAATTCTTTTAGCCTTTCTCGTGAGGTGACTTTTTCCAATAAGAACAAATGTTAACCAAAGTCATGATTTTTTCACCCTTTAAAGGGCTAACGGGGCATTCCTCTTTAGGAAAGGGAGTAAACGATTTTTACAGTTGTGAATCTTAGTCGATCTCAAAGATTATGACATCACACGCTTGTTAAGGCGATAAGTGGATGTACATATTTTATTGGTTCTTATATAAAATGGGGCTCCTAAAAATTGTAAACCAAATTTTCTGCTCATATTAAAAATTGAAAAATATGCGCTTTCGGCCCTATGCGTTTGCTTATTTACAGAAATAAGCTTATAGTTTGAAACTTTACAAAATAAGCCAACTTTAGGCCAAGTCATTTCTTCGTCAACACCGACCTATTTTGCCATTATATATATTTTTATTTTCCATTATTTTTTGTTGTCCCTTTTTCTAGTTTCAACTCCAATAGGTAGCCTAGTGAACGACGACCAAGAGCTGGTAATCTAAAATCAGATAAGTCAACTGTAACTGTTATATTTGTAATTTTATTAGAGTGTACTTTATTTGATAATTACCCCACATCAGTTATCTCAATCAATTGTAGTTATCTAAACCAATTGTAACATATGTTAAGATTCTAAAATACATAAGAAAATTAAAAAAAAAAAGATTAAAGAGAAGAAAAAGATAGAAATATAGAATAAACAAAAGCGGCCGCTATAAGATAACGGCAAGATAGCGGTCGTGCTCTATATTTCTATCTTCTTCTTCTCTTTTTAATTTTTTTTTTTAATTTTCTTCTGTATTTTAGAATTTTAGTATGAGTTATAATTAGTTTAGATAATTACAATTGATTGAGATAGCTGATGTGTAATAGTTATGTACACTCTAATACGATCGCTATTTTAAGATAATGGGCTGCTATTTTAAGGTATCAGTCAACTATCTTAAGGTAGCGACCGCTTTTGTTTATTCTATATTTCTATCTTTTTTTTTTTTCTTTCATGTTTTTTTATTTTTTTCTGTATTTTAGAATTTTAATATTTGTTGAGATAATTGATGTGTGGTAGTTATCAAATAAGGTATACTCTAATATGATTAATGTGGCCGCTATTTTAAGATAGTGGGTCGCTATCTTAAGATAGCGACCGCTTTTGTTCGTTCTATATTTCTATCTTTTTATTTTTTCTTTTATTTTGTTGAGATAACTGATGTGTGGTAGTTATCAAATAAGTTACACTCTAATACAACGGCTATTTTAAGATAGCGGCCCGCTATCTTAAATTAGCGGCTTGCTGTCGTAAGTTAACGGTCACTTTTGTTCATTTTATATTTCTATTTTTTTTTTCTTTCATCTTATTCTGTATTTTAGAATTTTAATATAGGTTACAATTGATTTAGATAACTACAATTGGTTGAGAAAACTGATGTGTGGTAGTTATGTACACTCTAATATGACCGCTATTTTAAGATAATGGGCTGCTATTTTAAGGTATCGGCCAACTATCTTAAGATAGCGACTGCTTTTGTTTGTTCTATATTTCTATCTTTTTTTTTTCTTTCATGTTTTTTTATTTTCTTCTATATTTTAAAATTTTAATATTGGTTGAGATAACTGATATGTGGTAGTTATCAAATAAGGTATACTCTAATATGATTAATACGACTGCTATTTTAAGATAGCGGGTCGCTATCTTAAGCTAGCGGCCGCTTTTGTTTGTTCTATATTTCTATCTTCTTCTTTTTTCTTTTATCTTCTTGAGATAACTGTTGTGTGGTAGTTATCAAATAAGTTACACTCTAATACAATCGCTATTTTAAGATAGCGGCCCGCTATCTTAAGTTAACGGTCACTTTTGCTCGTTCTATATATATATATATATATATATATTTTTTTTTTTTTTTTTTTCTTTCATCTTCTTCTGTATTTTAGAATTTTAATATAAAATTTTTTCGTTCTATATTTCTGATTTAGATAATTACAATTGGTTGAGATAACTGATGTGTGGTAGTTATCAAATAAAACACACTCTAATAAGATTACAAATATAATCGTGAGCGATTATAATTGATTTAGATAAATACAATTAGTTATCCTTCACTGGGCTACCTATTGGAGTCGGAACTGAAAAAAGATAGAAAAAGAGATGACAAAAAATAATAGAAAAAATGAATATATATATATATATATATATATATAATGAAAAAATAAGTCAGTGCTGACATAGAATTGGCTTGGCTTGGAGCTAGCCTATTTTGCAAAGTTTTAAATTATAGGATCGTTTCTGCAAATAAGCAAATTTATAGGGCCGAAAATATAAATTTCCCTTAAAAATTTCCTTTATTAAGCTTACAATAAATTTTGAGTCCATTATATAAAATGATCATAGATTAAGGTACGATTACCTACTGAAAAGTCTTTCTAAATATTTAATGCATACCTGACATAATCTATCTGGTCATCAACATCGTCACCCTCATAAACTGCATAGTCTATCAGTGTATCAAGTCCATCGCGTAGTATAGTCTATATATATACCTACAACTGTTAGTTTTTGGGAGGAGAGTGAGTTTACTTAGTCACGTAAACTCAATGAGTTGTACAACCGATCGACCACAATCTACCCAGGTGATCGTGAGTGCGACCTTGCAAATGGAAGTTAATCATTTACAATTTCATATAAACAACATAATAAAAAATTTTATAAACATTTCATACCTATAAAGTTGAAAGGACATAACGGATTTCAATGCATATGATGCTTCTAATGCTTAACACTTTTCTAACTTGTCTTGTCAACTTAATTTACATAATATATCAGAAGGTTTACTATTACTTTATATGCCTATACATCGTACTTTTTATTTTATTTATTTAAACGATTTGTGTCAGGGCCGCTGCTTAAGCCTATCACGGGAGGTCAATGTGCAGATAACTATCTAACATCTATATCATAATATAAATAACCATCTAGCCAGATGGCATTATGGGCTTAAAACCACAATGTCCTCTTAGTTCCAGATAAAGCTAACATATTGTCCTTAAGACCCGTCTCGACTGCAGACGTTGAACCCTTACAGTGGCTCGTAAAATATGACACGTATAAAAACTTAATTCATGTTCAACTAACTTTCACAGCGTGTCTTAACATATCATAACATTATTCGATTATGGGCTTAGGTCCCCACCCCGATTTTATATTTGTGTGGGCTTAATTTCCCACTTTCTTAACATCTTGTAGCTTAATATATTCGTATTTCATCTTTTCTTAAACTTAAATAGAATGGGTCACGATGCGATAGGTTTCACAAACTACGCTTTTCAAGGGACGGGTTCCGTAATAACCTGGATGTACTTCGTGTGACTACCATAGATGGTTGCATCCGTACATGGACGCTTACATTCTAAGTTTCACGTGACCAAGACTTATAAATCATGTGACATATCTTATCCCTTTTTAACCTACTATATACATGCCCTAACGTATCATCTAAGTGATAGATGTCACACAATGCAGATGAAATATATAATAAAAAGACAAGTAACCTTAAGGGAGTTAATATTACTCGTAATATTTTGAACGATGATCTAACCAAACAAATCAATCATAGGGAGAGGTCAATGAACTTATCTCAAGTCAGTCATAAGTTATAGCATAAGTCAAACTTTGACTCATGACATTAGATGGAGACTCAAGGTCTTAACCAAACAAGAAAGTGGTTTAAAGTCTCTTAGTTATACTCAACTTTTCGCTAAATGAGAGAGAGATACAAAAGGTCACATGTAAATCGATATATAATCCTATGATGTGTGTCACCACATGATGATAGACTGTTCTCATTAGATTGATCTTATAAAAATGGACTAACATTTATGTGATTCTGATAAGATTTAGTCTCTGTATGACTGAATTAGTTATAGACCATCAAATATTCGATACACTCATTTTAAAATGAATGTGATCGAGTTTAGAATAATCTAATCCTACCGATTCATAAGTGTAATGAATGTTTAGATACCCTGTGATTGCCACTATTTAACTAAATGGTACAAGATTTTGGTCAAGATCGTATCATCGTACGATTATCGAGTTGTGTATACACCATCTTGGTATGATTTTAAGATTTTTTTAGAAGATTCTTATAATCTTAAAAGGTGGATTGGGCCTACCCTAGAGGTTGAACTCTGGTTTCTCATAAAAGAGCAAGTGACTTTTGTAAGGTAAATGAGCCTACTAGGGGTTCATAGACTAGACGAGCTTACATAGGGAAGCCCATGTGCATTTATGATGATCGGGGGTCTTGAAAGACTCATTTGGTTAATGATATGGGCCTCATGTGTTCCGGTAGTGACATAATTACTATAAAATAACCTTAAATCTAGTATGTACTGATGGCCCCTATAGCATTTCACGCATCTCAAGATATGTGAATGGTTTTAATATGAAATTTAAGATTGATCCAGATCGGTAAAAACAAGGGCTTTTTCTCCTACTAAAGTTTTGTCGAATGTGGAAGAATCCACACGAAATGACACATGAAGTGATTTTTATTAAGAAGGGGTCACTTGTAAATTTAAGCAACTTTTATAGGCCATCGGATCACTTCTGGAGTGATCGGCAGGCCTACCGATGATAAAACTTTCCATAAATTAGGTGGGGTCTGTATTTGGCCCATTCTCTAGTTCGATCAAAAAGTGAATCAAACAGACCATTTTACACTAATTGTACAAGGGCTTAAATCCCTTAGTTTATTTCATTTTAGATTTTCACGTGTTCAAAAGCATGTCGATGAACGTGATGAGATTATTGTTGATCCAACAAACCCAATTATATTTTTGTCGAGATCATTATAAACTTGAGTACGTGTGTTGATTCGACCTGATTTTCAAGATTTGAGGGGTCAAAGATGACCCTGACTTAAAATTTCAAGTGACACACATACAATAGTAATGAGGGTTTTTCTATTTTTGAAGTGGCACTAAGGCCGAGGTATGTTCATTTTCAAGAGGATCTGGCCATCCATTGTTTTCTTAGATGGTCAGATGGTATAAGATTTAGCCCACGACCGTGAACCATTGGTTCATAGTTTGGACGCAACAGGGGGTCAAATAGGACCCCTGACCTCAGTTCACATTAGTATGATAAAGTTGCAGTCCATAAATTTCATGGCTTTCTTCAATTTTAGAGCGTAGAAATAAAATAGTATAATAGCATGAAAGGTAAATCTAGACCGTTGGATGAGAAGTACACTGAAAGTTGTGAGTGTTCAACTTTTTAACTAAAGAACAGGAGTGCTATAATATCCAAGATCTGTGCAGTCAAAGGTCGTGCTTAACTTCGAGTGCCCCAAAATTGTCAACTGGGCAGCAACCCCTTTATGAAAATTTATGCCTCCATACAAGGACCATGCCATTTTGAATGGCATGATGTCCCACTCCATTGGGGTCAAAGGGTTTGATCACATGATCAACCATTTGACCAAAAAGGCCTCTGAAATTCGTAAAAAGCCTTATTTTCTGATCTTTACATGATTTATGCCGATCTTTTGCGCTCATTGGTATTTTCACGGATTCTCAAATGTGTTAGGAGGATAGATTGAAGAGTTACCCACCTCATTTGATGATCGTATGCAATTTTGGGTTGGCTCACGTTGGTGTAAATTGATTTCAACGTTGATTCGGCTCTGACTGTTGGATCTCTTTTCCTTGCTTGAAACTCTATGACAGTGACGTTTCACGGGACTTGAATTAGGCCCAGCAAAAGGTGCTCGAAAATGGTGACTCGATGGTACTCAAAGTTGTAGCTTTAATGATGGGGCTTTTAATGAAGATTTTAAGAGGAAGAAGAGTGGCTGCCATTGGTCGTTGTGGAAGAAGGTGAAAAGGGCCTGTTGTGTGGGCTACTCTAAGTAGTAAGAGAGAGAGAGAGAGAGAGAGAGAGAGGCTCAAAGTTGTGATTTAGAAATAGAAGGGGTGGGCTGACATGAATTGATTGCTATATAATTCATTAGGAGATGGGTTGCATGATCTTGGAACGAGCAGATCGCATGAGAGATAAAAAGAGAAGGAAAAGTTGAGCAGTTTCGGCAATTACTAAATATACGAGATTTGCTTGGCTGAGACTCTAGTCATTTAAATATATTTATTACCTACATGGAGTTGGTTTTTCATATAGTAAAGGATATCTCCCAAGTAAATATTGGAGAGAAAGGTGGGCGGCTGGGCATTTTCACGTGTAGATTTGGTGTGTAGTGAGAGGAGTGTGGAGTGGGGGTTAGGTTATAATGTTAAACACACACAACCTATATATATATATATATAGTTGTATTTATGATATGCATATGCATGGAAGGTCTTAGAGGTTGATGGTTAGTTGGGTAACTGAGACCTAGGATTTGGTGTTTAGCACACACGTAGCATGCAAATTTGTATATATAATATAATATATTGGGAATTTGATCGATTTCAGGTGTTGGGCACCATATAACTTTGAAATGTGTAGATACATGTTTACTTGAAGCTAGAGAGAGAAAAGATTAGAGAGATAAAAAAAATTGGTCGGGTTTGGTTCCTCAGTTGGTCTTGTAATTTAAGTTCGAGTTTGGGTCGTGTGCAACTCATACACTCGCCTAATATAAGCATCGAGTCTGAAATTAATGATTCGAGTTTGAACTTAGGTTTAGGTTTGTGTTAGAGTGCACCGACCCACTTAAATAATAATATAATTTTTATTGTTTATTAGCTATAAATACCCACGCAAAGGATATATGTGTCGAATGAGAAAGCGAGATCTTAAGCCATACTATTGATCAAAGGGACCAAGGTCAAAAAGGTTAGAATAGTAACATTCTCATTAAAAGTCAATGGTTCCAAGTTAGTGAAAATCCAAGTCGTTACAAATAACTTGCTTATTTTATTTTTTTATTTTTTTAAATTTTCACCATAGGGCAAATAATTTGTTTCACACGCCAAACGACAAACGCCATGACACTTGAGGTTATGTTAGGCAGTAGGCACTTCTTTAGATGGGTGCCTCTAAATCCACCATACAAATAGGTGGGTGCCTCTAAATCCACTATAAGGAATTCAATTTTTGTTAAATAAAAATAAATAAATCTTTTTTTTTGAGCTTCGTTAATGGCTGCTTAGTCATGAGGAAGATGGCAGTTATATATATATATATATATATATATATATATATATAAACTATTATAATATTATTATTATTCTTATATATATGTGTGTGTATGGGCTACACCAAATCCCAGCCCCTTGGGCGCCTTCTTCCCCAACCGTCTTCTATCCCAGCCTCCTCTGTACATGGGCTGCAAAGCAAACAAAGAATATATATATATAAATTTAGAGTACTTAGACATAATAAATAGGTAACTATTATTTATTAATAATATTATCATTATATTCTAAACTTGTTTATAATATAATGATAATAATAATTACCTATTTATATTATTAAATATAATATAATTATATACAATCTGCTTGTGTTGTTCCAGGGAGCCGTTTCCCTCTTCCCAGACTAATACCTCCCTCTGAGATTTTAACTTTTTAGAAGAAAGGTAAACCAGCAAATGAAAAATATATTTTATATGGCATATACATATAGAGGTAAACGTGAGTACACCAAACCTTTCCCCACTCTCCACCCTTTTCCACGTCCTTGAAGGTTCCCCCACATGCTTCTGTTACATGTCTTGTAATAGAGGGGCCTTAGTGTGAAGATTCAGGATCTTTCTTCAATAAAATTTAGAGAGAGAAAGTGGGAAGACCCAACCTTAGAATTGATGGAGAGAGACTTAGAGAGAGAAAGAAAGCCAAAGTTTTATTTCAACCTCTTCTTCTCCTCTGTTCACCTGCAAACAAAGAAGGATATGAATACATAGCTGTAAACAGTTATAATTCATATTAAAGATACCTATATTTATATATATTAGTGTGGGTTTAGTAATTGAGAAAAAGCCCTCCTTCCCACTAATATAATCTTCTGCATGTACATGTACTTGCCTGCTTAGTATATTTCACTAGTTCGAACCTTTTTCTCCCAGGTCCTATGTTTGTTAAATTCGTTGGCATCAGGGGTTGAATCCGTGGGAGCATTAACCTGGAATTCGTTATTACTGAAATTTAATCCACTCTCCAATTCCCCTATTATCAATTATAGTTTTTAGAGAGACGGGCTCATGGTCCTTAGGCAGATATTTAGAGAGAGAGAGAGTGAAGACCCAACCTCTAACTCATAAATTTAGAGAGAAAAAGTAAAGACATAATTTATAACTTAGAAATTTAGAAAGAGAAAGTGAAGACTCAACCTTTAGCACATAAACTTAGAGAGAAAATGTGAAGACCCAACCTCTAGCACCCAAATTTAGAGAAAGGCCCAGCCTCTGGCTCCTAAATTTAGAGAGAGAAAGTGAAGACCCAACCTCTGACACTTAAATTTAGAGAGAGAGTGAGTAAAAGGGAGAGTTTTAGAGAGAGAAATTCTCAATAGCTTCCTCCTCTATTAGTTTAGTATATATATAGGTGAGTTCTCCGACGACTTGTTACCGTCGGATGTGATCAATTGGCGATCGCCCGACCAAACAATTTAGGTGCCGACTGTTCTAATGAGTTTTTTTTGGTACATGATGTTATAATAGATGCGTGTCGCACCAATGGTTCGGTGCAAACACCGTATAGCCTTTGATTCAGGAGAAATTAAAATATTAGTATACGAAACCTTATAGGCCCCATTTGAAAAAAGTTTTAGCGACGGAACCCTTAAAATCGTCCAAACTTTCAATCCAACGGATTAAAATTTTAGAATTGGACCCACCACGATATGTGTTCGGTTCAAAATAAGACCTGCCAGATTGGGTTAGGAATCACACCCCATTTAATAAACGGGACATGTTTGGATCTTGAGCTCCTAATTCGAATCTAAACCAACCCGAGTAATAACTAGTTAGTCGAGCTGACCCGTTGTAACACTGTATACATAGTTACCTATATAATTATCTTAATAACAATTGTAACAGATACCCTCATTGGCCTTTTGAGTCATGATAGTTATGAACCCATGAATTGATTATACACATTCCTCGTAGAAAAATATAACAGGTGAAGGGAAAATACTTAGCCTTTATTATTTCATCTGGTTATAATATATAAAATTTTATTATCTCTTTCTAATATAGTCAAACGTGAAACCGTTCCTCTTTTTACTCTGCTTTTAATCCGTATTTAAATCGGTATTATTTCTTTATAAGAACTTTATTCTCTAATCTTCATGTCAATTTTATTTATAAATACGCAATGTTTAGGGTTCATGATAGTTTTTTTCTTTTATATGTTTAATATTATCACGTGACATTCATCATAAAGAAAATCATGATAGGGCATACACATATAGGATAAGAATAAAATATGATACATGATAAAAGCTTTCGCCACGATGAAATTTCTTTCACAGTCACATGAAACTTGAAATGTAGGGGTCCATGTGCGGATGCAACCCTCTATGGTAGTATGGGATTCCACACGAAGTATATCTAGGTTACTACGGAATCCATCCTTGAAAAGCATAGTTTAGTGAAGCTTATCACACCGTGGCTCATTTTAATTAAATTTAAAAAATGATGAAATATAAATATGTTAAGATACATGTATGTTAAGAAAGTGTGGACTTAAGCCCACGCAAATATGAAATCGGGGCGGGAACCTAAGCCCATAACTGAATAATGATATTATATGTTAAGATACGCTATGAAGTCCAACTAAATACAAATTAAGTCCTACTCGTGCCATACCTTACGAGCCACCGTAAGGATCTAACGTCTACAGTCGAAATGAGTCTCAAGGACATTATAGCTTTGCCTCGAACTAAGGGGGCTTCGTGGTTACTATGTCGGTAACCTCATCTGACTGGATGGTAGCTTATGTTATGATATGAAGGTTAGGTGATTATCTATACGTGGACCTCGCGTGGTAGGCTCGAGTAGCGATCCTGGCATAAGTCGTTTTAAAATAAGATAAACAAGATACGAAGTACATTATGTAAGCGTATGGAGTAATAATAAGATTTACGATATGTCACGTATGATAGATTGATGAGATAAATAAGAAAAGAGATAACAAAATAGAAAGCATCATGCACACTTTATTTTATAATGTGTCATTCAATTTTGATTATGATATGCTATGAGTTATAGATAGTTTGGGTCATTTTATTTAAATGTTGATTTTATTTTTAAAATACACCGCAATTCAAGCGATTACACACATGATCACCTGGATAAGTTATGGTGGATCAATTTTGCAACCCGATGAGTTTACGCGACTGAGAAAACTCCCTCCCTCCCAAATCTAACAGTTTTAAGTAAAGATTTTATTTATCATGTTTATGATTACGCGAAAGCTGCTGTTCCGGAGGCGGTTTACGTAGATGGAGACGTTGGCTATCACCCGGAGGAAAGCGTAGATCCGACAGATTTTTACGAGCCTTGAGAATCCTTTTGGTTTACGTTTTTGTGAGTTTACGTTTGCCACCATTTTATCCTACGTAAAACTTATTTTATTTCCTATCTTAGATGCATGATTAGGATTTACCTTTTTATTATCTTTTACGATTCTTGCTGTTAATTTATGAGCCGTTTATCATTAAATGCTATTTTAAATGTCTTATTCCATATGTTAAATTGAATGATAAGTTATATATATATATATCTACTTATCGCCATAACAAGCGTGCGGTGTCATGACACGAAATTCTAGGCCCTTGAGATCGGCTATAATTATGGGTCGTGACACTATGCTACTAACTACAGTTGGAAATTGTTAACATCGGATATGTTGGAGATTGTTTTTCATTCCAATTTTCCATACAATTGACCTTGAAATCATAGGAATACTATCAGAATGTCAATTTTTGATTCCATGAGGGCACACATCCCAAAAAGTGACCCGTGAGCATTATGAGGTCCATGTGGTCTTTGGGTCACTTTGATATGTGTGTCACGTGAATTAAAAAATCGTATGCTTATGATATGCCCATGATCCCATTATCAGTTGTTTGGAAGATTGGAGTGGAAAATAATATCATCATCTGATACAACTCAGGCAACAATTTTTTGTTGTATTTAATAGGGGATATTTATTATTTGGTGGGGGTTAGTAGCAGCCCCCAAAAAATCATGTCATTGCTTCCAAATTCAAAAACAATAAATAGGAATAATGGTAAATTAAAAAAAAAAAGGTTACATTTATTTGTAATATGAGATTCTTTGTTACAAGTTACAACTAGAGTTTGCGCATGCAAAAATCGGTGAGTGCTTTGAATTAATTGATAGAGATCATTTTTAATCCCAAATTTCAATGATAGATCTTGAGATCACATTTGCCTATCAACAAACGATTAGATGTTGATTCCACGTGACACTTTTCAAAAAGTGACTCAAGAGTCATTGTTTGTGAGTAATATTACAAACATTTATTACTAAGAGCATGTTTAGTGCAACCATTATCAAATACATAAAATTACCTTAACCTGTGCTTACAGGATTACATTGATTACTAAAAGCTTCACTCCAATCTTTCATATAATGGATCATGAGACTATAACGTAACATAAAACAGTAAAAGAGTAAAGTTATTTTTGTAAATGGTAAGAATAAATCAACTTTTATTTTCGTGGTAGCATAGTGACAAATTTCGCCGGAAAAGGGGGTCAAACGAAAATTTCAGTATTTTTTTTATTTTTTGATATTTTTCAGCGAAATTTCAAAATTTTCGATAAATTTCAATAATTTTTTATTTTAAATATGTTCGTAATTATATATATATTTTAATAATTTTTTTGAAAAAATATTAAATTACCGAAACGAAATTTGTCACTATGTGTGGTAGGTTATTTAGTCATTACTGTAAATTATTTGTGTAAAAAATGAAGCTACTAAACTAAAAGGAAGGACATTCTTGGTATTTTAGTGATTGGTAAGTAGTTTTTGGCAATTTATAGAATAGTGCTGAAGTAATCCATTGATCTTCAATTTCTTGCTAATACCACTAGCAGAACAGGAATCTTGCCCATTTTAATAGTTTGTAGGTGGGTCTTGCACAGGAGTGGAACCACATACCCACCAGTGCAGGCGCACGCCCCCACTAAAACCCAAAACTTTATATATATATATATATATATATATATAAGCTAGATTTCCTCTTTTGACGCCCTCTCTCTCTCTCTCTCTTCTGGCGCCTCTCTCCCTATTCTCTCTCTTCTCCCTAAAAAACCCCTCTCTCCCCCCTATTCTCTCTCTCCCTATTTTCTCTCCCCCTATTCTCTTTCCCTATTCTCTCTCTCTCCCTAAAAAATTCGCTTAAGAATATGACACCCTCTCTCTCCCTATTTTCTCTCCCCCTATTCTCTCTCTCCCTAAAAAATCCCTCTCAGGCTTAAGAATCTGACGCCCTCTCTCCTCCTATTCCCTCTCTCCCTATTTTCTCTCCCCCTATTCCCTCTCTCCCTATTTTCTCTCCCCCTATTCTTTCTCACCCTAAAAAATCCCTCCCAGGCTTAAGAATCTGATGCCCTCTCTCCCCCTGTTCTCTCTCTCCTTATTCTCTCTCCCTAAAAAATCCCTCCCACTGGCACCGCCTCAGCCCCCAAGGCCCCAAGTCTTTGTGGCCGTGGGCCCGTGGCAGAGACAGAGTGGGGATTCATATTCAAGTTCTGTGGGGTTAGTATGGTAATTTCGTACTGTAGTTTGGTTAGGTATTTTATTTTGGTTTATCTAGTTAATCTGAAAGGATCGCATTGTAACCGAACCAAATAATTTTTCAAAGATGATTTTTTTTTTGTTGTGCATTTTGATTGATGATTTTTTTGCCTTCTTGTCTCTCTCTCTAGATTTAGGGTTTTATTTATTTTTTAATTGATTTAAGGTTAGGTACTTCTTCTTGTCTCTCTAGATTTAGGGTTTTATTTATTTTTAATTTATTTGTCATATGATACAATGGGTTATTGTGCGTAAATTATTGATTTATTTTCCTAAATCAATTATACCATATGATACCCCTTGTCTCTCTCTCTAAAATACTGTGCTTTTTAAATCATAATTTTTATGTTTTACATGGGCTTTCTACAAATATGAGCTTGAAAATAACATAATATGAGCATGAAAATAAAAACTCATCTATTATGAATACATAAGAGTGAACCATACTCAGTTATTCCACATGATTTGTGCTCCCCATATCAGTGAATATACAATGGAGATTTAGGGACTTTATTTTTATTGAAATTTAAAATTTTATTTGTTAAATATTAATTGTATTTTGAATTTTATTGTGTAGGTTTTCAACAAATCGGATTTGTCCGATTGCGCAATCGGATTTGAGTTAAAATTTCTTCAGATCGTGCTAAATCGGAGGTAATTTTTCTTGTCTAAATTTAACTTTTTGTAATTTTATATTATTGGCTGATAATGATTAATTTATGTTTAGGAAATGCGGTTATGTTTAGGATAAATATGTGAATAAATTTTTATTTGATGTGTGTGCTCTGGCAAATGCGATTTATAGTCTTTCTTGGTTTAGGCCTAGTTAAAATTTTCTTTTTTTATGTAATTTTAATGAAAATTATAGTTTATAATATAAAGTAGTTTAAATTTAAATTCATTGTACAAAATTTATCTTTAATTCATTTTACGCCCCGCCTAGATGAGAATCATGGCTCCGCCACTGGTCTTGCAAAATGTCTAGAATCAATAGGCATGAAAAAAATTAGACAACTGAAGTAATAAAAAATTAGACAACTTAAATCTTAACGAGGGTTTTGGTCTACATTATAGGGTTATTATTGTCATTTCAACTACGTTTTTTATCTGACTCAAATGTTACAGACGCTGTGAGAATCGGGAAACACGATGGCATTTTAGTAAATATGTCCAGAATCTGGTCAGTTGGCCTAATCGAGAAGATTTGGAGGCTTCCCCTACTCCTAAGTATCAACCTCACTTCTCTCAAACACGAGCAGCCCGAGCCCCCACGCTGCAGCCTTTTAGCACCTTCTCCTTCTTGCTCCCTCTAAGAAGGCCACAACAGCAACCCAACTCCTTGCAGTCATCAAAACTGCTTTATAAGAAGTCCTTTCAAGTATCGTCTCCCATCTCCTTCACCACCACATCCCCGGATGATGCTACCATCTCATGGACACTAAGTATTACGTGATCACACACCATAACAGCAACACCATCATTGCAAATATAGCCCAAAAGTGAAGACTAGTCGAGAAGGTCGGAGGATCTTTGCCGAGCCGACGCGTAGGCCCAAAGCTCCATGATTCGGATCACCCCGAACCTGCATGCACGCTTCAACAAGTGGGTATCCTTCAATCAATCCCTCACCCGTTCAGTTTATTTAAAAAGAAAATAAATGTCGTTTTTGTTGAAACTCCATTAATGGAGTACAGGTGAAGAAGAAGATTGAAAATTTTATATATATATATATATATATATATATATATATATATATATATATATATATATATATATATATATATATATGGGAAATGGGAAAATGTGCCTAGGCGTAGAGATATTTCTTCGCCAATTGATATGGGCGCGACATATAGCGCTCTTTTTGTTAAGTGATGGTTGGCATGAGGGGCACTTAACTAACTAGGGTTAAAACTCTTAAAATATTTTAAAAGTTATATTTATTTTCAACATTCATTCTTGACTTTTTAAAAAATCTTTTTAAAGTCTCATTCTTTTCTCTCTCTTTTTTTAAAAGTATCAGACTTATTTTTTCAAGTATATTTTACTCAAAAAATGTGAGTGCCATTACAAAAAATAAGACTATCAGTGAAAGTCAAAACTACCCTTCTTAACAAAAAAATTGTCGCTAACACCTTCGTTGCTAATAGTCTTAATAGTTTTTTTTGTTAATAGCGACAGTTTTTGGCCGCCGCTAATACTCTTATTTTTTGTAGTGCGCCCAATAGCGAAGCGCTAACACCTCAGCAGTAAAGTGCCAACACCCCAATAGCGAGGCACTGACACCTCATTGTCGGGGTGCCAGCACCTCTATATCAAGGTGTCGGCGCTTCACTAAAAATAAAATAAAAAAATGGGGCGTCGACACCTCTAAATCGAGGTATCGGCGATTCAATAAAATTTAATTTAATTTTTTTTTTTTAACGAGGCACACCCCTAAAATGAGGCACCGACTCCCTGGAGCTGGGGTGTCAGCACCACGCTAGGGGTGTTATCAGGTCGATTTTGGGGCAAAATCGAAACCGAACCGATAACTATCGGTTTCTATTTTATGAAACCGAAATCGAATCGATAGTTCGGTTCGGTTGGTTCGGCCAATTTTCGATTTCTAAACCTCAATTTTTTAATTTTTTTATTATTAAGAAGCCAATTGTCAATTCATAAGTGTCAGATCATTGAAGACTCTATATGTTGTTGCCTATATCGCTAATTCGCTATTAATCATTCAAAAGTAGGTAATTGATTAGATGGCTAAGAAAATTTTTAAGAAATTAATGCGCCTATTGGACAATCTAGATCGATGGGCAAATGCACCGATTATTAGAACACACTGGTAGGTCTTGAAGGCATGAATTCATACAGTATTACAGTCCAATCATCCACAAGTAAACCAAATTTGATAAAAGACAACCCGAAAGTAGAATGTCAAACAACCCTAACCATCTAATTGTATGTCAAATTTTAGACAGTTGATCATAAAATTTTCAGCCATCCATTTAACAATCCTTTGATATGTGAAACGTCGAGCATTTTTCAAATGCATGATATGAGTTACCAATATGTATTGTCTAGATCGACCAGATTCATGACACATGACCGTTCATAACTATTTCATATTTTCATTACATTACAACTTGTATATATATTTAGATTTTTTACATAAAGAGAGAAAATAGAAATCAAAATAGAGAACCTAAATGATTGAATCATATTTTTCACAAACCAATTCAAAAGGCAATGCATGAATAAAATCCATCTAAATACATGCATGCAGATAATAAAAAAATCATATCAAAATCCCAATAACTTCACAAAACCCCAATCTCAGGCATGCACTACTATCGGTTTCTTATCGATTCGGTTTCGATTTTTTAACGTTTAAATCGAAACCGAACCGATAATTATCGGTTTCTATTTTTCGAAACCGAAATCGAACCGATGTGTCCCAAAATTGAAACCGAACCAAAATTCGGGCTGATTTCGGACTATTTGGTCGGTTCGGGTCGGTTTCTGCACAGCCCTACGCCTCGCTATCGAAGTGTCGACGCTTCGCTATCGGGTGGCTAATTTTTAGGCTAAAATACTATTTAAAAAGTAAGTTTGACACTTTCTTGAAAAAATAGAGAGAAGAAAGAGAAAAGAAAGTGACGTTAAAAAAGTCAAGAATGACGGCTGAAAGGTATTTAACTTTTAAAGTATCTTAAAAGTATAACCTAAGGTAGTAAGTGGGCCGCATGCCACCCATCACTTCACAAAAAGGGCGCTACGTATCGCTCCCATATCAATTGGCATAGAAATATCTCTAAGCTTGGGCACATATCCCCAACCTTCTATAAAATTAAAAATTGGAGATATCTGTAGCCCTTTGTCAGAAAATTTTAGAAATTGAACCCCAATAAAATATGGTGATCTTTAAATTTGACGATCCAAATCATATAACCCTGACACGGTTATTAGAATTTTAAAGGAATGCTTATAAACTGTTAGATTAGTGATAAATACGCATGATCAATCGGATGACGTATGATCTGAATTATAAGGAATGGTCGAAGAAAACCCTCTAAAATCATAGGATCTTCCCATCCACTACAAAAAATAAGACTATTAATAATAGCTAAAAACTCTGCTATTAATAAAAAAATTGTCGATAATACCCTTGCTGTTAATAATCGTAATAGGCGTTAATAATTATTTTGTTAATAATAACAATTTTTTATGACAAAAAACTGCCGCTAATAGTCTTATTTTTTGTAGTGATCTAATGGATTAAATTTTACTCAGTAATAGTATTTTAATTAAATAGCAAGTCTGTGTTTAAATCCATAATCACCCTCACCCGTTTCACTAGTATTTATCATCCGACTAATTAGATTTACTCATGAGGTCCCATGGATTTGATTTCTATTAATTTAATTATAATATAATTTAAAATTTTATAGAACACATATTCTTTTAATCTTAAAAATAACACAGACCATAATTCATAAAATTGAGATGCACCCTAGAATTCTTCAACGTCCTACACGCATTGGCATAGTTCATTTTTCCGTACAATGGCTTGATGAATATGTATTAATTAATACAAACTCTTTTACAAGTTGAAGTTTTTATAAAACTTAGATTTAAATTAAATTAATGATATCTCTTCACCCCATTGGCTATTTTGAGTAAATTAGGATCATAATTTGGGGGTTTCAATACTACGGATGCTTCGGAATTGTTTGTTCGGCCACCAGACTTGTCAATAAGCTAAATGAATTAATTACATTTATCTAGATTTAGAAATGTATCAAAACTATAGGCTAAAATTAGTTTATGTGTCTTTTCACTTAGACATCCGATTTATGCGGTTCAAGACTCAATCTTACCATTTTTTTGTCTTTCGGGCACAATGGTAGTGTTCATTACCTCTATTGAGACTTTTACAACCCTATTATGGGCATGTGTGTCTTTTTAGGGCTCATAATAAGTCCCAGTCGCATTACTGATCAGTCCATAAGTTATAGAGATTTGATTACATCAAAGAAAGGATATTTGAGCTCAATCAATAGACAAAAATACTTAAATATAAATACTTGTCTTTCAACTTGAATATCTTGAGTGTCCAAGTTAATAGAATGAATGGTAAAGTAAATCTAATAATAATTATACCACTATTTAATTACTTATACTTCTAGTGTTGTAATCACTTTCTCTACATATCAATTTTTATATATACCATACTTTCTGTTTCGCATCGTATCATATATTTATAATTCAGATTTTATAAGTCATGCGTAAGGTAGAACTGTCATTCTTTTTATTTGATTGTTAATTTAGATAAATTGTGCTCCTTTATGTTCATCATCGTTCATACATTTCAATTATCGAGATATATTCTTCGGGTTGTATAAGACATATGTTATATTAAGTATTTTCATCAGTATACATTATATCCATCATTATAGGAGTATGTTAGAGCATATGTATAGTAGGATAAAAAGAGTAAAATATGACACGACTTTTAAGTCTTCGTTATGGTGGAGTTTCTTTCACGGATATGTTGAAAAGCGTGATTTAGTTAAGCTTATCTTATCGTAGCTCGCTCTAATTTAAGTAATATGTAAGTGATAAGAAAGAGTATGCAAGATATAATAAGACACGTTGTAAAGGCCGATTGAAAATGAATTAAAATCTATACGTGTCATACCTTATGAGCCACCGTAAGGGTACAACGTTTGCAGCAAGATGAGTTTTAAGGACAATATAATACGACAGTGCCCTGATATAAGGGAATACTGATTTATATGCACACACCCACTTCGGGCTGAATGGTGATTTACCAGGTTAGGTGATTATTTACACGCGGACTTCGCGTGGTAGGCTCGAGTAGCGACCTTGATACAGGTCGTATACGTAAGAAGTGCATTATGCGAAGTACGTTGTGTACGTATATGAAGCTACAATAAGACTTAAGATATGCCACATAACTTAAGTTGATATGACATTTATGAAGAAGAATTATTATTAGAAGCCTCATATGCACTTTAACCTTTGTTACTTTTCTTTCAGCTTCAATTATTTGATGTTCATGTGATATTTATTTTCGATTGATATTCACTACCCTTTTATTATAGTTGTTCTGTTCTTTATAATTGCTATAATTATTTAAAAATTGACGAATTGCACACAGAGTCCACCTGGATAGGTTAGGGTGGATTGCTTGTGCATCCCACTAGGTCACCTATTGTTTTATGACTTATCCCATGTTTGACAATAATATTTTAGATGATCACGATGGAAATGAAAATATCGGGGTGTTCTAAAAGACGGTACCGAAGAAGGGAATTCAAAGGAATTTTTATATACCATCGACTATTATGAAACCTAAAGCTGACCTTGGGATTGAAAATGTGTGATTTTATTAAAGGGTAGAAATAAAAATATCATCTTTTTTTTCATTCAAATTGAAATAGAGTTTATTTATTATCAGTGTATAAGAGTTGTTCAACACATCTTTAAATAACTTATACAAACAGTTTGAAACCGCTGTGTTGTAAGTTTTTTTTTTAGAAAAAAAAATTGGTTGGCAATTTTTTTTAAGCACTCTAATTTATGTAATACTTGTAAGACTTTTACGTTCCACTTAACAAATCGGAATGTGTGCAAGCCACAACAGGAAATTCAATGTCCTTGAAAAAGGGTAAAATTTCGGGTCCTTATAATGTCTCACCCCAATCTTCCACAAAATTGATCTTGAGATCATGGTGCACTTATAAGATGGTCAAATTTCTATTCCATGTGTCCGTGATCTTCAAATAATGATCCTTAAATCATATAACACATATCATGCTCAAATTTGATTTTTGGACTGTTTTTAGGTATCCGTGTTTCACATGGAATAAAAACCTGACCGTTAGATAGGTGCGTCATAATCTCGATATATTTTGTCGAAGTTCACACACGATCTTCATCATGGCCTAAAAATCTGACTTGCATGTGTACCTTTGGCAATTTTAAGTGTTTTTTTAGATGGTGATAATTTGTACAACATAAGCCAGTCAGCTAAAAACTCACAGATATCAGAGCACTGAAACCAATAACCGAGACCACTTTAATATAAGTTGTAGATACGAACAAGACCAACTCAAAGTCGTGTGGTTGATTGGTATTCGTTTATGTGTGATAGAACGGATAAAAATTAAAACGCCACGTGTCCTGATATGATTGGATAATATAGAATTATTATTGGGTCTGGGAAACATAACAGTACTTGGTTTAAAACCTCACCAGCCATCCTCGCTTTAAATTGTTGAATGATGTGATAATGACAAGTGACAATCGATTGTCAGACACAGGAGGACTTTTTTCCCAAGTCTCGCCACCGTCGTCAAAAGATTTTGGAGATAATGAGTTGCTTCTTAACGCATCCGAGGGAGAGCTAAATTTGAATCGCTAGACACTATTTTGCTATTGTTAGAGCATCTCCAATAAGGGGAGCTAAATTTGAGTAGCTAAACACCAATTTAGCTACTATTACAGTGTTTTAGCTCCTGCTACAGTAAAAATCACTCCAGCGGGCACTCTATTTTAGTTATTCTATTCTTTAAAATATTATTTTTTATTCTTGTTTTAATATATTTTACTACCAACACTCATTTTTTAAAAATTCAAATTCTAACGGCTATATTTTTACAACGGTCATATTTTTGAACGTAAGATGCCAAATCGCTATCGGTCTCGAGTATCGATATGTCGGGGCCGATACGAATAAGCCGATACTGATATGTATCAGTCAATTATTTATAATATTAAATTAAAAATAAATAAAAATTATTCAAACGGTAATATTTTACTATAATGGCTATATTTTTCCAACGGTCATTTTTTTCTAGAACGGCTATATTTTCTCAACGGTTATATTTTCAAACGGTCATATTTTCTTGTAACGGCTATATTTTTCCAACGGTTATATTCTCTTATAACGGCTATATTTTTTCAACGGTCATATTCTCTTAATAGAAATCAGATTGGTCTATAAATATGTCAATTTATTCTAGTGTTTCATACAACAAATTTTTTTATTTTTTTTTCACAAGTTTGTATACTAATTCTCTACATCATTCATTTTTTGCTTTCACTCAAATGTCTAAGGATTCTGTATATTAAATGTTACTTGAAGATTCCGATTCCGATGATGAGTTGGTATTAACTACTGCAATTATTACGGCACATGAACTTTTTCATGGGGAGGGAAAGAACAGAGCATGTCCTTAATGACACTATTTGCTGACAAATGGGAAGAAACCCTTTTAGAGACAAATTGGAAGACATGCTTGGTCTTGCCTTTTTTAATTTTTTGACTCATATTCACAAGAAGGGAAATACAAAAAAAGGATGAACTAGCCAATAAAGGCAACGTCTTCCCCAATGACACTATTTGAAGACAAATGGGAAGCAATCCTCAGATCTTGCTTGTATTTAGTTTTTGCTAAGGCTCGAATCACAAGATAAAATTCCGAGAGATATTTTATCTAAAATGAATGAGATTTTGTATTGCTCATATTCGCAAGAAGGGTCATACAAAAACAGATGAACTAGCCAATGAAGGTGACTTCCTTAATGACACTATTTGGTGACAAATGGGAAGCAACCCTTTTAGAGACAAATTGGTAGCAATCCTTGGTCTTGCCCTTTTTAATATTTTGACTCATATTCACAAGGGTAATACAAAAAAAAGGACAAAATAGCCAATGAAGGCGACTTCTTCCTTAATGACACTATTTGGACACAAATGGGAAGCAATCCTTGGATCTTGCTTGTATTTATTTTTGGCTAAGGGTCGACCCTTGGGTAGTAGGGCTACACTTCTAACAGGGATTTCCCTTTTTGTGCTGGTTGCTTTATGGCATTTAATAGGAAGCTAACCTCAAATTTTGCTTCTTTTAGTGTCTGATAAGGCTCGACTCTTGGCTAGTAGGGCTTCACTAACAGTAGAAAATTTTCTTCTTCCTATGTTTGCCTTTATGGCATTTTTTATACTTCCTCTTTTAGATTTTATTAAGAAAATTTAATTGATTGAGAGAAGAGGGAACAAAAAGACTAAGAATAAAATTTAATAACTTCACATGCCATGGCGAGCTATGCCTAAGATTTGAGAAGGATATCTGCATCGAATAACCTAATCCAATAAGAACGAAAATGTATGCTTCCAAACAGCATTAAGAGAAATATAGATCAACCATACAATTACTATTTTACTTAAATAAATCCCACTAAAAGCTTCATCTTCAAAGGTAAATTGTAGGAGGGAGACCCTTAATGAAAGATGACGTACAAGTGCCTTCCAAGATATGCCACAAGGATTAAAATAGCAGCATAATGACCACCTTGAGATCCCACAAGTATAGATCAACAAATAATTATTGAACAACAGAAAAGGTGTTGAAAACGTATTGGATAATATCAAGGGGATTTTTTAAGTTGAAGAAATTTAAGAGCGAAACATCAAACGGAAGTTTAAATAGAATGCAAGTGATAGCAGCAACACACTGTTTATTCATATCAGCCATTCAAAAGTATGTTATGCAATGCCTAGATCATATTTTAATTATATTGTCCAGCTTTAAGCAACCAACAAATCAAGACATGTGATGACAACTCAAGACAACCGAAACAACTCATGAAGAACGAAAATAAGATGTATACTGTTACCATAATCATCGAGTCAGTAAGCAATGAACTTCCATAAGGGCAGCGGATCTTCATATCATATTGAGAATCATCTACTTCCTCTTTAAGCTTCACATCATTCAAACTTGAGCTGCTATGGGCCTTTATATCTTTTAGTTTTAAGATCCTCCTTGTAGTACTCTGTCCTCATAATCTGTTTTTTGCAATCTATACCATTCATTGCTAACTCATTATGAAGCAAAACGGAAAACTAATTTGCAGCAAACTAATGTAAATGTGGATTTTAAGGCTCTTAGCTTTCTCATTTAATCTCTCATTTATAAGACTCTATTTTAGATATTGATGAGGCATCCCACATGGATGTAAAAATTTATTACTAACGTTGTATATACAACGTGACAATTTAAATCATATAGATATTATCCATATAATTAAACTTAGAACCATATATAATATGTAATTAAGTCAGGGAGCTGCAATTTGAACCATTGGATAAGATCATCGCACAAACCAATTGTGAGGCATGTAGGCTGCAATGTGGTGACCCATATTGTAGCTAGTTATAAGATTGGAGGCGACAAGGGAACTCGGTGATGAGATTGGTGATCTGGGTCTTTGAGAATCCACTAGAATTGAGAAATTGAAGTGCATAATATGGTTTTTGTGGGGTTTGTTCTTTTAGATTCAAAGTTTTGGAGGTGGAGAGAGCTGTTTCCAAGGAGAGACCACAAGAGTTAAACTTATAATCAATGGTGAATGATGGTGATGATGGGTTCATCTAATTTATGTGAGATCAAATGCAGCCTAATGATTCAGCATTTTGATGACTGCTCTCAAATCATAAATGGCCCATGATCGATTTAGAATGTAACCCTTGCAAGTGCACAAGATCTATTGCAGTATGGCAAGAACAGGGGTGTCGAACCCACAGGGAAACGTGAATTTTTAATTAATTCTTTTAGAGATTTTAAAAACGTCCCTAAGGAAGTACCAAAGGGCAGATTCAATTTTACCAAAAACTTAACACACTTTTCCTAAATGCAGAAAAATAAATTAATCTAAACAATTAATTACTGATAAATCTACGAACAATATTAAAATGAGATCAAGGAATATGCTACCCCAGATTCGTACCCCTTTTCTATCATTAAAACCCACAGTTTCATTAAATCATCATTCACACCATCATTCATCTAGAAAAATGACTTGAAATAAAATATGATCATCAATCCGGCATACCCTATCTAAAAACAATGACTCAGCCTAACATTACGGTATGAGTCATGTAAAAAGCATAGCGTATCTCATGATATTTAGATCACGACAATCAGCACATAATCGCTCTGACCTAGATCGACTGCGGTCCAGATCTAGCGATTACGACCGTTAATCACAGCGCAATCAACGGTCATAACAAAGCATTCAAAATATTTTCAATCACACAAACTTTGAGCAAAACGATTCCATGATAACAATAATAGATGTATTAATCATAAACATGGGTACTTATCTGGGGATCGATCTTCCCGATCTTCCCTTTTGTTTGATCTCCTTTTCTTTCAAAGTCATTCCTCTTTTATTTCTTCCAAAAGATATTTGCAATTGTTTTCCTAAATACAATCTATGAATTTCTCAGAGAAAATAATGCAAATCCTAGTACAATCTACACCTGAATAAACCTCTAGAAGAAGGAGAGAAGAAGACTTGAAAAGATGAAGAAAATATTCCCCAAAGTGAAGAGCCCTAAAACTAAAAATAAAGAATGAATAATATTCTAATTGCAAAATCCTCTCAAGAAACTCGTGGCTTCCCTTTTATAATAGCCTAACCCTAATACCTCTCTCGATTGACATCTAAGAGTAATTTTCGTGAATTCGCCTAGCTTTGCATCGACTGCCTATTTTGCTCATAATTTTCTGTACCGAACTCGGATTGAGGTGATTCTTGAAGCGTTGGAAAGCTGACGACGAGCTCTACAACTTTTATGTTTTAGCCATTTCCTGAATCTGACGTCTTGAAGGTCCAAATTGAGCTGCAAGTCGCACTAAGTTCTCAATGACCCAAAATAGCAGTGTTTTGACATTATTTTCGGGATTCTTGGGCTGTTTTAGAAACTTGGACTGTATTTACCTGAAACACTTCAAATCTAGCAAATCTCATCAGATAGCCTTCATCGGACGGCTAAATATAGGTATTTAGGGGTGAAATATCATCATATTTCACTACTCATCAGCCCACAAATTTGAATCCGCGATCAAACAATGGAGCATGTTTAGTAAACCCTGTTAGCCGATGAGATCTGTGCAATAATTACAACAGATCCATGACATTACTCTAGAGTTCATCTAATTTTTATGAGATCAGATCGAGTCTAATAATTCAAAAAAGGGTAAATCAGATCTATGAAATCTATTATATAGAAGGAGGCTTCATCAAAGGGTAAATCAGAAAACAAGCCATGCATTAATCACCAAAATTCAAAAAAAAAAAAAAAAGAAGGAAAAATCTCACCTTCGAAGGAAGAAGAATCCATGGCTGGAAACGTCAACCTTTCGCCTACCACATTTACCAACAAAAGCAAACCCTCTGATCACCTTTAGCCTACCAAAAATCAATTCCTTGCACCAGAAATTAAATCAGACTTAAAATTTGAAAACCCACTTCCATTTGGAGATCGGGGAAGGAGCACTGGTTCTTGTTCCATACCTAGAGAAAGAGAAGAGAGAGAAATAGAAGAGAGAGAGAAAGAGCATTACTTTTTTGTTATTTTATTATTTAGTTGCTGCTACAGTAATAGCTAAATTTAGCTATTACTGTAGCAACATGTAAATTTGGCGTGTGCGATGGCGCGTCTGCTGGTGCTTCCTTTTTTCAAATTTGAAACGCTATATGCATTTAGCTGCTGGGATAGCTCTCCTATTGGAGATGCTCTTACAATTAAAATTACTCCAACCGATATTTTATTTTAGCTATTCTATTTTTTTCAAATATTGTTTTTTATTCTTATTTTATTATATTTTATCATTAATACTCAACTTTTAAAATTTTAAATTCTCTAATAATTATATTTTTATAACGGTCATATTTTCGAACACAAGATGTCAAATTGATATCGATTTCGAGATCGGTATGCCGAGGACCGATACGTATTGGCCAATATATTTTTTTTTTTAAAAGGCTACTGATACATGTCGGGTTCTAATTTTTTTGAAACCGAATCGAAATTCATTTGGTTTGGTTCTAATTTTTTTTATGAAATCGAAATCGATTTGGTTCGGTTCGGAGTAGGCATAACACCTACTTTTTTTCTTTTTTTTCTGAAATCGAAACCGATTTGGTTCGGTTCGGTTCAAGCCACCTAAACCAAACCAAATTAGGGTTTAGTTCGGTTTGTGTCAGGTTTTGGTTCGGTTCAAAAATTATTTTTTTTCTCAAATCGAAACCGATTTGGTTCGGTTTGGTTTTGTGTAAGTAAAATACCTATTTTATATATTTTTTTAGGGTATTTTTTCAATTATTTCAGATTTTTTTTGCTTTCAAGCCACCCAAACCGAACCGAATTGGGGTTCGGTTAAGTTCGGTTTGTGTTGGGCTTCGGTGTGGTTCGGTCCAATTCGGGACCCTTGAGTTTCTGTGCGGTTCGGTCTGAAGAGAGAGAGAGAGAGAGAGTTATTCATTTAAAAAAAAAAATATTTTAATGGACAGCTACTGTAGTAATAATTATATATAGCGTTGGTGGATGGCATTTCTGCTGGAGCGCTATATTGGCTTTCGCGTGTGGGATAGCTATCCTCTTAGAGATGCTCTTAACCATAGGACATGTATAAAACAGTTGCACTGTTACGGATTTTTGGGGTCACGACATTTGTTTACCACCACACCACTTTATATTACAGCCACGTGATTTAAATAAAGGAAATGTCTGTTAGAGTGCCCAAAATCGAAGAATTGAGATTGCTTTTGCATCCCTATCTTCTACAACCTACACAAAAGATGTCGAGATAATGAGTCTATCATGAGACGTTCAGTTGATGATTCAACCTGGCCCAAATCCCAAAAAGTGAATATGAACCACATGTGATGGTAAATGGATTACGTTTACATTTTGGCATGTGTGCCACGTGGTATCAATTCCTAATGATCTAATGGTAGGCTTATGAGATCAAAAAATATTGTGTGAAAGATTGGGGCGAAAAATTATTTCCATCATCAGATTTTAAACAATTAGCACATTTTTCCTTTCGTTTAAGAGAGGTGGCTGTAACATATAGTGATTAGGGCTATCAATGGGTCGGGCCGGGTTTTTCACCTGACCCGTTTGTTTTTTAAGATAAATTTTGGATTCGGGTCTGGCCCAATTGCTAATCGGGCCGGGGCTAGCCCGATTTTGAAATATTGCGGCTTGAACTCGCCCCAATTAGCTATCCGGGTTGGGATGGGCTTCTAATAATTTTTTAAGAGTTTTTGTGAGATTTTTTTTTGAAAAGACCTAATTTTTCCGAGCTGGGTTGGGCCTTACACTTGGCAGCCCAAACCTGGCCCGATTTCTTATCCGGGCTTAGTCCACCCCGGCCCGTTTATTAACAACAGCCCTGATTCTAGGTTCTTTTCCGTCACCAAAGGAACATGATTCATATCACTTCTAGGGGAATAGTCAAGCCATTGGATAGAAGAGAATCTTGATTGAGGCAGTTTCTACTTTTATAGAATTTCATATGGTCAAGATTCTCTTCTATCCGACAGTGGCTGTCTCTACATTTAAAAATTATGAAGTTTCAGAAAGCTTACTGCTGATTAAAAACAAGTGGAGAAATAGCACTAGCTAAGCCGACCCCAATTAAAACACACTTATGATGATGATGATCTATAATAAACCATTCTCGCATCAAAGTCCTACCCAACCCCATCAAGCCAAACCACTTTAGCATGTACGGCTGGATCCAACAATGTTACACCCATTGCTTTAAATATCGGTCGTCTATGGATCGTGTTAGGCCCCATCCGATACGATATACGGGGTCAAATATTGGTCCATATCCACTTATATCCAGTCAATTTCTTTCTTAATTAAAGCACTTATGTATTAAGAGCTTCTATTAAGTGGGGTGTGCATGTGGTATAATTGGTGTGTCATCATCAATTTCATTGAAGGTAATTTTTTTTTCCATTGATATGCAAATAAAATAAATAGAAGCGTGAGCGTGACTAGTAAATTAATAGATTCCGATTTCGTTCGGTTTTAATTTTGGGTGGTGAAAACCGAAAATTGAAAACTGATCATGAAGCATTTGAAAACTGAAAAATTAGGAAAAACTAAAGGTAAAATATAACCGAAAACCCCAACAACCTAAAAAAATGTTAAAAAATAAAATAAAAAGACACTGAATTGAACCAAAATTTCCTGATTTCGGATTGAGAAATCGAAAAAACAAACACTGAAAACCGATTTGTTTTCAGTTCAGACTTAACCGAACTGAAAATTGGAATTCGATTCGGTTCGATAAACCGAATCTGCATTCCCTCCCGAGAGTGTTAGAATTCAAACTTTGAAATGAGTGGCGATACGTTGGTCCCCCCATTAGTAAGGCTGCATTCATTGATTTTATCCTCTTCGTCTCCCTCGGTGAATGCACCCTTTATAAAATAAAAAGAGCCGGCGTTTAGGTGGCCGATTTGAACGCAAGTGCTGGCATCTCCAAAGGATCAAACTTGGAAATGCACGGTTATTTATGAGCACGTAAATCAGTAAAAGTTCAAAAGTTAAAAATTACCATTGTAATAGAAAATTTGTTTGGGCTGTTTTGTACGTCGTATGTCGTCCAAAGGTTTACCTTTGTCACCCGACCAAATGATGAAGCCAACTTTTTGGCTTTTGCTTATTTTTTATGTTTTTGATGAAATTTTTGCTTTTACTTTTGCTTTTAGTTTTTAGATATCAGCTCTTATTCCTTTAACGTAAGTACTATTATATATTAGCATTAGTAAGCAATCTCTCCATGTTAAAACTATGAATAGTAATAGTTTCACTAACATCCATTTACATACAAGCGCTCTACAACGCATACTCGATCGCTGTCGTGCAGGGCCGTCAACAGGTTGGGATGGGCTAAAATTTTGGCCGCCCAAAAGAAAATTGGCATTTGCCCAATCTAATCAAACCTGATAGGTGCACCTGACCCAACCTGTCTTGACCCAAAGGTCGGGTCAGATGCCTCATGCTCGCCCCACTAAACTGGTCAAATTTATGTGCCCAACCCAATAAAAATTTTAGTCAAGCGGGCCAAGTGTCAGGTCAACATGACCTGTTGACATCCCTAGCAGTAAGAGACAACTTCTCAAAACGCCGACGAATATTGGCACGGGAAGCTCCTTTACTACCCTTTCATACATTTTAATTTCCCCTATAATTATTAAATTTTAAGAAAGAAAAAAACAAGTAGTTTCATCCGCCCGCTTGCACATTTCCAAGTCACCCTTCGCACGTTATATAGTAAAGATTTCCACGTCACCATATATCAATTTTCTTTTCATAATGTCAAAAATTTCGATCATTTTATTACCTCGATAATAAATAAATTTTAATTATAAATAAGAGTATTAAAGTCTTTTTAATTTATTTTTAATAGTTGGTTCTCCCTCACACTGTTCCTCAATTATGCGTGTCTGTTCTTCGGTTCTCGAGGCTGTCTCAGCTGAATGGCCTTATAAAAGAAAATCATTCTTATTATATTAAAGGTAACGTAATTCCTCAAATATGTCACCCCTAAATCTTTAAAAAAATTTAAACCAACTTCACTCTCAGCCAGCTATCATATTTAAATAAAGGGACCAACTTTCCCCCACCGTTTAAGCACCAAAATGGTGTTTAAATGATCTCACACCATTAATGATTTAAACTATCAAATTTGTGAATTATAATATAAATTGTTATTTTTAATTTTAATGGCTGATAGTACAGTTCCTCAATCGATTTCAAAGATATAATCATTAATCCATTGAAGTTAGTAATAAGGCCCATTAATCCTTTAATCGACTTGGGGGCTAATGTACGCAATATTTGCTTGTAATTCAGCTGTCTGATTGATTTAAGCCTTAGTCCTTACTCGGCCCATTCACGCTAAAAAATAAGACTGTGTGCGGCAGTTTTTGGCTACTGCCGAAACACTTTATTTTTGTAGTGTCAAGTCGGGATCGGCCGGGTTGCACCTGCTAATTTGTATTTAAAATAAATATAAATTAACTCAAATGGAGCCTGGCCAGGACTAAATGGGCTGGGCGGGCCAGGCTTACCTACCTTAGTGCATACCCAAAGTCTACCCCATTTATGCATCCGGCCTACCTACCTTAGTGCATGCCCCGCCATTGCAGGCTGGGCCAGGCTTGAACCTGTTGAGAGTCCCCACTCGATGGGCCGGTTGACTAATGGCACATAACTTTTATCGACTAGTTTGGCCGATACATATCGAATATATGCCATATGTAGCTATCAATCCAAATTGTGGTCATACTGATATATAACAAAAACAGTGTCATTACTTGCACACGCTTATCAAGTGATTGCACCGGATTGCACCAAATTTAAAAGAAAAACTTGCAAGTTTGAGGACCTCTACTAATGTGAAAACACCATTTAAGCCGTTTGATTTGAAGACCGTGATTTAAAGATATCAATTGCAAAAGATTAGAACAAAATGCAATTTTCATCATTTGATTAAATAGAGTCAAAGGCTATTACATAATTCAACAATTGACTACAATAGATCATATGACAAGTATCGTGTTTTGCTCCAATTTTATGTACCAGAGATCTATTGATCTTGAACTTTAAATAAGACAGCCAATATTATATTTTTACATATCACATCTCCTTAAAATATCAAGTCTTTTTTTAAATTCGGTGCAATCACTTGAAAAATATGTGCAAATAATGGCTCGCTAACAAAAAAACACACCCATTAACTGGAATTTAAAAAGATTAAATCGGTCAGGCTACTCCATTGTGGCATCGGGCTAACATATTTGGAACGGCTTCTGAGCGTACAGCATGGCAAGAATCGTTGCGCCACAGACTTTCTCCTGAGGTGCTTGGAAGTTGGAACACATGCTCTCTATCCTCTTCCCATTAAAAAGCCTCATCTTTTTTAGGGGCAGTGTTCATAAAATCAAACGGGAGTAGTCCTTCATGAATATTTAGTAGAGAGTTCGTTGTAGTTATCAAGTCGAGGGGTGGCTTGGATTGGCCATTTCTGGACAGGCGATTATTTTCAATTTGATATTTTGTATCTATAACTAGGGTTTGGCGAGTGAGAACCATTGACTGGTGTGAATCAGGTCTTGAAAAATCGCTTTCAACCCAATATTCCACACAATATATATATCTTGAGATTATGGCACCCATTTCATACTGTCAAATGTTTATTACATGTGGCACACATACCTAAAAGTAACCCAAAAACCCGTTTTAATGGCATGCCTATGATCACGATCATTTTTGGTAGTGTGTGCCTTTGAAATCAATATTTTTCAGTCTGATTGGTGCACCATATTCTAAAAATCTGTTGTGTGGAAATTTTGGATGAAAATGACGGATTCAAGGCAGTCAACGGTTTTCAAGATAAAAATGCTTGAGCATTGTTACATGATACTCGGTTGCAAATAGTGTAATATTAATTATACCAATGATAAATTGGGTGCGCCTAATAAAATGGTGTACAAACACAACATCTCCAATGAAGCTAAATTTATTTGTTTGCATTGATTTGTGTGCGATTGGCAAAGTTTTGTGTGCTTTAAGCAAATTCACTAAGTGGTGCAAGCAAAAATATTCTACGTGTGCACATAGTAGCCCTCAAAATGAAAACGTAGTCGTTGACCAGAAGTTGGCCTACTACATGGTCACTGTCACTTTTGAGACTTCTGCCACATGGAATTAAAGTTTTGATCGGCTGATAGGTAGGAGATGATCCAACAAACTATTTTATGAAACGTTGAGATGTGAAATTATTTGCACCGTCTAATTCACAATGGTCAACTTTGAAACTTTAGTTGTAAAGAATGAATCTTGGACTGCAAATATACTTACCCCGCAAGGTAATTTAACTTTTTCCCAGACTTATCGCTGGACAATCAAGCGTGAAGTTAGTTTTCCCTTCCATTTTTTGTAACCAAAGATAGTTGGGGTGCGACTAATTGAAGTATACATTGCATCATAAAAATGATAAACCTTTTTTAAAACATGTACAAATTGAAGTGTACTTACCTTTTCAAGGTGTGCAAATACTGGTACCTACTTATAAGTTATTGATTATTCGTATTATGCATGTATAATGACCGCAAGCCTTGTCACAAAATTCTTAAGACTTATCAAAATTTTGGAAAAATTCTTTGACTAGGTGGTTTACCAAACTTTTCGTTGAATATATATTCACTTGATTCATCTATTCTCTAAATTTTTATCAAATTTCTTCTAAAATTTATCATTGTGATACATATTTTAATCATGCTTTGTATTATTCTTTTGTGATTTTATATTATTAATACATATACGGAGGGGAATTGTAATATTTTACTGTCCATGAACGTTTTTTCGAATTTTTCCCAAATTTATCCAAACGAAACTGAAGTAACACCCCAATGAATGATTGCGGAATCCGAACTTAGTTACTCTAACCATAAGTAGGTCATTTCTATATATATATATATATATATATATATATATATATATATATATATGAGATCTTATTTGGGCACTTAGCGAAAAGAGGCTTTTTTTTTTAAGTTTTGTAGAACTATACTACTTCAAAAGCTTTTGCGTAATTAGGACTGTACGAATTTTCTAGGCTCAAAATTTTGAGTATTCACGGATTTCAAACTAGTATTCATGGATTTCAAGGACACGAAAATACGGTGAATCTTAATTATGCAAAACTTTTCCATTTTGGTATATTATTGCAAAACTTCATATTCCCAATCCTGTTTTGCTAATTATGCCATCTTATTTTGGGAGCCCATTAAATCCCGAGCTCACTACATGCATGTTTTTATTGATTACTAAGTAGCAAGTTTATAGTTTCTAAGAGTAGAGCTCATGGTTGGATAATCGCAGGTAGGCAATGGTGGCGAGGGGTGTTGCTCTCTTCGTAGGCAAACCGAACTTCTCTTGAAGATTGAGCTTCTCCCCTTTTGGAAAACGCCAGTCGAATGAATGAGCGAAACCATTACATATGGTAGCATCCTCTCCACCAAAGGAATCCCCGGGCATATCCTCCTCCCCGATCTTAAAGGGAGATAGCGGTAATCATTTCCACTATAATCCCTTTTCTCATCACTAATATTCAAAAACCTCAGGCCAAAATTCCAATGGGTTTTCCCAAACAGTGGGATCCTTATGTATTGCCCATACGTTAACGAAAATTTGTGAGTCCTTAGGAATTGTGTATCCACTTGCGACGCATGACTCAATCAATCGTCGAGTGATCAGCAAAGGTGCAGCAGGGTGAAGACGGAAGACTTCCGTCAATACAACATTCAAATAATGCAATTTAGGCAGATGAGACTCTTCTACCACATTATCTCTCCCTACAACTTCCTTCCTCTAATTCCTTTAACAGGTTCCTCATTATATCTGGGTGTGGTATCACCTCAGTCATCGCCCACTCTACTGTTGCTGATGTTATGCCAGTTGCACCAATATCCAATTCCTGCAGCATAGATATTGGCATCATTGATAAAATTCCATTTAATAGCTATTCAAATTGAACTTATTTAATAAGTGAATGAGTCTTTAGTGCTATAATTGTCACTAATCAAACACCTTCTAACTATCATTCCCATTAAAAGCTAATCGCATAAACTTCGTACTCCTTAAATTTCACAGAAGCGGAGGTTCTGAGTTTGTATCCCACCCCTAGCTTGTTGGCCACTTGGAGGGATTTATCCTTATTGACGGTTATGTGTGAGTGTTGTATATACCTAGAAACTTAGTCAGGTGCTCTAAGAGGCTGGATACCACCATTACCGAAAAAAAGATGTTAAGTTATTTATTCAACTTGATTTCTAAAAGGTGTATTCTAATTCATACTATCGGTGCTTTATTGATCACCACTATGAAGTGGTGACGAAGTGCATGAATGATGGAGAATTGGGAGGGCTTATCTAAGAAGACACCAGGCTTAAAGACAAATAATATTCCCTCCGTGCACCCTAGAGTCCAACTTTGGGATTGGTTATTAAGATCACGTTGTTGGTGACTGATAACATCTTGTGACAGCCCAGACTTACATACCATAATATTGTCCGGTTCTGGGCTTAGGTATTTGCCTTGATTTTGTTTCTGGCATGGACTTAAGTCCTCACCTAAAAAGCGTCATGACAATAGTGTCCACAATCACATCTAGCCCAAGACCAGAACTTTTCTCTATCCAATGTGGGACCATTACAGCCTCCCACCTTATAGAAGAGCCCTCCTCGGCTCTGATATCATTTTGTGACGACCCAGACTCACATGCCATAATATTGTCCGATTCTAGGCTTTGGTCCCCGCCCTGATTTTATTTTTGGCATGGGCGTGTAATAGTCCTCACCCAAAATGCGTCATGACATGTAGTGTCCGCAATCATATATAGCCTAGGGTCAGAGCTTTTCTTTATCCAATGTGAGACTATTACACACCTACAGCCATTCAACACCTCATAAGTCAAAGTCAACCGATAACTTGAAAAACTTACCAGCTGAAGAGTATTTTGGTAAATTGATGTTACCAATGACCAACTTTTATTAATGGTGAACCTCATTCAAAAACTCATTCCGGAATTGAAGAGGAAGAAAATTATCCTAGAACCCAAACGTAATGATGCAGGATATAATAGAGAATATTTTGGATTATAGAAAAAGTATGCATCATATGATGTGTATCTTATATTTAGAGAAGATTAAGATTGATTAGAATTTTATAAATATTTTAGGAAGATATATATACATTGTAAGATGTGTATCTTATATTGTAATCAATCTTAACCTTATCTAAAATATAAGAAACACATTTTATGATATGACTTATATTTTTCTTATAATCCTAAATATTCTGTATTAGGGCATAATGATAACTTGAAATTGAATGTTTTAGGATCTTATTGAGTTAGTATAATGTGATGAAACGATTGGTAAGGATCCTTTTTTTTGTTAAAAGTAATCATTTATAAATTGAGATCTAGTAAAAGATCTTGATTCGAAATTAAGACCATCATCGTCACAACCTTTTCCCAAATAAGTTTTGGTGCTAAAAAAAATTAAATACTTACGAGTAACATAACCTTGCCGTGGGTCAATGTGAGAGGCGTTTTAAGATCTTCGTTCTTATGTTGCAAAAGAATTTGTAGGAAATCACCGCCTTCTTTATTTTGGCCTTGTTCCTCAGTGCCATCTTTTTCATCCGTTGACCTATGATCACGTCATAGATTTGATCAAGCAAAGCTGACACCCTCTTTATTTGGGGTTCAATGCCCTATAAATCGAGCCATGCAAGAATTGGAGAAAAGTTTAAAATATTTGGTTCGCCAAAACATCCTTGAATTCTAAAACAACTTTCAAAAACTCGCATCGACATCATCCAACTATTGGCCTATTACCGTGCCACCCCATTGACAGTTTTGTTTAGGGTTTCATTTCATTATCTCAAAAATTTACATTGATACAATAGGGAACATATATATACAATAGGGATGCTTCTAGAAAAGGAATATAAAATATCATAAGCATTTTACTCTGGCCTATCAGTAGAAGCTTCTAGACGAGCTGTAGGATGGACCAGATTCTGTATTAAGCGTATATCCCCTCGCAAGCTCATGGGTGTATCAGCAACCATGAATTTGTGTTGCAAATACTTTAAGCGCTAATTTGAGAGCAGCTTTGTGAGAATATCAGCTACTTGAACCGATGATAGGTGATGAAATTGGAGCTCACGATTTCTAACCTTCTCACGGACAAAGTGGAAGTCGATCTCTATGTGTTTGGTCCGTGCGTGAAACATGGGATTGGAAGCTAACGAAATCGGTGAGATGTTATCACACCACAAGATGGGAGTGGTCGTGATGGGCACACGTAGATCAGTGAGAAGCATTTTGAGCCACGTTAGTTCGGCTACCGTGTGTGCTAGGGACCGATATTCCACTTCGGTGGATGAATGCACGCACCACTGTATTTTGTTCTTGGCAAACCACGAAATTAAGTTGGGCACAAGAATGACACAAAATCTAGTCGTAGATCGGCGATTAGAAGGGTCGTCGACCCAATCGCCGTTGGAGTATGTAGTGAGAAGAGGGAGCTTCGATGAAAGTGACGACCGTTGTGAAGAGTCCCTTTAATATATTGGAGTATTCGTTTGACTGCTCGGTAGTCTTGGGCAGTTGGATTATGCATATGTTGGCAAGCCGTGTTTACCACAAATGCTATGTCAGGTCAAGTAATCATAAGGTATTGCAACGCACCTATAATACTTCGGTAGATGGTTGGATCTGTAGGAATAGAATCTGCAGAGAGAGCTGCTGATTTGGAGGCATTAACTGGAGATGCACACGGCTTACTATCCAACATGTTCATCCGCACAAGTAGATTTGCTGCATATTGGGACTGAGATAGCAAGCATCTAGTGGCAGTTTGAATTACGTGAATCCCAAGAAAATAATTAAGATTTCCAAGTTCTTTGATGGAGAAGACAACTTTCATATGATCAATAAATGAGACAATTTTGTGTCTATTGTTACCCGTGATAAGAATGTCGTCTACATTGACGAGAAGAACCACAATATCTTGTCCTTGATGAAGTGTGAAGAGAGATGGGTCTGCAATGCTATTTTTAAACCCGATGTGAAGAAGACATCTAGAGAATGTTGAGTACCAAGCTCGAGGGGCTTATTTGAGGCCATAGATAGCCTTTCGGAGCTTACACACGTGGTTGGGACACAACGGATCAATATGTCCCAGTGGTTGTTGCATATAGACCTCTTCATCAAGTTGCCCATGGAAAAAGTCGTTTGAGACATCTAGTAGTGTGATAGACCAATAATAATGCAGTGCAAGCGAAAGGATAACCCGGATGGTGGGTTGCTTTGCAACGGGGCTAAACGTCTCATTGTAATCAAGGTCTTCCTCTTGATCATAGCCTTTAGCAACAAGGCGTACTTTGTATCGAGCTAAAGAACCATCTACATTCCACTTGATTTTATATACCCACCTGCAGCCTATGATGCGATGATGCAAAGGCTTGGGAACCATAATCCATCTACCTTGATAAACCAGAGCCTGAAATTCAGCAAACATGGCAATGCGCCATTGCGGTAATTTGTAGGCCTTATGAAAGGAGGTTGGCTCATCAAGAGGAGCAAAGATAGTTGAGAGAGAAAATATTTGGTGGGGCTTAAATATACCAGATTTGGCCCTTGTTTTTATATGATGGGCTGAGACAATTGAAGAGGCATTAGTAGAGGTTAATTGGACAGATGTAGTAGCAGAGGATAGGAGAGAGACATTAGATATACAATGAGCGGAAGAAGTAGACAAGTTATGAGGGGAAGGGGTTACTGGGGATTGTTGAGGTGTGACGAAATTAGTAGGTTGGGGAGAAGAGGGAGTCGTTGTGGGTAGAGGAGAGGTTGGGTTATCAAGAGGTAGCTGAGTGGGTGATTGGGGTAATGTAAAAGGGACAGTTGGTGAGGACAAATGGCCATAGGTGGGTTGAGAAGTAGACATGAACTGAGTGGGAGGTTGTTTGGAGAGGGAAAATATGGTTTCAATAAAGGAGACATGACAGGATACATAGACCCGTTTAGTGAGAACATCAAGGCATCGGTACCCCTTAGACTCAGCGCAGTAGCCTAAAAACACACATTGTCGAGATCGAGGCTGGAGTTTGTTGGTAGTATAAGGAGGAAGCCACGGAAAACATGCACATCCAAATGTTTAAATCAAATAAAAGTTAGGTTGTACATAATAGAAATGCTCATATGGGGTTTTAAACTGGAGGACAGAGCTTGGAATGCAATTTATAAGATACACTGCTGTAGTGAGAGCATCAAGCCAGTAGGAAATTGGCGTAGGCACTTGATGGAGAAGTGTAATTGTGGTCTCATTTAAGTGTCGATGTTTTCGTTCCGCGACCCTATTTTCTCGGGTGTATGCGGACAAGACCGTTGATGAACAATACCATGGGTTTTAAAGAAGATTTCCATTGATTTATTTAAAAATTCGCCACCATTGTCTGAGCGAAATTTTTTGATGGGTGTTAAAAACTGTTTCTCGACAAGGCTTTTAAATTGCACAACAGTTTAAAAAACCTCATATTTATGACATAAAGGATACAACCATGCATAACGAGAGAAATCATCAATTAGAATTAAATAATATCTATAGCCTTTGAAAGAAGGGGTGGGAGTCGATCCCCACACATCTGCATGAATTAAAGCAAGAGGAGAGTTAACAGTACTAGTAGATGGGGAGAAAGCTAATTTGTGAGATTTGCTTACATTGCAATCTATACATTAAAGAGAACTATGTGAAGAGATTGGAAGATGATAATTACGAGCTAAGCGGCGAAGCACATCATTTGATGGGTGGCTGAGCCTTTGATGCTAGAGAAGAGATGTCGCAGAGCAAACGTATGCAAATGGGGACAGATATGAAGTTGCAGGAGTGAGCGAGTACAAGCCATTCTCACAAGGGCCCTGAAACTGAATCTGGTGTGGTGCTTGGTCTTGAATTTGAAAACCAGTGGAGTGAAAAGTGAGATAACAGTTATTATCTTTAGCTATTTTGTTAATAGAGAGGAGATTATGAGCAATACCAGGGACATTTAAGACATTGGACAGAGTTAGAGGTTTGGAGGGCGTGGGAAGCAAACCAGACCCGTCATGTTGAATGGGAAGGTAGGCACCATTGCCGACGGCGACACGAACAAGCCCACTGTAATCGTTGTGCACAAAGAGATTGGACAAGTCATTGGTGACATGGTTTGTTGCTCCGAAATCGGCAACCCAACTTGCATCAGATGGAGCTTGTGAAGCAGCCATATAAGCTTGAATCTGTGATGGCGATGCTGGTCTGTGATAACTGATATCTGCCCTAAACCAGCAATCTTCAGCACCATGGTTGAACCGACCACAAATTTGATAGGGCATTTTTGGAGGGATGGAGACCAAGCCAAAAGGAGGATTGAATCGACCCTCGTTGGTATTGAACTTGGTTTGAGCATTTGTAAAGCGGCTCTGATTGTTGCAACCATTGAAGTAAGGGCGACCGCCAAATCAGTCAGGATTTGGGCGATTTGAATGAGAGATGGATTGAACACTGAGAGCAGTGTTGAGCTGAGAGGAGGGAGCATGATGATCACCATTGATGTGGATTTCTTCAGATTCAAGCAAGGAGTGGAGTTTGATCAAGGTGATTGAATCAGATTAGGTGCGAATGGAGGTTTTAAAAGGATTGTAATCAGATGAGAGGCCTTGCAGAGTATAGAAGACTTGGCCCTCCTCAGAGATGGGAGATCGGGTGTTGGCAAGCTAATCAGTAATGTCTCGGATCTGATCGAGATAGCTCGACATAGTAGAATATCCTTTCTTCAAGTTGAAGAGTTTAGATTTGTGCTCGTGAACATGGGAGCGGGAGAGAGATGCATAACGAGTGGTGAGAGTGCTCCAGATTTCATGAGCATAGGATAGATGAATAACTTTGGGAAAAATAGGGATAGAAAGGGTGTCAAGAAGGCTACTCACTAGATGGTTATCAATGGTAGACCATACAGAAAATTGGGGATTAGGATACCTCTTACCATATGCATCTTCAATATCGGATGGAGGTGATGGGATTAAGCCATCAACATAGCCCAACAACTGGTTGGCTTTAAGAGAATTCCTTGCCTGTGCTTTCCACACATAAAAAGTTCCAACCTCTAGTTTCACGGTAATCAGAGAATGAACATTGCATACAAAAAACATGAGGGAGAATGGGAGATCGGAGGATGAAGCCATTAGAGCTGAAGAAAGAAGGTGAAGAAGAAGAATGAGGCAGCATTTTTTTGGATCAAAGGGAGAACGTGTGAGCTTAGAGCAAAGAAGACGAGATCTCTACGGCTCTAATACCATGACAGATTTGTTTAGGGTTTCATTTCATTATCTCAAAAATTTACATTGATACAATAGAGAACTTATATACACAATAGAGATGTTTCTAGAAAAGGAATATAAAATATCACAAGCATTTTACTCTGGCCCACCAGTAGAAGCTTCTAGACAAGCTGCAAGATGGGCCGGATTCTTTGTTCATAACCAAATTAAGCATTGTTCCGAACATTTGTTCTCCAATATTAATTAGCGTCCCGGCCTTTGAATTCACGTAGCCTATGGTTTTCCGAACTTCACATTCACAAATTTTGCAAAGTGCATCAAGGCTCTTCTTCCCCATCAAGTCCCTCACGAATAATTTACAGAGTGTGCGCCATGTTGGACCATTGGGAGAAAACGCCAGGTCTTCGACGCCATAGGTAAGGACTTTTGTTGCAATGGGTGTGTAGTGGCTTGATCTTTGAGGCTACTAAGTTGGATCTTTTTTATGGGGCCGTAGGTCTGAGATAGTTTGGCACAGTAAGAATGGCGGTTGATTTCGACAAATGTAAGGCTGCCAACTACGGGCAATCCTCGCGGCCTCTGCGGAAGAGGCAGTTGGCCCTTCTTTCGGTTTCCATTTATCTGACCGCAGTACCATAAACCCGCCGCTGCGAGTAATGTGAAAGGAAACGTGAGGGCAGCTTTGCTGCTAACCTCCCACCACAATGACCAAGTTTCAGAATCCATGTGTGTGAAGTGAGAAAATGAATGCTTATTGTAACCTGTAAGTCTGGAACACGAGATGCGTTTATATATATGAGCCGAGATTTGGTTCGAATGCATGGTGGATCTATACATTTGAATAAGGTGGGAGCATCCATACATTTTGAAAGGGATATCATTCATTCAATTGCTCAGAACATAAAATATCATAAATCTGGATGGGAGCATCCTTCATCCAGATCTCATTACAACCATTCTTTAGCCCTATTTTGACTAGAGCATCAGCAGCCCGATTAGCCAAGCGCTTCACATGAGAAAAAGAGGCAAGCGACAAAAGAGCCAAGCCATCTTTAATGTCCTTCAGTAGCCTAGATAGATCAGAATCATCTGAAGCAGAGTCAGCCACTCATTTGATAATGTGTAACGAGTCACCTTTGGAAACCACTTTTTGAAACCCACATTATTGCACAAACCAGATAGCCTGAAGGAAAGCATACGCCTCACAGTGGTCAGCCGAAAAAATATTCATGCAATTTCTAGCAAGTGAAGCTATAGCCAAGCCAAGGTTGTTTCTAACGATTATACCAATAATGCCCGCAGATTTAGATTGGGGTGTCCAGGCTCCGTCAAAATTAACTTTAAGTAGATTTCAAAAACCGACATAATAAATAGGACTCACAAAAACTGACCCAAAGTAGATGGGACAAAGCTGACCCAAATATATAGACGGGAAAAGGCGGTGATGAAGATGATGATGATGATACTGATTAGAGTCGTCAATGGGTTGGGTTGACCTGATACCCAACTTGCCTAACTCAAATCTTTTACCGAGTCAAGCACATATATTTGACCCGTTCGTTTGGGTTGTTTTGTGTCAGCTCTTCAGGTTGGGCGTCTGGTCAGGTTTTGGGTAAGGCGACCATATGCCCTAGACCCATTGGGTTGCGTCGGGTGCACCATCGGGTCAGGTCAGATTGGGCATATGCTAATTTTCCATCGGGCATGGGAAATTTTGGCCCGACCCGACCTGTTGGCATCCCTATTCAGAACCCATGAAAAAGTTGGCCTGTCAATTAATCTATATCGAATTATCGATTATCGAGGATAGGTTCCAAATGCTAAACCGCTACTTCATAGGAAGGCACTATCAATTGTGTGCAAAGGCCGGTGCGCCGTAAGGGATGTTCGGGTTATTAATTATGTACAGGCGGCACCAATCTCTTTCAATGGTAGCCATATTCAATGAGCGACTATCGTCTAATTTGAACTCAGATGATGGGTTGCTACTTGAATGATTCGGATGAGTTATATATGCCACATGTATGGGCAGGGGCGGAATCACATACCCACCAGTGCAGGCGCACGCCCCCACTAAAACCCAAAACTTATATATATATATATATATATATATATATATATATAAAAGCTAGATTTCCTCTTTTGACGCCCTCTCTCTCTCTCTTCTAACGCCTCTCTCCCTATTCTCTCTCTTCTCCCTAAAAAACCCCTCTCTCCCCCCTATTCTCTCTCTCCCTATTTTCTCTCCCCCTATTCTCTCTCCCTATTCTCTCTCTCCCTAAAAAAACCCCTCCTAGGCTTAAGAATATGACACCCTCTCTCCCTATTTTCTCTCCCCCTATTCTCTCTCTCTAAAAAATCCCTCCCAGAATCTGACGCCCTCTCTCCCCCTATTCCCTCTCTCCCTATTCTCTCTCTCCCTAAAAAATTCCTCCCAGGCTTAAGAATCTAACGCCCCCTCTCTCCCCCTATTCTCTTTCTCCCTATTTTCTCTCCCCCTAAAAAACCCCTCCGAGGCTTAAGAATCTGACGCCCTCTCTCCCCCTAATCACTCTCCCTAAAAAACCCCTCCCACCGACACCGCCTCAGCCCCCAAGGCCCCAAGTCTTTGTGGCCATAGGCCCGTGGCAGAGACAGAGTGGGGATTCATATTCAAATTCTGTGGGGTTAGTATGGTGATTTCGTATTGTAGTTTGGTTAGGTATTTTATTTTGGTTTATCTAGTTAATCTGAAAGGATCGCATTGTAACCGAATCAAATAATTTTTCTGCAGCATAGTATTTTTTTTGTTGTGCATTTTGATTGATAATTTTTTCGCCTTCTTGTCTCTCTCTCTAGATTTAGGATTTTATTTAATTTTTAATTGATTTAGGGTTAGGTACTTCTCCTTGTCTCTCTAGATTTAGGGTTTTATTTATTTTTAATTTATTTGTCATATGATACAATGGGTTATTGTGCGTAAATTATTGATTTATTTTCCTAAATCAATTATACCATACGATACCCCTTGTCTCTCTCTCTAAAATATTGTGCTTTTTAAATCATGATTTTTATGTTTTACATGGGCATTCTACAAATATGAGCATGAAAATAACATAATATGATCATGAAAATAAAAACTCATCTATTATGAATACATAAGAGTGAACTATACTCAGTTATTCCACATGATTTGTGCTCCCTATATCAGTGAATATACAATGGAGATTTAGGGACTTTATTTTTATTGAAATTTAAAATTTTATTTGTTAAATATTAATTGTATTTTGAATTTTATTGTGTAGGTTTTCAACAAATAGGATTTGTCCGATCGCGCAATCGGATTTGAGTTAAAATTTCTTTAGATCGTGCTAAATCAGAGGTAATTTTTCTTGTCTAAATTTAACTTTTTGTAATTCTATATTATTGGCTGATAATGATTAATTTATGTTTAGGAAATGTGGTTATGTTTAGGATAAATATGTGAATAAATTTTTATTTGATGTGTGTGCTCTGGCAAATGCGATTTATAGTCTTTCTTGGTTTAGGCCTAGTTAAAATTTTCTTTTTTTATGTAATTTTAATGAAAATTATATTTTATAATATAAAATAGTTTAAATTTAAATTCATTGTATAAAATTTATCTTTAATTCATTTTGCGCCCCGGCTAAATGAGAATCCTGGTTCCGCCACTGTGTATGGGTGATCCGTGACTTGAGTACCACAAGACCTAATATTAGCTCATTATCATTCACGGTACTAAGCACTCATATAACATTTCACTTATATCATTTATGGTAGTAATTAAGTAGGGATACTTGCGTGCATATTTATCTACTTCTACCTGGATGGACTACGTGGTAGTGTTGTCAATGGTCTGGGCCGGCGACCCGCCCTGCCCCACCCGACCCAAGTTTGCTATCAACTCGGGCACAAACTTGACATGTCGAGTCGGGTGGGGCATGAGCATCATCTATCAGGTCCAGTTGGGTCAATCTAACCCGATATGTGGCATGCCACAAGGTTTTACGGTCATCCATCCAGTAAGGTCAGTTTTTCAGGTCAGATCGGGAATAAAACCTTGATCCGTGAGGGTTAGGGTGCACCATCGGTTAGGTCAGGCATATGCCCTTTACCCACCATGCAGCCAAAATTTTGGCCTGACCCAACTGGATCCCTAGGGTCAAGGTGCACCATCGGTTAGGTCAGGCACATGCCCTTCATCCTTATTGAGGCAGTCGCCACTTCCAAGCAAGGATCAAAATTTCGGGTTAAATTTCGGTTTCGGCCATGACCGAATCTAAAATTTTGGATCTCATACAAAAATATCGAAATTTTGGATTTTGGATCTTGGTTTCAATTTAGGTGGGACTAAAACTGAAATTTTGGATTGAAATTTTGATAATTTCGACCAAAATTTTGATCCTTGCTTCCAAGTAAATACTTGATCAGAAAAGAACCCAATACTTCAAACTTCAAAGTAGATGTGTGGATACCAATTAGTCAGGGATACTATTATTCACACCCGTCAAACAATATAGCTGTCACGTCTCAAAGTCGAACAGTGCGAAATATGGATTCTCACAGTTAAGGGTCAAAATATCGGATTTTCGATATGTATTGCGTATCATCCGATACATTCAATGTATCGGCGATACATTCAATGTATCATTTTAATATATATATTTTTTTCAAAAAATCAAAAAAATTAAATTATCGTCTGTATCGTCCTATACGGACGATACGTTCGATACGTATCGCGTATCGTCCGTATAGTCCTATACGGACGATACGTTCGATACGGTGATACATAGAATGTATCGTTTTGATACATTTTTTCTTTTTTCAAAAAACTCAAAATCAAATTGTCGGACGATAATTTGAAATTATCGTCTGTATCGTCCGATACGGGCGATGCATTGCCCATATCGGATGATAATTATCCTGTTTTTTAGGGGGTGTGCACTACAAAAAGTAAGACTATTAGCGGCAGTTTTTTTAACTGCCGCTATTAGTCTTGTCGCTACAAAAAACTGCCGCTATAAGTCTTGCCACTACCAAAAATTGCCTTAAAAACAAGTGCCGCTAATGCACCTTATTTTTGTAGTGGCGATACATATATATGCAATGTATCGTACCGCCCAGGTCCAAAACCGATACATATCAGGCGATATGTATCTGTATCGGACGATTTTTTGACCCGTACTCACAGTCGTAGCTAGGTTGGGTAGATCAAAGTAAGGTGTTCCCTAGCCTCCATTTTGAATTAGATGATGGGGATCATTTTTCATCTCAATCTTTCACAAGGTTAGTTTTTTTTGTTTGAAAGTTTACAAGATGGATTTTGAAATTATGAGTATACCATCAAGCGACCAATTTTTTATTTCAGGTGACACACATTGTAAAAAGTGACCCTTGAATCACATGGTACACATTATGCTCAAACCTTATTTAAAGGTCACTTTTAGGGATGTGTGCCATGTGGAATAAAAGATAATCGCTTGATGGTATATCCATGATCCAAGATCCACCTTGTGGAAGATGATTCAAAGCGATCAATGTATGCTGGCTCGAGGAGATAAGTGAGGTTACCATTTCACTGTGGGTATTCATGGCAAAATCAATTGACCATGAGTAGAGGAGCCCAAGAACTAATATATAAGAGAGACAAGGCTATGAACATCCCATGAGACTAAAATTCAATAGATGGTTGGAGATAACTAGAGGAATTTGACAAAATTCTATAATTTTCTCAAGAAACTCTCCTATTAAATATTTGGATCTTCCAATTCTTGGAGTGCCCTCACTCATGCCATTTTAATAGTGTCTCAAGCATGGATCAAAATTTCGACTGAAATTTGAAGATTTTGATCAAAATGCATCACTTTCGATCATGCTTAAAACCAGGGGGAAGATTTCGGCCGATGGCCAAAATTTCGGTTTCGGACCAGCCCTAAAATGAAATGAAATCCAATTTTTGATCCTTTGTCTTAACACACAACTGTGGGAAAACCGCATCTTTCCAATAAGTTTACTTTTAAATCGGCTGGGTAGTGATTAGACGACGTAGGCCTAAGATACGTTGGGTAAATTTGTTTTTCTATAAATATAATATTCTAAATTCTATGTTTGAGTGGGCGATAACAGGGAGCTCCGTTCTATAATTTAAAGTAGGGTTGTGCATTTTTTTGCATTTTTTGGATTGAACCGACCAAACCGATCGAACTGGACCGAATTGCCGGGTTTGATCCGGTTTGAGTTTGATTTGAAAAAAAGGAAAACCGAGAAGTTTAGTTTGATTTGAGTTTCAAGCCTCCCCAAGTCGAAATTGACCAAACCGAACCAAATGTAATTTGTAAAGGAAAACTGAAAAGTTTGATTTGATTTCAGTTTCAAGCCTCCCCAAGCCGAAATCGACCAAACCGAACCAAATGTACTTTGTAAGTATATATATATATAGGCGGGAGTTTTGATTAATTTTAAAGAGCATTTAAGTAAAATGCATATTTTTATATAAAACACTACCCTTGTCTTTAGCCTATTCCTAAATCCTAAAGTAATAAAGTAGAACTTATAAAAAATTCGGTTGAGAAGTTGAGAAAATTTTAATGTGCAAATAGAATTTACAGGAAAATCAAAATCGATCAAACCAAACCGAATCGAATCGAATCAGGTTGGTTTGATTTAAGAGTTGGACGATATGATTTGAAATCTAGAAACCGATTTGGACCGATTTGATTTGTGATTTTGATTTAAAACCGACCAAACCAAACCGAATACTCCCCTAATTGGAAGCTTCTTAGTATTGAAAATTCAATGAGGAGAGATGAAATTTCATTCAAAATGTGTCATATGCTTGAATGAGAGTGAAACTAATAGTCATCTTCTCTTTCTAGCATATTCGTATTCTTCCTTAGATAGATATGGAAATCTATCTTGTTCAAGGTCTTACATCAGATAGGATCTTCATGTGTGCCGTCTGATAGGAGCTTTTTTATCTAAAGTTTTTTTATGTCAAAAATTAAAATAAAAATATATCTCCATCATTTGAATCAAACAGACGAAGACGATATAAGTTTAGAACTTACATTGTAAATTTATTTTCAAAAACAAAATAAAAAATTCATAGAATTTTTTTTTAATATTTTATACGCTTAGAAAGCTTGCTTTGGGATTGTTTGATATGATCCATTGGTTTTAATTGAAAGAATAAATTGACTACATCAGATGTGAATCGGATCGATACGAGATTTTTTCGGGAAACTAGAGATCGCCGATAACGTGAGTGTATTTCCGTGAACGGATATGCTCTTACTGCCTTAATCTTATCTCTTTCAGATCTCTCTGGTAGGTGACGATAAACCCCCTTTTATAGGTGTGCAAGAGATCTTCTAATCTTCGGATTACTCGACGTTATAGAGAAATCATTTTCTCCTATTAATCTGGTGCACATCGAAAGTGTCCCAAGTAGACGGAACTTTGTTTCCCATTAAGATAGCGTACAACAACTACGTGACTAGGATTTCCCACTAAGATAGTGCACAACGGCTACATGGCCATACGTGCCAACATCTCTCACTTGGTCATGAAAGCCGTTAAAATATATATATATATATATATATATATATATATAATATTTTCTCCCACTATTTTTAATGCACATTTTATGAAAGTATTTTCTGTTATGAGGTTTTTCACGCTCTTAATGGATATGTTCTTCACAACTAAAAATTTATATCATGAGATTTTTCACGCTTAAAAAACGAATATGCTCTTCATGATAAAATAGTAAGTGCTTTGTATTTTCATGACTCAGGCGTCCCTAAGTCCTATTAAGCTAACATGCTTTGAAAAAATATCTGCAATAAGACTTTTAGTCAAAGGGTCAGCGATCATATCACTTGAAGGTAAAGGACTCACAATCACTTCACCTTTCTCAACTATATCTTGAATGTAGTGATAGTGCACTTCAAGGTGTTTACCTTTTGAGCTACTTGATCAACTTTGTTTCAATTTAATTGCAGCTTTATTATGACAAAATATGTGCATAAGCTCATTGGCTATATCTCGCTTCATATCAGCTATGAAGCGTTTTATCCAGATGACATAAGTACAAGCAGTAGTACAAGCTACATACTTAACTTCCTGAGTATGATGGGCAACACAACCCTGTTTCTTACTAGACCAAGAAACAACACCACCTACAAAAAGAAAAATATAAGCTGATGTGGATTTTTCATTATCCGTATCTCTCACATGATCAGCATCTGAATAGCCTTGAACCTTCAGTTCATTAGCTTAAAAACATAGTTTAAGATATTTTCTTCCTTTTAAATATCTTAGTATTCGTTTTATTGATTGTCAATGCTTAAGACCCAGGTTACTTTAGTATCTACTAACCACACTTATTGTAGAACTAAGATCGGGTCTAGTACACATATAGCATACATCAAGCTCCCAACAGCTTGACATAAGGAACATTCAATTTATTGTCCATCTGATGAACAATGATTTTTACTTAATTTTAATTCTTTTCCTATGAGAGTTGACATGGGATGAGAGTTGTCCATATTAAATCGTCTTAAAATAGTTTCTATGTATCTTTCTTGGCTTAGGTATAATATTTTAGCTTCTCTACCTCTAATTATTTTTATACCTAGAACAAATGATGTCTCTCCCATGTCTTTCATCTCAAATTGATAACTCAACCAGGATTTGATTTTCTCAATAATTTTCAAATCATTTACAGCTATAAGAATGTCATCTACGTATAAAGACATTATTATAAAAGTACTCTCACTTTTCAATACATATACACAATGATCAAATTGATTAACTACATATCCCATTTTAAGGATCACATTATGAAAAGTCAGGTACCACTGACATGAAGACTGTTTTAACCCGTATAAGGATTTTTTTAACTTATACACCTTATCCTTATGTCTTTCAATCTCGAAGCCTTCATGTTGTTTCATATAAACAATTTCCTTTAATTCTCCATTGAGAAATGTAATTTTAACGTCCATTTGGAACAGTCCAAGATCGAAATAGGCAACTATGGCTAATATGATTCTTATAGACATAAATTTTGTTATAGAGGAATATGTGTCAATATAATCTATTCCTTATTTTTTATTGAATCCCTTGACTATTAGCCTAGCATTATATTTGTCAATAGATTCGTCAGATTAAATTTTTTTTTTTTTAATACCCATTTGCAACCTATGGGTGTTCTATCATCAAGCAAATCACATAGTTCTTATATTCAACCTACAGATTCTCACACCAAACACTTCAAAGTAGGTGTTATGTCTCATATAGAATTTTTTTTTTTTTTTTTTTTTTAAGTTGAAATTCATATAATTCAAAAAGATATTTAACTTTCACCTTCAAAAAGGAAAGCCAAGCACAACTTTTTTATCTCGATTTGTAGTGGAGACATTTCCAATCTTCCAATTTGTAGAAATTGTTGTTCCACCCACACTTCAAACACTAGGCATAAAGATTTTTAAAATAATTAAGAAATGCATATTTCATGCACTACTTATCTCGATAAGAGATCTTATTCATGGGTCAAAATGCCGGCTTTTCGATACGTATTGTCCGAGCTCCAAACCGATACGTACTGGACGATACGTATCAGAATAGTAACTTATTGGACGCTACAGTCCGGGCCTTCTCATATAAATTGGACGATATGGTACATCGAATGTATCGTATCGTCCTAGTCCAATACCGATACGCATCGTCCAATACGTATCGGTATCGGATGATATTTTGATCCATGATCCTATCCACTTTCATAGCCTTAATGAGTGTTTTTTTGTATTAGCCCTAGAAATAACCTCGTATTTTGGCCCCTTTATTTGACGAGCTTCCACCCACGACAATAGAACAAATATAACCAATTGTGGAATGAAAAAACAAAGTTATATAGTATGCAATTTCTTATAACGACGGATTCTTCAAGTGATTGATTTAGAGAAGAATCTACTATTTGTTGTGCCTCAAGTATCCTTGGGTAGGTCGACCTAGATGTTAGGGCAGAAGCATCAATTGGGTTCCAAGATAATTTATTCACAATACACTTATAGTAAGTCTATGACTATTAAAAAGCTTTAGAATTGACTTCTTAACGTTATCTTTTTCTAGAACTTCCTTTATATAGCAACCTCTTCTAAAACAATCTTAGATCAATAACATTTGTGAAAAAAAAATTAGTTTTGACTCAATTCTATTCAATTGATTCCTCAAACATCCATTAGCATAAAAAAATATATATATATCTTCAGTCTTTCAGTTAAGCCGTTTAATTTCTCAATTTTAGAAGGTTTGTGAACGACTATATTATGTATCATTTTGTATAAAAAGCAAAAATCTAATCATTTTATACTGCTCTTCAAATAATAAATTAATAAATAAGGGTTAGAGAAGGCTAACCCTCTATCTCCAAATAAGTTACCGATCGAATGTGAGAATGACCCTTTTCTGATCCAACAATATAACAGCCTCTGAATATTGAATCAGTGATATGGATAGATACGCCTCGATTGCAGGAGTCCACAAGTTTAAACGGATCGAAAATCCGTATTGTATAATCAAAGATATCGTCCAAAAACTATTCACTAATACCAAATTTGGTATTTGTGATTTATAATAAATCAGAAGATCGGTGCTCTCCATTTTCCCAAAGAAGAAAGTTGATTTTGCGAAAGTGTGTAGCAACCAGAGATCCGAATATCCGATGCCTAGAAATCCAATGGTGAGAAGATAGGTAAATATCCGACGCGATTTGGCTAAGAAGCGTCTAAAGATTGGACGGCGAAAGATCGAACGATAGACCCACAATTTTTCGGATCAGAACTTTAATCTTAATCTGGCGCTGATACCAGTGAAAGAATAAATTGACTACGTCAGATGTGAACTGGATCGATACGAGATTTTGTCGAGAGACTAGAGATCGCCGATAACATAAGTGTATTCCCGTGAATGAATGTACTCTTGATGCCTTAATCTTATCTCTTTCAGATCTCTCTGGTAGATGGCGATAAACGCACTTTTATAGTTGCGCAAGAGATCTTCTAACGTTCGGATTACTCGACGTTATGGAGAAACTATTTTCTCCTATTAATCTGCCGCACATCGAAAGTGTTCCAAGTAAACGGGATTTTATTTCCCATTAAGATAGCGTACAACGACTACGTGACTAGGATTCTGTTTCCCACTAAGATAGTGCACAACGGCTACATAGCCACACATGCCAACATCAATCTGGATCAATTTGCGACTGACCGATCCGAAGGCCCATTCCGAGATTTGAAACTTTGGTCAAAACGCGAGAAAGCTCTTTTTGGCAATACTAAAGATGCATAATCATAAAAATCTCCGATTCTTTTAAAAATTAGCGAATTTATGGTTCTCTGAATTAATCCTAAATTATTCCCATAGTTTTCGAAAATTCGCCTTATCACAAAAGGTTGCGAATAATTCGCGAACAATTCTCGAATTTTCCAAAAAATTGTAACTTTCTTATATATATTATAGTTTTTAATCTTTTAATTTTTATTTTTCTCACCGATTTTTCTTCTGAATATTTCCCTAAACTTCCTGAATTTGTAGGATTTTTTCGAATTTTAACCTCGCCGAATTATTGTTGAATCCCGATCTAGCGACTATGCTTCGATAGAAAGTGTTATATGGCAGGCATGTTTTGTGCAGGCAAAGTATAAGCAGCTGACATGGTGCTAAGTAATTAGCTGTAAATGCAGTGGGCCCAATTAATGAAGGTCAGCGACCAGCCACTACCAGTCACATCGCACCATATCAGCCGCCTAAACTTTGCGAGCACAAATCCTACTGCTGTTTGCAATTTTCGTAATAAGATTGCTACAATGCTTTTAGGCTAATAAGATTGATACAATGCTTTTAGACTTGTGATTTTATCGTTCTAAGCTCTAACGACAACAGGAAAGTAATGAGCAAGGACCCACCATTAAGGATAATGATAACGAGTAATTTTTCAAGGGGATCCATTACTTGCACACGCTTTTTAGTGATTACACCTAGGTTAAAGAAAGACTCCCTATTTTAGGGACATATAACATTTGAAAAAACAATCCAATTACTGAGGGCGCCTACATAAAAATCCATTGACTTGATTGAGTAAGATGATGGACATTTATTTTCATCCAAATCTTTCACCTGCTTGTTCATGAATGCATGAGCATGTCATCAAACCGTCAGCTTTCACTTCACGTGGCCCAAATCTCAAAAAGTAAATCTAAAATCATGTTTGAGCATGATGTGTTTAACTTGATTTTTGAGTCACTTTTTGGGAGCCGTACCATGTGAAATAAAAACTTGATCATTTTGACCATGGATCAAAATTTCGTCCGATACCGATACATATCAGATGATACGTATCGGAGGTCATCGATACGGTATATTGAATGTATCGTATCGGTCATATATATGTATTAGTCGGACAATACATTCAATGTATCGTCCAGTACCAATACGTATCGTCTGATACATATTGATTTTGGGCTCAAACGATACGTATCAGTTTTCCGACACTTTGATCCATGATTTTGACGGTACGCATGATCTCAAGATCAATCATGTGAAAATTTTAGATAAAAATCGATTTCCATTGTCCAATTCGATCTAAGTCAATGGGTTTTTAGTGTCGTGAGAACCTTGTTTTATGTACGCTCATAATTATGACATTGAGAGCATGGGCCCGTCAAAAGACCACCAATTTTTTTATTTCATGTGACACAAATCTCAAAAAGTAAATCTAAAATTACCTTTGATTGTGATGTGTCCCACATGCTGTCGAGACAAGTTTTGGGTTCTATGCCACTTAGAATAAAAAATTAATCGTTTTGAGGGTATGCCCAAAACCTTGAACGATGTATGTCATTATCGTTTTTTTTTATTTTTATTTTTATGTGTACAACGTCAAATCAAAAAATGGCTGTGGGATGGTGGGACTAAGATTACGATAACCCGTGCCCTTGTATTTTTTTTTTCTTTTAAGACCACCAATTCCACTGTTAACTTTCCAAAATTGAAAAGTCCTATAAGGAAACCACCCATTTTATTTAGGAAATTAAAGAGTAAAATGATTAGAAGGTGATTCCTAGAAAGGGAGAAAGTGAATGAGAGGGACCCTTTATATATATACATATATGAGATAAAAAAGGTTAAAAGTCATTTTCTCAAATTTTCAACACTGATATCATATGAAAAAGTTTTCAAGGTCAGCGAAAACCTTGTTCATGTAAGCCTATGATCATATTATTGTTTTAATGTGTGCAACGTGGAATCAAAAACTGATTGTGCAATGGTAGGACTCAGGTTACAATAACCCGAGCCCTCCACTATTAATACTTTATCTTTTTTTAAATGAAAAGTCCTAAGCTAAAAGGAAACCACCCATTTTATTTGGTAAACTAAAAAGTGACATGATTTGAAGGGAATTTCTAAGAAGGGAGAAAATCAATGAAAGACGACTCTTGCTATAATATATATATATATATATATATATATATATATATATATATATATATATATATATATAATACAAGTTTTTAGGGGATGAGACAGGTGAAAAAATAAAAATTATTTGTGCTTTTATAACATTAGAAGATAAGCTTGAGAAGAAACAAAACCTCTGTTGACTTGTTAATGATCCAATTGTCGAAAATAAAGAAGAGAAAACCAAACTAACTTTGAGAGAGAGAGAGAGAGAGAGAGAGAACACAATCTACTTACTCAGGGGAGACACGGATCATTGTCATAAACCTAAACCGACAGCAATGTGGCACTATATTGAATTATTGATAGGAAGTGGTACCCAGGGGTTCACGAGGCCATCATATGGGATTTCATTCTAAAACCTTCTGGACCATGTGATGAATAGCTTAAGTGCATCACAAAATGACTTGCTACTATATGATAATCTAAATTTATTTTAACCATTCATTTCTTGGCATATATAATTTACATGACAAATAGGGTTTTGCGTACAATCTTAAGGTTGAATCTCATCTACATTAACAGGAGCAGATCTTCGATGTGCGTAGGCAGTGGCAGAACTAGGATTTTCTTCCAAGAGGGCAAGAAGGGCGACATAGAAAATGAGTTACTCTTAGGTAAGTGGCATGATCCCCAAAATAACTTCACTTTTTTTTATGTGTAGTATATGAAATTAATATCTACACTCTCTAATAGGCATGTCATGATCTAAAGATCTTTAGTATAAACGATTGCAATCTTTTACAAAATAAACCTTACGATCATTAAGTATGAAATCATACGAAACATATAATGATTACACATGGCACACATCTCAAAAAATAACCCAAGTACTAAGAGGATCGGTGTTCGGACGAAGTACCAAATACTAACACAAATTTAAAAGGAGGGCAACCATAGGTGGAGCCTGTATGTGATTAAGGCCTAATTGGCCTTGGGGATTTGTTTCAAACATTTAGGAGGGCAACCTAGACTTTTGGCGCAAAGATAATCATATTTTTTTAAAAAGAATCTCCATCATTTGATTCAAAATAGTCAACAATTTGAACACATGAAATCATGGTTGAAAAAAAGAATTGGTTGTCAATATCTGTACCAAAAAAATTAACGGAGCTAAAAAAAAAAAGGGTTGGCCAATAACCAACCTTCTGTGAGTGCATGTAGCACCCAATCCTTGGTATCGATGTCACATGGCAGGCAGATGTGGTTTCATTGATTGGAGCTGCCACAGGGATAGAAGTCCTAAATAATTTTTCCTGCCCCCAGTTCACATGCATCCACCTATTAAGCATTATTATTATTATTTTATTTATTATTATTGTGTTTTTTAGTTATTATTTTATAACACCTAAATGTTTGCGCCTCTTTAGAGAGCACATGCACACATAAGTTAGCAGGTGTGTGCCCAACGTGGAATATAAATCCCAAAAATGGCATCAAGGATCAGATATCCCATTTGAAGCCTAGGGGGAATTAGGCATCACCATTAACTACACATAAAAACACAGATATGGCATCCCATTTCAGCGCCAGAACTTATAGTATGGATACTGAAGGGTGGTCATGGCGGTGGGGGATAAGCAATCTGAGCCACCCACTAGCTAAAGCAGCCCTCACCTTTTCCATTGTGTTACTGACAAGTATATGGTACTTCGCGAGAACACATAAAAACCAAAACAAGTGGCCGCCAGGCCCATGGGGCCGGGGGTTAGCAACCTCCCGTTTCTCGAACCCGACCTCAACCTACGGCCCAATCATAAAGCTCCAACTCGGCCCTTAAACCTGAACTAAGGAAATACTTAAAGACAAGGACTCCATCTTTGCCAACCGCGACGTCCCGGTGGCCGCTTCGATCATAACTTATGGTGTCAAAGACATGGCTTTCGCTCCCTATGGTCCTACTTGGCGGATGCTACGGAAAGTATGTGTGAGGGATATGATGGGGAAGACGAGCTTCGATGCTCTCTACGACCTCCGCCGATGCCAGGTTCCGAAGACTACAGGCTACATGAATTCCAAGGCTGGATTGCCTATTAATATAGCCGAGCAAATGTTCCTAACAATGCTCAATTTGATTACAAATATGTTATGGGGTAGCACGCTGAAAGGCGAAGAGAGGGAAAGTGTTGGAGCTGAGTTTCGGAGAGTCCTTTTAGAATTCTCTGAGATTGTGTCGAAACCGAATGTTTCCGACTTTTTCCCGGTTCTTGCCCTGTTCGATCTACAAGGTATTGGACGTCAGACGAAGAGGTTGTCGGTTTGGTTCGATCGAATCTATGACTAGACCGAATCTATGAATAGAGGAATTTGCTCATTTTGAATTTTATTTTTATAACCATAGTAGGGATGCAGATTCAATTAACCCGACGGAAACTGAAAATTTCGATTTCCGAGTCGGTTCAGCCTGAATCAAAACAGAACCGAAACTAATCGCTTCATTTTTTCAATATCTAAAACCGAAACTGAAATCAACAAAAATCGGTTCGGTTCAAGTGGGTTTTGGTTTTTTTTTTTTTTAAGCCACTTTCCATTTTTATTTTTTATAATCTTCTAAGCTCTAATCCTACCTAATCGTTTTTTAGTTTCCGCCACCCGAAACCAAACCAAACCTGAATCAGTTCAGCTCGGTTTGGGTCCGGTTCAGACTATTCAGTTTGGCCGGTTTTTCGGTCTGTTTCGGGCTTCGATTTTGAACTTGCATCCCTGACATATGCCAGCTTATATACGACTTACTTGGAGGCAAGTAAGATCATGAAACACCTCTTAGCTCCCAAATTACATCAACAACGGACTCCAATGGATTTTAAGGTCAACGAAATTCATGTGATTAAACTTTTAATGGGAATCATAACTAAAAAGTGTTAGAAAATTTTTACTTCAATGTTTTTTTTGAAGATGGACAGCTCTGATCATCCCTATATTTATTAGTTCTTTTTTATTGAAAGTAACTTATCAGTGATCAAATAAATGTCATTAACAGGATACAGTGAGCGGGGGCGACCGACACAGTAGTAGCAACAATAGAGTGGGCGATGGCGGAGATGATTCAACATCCCCAGATAATGAGGAAAGCGCAAGAGGAATTAGAGGAAGTGGTCGGACTAAATAATGTAGTAGAAGAGATCCATCTCCCTAAATTGCATTATTTGAATGCTGTATTGAAGGAAGTTCTTCGTCTTCACCCTGTCGCCCCTCTTTTGGTCCCTCGATGACCGACTGAGTCATGCACGGTGAGCGGATACACGGTTCCCAAGGACTCAGATATCTTGGTTAACTCATGGGCAAAACATAGGGACCCTACTATTTGGGAAAACGCATTGGAGTTTCAACCCGAGGGTTTCTTGAATATTGAAAATGAGAAATGGGATTACAATGATTACCGTTATCTCCCATTCGGACCGGGGAGAAGGATATGTGTTGGGATTCTCATGGCAGAGAGAATGCTACCATATGTAACAGCGTCACTCATTTATTCATTTGATTGAGGTTTGCCAGAAGGTGAGAAGCTCAATCTTGAAGAGAAGTTTGGTTTGGTTTTAAAGAAGGCAACGCCCCTCCTCGCTATCCCCGACCCGAGATTATTGAACCGAGAGCTTTACTGGTAAAAATTATATGCTTCTTCTTCTGTTTTTCATACCCAACGAAAAAATTAAATTACAAAGCACGAAAACAGGCAGAAAATAATCCTTGCCCGCTAGGGCAGGTATGGTATGCACTTTTATGCCCATTTAATAAATGCGTCACAGGCCGAGCTAGGCTAAATATCTAAACGGGCCAGCTTGGGCATTTAGAGTCAAGCCTGCCAGCTCGCTATACCAGCCCAGCCTGGCCTGAATACAAATATGTATGTATATATTAGTGTGTACGCCCATTTCATTATATATATATATATATATATATATATATATATATATATATATATTAGTCAGTATTAGTGAAATTATTATATTATCAATCCGTTAGTGTTTTAAACTTAGGGTATATTTGATAATTACCTCAACTACATTTGCTCTAAAGGGATGGGCTTATGTCCAGCACAAATTCACCTTACAAAAGACTGAAAATATGGCTTGAATGATCTTATACCTGGCCCGAACAAAGCCCAATTATGTGGTGGGCCGGGTATGGGCTAGATTATTTTTTAATCGGCCCGAGCATGGGCTGACCATTTAAGCCCATTTAAATCTTAGGCCCATTTAAGGCCCGGCCTATTGAAACCCCTACCTAAAATAAGATGCTCCCAGCTATAGGATTCCCCTTATCTTCCACAATTGGACGGTGTGCATACAGCTGTCGATGGTCTGGTCGGCTGTCAAGCATCTAACTTGACCTTGGGTTAGGTTGGGCTGACTAAAAGGTCAAGTTGGGTCGGGTTGACTAAAGTCAAGTGGGGCCTGCTTGGCCAAATATCAGATCAAGTCGAGTCGACTCAACCCACTCTGGCCCTATATTTTATATGTAATCATAAGGAAAATAGAAAATAGGGTGTTTTAAGGAGTCGAGTGGATTTACGGGTTGGGCGTATACCTTCGATCGTCGGGCCAAGTATATACTGTAGAATTTCATGGGCCTAACTCAACCTCACAAAACCAACTTGTAAGGTATATATAACCCAAGACCTCCAAGTCCTAAAGCAATGTAGGACTATTTTAACACGCCACTACGTGTTGGCTGAATTGAGCCAATCCAAAGCACATGGATAATTGAATTGGGTAACGTGGAGTGGAGAAATATCTGCTCTGATACCATGTAGAATTTCATGGGCCTTAGTCAATCTCACAAAACCAAATTGTAAAGTGAGGAGTGCCTAAATTATATATAGCCCAAAACCTCCAAGCCCACACGGCACACGCAAATTCATTAGCAAAGATATGGTCACGCAATCAATCTTGCGCTGATTACAATTTACACATCCATGTTCAACTGGAGAAAATTAAAAGAAAAACCAAAATGATATATAATGGGTTAAAATTACAAGTGATTGTATATAAATTATACCTTTACTATATGTAACAATTACAGCCAGTCACCAAATTCTCCATATTTTTTTGAACTTCTACTTCGTGAATAATTCTCAAATTTAAGGTTCTATAAATAAATCAAAAATTATTTGCGGATTTCTGAAATACTCTTCTTTTTTCAAAAGTTCACAAACTTTCATGTATAATTAGGGAATAATTATTGATTTTTTTAATAAATCGTGATTTTTATATTTTTAAACTTTTTTAATCTTATTTTTTTCTCCTTTTTTCCAAAATTTCTCTGAAATTGCCAAATTTTGCTGGATTTTTTTTAATTTTAACCTTGCGAAATTATTGTCTAGCCCCAACTTGGTGACTATGATTACAGCAACAGATTCTGGGGAGTTGTAGAAAATGAACATGAATTAAGAAAATCTGTGAAGAACCATATTAAGTTTACAGGCATCCAGTTGTTTTCAAGAGCCATATAAGTCTTGATATATAATAGCAAAATTTGTGTGCCTGATCTGTACCCTATGAAATCATATAACAGCAGATAGCCTGATACAACTGGATCTGTGAAGAAAACAAACAAATATATATAATCATCTATGATCTAATCAACGGCAACGGAGTAATCTTGCAAAAGAACGAACCCAATAGTGTATGCAGAGAAGAAGACTGCAGTTGGAATCTTCACAGCCACGCGTCTGACCCCAGGCACCTTTTCTCCCGCTCTCTTAGTAATGATAGCCATTGTAGGGGCTGCCAGAAGAGCTATTAAGAACTTGTTCAAAACAACTATGCGCAGATCTTTTGAAATCCATTTCAAAATTAACTGATAAAACTGATCGCGGTCAAGCGCTTCGAGTTTGTCATATTGATATAACTGCATCCGTCATCAAAATAGAACAAGATGCGCATAAGATTATAATAGCATATGTTAACGGTATGACTTATAAATATAGATGAATGAATGGCCTTTTAGAATGGTGGGTTTTTTTTAAATATTAGTTTCATTAAGGGCAAAATAGACTTTCCGTCCATAAACTCACAGCAAGTTAACGACCGGGGGTTATATAAAACAAAAACACAAAAGTAGGGGCTGCAGAATAAATACCCATAACTCAGGGGGTTTCTTATAATATTAGCATAACACGGGGGGGTTTATGCACAAAACCCTAGAAAGAAAGATTTTGTTATTTTTTGGAATCGGTGACACATGGAACACCAACAAAACCGTATTCTTTGAAGACCATGATGGAAAGATCCTTGAGGCCAAAGATTGGCACAAAACATGTTCTCTATCATCTGATTGAATACAATCAAAGGCCATTATCTTATTCAATAGTTGACTCTAACAAATCAGATGATAAAAGTCATATTTCGTGCCAAATTTATTCCCTCAAAAATATTTACATCATGGTCTTTGAATCTGACGGCTTAGATGGTGTCCCACTTGGCACAGATCCCAAAAATAAGTATTTCTTTTTAAACATGTGCCATGGTACAAATGTCGTGTGCAAGTTTCAGCTCCCCATATTTAAACGTGAGAGAATTGAAGAAAGGAAAAATGAAACACTTGGATGGCATTGGATGGGTTATCAACACCCAGGAAATGATAAGCGTCACAATATTCAGACAATTTTGGGGTTTTTGTTACAGACAAAGCAACGCTCATGACTTTGGTCAAAGCACAAAGTATCTAATATTTAAAATCTAAGAAAAAGTCTGATTTTCTTGGATTATATTTCTCTATTTCAACCTTAGATTTTGGGGTCTTGATAATACCATAAACCATTTAAATCAGTATATTTTTTAATTGATAGTCTGACAATAAGTATGGTACTTCTTATTTATGACTTGTATCTTGGATTTTTGAAAGTTTATCAGACCATTCTCGGCCCATTTTGCATAGAGCACCCTCTATTCATGTCTCAATATCCCCTGCCATATCCGTGGCAGATAGGAAAATTTGGATGCTCATCTCAGAAAAAGTGATATTCTAACTAAGAAGATAGTAAAAAATTTCATTTTCGGCCATATTTTGAAGGAGGGTCGTTTCGGTTCATTTCGGAAAAAAAAATTGAAAGAATTTCGGGAAAGTTTCAGGAATTATGTAAAAATAAATGAAAATACATATTATTTTAATATTTAAAAAAGACATTATTTTAATATTTAAAAATAAATGAAAACTACATATTATGTTAATTTTGCCGAAATTAACATAATTTCTGATATTTTGGCGAAATTACCAAAATTTTGCCAAAATTTTCGTCTGACCCCTGTTTCGGAGAATTTCAGCGAAATTTTGGACAAATTCACCAAAATTTGTCACTATGCTTAAGAAATCCTGGAACTAAAAGGGTGGCTATGGGCTACAAATCAAAAGAACTATTTCATAAGACATTATCCTAAAAAAAAGTACAAATACAGTTGTCTAAAAATTGCAAGGCATCAGAGGAAGGTAGGCATACCTGCATATTATGTTCAATTTCTCTATCGGAGGGAGGTTCCTTATGAGGGCCAGGGAAATTCCGGTTGACATCACTGCAATGCAATAAACAAAATTTCGTAATGATCATAAACCGCGAAGGTACTAAATTGTTTGTCTAGGAGTAGCTTAAACATAGAACTCCCTAAATCATGGGATCTTGAACGTTAGTTAGATGGCATAACAAAAAACCGCAGATTTCATACTTATAAACCAACAAGGTAGCAATGTGAAGGTCTTTTAATGCCAAACGGGCATCAGTAGCACGGTGATCAAAAACCTTATCACATATGTTCCGTACTTTTTGCTTGCCTGCAACATACAAAATTAAAAGGATCAATATAAGTTTCCTCGAAGAATGATTAAATATGTAAATAAATCACACGGTGGGCCTATAGCAACCTTAACCCACCAAGATTCCCTGATAATTAGTCATAAATTAATGAGCAATGAGTAAGCTCAACGATAGAAAAAAACTATCTAATCCTTCAAAGAAAACATTAACCCACCCAGAAACCCATTATCCTTTCCTCACAATTCATAGGCATTTAAGTATTGAGTCACAAAGTGATCATGAAAAGATTTCTATTTAAACTCAGTGCAACCTCTTAGGCTGACAATATAACAGTAACACACGCGCGCGCGCACACACACACACACACACACACACACACACACACACACATATATATATATATATATATATATATATATATATATATATATATAGTTCAGTTAACCAAACCGAACTAAAATCGAACCGATATGATTCAGTTTCGGTTAACCGACTTTCAAAAAATCAGAACTGAACTGAACCAAAACAAATCGGTTTGGTTCAATTCAGTTTTTTTTTTTTATTTTGTCGGTTTCTCTGATATTGGGTCAGTTTTCTAAACCTACCCAACCAGTTTTCATTTTCGGCCACCCAAAACTGAAACCGAACCGGTTGGGAATTGGTTCAGTTTTTCAGTTTTGGTCCAGTTCGGTGGACCAGTTTTTCGGTCGGTTTTGGTTTTCGGTGTAGTAGGCATCTCATCTAGTCAAGTTGGGATAATCCCTAGCACCCAACTTTTGATTTCTCAATACGTGGGGTGCTGACATGAGCTAATAGCCTAATCCCCACTCTAGTAGATGAGATGCCTCCCACCAAGAGAGGGGAGGGTCATTTCCCTATCCTCATATATATATATATATATATATGACGGCCGGACATTTGGACCGTGCATTCATAGCAATTGGGTGCCACATTAGAATCGGGCACCAAGTGCACACGGTCAATCAACAACTGTCCAAAAAACTGATCATACACCATTTTCGTGGTCAAATGCAAAAAAAATCAGTCTTCTCATAAAAAACTTTTATAGGTATTCCATCTCCTCTCAAGCTTGTCTTTTCTTTGTCTTTGCTAAGGTCACCTTTACTTCAACTTCCAATATTTCATTTATCATCCCTTGATAGACGATATCTTTAAAATCTAAGAAAAATTCTCCTTGAAAACTGACCCAATACCAGGTTTCAATAAGATTTCAACAAAATTGAAATTTCTAAGAAAGGAATTGAGGAGATGGAACAAGCATGTCTTTCGAGAATGTTCAAGAGATGGGAGAAAATGCAAAAGGAGATTCAATAGATTGATGTTAAGGAAAAAGAGGGCCCAATTTCAATCAAGGAAATGGAAAGGACAATAACTTTACTGAAACAATCCGAACAAAAGGAAGTTTTAATGGAAACAAAGGGCTCGAATGAGATGGCTAAATTGAAAAGCATTTTTGTGCATTTCTAGGAGGTTTACAGCTCAACCACCACTCACTAGCTTATCAAAACGATCACGTAGGAGCCATATATTTTTGAATCTAAGCAGCGTGAACCACTTCCCTTACTCAAAATGAAAGATACATGGTTTGAAGTTGGCCTAGGTAATGCATTGAGGAGGATGTTAGGATAGGTTGCCACTCCACCTTGCAAACAAATACTATCGAGTTGACACAAAGTGGGTGTTTCCTGACCATTGGACATGATTTTCAGAGATAAAATTAGGGTTAGATTGCTAGGGTTAGGTCTAATGAAGAAGAGAGGGAGGGAGAGAGAGAGAGAGAGATTGAAAGTAATATCAACAGTATAGCAGCGATAAGATTGACAGTCGAGCGGTAGTTCAACTTTAGTTCTGTAATTACTCTCGCGTTCTTAGTCACGATAGTCATGGTCGTTTTGAACGAATCTGGCATGGGGGCCTCCGTCGGCGATGACAATGCCTTCAATCACTTGAATCATCTCCAGAGGGATCACCTTCCACCTCGTAGTGATTTTCCATTGATGCAACATCTCATAGTGATTAACCCATCCATTCGATGCAACACCTCTTCCACCATCTCCTCTATGCGATACATGCGTTGAGTCAGTGTAGGAGCACGTCGTGGAGGCATATTCAATTACTTAACAAAGGATAACTTCTTGCTCTAATATCAAATAATGTGGATCACAACCCTCAGATACTTTAAAGTAGGGATAAATAGATAAAAACCTACTAGAAATTTGACGGGGAACACCAAGTTTAGGAGCCTTGGATTTGGGGCAACAACAAATTTTCGGCGTCAGAAGAAATGTAGAGGAAGCCCGAGCACTGTAGCCTCAGAAGAGAAACGGATACAAACCGCGAGGAGAACAGTGCAGCGGCGAGCCCTCGCTCGAGCGATAACTTAAGCTCACTCGAGCGAGTCCTTGCTCGAGCGGTTATAATCCTCGCTTGAGCGAGCTACAATGACGGAAATTTCTTTTTTTAGTCTTTTATTATTTTAGGACTCTTTTATTGGGAGTTTTATGTCGTTTCGGGTTTTCTTAGCCTATATAAAGGCATTGTAAACACTCTATTAAGAAGCTTTGATAATTATTGAATGAAAGAGAGTTGCTTTTGTGCAAACCCTAGAGAGCTTGTGAAGAGTTTTCAATCGAGGGAGTGAATCCTTCAAAACCTTGAGGAGTGAGCAATCGTTTCTCGTGCAACTTGGTGCAAAGCCGACGTACAGCCGTTGTATGAAGCTTCGAAAAATCCTTGGTGTGAAGCCTTGGAATCTATCCTTTTATTTTGTCTTCTCTTTAGTTATTGTCAGGTATTATCCTTCTTTAATTCTGTTGATAAAATCAAAATCCCTAAACTTGTTTTCCTTTGCTAAATTATTTCGATTAAAATCTCCAAGGAATCAAGAGACGATATTGTGATTGTCGATTGATGCCCTAAACTAAAACGAATTCCGAGTTCCTTCATTGGAACCGTTTTTCTAGATCAGGAAAATTTTCACGCATTCAGACGCTAAAACGGATTAATCTAATTGTTTTATTAATTTCATTGAATTACTTTTAATGTATTGCATGATTTTGAATATTTCTGCTATTCAATTCTTTCTAAAAGTTAATCCCAAATTCGCATATTAGGGTTTTAGTGTTTGTCCTGCGTCAAAATTTCTGTTCATGGAGTCAAAACATGGTGAAACAGTTCCCGATTTACAATATATAAATTAAGATATCCATCCCGACAATTATGGGCTAACTGTTATAACACTGCCGTAATATTTATAAAAAACATACTTCTCAAAACTTTCTGTATTGCTATTATTATTCTTCCTGGGAATACAAAAAAGTAAAACCAACTCACCTCATGTGGAGCAGCAATGGCCTTCAATCAGACCTTCAGCAGCACTTACAGATTGTATCAATGGCAGCATTCAACAATAATTCCGACAACTGTATACAAAAATACTATCAGCAGTATAGCAGCGATAGGATTGAAAGAGCTATACTGCTGATATAGTGCTTTCATGGAAGGTTGAACCCAGATGAGTTTCTTGACTGGGTTGTAGAGAATGTATTTGACTTGAATGCTGCATCAAATCACCGACGGGTTAAATTCATGACGGCAAAGTCTTCGGGAGATGTACTTGCATGGTGGGAAGAAATTCAGTAGGATAAATTATGTCGTGGTAAAGATAAAACTTCTACATGGGAGAAGATGAAATCATACGTACGTCGTCGAATTCTTCCACCTAAGCCAAAGACATCAATCAACATTATCCATATCTATGACAAAGCGATAAGAGAGTCATGGAGTATACCGATGAATTCCACCTCTCACTATTTGGGCCGAATTGTAAGAAACGGAGGATCAACGGGTTGGACAATATGTAAACGGGTTACGTTTACAAATCCAAAACAAGATCGCCATACATGATGTGGGGAGAGTCAACGATGCCTACCGACGAGAACTCAAAGTGGAAGAGATCCTCAATCAGGACTCGGGTCGTAAGCGTAGCACGATAGAGGCCCCAATCCCGACCAAAGGTCAGCCAAATCCTAGCTAAGGGGGAGGTAGAAGTGATCAATCGACGGTGCCTGAACAGACGCTCCATTGCAATAATCAGAAGTCAAGTGCTTTCGATGTAATGAACTAGGCCACTGATCCTACGAGTGTCCGAAAAGGCAAGTTATTCTAGCGCAAGGGGAAGAGCACAAAGATGAGCCTAAGGAGGAGGAAGATGTCTACTAAGCGGATGTTGAAAAGCAAACGAAGAAATTGAAGTCGAGGTCGATGCTGAAGGAGAAAGTTTACTAATAGAAATGGCCGTCTCTAGGGCTGTGCAGAAAACCAACCGAATCGACCCGACCGACCAAAATTTCGGTTTTGGAAAAGTGGCTTATCGGGTTATCAGTTCGGTTTTGGTTTTGACGTAAAAAACCCCCAACCGAACCGATAAGAAACCGATAATAGGATATTACTTAGGTGCATACAAAAATACGTTTTCCTTTTTTAAAAAAATAATAGGGTTTACCTAAGTAATAGGTATTATTTTCTTTTTTTTTTTTACAAATAATAGGTATTATTTGTAAAATATGTATTTAATTGTAAAAAGGAAATTTTACAAATAATAGGGCTTACCTTTTTTTACAAATAATAGGTATTATTTGTAAAAAGGAAATCACAAAAATAGGTATTATTTGTAAAATTTCCTTTTTTTTTTTAAAAAAATTACAAATAAAAAAATTGAGGTTTAGAAACCGAAAACCGACCAAACCGATAACTATCGGTTCGGTTTCAGTTTGGAGGCTTATCGGTTCGGTTTCGGTTTGAGAAACTAAAAACCGATAGTTATCGGTTCAGTTTCGGTTTAGCATGAAAACCGACCCAATAACACCCATAGCCGTCTCTATTACATCACGACATCACGGGACATTGATGAAGACAAGGGATTATGGCCATATATTTTCCATAGCAAGTGTACTTCGGAGGAGCAGATTTGCATGGTCATCGTTGATAGAAGTGAATTGAACAGTCTTATGAAAGATGTTTGATGCAATGAAGCTTAAAGAAGAGGCCTATCTGAACCCATATAAGGCTCAATGGTTCCAGAAAGGATGAGAAATCTGTGTCAAGACCCATTGTTTGGTCTCTTTCTCCATGGAAAAGAGTAATGGGACGAAGTGTGGTGTGACATGGTTCCCATGGATGTGTTGTTGTGGCAATATATGACTGAGATGGGGTGCACAATGGGGGGAGGAACACATACTCCATCAAAGATTAAAAGAAGATTACGCTCCTACCGGCTAAGGAGGACATTCAACTCCAGCCTAATAAAAGGGGTGAGTAAAAATCTTCTTACTTGCACCGACAGGAATACGTCAATGAAACACATGTTGATGGGTTTAAGGCTAGCATGAAGGAAGAGTACGGGACCAAAGCTCCATCTAAGCATACACGGGAATCAACTCGACAAAGCCTCAAACCCCGGGATAATGATGCAGGGCATGAAAGAGGCCAGATTCAGAGCTGTTATCGACGGCAAGAAGAATGTGAAAAGACAACATAGACCTAAAATAAAGGTCCATTGGGTCTTAAAGAAGTGGCCGAAATGGGCCTTGACAGTGTCCCCAGTAACAGGCCACATGATCCACTTAAGTAGTCACATGATCTGCGATTCACGAGAATCACATTCTCGTTAATCCTAAGAGCAAATTTTGAGCAGTATATTGTAATTAATATTAAGACAGTATTGTAACAATTACCCCAGAACCGTCGGGACAAATACCTGAATTTATATATTGTAAGTCGGGGACTGTTTCGCCATGTTTTGACACCATGAAATTTTTTTAATAGGTTTTTATCTACTTATCCGTAATTTAGAGTATTTGAGGGTTGCAATCCTCATTACTATATGATTTTCTATTTTAACTAAATCCTCCTCCAGGCTATAATGCTCACTAAATTTACACCCCATGTAGTTGTTCTTTTTTTTTTGAGACGATAACAAAGGTATATATTAAAATTGGAAGCAAGGAAAGAACATACCTTAATGGGTAGTAAGAAACTACCCAAGCAAAGAAACCCCCAAAAACTCATCCAAGAACCCGAGCAAGACCATGATGAAGCCTACCCCCCAAAGCAAACGGCACCGCACCCAGCCCACAGGAGCTAAGAGCTACAGCAGTCCCACAGCATCAGGAAATGCTGAAACCTCTTGACGCGGGACGATAACCCTAAAATGCGGAATATGATTTTAATGCGATTTGCCGAAATTAATTAGAATTTAATCAAGCATAATCTCAAAACTATCTTAAATACCTTAGGGTTCAGAGAATTTAGGTTGGTAGATCACACGAGATCCAGTTAGGGTCCAGTCCGATGCGCGAGTACTATTAGATTTGAGGCAAGATCGGCCTAGAGATAGAACTCTAGCTTTTCCAGGCTTAGGCGCTCGTCTTCGATCCGATGTAGATTCACGGTTCGAACCAGGGTGGCGGAATTAGGTTATGGGTTTGTAATAGGTTTATGGTTTGGAAAAAAGGGTGTTGGCTATGTTTGATTTAGGGTTTCAAATAGGCTTAGGGTTTTGGGATCGAAAGGAAACAATTAGGCTACGGTGTAGGGGAAGCAAACACAGATCGAAAGATAACCAATATAATAGAGAAAATAACAATGGCTTTTAGGAATCACTTCCTTGGCCTCACACCAAACCCATCTCAGGCAAAGAATATTCAAGCATAAAAGCATTCAAAATATTCAATAACTAATTAAAAAGTCTTTACAAGCCTCTATATATAGGCCACCAATAATTAAAATTCGAAATAAAGAGTTCTAATAGAAATAAAACACAAAAAGGCAAGTTTTCGCTAAAAAAAACTCAAATTTCGGAAGCCCGTCACGACGTCCACGAACGTCCGTAGTGCCCCACGGACGTCCGTGACCTACGGACAGTGAAGGGGCAAAATCACGGACGTCCGTCAGTGTTTCACGGACGTCTGTCACTGTTCATCACGGACGTCCATCACTGTTCACGGACGTCCGTCACTGTTCACATGAACAGTAATTTTATTTTATTTTATTTTTTTTTAATTTTTTTTTTCGTGACGTTCCCCGTCATTCTCCTCCACTCAAAATGTTTCATCACCGATGAAACACGCATGTGGTACTCGGATTCGGGCTCCCTCTCCTCTTCTTTCGACGCCGGTAGAAACGATGTGGTCCGAATCCAATGTCCATGTATGTGGCGTCCCCATCAATTCCCCTGGACCAAAAAGGTTTCATCACCGATGAAACACGCTCGTGGTAGATATCTAGCAGGTCGGGGTTCAAGCGGCGAACTTCATTTTCTTGGACCCAAGTGTTTTTGACCGGTTTGACCCATTTAACCAAGTATTTCTGGAATCCCCCGTCCTGTGTAGAGACGGCATGATCGTTAATTATATCTTCTATCTCATCTGATCTCTGTCTGCGTGGGGAAGGAAGAGGTATAGGTTGCAAGGTTGGATTAGGGCTGGGACTAGGGGGTGGCTGGAGTGGGTTTTCAGGAGGTGGGGTGAAACCCAAGTAAGGAACCAGGTCCTCCACATTGAACGTTGAACTAACCCCGTGCACTGGAGGAAGGCTCGAGCACGTATGCATTAGGACCACTCTTAGCCAAAATTCTAAAAGGGCCCTACCGAGATTGAGCTTCTTTGCGGATCCTGCTGGGAACCGCTTATCCCTAACCCGGACCATCACATAATCACCCACGTTAAATTCTTTAGACCGCCTGTGAGCATCTGCAGATAATTTATATTGATTGTTGCTTGAATTAATTTTCTGTTTAATTTCGGCATGCAAGCTATGAATATGTTGTGCAAATGCATCGGCAGACTCTGACACTCTATGGGATACAGACATGGGGATCAAATCTAATGGGGTCCTAGGCCTATGACCATGCACTACCTCAAAAGGACTCATGCCTATGGACCTATTGACAGAATTATTATATGCAAACTCAGCTGTGGGTAAGATGGTATCCCAGGTCCTAACATGATCACCGACAAGACTACGAAGGAGATTCCCAAGGCTCCTATTGGTGCTTTCGGTTTGGCCATCCGTTTGAGGGTGGTAAGCTGTTGAGAATTGGAGCAATGTGCCCATCATGTGCCAAAGGGTCTTCCAAAAATAACTCGTGAATTTAACATCCCTATCAGACACAATAGTTTTGGGCAAGCCATGAAGACGCACTACCTCCGCGAAAAATAGTTTAGCAATATGAGATGCATCGGAGGTTTTGGAACAAGGAATGAAGTGGGCCATTTTGGAAAATCGGTCCACTACGACATAGATGGAGTCGTGCTAGGGGTCTTAGGAAGTCCAAGCACGAAATCCATAGAGAGGTCTTGCCACGGTGTGTGTGTACGGGTAAAGGAGTGTACAAGCCGGTATTTTGTTTGAGCTGTTTTGACACTTAGCCGACGACAATATTTGACAACTCGGCGACATCTCTCATCGAGGCTAGGCCAAAGAACCTATCCTCTCTGGCCTTAGCGGTTTTATTACGGCCGAAATGTCCGGCCATCCCTCCAGCAAGTAACTCCCAAATGAGAAAGTCATGATGAAGTGCGAGGGATGCAAGGCGATTGCCTTTAAACAAGTACCCATCATGGATGGTGTACCAGAGTGTGGCTGATTGGGTTACTAAGGAGGCGGTGTACTCAACCCCAAAATCTGGGCACTCGGGGTACTCATCCTTTAACTTTTCGAACCGACCTCGGTGCTCATTGTCAAAGTCACCACTCATGACTAAGTGCATCGGTACTATTTTCAAAGCCTTATGCTTTAACACGAATGTGAACCCTTGAAGGTACTCCACCCACTTCGCGTGCCTTGGGTTCAACTTCTTCTGTGAAGCAAGAAAGCGTAAGGCTTCATGGTCAGAGAACAACACAAATTCCTGCGGTCTAAGGTAATGTTTCCAATACCAAAGAGATCGAACGACCGCATAGAATTCCTTGTCATAGGTGGAGTATTTTTGCTTCGCCTCGTTAAGTTTTTCGCTAAAATAGGCCACAGGGTGACCTTCTTGGCTAAGCACTCCTCCTATGCCTACACCCGATGCATCACATGCAACTTCAAAGACTTTGGAAAAGTCCGGCAATCGCATGACGGGTGCGCTACTCATTCGTTGTTTGATCTCGCCAAAGGCTTTTGTCATATTGCCCCATTTAAAATCCCCTTTTTTCATGCAATCTGTAATTGGGGCCATAATGGTGCTAAAGCTTCTGATGAAGCGACGATAGAAAGTAGCCAAGCCATGGAAGCTGCGGACATCGTGTATGTTCTTTGGTTCGGGCCACTCCACAATGGCTTTCACCTTTTCAGGGTCCGCGACCATTCCATTGGCCGAGATAATGAATCCCAAGAAGACAACGGAATGCTGCATGAAAGTGCACTTCTTGAAATTGGCAAACAACTTCTGCCTTGAGGGTTTCCACAAACCAGCCTAAGGTGGGTCAAGTGTTGATCCTTGTCGTGACTATAGATCAAGATGTCATCGAAATAAACAACAAGGAATTTGCCTAAAGCGCCTCAACACTTGGGTCATGAGTCGCATGAAAGTACTGGGGCATTAGAAAGCCCAAAAGGCATGACCATCCACTCGTAAAGACCATCCTTAGTCTTAAAGCGGTTTCCACTCATCAAGGCGGATCACGGACTTGATGGTAGCCACTTTTAAGGTCTATCTTTGAAAGATAGTGGCACCAACCATCATGTCGAGCATATCATCGAGCCTTGGTATGGGAAACCGATATACAGTAATCTTATTGATCGCATGGCTATCCACACACATGCGCCACGTACCATCTTTCTTAGGAGTGAGTAGGGCAGGTACGGCACACGGGCTCAGACTCTCTTGGATGAACCCCTTCTGAAGGAGCTCATTGACTTGCCGAGTCAACTCGGCGTGCTCAACCGGATTCAACCTATAGTAGGGCGGGGTTGATGAGGTAGATCCGGAACCAAATCTATTGCGTGTTGGATATCACGCAGAGGGAGTTTGTTTGGTAAGTCTTCAGGAAAGACATCCATAAACTCTTTTAAAATCGGCTCAACCTCTTCGGGACACTCGCGCCGACTCGGGAGCACTCTCTACGGTGACAACTACGTACACCACACTCTCATCTTTCGATGCTTTCTCGAACTCAGAAGGGCTCACAATATTAATGGATTTAGAAGACTCGCCCTTCTTTTCAACGGTATTGGTCGATGGTGTTTTGGGAGGCAAAGGGTGTAAAGTGATCTTTTTGCCCTTATGCATGAACGTGCATATGTTTGTTCAACCGAAGAGTCACGTCCTCGTAGAGCCACGGCCTTCCCAAAATAATATGGCCCACATCCATCGGCACCATCGCACCATAAGGTGTCTCGAATAAGAACCTAATCGAATTCCAGACACACCTTTTTGATACGGGAATGGATGAAGAATTGACCCATGCGACTTTATAAGGTCTCGGGTGGGCTTCAGGTGTCAACCCTAAGTGACGTACGGCATGAGTTGATATAACTACCGCTATCCACGATGACCCTGCAATTCTTTTCACCAAATCTGGCGTAGGTGTGAAAGATGTTCTCCCCTCGATCATCCTTTTCATCCGTTGAGGGCGTGCAAGAGCACACCTCACAACTAAAGCATGACCAATAGCATCACCCTCCTCATCCTTTGGGTGTGCTAAGCAGTTCAAATACTTCCTCTTCAACCACTACCTCATCATCCTCCTCTCCCTCAATGAAGAGAGTCCTTTGGGGTTCTTTCCTAGGGCATTGGGCGCCAAAGTGTCCCATCCCATGACATCTATAGCATTTTCCTTGAGAATTAACCCTTGAGCATTCTCCGCCCTTTCCTTTTCCTTTTCAAACCTAGAATTGGTAGGCGGGTTGTGTAGGTTTGGGAGGAGGATTGAATAAATCCCTCCTTTGGATCGTTGGCTACTATATTGGGACTCGGTCCTCTTCACCACCGTAGTTTTGAGATCGCTTCGAGATCTTGCACAACCTTTCAAGAGTTTCTGGGGTGAGAAATCAACTCTTCTGCAAATCAAGTCGCAATCGGTCGGAATCTAGAGAGTGATTTGAGGTCTTCGATACTTTTGCCCTCATCATGAAGGCTTCGAATTTGGCAGTGTAAGCGGTCGCGGGCATAGCAGCTGGGCGTAAGTTTTGCTCCTGGTCGAGGAGGCGTTGGTGGTATGATAAAGGAACATACTTCTCAGTAAGTCGTTCCTTCATGTCGTCCCAACGGGTAATGGGAGGACAACCCGCGTTCACCCTAATGCGCTCAACATTGAGCCAGAAAAGCCGAGCTTGGCCAACCAACTTCATTTTTGCGAGTCTAACGCAACGGTCGTCATTCATGGCATACCAATCAAAGTGTTGGTCCATGTCAGAAAGCCAATCGAGGAAGACGGTAGGGTCCATTCTTCCATCGAAAGTCGGAATCTCAACTCGGACATTCTTAAGGAGTTGAACTTCGGGGTCATAGTCATCTCTACGATGATCCCTACGGTTCCGATTTTCTTGGCGACCATTACGTTCCAAGTGGGGACATTCACGCTCTTGGTGCTGATTTTCCAGCCCATCCATCGCTTCCAGTTGGTTGATTCGATCACGTAATCTATCATTACCAACTCCTAGGGATGTTTGGGCTTGCTCAATGATATTCAAACGTGCACTAATTGCACCCAATTCTTCTCGCATAGCTCTAAGAGTACTAAGAACCTCATCCGAAGCCATGGTGATCACAAGGTCTATTAGGGTTCTAATATGGCATGCAATATGGACTCACAAACGAAAAAAAAAAATGCAATAAAATAAATATGACAAATAAAATGCCCTAACCTAGAAAACCTAGGGCTCTGATACCAAAACCGGCGGACGATAACCCTAAAATGCGGAATATGATTTTAATGCGATTTGCCGAAATTAATTAGAATTTAATCAAGCGTAATCTCAAAACTATCTTAAATACCTTAGGGTTCAGAGAATTCAGGTTGGTAGATCACACGAGATCTAGTTAGGGTCCACCGTCTTGAGTACTATTAGATTTGAGGCAAGATCGGCTGAGATGAACTCTAGTTTTTCGGCTTAGCGCCGCTTTCGATCCGATGTAGATTCACGGTTCGAACCAGGGTGGCGGAATTAGGTTATGGGTTTGTAATAGGTTTATGGTTTGGAAAAAAGGGTGTTGGCTATGTTTGATTTAGGGTTTCAAATAGGCTTAGGGTTTTGGGATCGAAAGGAAACAATTAGGCTACGGTGTAGGGGAAGCAAACACAGATCGAAAGATAACCAATATAATAGAGAAAATAACAATGGCTTTTAGGAATCACTTCCTTGGCCTCACACCAAACCCATCTCAGGCAAAGAATATTCAAGCATAAAAGCATTCAAAATATTCAATAACTAATTAAAAAGTCTTTACAAGCCTCTATATATAGGCCACCAATAATTAAAATTCGAAATAAAGAGTTCTAATAGAAATAAAACACAAAAAGGCAAGTTTTCGCTAAAAAAAAACTCAAATTTCGAAAGCCCGTCACGACGTCCACGGACGTCCGTAGTGCCCCACGGACGTCCGTGACCTACGGACAGTGAAGGGGCAAAATCACGGACGTCCGTCAGTGTTTCACGGACGTCCGTCACTGTTCACGGATGTCCGTCACTGTTCACATGAACAGTAAATATTTTTTTTTATTTTTTTTTTTCGTGACGTTCCCCGTCACCTCTCCTTCAAGTCAGTCATCTTCACGGCATTCCAACTAATAACCAAGTCCCTGATATCTCAGATAACCATCGAAACCGGTTTAGCCCTTCGTCTGAACACTCTATTGTTTCTCTCGACCCAGATAGCCCAAAACACAACATACACAATCATGGGCCACAGCTCCTTCCTCTAATCCTCCACACCAATTTCCTTCCACATTTCCATCATTTGGACCGGCCAACACGGAATAACCCAATAAGCATTGAAGATGGCAAAAATCTTACACCAAATGTCATCCACAAAGGAGCAATGAAGAAGGATATGCGCCACCGATTCCCTCATCCTCATATATAGGAGGTATTTGTTTCGCACCGGGATATTTCTTCTTAAGAGCTAATCACGCATAAGTATTCTCCCCCACACAACAGTCCCCGCAAATATTTTTATTTTGGGAGGTATCTTGATTCTCCAAAAGCCAGCCCACCACCTACCATTATTATTAATCCTCTCCTGCTTCAAAATTTGATTGTAGAAAGGTTTGACCGAGATATTCCCATTGGCCAATTACCTCCAGAGCCTTCGATCCCTATTACTATCATTGGGAGTCAACCCCCTAATTAGCGACATAAGATTGTGATATTCTTTCACTTCCCACTGTCTATGGCTACAACGCGTCGGAATACTCCAATCCCAGGTGCCCTGATTCGAATGCACAAAGTTGCTACTAGCGGCCTCCTTCGAGTTCGAAAGCATATAGATCGTAGGGAACATAAGTTGAAGAGGCTGTTCTCCAACCCATTTATCCTTCCAAAATCGGACCTCCGGACCGTCTCCCCAACTGTACCTATACCATTATGAAGGTGGATAGCACACTCCTTCACCTCCTTCCACCATGTTGATTGATGGGTGGAGCTGAAAAATATAGTTCTAGAGCTCCTCCGACGCCCCATATTTGTTGGTAATCAGCTGCCACCACAATTTATCCCTTTCTCTTCCGTCGCCAATCCTCCATAGCCACTTGGCCAGGAGGGCTTTGTTCACAAGCCGAAGTCTTCGGATCCCAAGACCCCCTTGTTCCTTATGATAGCAACACTCCGCCCATTTCACAAGGTGAAACTTCTTCCGATCCCCATTTCCTTCCCAAAGAAAGTCTTTAATAATCTTCTCTAGCTTCTTCGTGATACTGACTGGGGCCATGAAAATAGACATCATGAAGACCGGAATGAAAGCTAGAGTAGACTTTATGAGCATGAGCCTCCCCCCGTTGCTAAGCATCTTGTTTTTCCACGTAGCCAACCTTTTCTGAAGTTTCTGCACAAGCCCCTCCCAACTTGTCGCTCCGCACTTCCCGATTCCCAATGGAATACCGAGATAGGTGATAGGCAGGCATTCTTTCCTGCACCTGATCGTCACCACAACCCTTTGTTACCTCGTTGGACATATTGATGTTGGCCAAGCTGGATTTCTATAGATTAATTTTCTGGCCAAACACACCTTCAAAGAGGACCATCAAGTCGATAACCACTTTAACTTCCACATCACCCCGACTTCCGTTACAGAAGACCATCGTATCATTGGCATATTGCAAGTGAGTAATAGGCATTCCGTTGTCCGCCACCGTGAAACCTGGATGGGATCATCCTAACCGTTCGACCAAGTAAACCGACCCCCAGCCATTCCCATATCAAAAAGTGCACCTTTAGAAATGCACTTCGAAAAGAGATCTTTAGCCATGATATCTATGGGACCTCTGTTTTTCCCCCGTGTTGCAGAGGGCATTAAAATCCCACCCCCCCCCCCCCCCCCACACACACACACACACACACATATACCAGAAAGTCCCATTTATTGATAATGGCGCTTAGTTCAAAAAGAACTCTCGTCTGAGGTTATTAACCGTCGAACCATAAACAGTAATGGCCACCCACTGGTTTCCAGTCCTACTATCCTGGAGGAGGGCCGCCACCACAAAGATACCCATCTCAGAGTCCACCAACTTAAAAACATCGGAATCCCAAGCAAGTAGCACACCACCCCTGCTGCCAGCCGCATCAAGTGCCAACCAATTCCACAATTTATCTCTGATAACCGAGTAAACCATAGAATCGTTCACCGAATCCCACTTAGTCTCTTGCAAATCTATCACCTCAAAATTCTGACCTCTGATGAAGGATTTAACCAGTGACCTTTTGTCCCGATCACCCAACCCTCTCACATTCCAGCTCAAGAACTTCATCACCAGACCAAGGAATAGACCAGCCCGTAAATCGAAACCCATAACAGCCCTCCTGCGGGCTCCCATAAGGGGAATCACGTCTCAGAGAATGCCCATCTTTAGCCCTTACTCTTCTTCTCAAACCCATCCTATGGTGCGAATAGAATAACCCCCATATGGATCTGACCCGAACCTTATTCCCTCTACTCCACTCCACCTTGGACATCTGCTTTCCTTTCTCTAAAATATCCCGATAAATTTTGATGAGAGCATCACGCGGGCCGTTGTAGGAGACCCTTAACGATTCACCGAGAGTAACCAACCTATCCCCTTCAGACCCCTCAAGCCCGACCTTGGAAGCAACTGTGGGCTCACCGTCAGAGGAGAGTTGCTCAATGGTATCTGAACCATTAGAATTACATCCGACAAGATCTATCCTCCCATTCTTAGCAGTTGCCTGGTGCGACGGGGGATATTGCTTACACTCGGGCCTGCACCTAGTTCCGCTACAATTGCACACAGCATAGAAGCATTAGAAATACAAGAATTCAGCCCTGGCCCTAGAGCCCTGGACTGCATAACAGAATCAACGTACGTTAAGGGCCCGCACCATGGATCAAAATATCGGAATTCTGATACGTGTCGTCATGAACTCTAGGACGATACGTATCGCGTATCATCCGATACATTCAATGTATCGGCAATACATTGAATGCATCGTTTTGATACAATTTTTATTTTTTCAAAAAAATCCCAAAAAAACTCGTGCATCAAATTATCGGACGATAATTTGAATGTATCATCCGATAATTTGGCCAAATGGGGTCCCTGTCAATCTGCCAAATTATCAGACGATACATTCAAATTATTGTCCGATAATTTGAAATTATCGTCTGTATCAGACGATAATTTGAATGTATCGTTTGATAATTTGGCCAAATGGAGTCCCTGTCAATCTGCCAAATTAACGGACGAAACGGATAATTTCAATGTATCGTCCAATAATTAGGTTATTTTGGTGGGTAGCCGATAAAAATCATTTTTATCGTATCAGAGACCCTAAAAAACGATATGTATCGGACAATACGTATCGGTATCGTCCAATATTTTGACCCATGGCCCACACATCGGCCCACCAGCACTAAAGCACGGGTCGTCATTGAGCCACGATCCATTAGGCCAAGCCTTGGGCTCATACTTCAAGCCATAACTCAATTCAACGGATAGAGACCTGTCACCGGAATCCATGCCACTCACGCACGAGCAGGAAGCCACGTCGCCAGAGCAACCAACACCTCTTCAGAGACCGCCACATGTCTGCCTAAAGTTGTTGGCATTATCAGGAGGCGACATTCGTTCCCTCCTTTGTTCCATTCGCGAAAATATCGCTTCCAGAGAACAACCCCTGACATCACACAACTGATGCGTCGCCTTGACAGTGGGTCCACTACCTTCCCACGTGCCTTGTTGTAATCATTAATACCCACTTCGTCAACATTAAAGTCAGTCGACTTACTATCACCTAAGTTTTCCTGTTCCAACCCGCCACATGTTGGCACCCGTTGGCTCTCCATCAATAATCTCTCCTCGGGAAGACCTTTCACATTAAATTATCCCCTTTCGACATAACTCTTGCAGGCAATTCATTTCTCCGGACTGTCGGTTGGAGAGGGACGATCTGGGCCCTCCAAGCCTCAGATGGATGGCTATAAAACCTTATGTGATCTATTTGCGCTTGATGAGCATTGGAGAAAGCCACAGTCCAACGGTCCAAAACCTGCTTATCCTTTTGGTCCATTTGGCAATGCCACGATACTTCGATAGGGTCGGAAGTCCCCACGGCAGCGCCGTCCGGTATCGCAGTCGTACACCTGTTGGGATGGAGCTCGATCTTCGAACGATGGAATTATGGGAGCTCCGTCGGCTTCCGTCTCTCTTTCCCTGTCAACTCTGCCCTTCTCACGGAAAACTTTGTCCCATCCGATCGTCAAATCTTGTATATCACCGGACCGTATCAATTTGGCTCGTACTTCGCGTTTATTAGTAACCAATATCTATTTACCCCACTCCAGTTTGAACCAGCACCTGTAGCGGCACCCATTGACTAGGATGTCTCCCCGCAGCAGTATGTGACTGGCGTCCTTGGAGCGCTTTGAGATCCGCATGTACCTGATGTCATCCTCGACCACAGTGGAAGGGTCAATCCCAAGGAAAGTCCTGCACCATCTTCTGATACCGTTGAGGACTTCGTTGGTCCAGGCATGAGGGGGTAGGCCATGGATGTGTAGTCAAATGTCGTCTTCTCCATTTTGAGACGAAGTTCTGTACATGTTCTCCTTCCACCGAATGAAGCGAACCTTCGTGCCCCCCCCCAACATAGCCATCCCCACATTTTGTAGGATATCTACCGCCGGATAGGCCTCCTTAGAGAAGACCAGCAGGAAGTTGTCTTTAGAAATCTTAGACACTGTAAACCCCGTTTTGTAATGGTTGTCGAACAACCGAATTAAGAACTCTTTAATAATAATGCAGTTATAACTATACCTATCTTTAGGAACATCCAAGGTAAGAAGGACCCACCTCTTATGATTAAGCAATTGATTAGCCTCATAAATATCGCCTGTAACGACAAGAGGGAAAGTTTCAGGGATAAGCCATGACCCACCATTAACCAAGCTTTGTCCAATAATAGGACCCAACGAACTACACTCCCCCAACCCTGGGATGTTCCCCACAAAAGGCATATCTCGGGCACACCATTGATCTCCGACAGGGTTCTACCGGCTGTCTTCCAATAAGACCCACCTGCGATTTGAATATCTGGTTAACCCTCCTGAAATGTTTCCCCGCAATGTTCCAACCGTTACGAAGATCTCTCCGTTGACACTGTGAAATGAACATCTGCTTGTCACCGCGCCTCCTCCCTCCTCTACCAAGGTTAACATTCAAACAATTCTTAATAGTAACTCTCATGCTCCAATAAGCGTCGCACCCTCGAGCATGGCAGCGAATCTGTCGTCTGAGATTAAAATTGCCGCAACCATAGCACATCTAGTCCCCGTTCTACAACACCACTGGTGCGCCACCCGTGACAGGCACCGGAAAACCATTCTCCCCCCCACTTCGTCTTCCATCAGTCCACTGGCCACTGGCTACGAGCACAACCACACATCCCCCCGCCCCCCGCACCTCTTCGCTCCATCCAGGTTGAAAGTATTGTCATGTAGTTGTTCTTTGTTCTACTAATTTTCAAACTTCTTGACTTCAAGGCTTTTCTCCAAAATTTCAGCTTATCATTTATTTCTTTCCTTGATTGGGCAGTTAATACTACATCATCTGCAAATACCGGCACCACAAAATCTCTTCTTGTATGTCTATGATAAATGCATCCATGACCAGAGAAAACAAATTAGGGCTCAAGGCAGATCGTTGATGCAACCCAACTCCAACAAGGAACTCACTCACCTCTCACAAGTCGTTCTTACACTAGTTATCTGCCTCATACATGTCTTGCATGATCTTAATATATAAGTTCAGGATGCATTCATTCCTCAACATTCACCAAATTATTTGTCTCACCACTTTATCATAAGCCTTCTCAATTTCAATAAATACTATAGGTAGGTATTTTCTTCTCTCTCTAAACTTCTCCATAAGTTTCCTCAATAGGAAAATAGCTTCAGTTGTTGATCTTCCCAGCACGGTAAACTGGTTCTCTGAGACATTTGATTCTTGCTTTAGTCGTTGTTCTACTATTCTCTCCCAAAATTTCATAGTCTGACTCATTAGTTTAATGCCTCGATACTCAGCATAGATTTGGATGCATCCTCTGTTCTATAGAAAGGGATCACAATGCTCTTCATTTATTTCTCAAACATTTCCTTTACTTTTTAGTTTCTTATTGAATAATTTAGCAAATGAATTCAATTCATTCTCTTTCAACACAATTCAAACTTCTTTAAGCATTCCATCTGGTCCCAATGTTTTTCCTTTGTTCATCTTCGCTAAGGCTGATTTTACTTCAACTTTCGATATTTCGTTGATAATCCCTTTAGTTGGTTCCTCTTCTTGATCTACTTCTTTCGCATATATCATGTTTAATAGACTTTTATGAAGACTCTTTGATCTTTGTCTCTAATGCACCTTACCTAGTTGAAATCGATAGTTTTCTTTTCTCTAATCTTGGCTAGTTTATAGATATCTTCCTCTCCCTCTTCGTTCCCAGATTAGTGTATAAATTGTTGTATGATTTGTACTACCTTTACTTATGGATTTCTTAGCATCTCTTTCGACAAGCTTATTTCTTTCAAGGTCACCTGCAGTTTTGTTCTTTGTCATTCTTTAAAACACTTCATCTCCTCGGCAATTGGCACTTGAGTGTTTGCATTCCACCACATGTTTCTTTTTGTACACCATATACTCCCACATCTCATTTGATCCCCTTCCCGCCTCATTTTCCCTCTAAAGGATGTCATTTTGTCCCCTTTAATTTCCAGTATTTTATGTTTTGGGGATACTTTGATATCTTTTTAGTCACTTGGCTCTTGAACAAAATGTGCAAACCTACCAATTTATGTTGTGTCGTAACTCGTAAGAATCTCATGAGTCAGACTTCAATAGATATAATCTTTTAAACTCAGTGATAAACCATTAATATTTCCATCTAAAACTTGTATACACGATTTTTTAAATTTTAAACGCACATTACTTATTAAGATTTCATTTTCTATTTATATCAATTAATTTTCTCAATCAAAATATTGCTCTATGTTACAATAATTCCCTTTGCTGCTAATTTTATAATTTGCCCTTTGATTACAAAATGACAAAGTCAGAGATTGGGAATAAGTCGACAAGGAAAAAGTTTAGAAAAAGTGGAAAAATTCGACAAAGAAAAATTGGAAATAATAAAGAATATATAAGAATTATCAAACATTATATGTATATATATATATGGGTAATGATCACCGGACTCAAGTCACGCATGACTCGAGCAGGTGACCATCAGATCATGACACGGTCAATGTTTGACCATGATCTGATGGATACCCATTCACGTCACGCATGACTTGAGCGTGACTCGAGTCAGGTGATCATTACCCTATATATATATATATATCATATTTTATACATTTATTCTAAGTTTTTAACATATTCTTTAGCAAAATAATACACCAAGGAAAAAAAATACATAATTCTATTGACAAAAAGACTAATCCTTAACAACATTCATGGTCAATATACATCATACAAAACTAGAGAGAGAGAGAGAGAGAGAGAGAGATAAACAAATCATAAGTCCGTCAACATATCATCATTCATGGCTAATGGCCATCACGCAAAACTACAAACTGTAATAAAGTCTCAATGTTCGTGATTATTAAGATTGCAAACTTGCAATTTTTTTAATACGTTGCAATTTATTTGTTTGATGAATCTATTAAAACGAGCTTGCCACTATAAATGTAAAATGATATGGATGAGTGTCGGTGTCAGACATAGATACAAAATGCCTGACATGGCATTTCAAAAAGAGTGATTATGTTGAAACCTTTGTGTGCGTGTTTACACACTAGTCGAACGCACGTGCAATGCACATGAGCGTGTGATGCATCATGAGAGATTGACCTCTTACAACAACCTTGGTGCGTGCCCCATTCCAAAGAATTTGTACTAGGTTTGGCACATAATACCAACTTGTTGGAGAGATAGAAGAACCTTTTTTTTCTTCTTTCAAATCCTCTCCGAATAGAATTTGTGTTAGGTGCCTAATACCGGAAGAGAGCTAGAGACAAACCCATGGCATTAACCTTAAATAGAAATGTATTAAAGTCAGATACTTTGATATGAGACACAATGCGCTAAGGATGAGAGCATTGAATGCACAAGTTGGGTGCTCTTAGAATAGACTATCTAATATGTAGGATTTTTTGTGGAATTTTTATTTAACAAAATAATTCATTTTCTTAAGTTGATGGGTGTTATGAGGCCTCAACAATAATATGCATTACAGGCTGTTCCTATATCTCAACTAGAAGATGCAATATGAAGCAACTTTAGGGTAGCAAGTTCATTGGACATTAGATAATAAAGTAATAATAATCATAATGATATGCACCAATTAAACATAAGAGCTCGTCCAACAAGCTGGTCAGGTCAAAGAAAAATCTGCACAGCCTAACCCTTTGGGCACCTGACCTGATATAATGTAATATATATATATATATATATATATATATATATATATATATATATATATATATATATATATATATATATATATATATATATATATTCGGGTTGGATCTGGTCTGGCCATTTGGCTTGACCCGACCAGACCTGCATGACCTCTTGGCAGCCCTATTGAAAGCTCAATTTATTTATTGTTGATTTTTTCTTGTCATTACTTTTAACATAGAACCAAGGCTCAACGTTTTATTAAGAAAATTTAAAATTATACAGATATGAGAGAAGCATAGCTTGTCGTACACAGGAAAGCATATCAGAAATATCGATTTGGAAATTTTCCGTGAGGAGGTCACATAGGGAGAATGTGCTTTACCCATAATTGCAAACTAGATGATAGTTATTTAAGGGGGGAAGTAGGACTAGTTATAAGCATAAATTTGTACTCCTTAAAGTGGAGGTTCATCAGGATAACACTACCAAAGGGTGGTTTTGGAAGTACACAAATATCCATGAAGTTCCATCGTTTTTTTAACATTTAAAATGAAGGTACTATCAGTATCATCAGGCTAAGGCTAAGAGTTGTTAGGCAGTAGAAACGATCAATTTCTGTTCAATAGAAAAATTGAGACCTACCTGAATAGCAATCCAACCACGTTAAAATTTGGGCCTTACCCGTTGATCTATGCAGTCTGATACAAGCCGCACTATAACTGGCACTACTCAGGTGCCACAGAATGTCACAATATCAATAGTTAAGAGATGATATTAGATACCTGACCCGACCACTGCCAGGGTACTCAGGTCAATCCCTCTCGGCCAACCCTAGGAGATGAAAGGATATATTTTAGCACCAAATTAGTGAAAGTCAAAAGCATACCTTCACTGATTTACATGCGCATAATAGTTGTGCAGTTCCCGAGGTTTGACCATTTGGGCAGAAGAAGATTGACCGGAGCAGTGCCGGCGATGCTTTGGTTGAGTACCTAATATTAGCTCCTGCTTTAAACATAAATCACATACTTCCATACTTCCAAGCTACTTAATTTTACACTTTACAACAGGTAGGTGATGCATTAGCATCCATAGAATATATGTATCCATATTCACGCGCCAAAGATATTTGTTGCAGCATAAAATTACATCCCTATGCAATAAGCAGGTAGAGATGCAAGTTTTGACCTGAAAACCGGTCAAACTGAGCCGGTAGGAACGGGACCAAAAATGATTAGAAACCGAACTGATTCCGGTTTGGTTTTGTTTGTGGATGGCAGAAACCAAAAATCGATTAGGTGGGATTAGAAAACAGAAAAAATTCAGAAAACAAAACCAATCGGAACCAGTTTGTTCTGGTTTTGGTTTGGTTTCTGAGATTGAAAAAACACCTGAACCTAAACCGAACTGATTCGTTTCGGTTCGGTTTCGGTTCAGGCTGAACCGAACCAAACTGAAAACCAAAATTTTCAGTTTTGCTTTGGTTAGGTAAACTGAATCTGCATCCCTATAAGTAGGTAAAGAAAATAAAGAAAGCCTATGAGAAAAAGCCACAATCCCATTATATCCATATAAAAAGTTCACAAAAAGCACAAAAACTTAGAATTCCATGTAACAAACAATCTTTAATACATAATAATTAATAAGTAAAGAGAACCAAGGTCAATACAACGGTTCAGATCTCTGTCAACTACAATCTCCATCTGACGTTCAGATTCTCCTCTCTCTAATCTTCTTATTCCTTCTTTATTTTAGAATTTCTACATGGTATCAGAGCCTAATGGCTCACACCTTGATCGATCCGGTCTTTTTTTTCTAAAATTTAGAGTTTATACCTCCAATAAACACTCATCATAGCCTAGTGGGTTACCAGCTCTGACAGACTCCAAGATGAGTGGGATGGGGCAGTGATGTATACAGGCGGGTACCAACCAACGAGTACGTTCGAAGCGTTTTCCGGTCATATCACCGTGAAGATCTAAGGGCTCATTTTCTTTTAACCAATCGAGTTTAAGATTAAGATCTTAAATTTGTTAAGATTAGGATTTTTAGGGATTATGTTTATCTTCATTATATGTGTAAACGGAAGTCTATTTAAAGACACAGAAAGATTAATGAGATTGTAGTTGACTGAGATCTGAACCGTTGTATTGACTGTGGTTCTCTTCGAAACTCTCTAAAATTGCATAAATTAAAGCCCGGATCTTACCAGTTACCACCCTAGAAAGCTTACAATTATATGTAAAAATACTGAACACATAATAAGATCCATAGAAATGCATCAATTAGAGCGTGGATGTTATCAAAACCCTAGAAATCGGAGATACTATAGAACGAAACGTTTTCTAAAGAATCAAAACACTGAAACCAAGCTGAAAATGAACATAACAAGATTACCTTCAATCCTTCCCCATAATACTCCCATTTTTTGGCCCATGGTTCGATCTCACGATTCTCTCGTCTACGGATGCGTCCAAAGGGTTGATTTGGACCTTCTGAAACCCTAAATTTCTGACGTCGATGGAAATTTTGAAATGAGGAAACGGAGGAATTAAAGAAACTTCGCCTAAATCTACAGAAAAGCAGAAAGCATCCGCCATTTTTTTATCTTCCGAGCTTGGATCCCAAGCGAGGAATATTATTTTTCAAAATATGAACTAGTTACTCAAGCACTTTATTTCCCAAAGGCCTTCTTCCCGCCAGTTTTACAAGGCAGTTTAATTTGGCCCTGTCAACGGGTCGGGCTCCAGACCTACCCGGTCCGACCCGAAGGTCTGGTAAATAACCTTGACCTGTCAGGTCTGGTCGACCCAGCCCGATATTTTTTATGCAGAATGTACAAAAATATAGTTTTTACTGTGTCGGGTCGGGTCGGGTCGGATTCTTGGGCATCAGGTCGGGTCGGTTTTAGTGCAGTAGTGGGTCTTATTAGGCGGCAAAAAATTTGACGCGACCCGACCCAACACCTTGACACCCCTACAGTCCATAGATGAGGGTGTATATGGTGCACGGCCCGTCCACCCGTGCACTTCGTGTTGTTTGCCAATGAACAATTTACAGACGAATAAAAAAACAGCATGGGGTTGCCAACGCCAAAACCATTGAATGCAGTGAATCAAATGATAGAGATCTTTTTTCGTCCCAATTGTTTAACACGGGAAAAACTTGAGATCATGACCCACCTATTTGACGGTTAGATGTTGATTCCACACGGCATCAAGAGAAAAAATAAAAAAGAGGCCGCAATCATGGCTTGTCGTGAGAAGTGTTTTCATGTCACTTTTAACATGGAATCAACATGTGTGAAAAATAATTGAAAAGAGTTTTTTTATTGGAATTTTATTTGGCAAAGTTGCATTTGAAAAGCACTCTTAGAGACGAAGGCATATGCTTCATTAAGAGATACTTGTCTAAAATAGGATGCACCTCTAGCTGAAATAAGCATGGTTCAAAATTTCGGCCAATAATTCACATTATCAGCTGAAATGTATCAGTTTCGGACCTCACCGGAGCAAAATTTTGAACCAAAATTTTGGTCAAAATACATATGGAGAGGAAATTTTCGGTTTCAATCATGCCCGAAACCGCTATTTTGGTCCTTGGAAATAAGTGTTTCGTGCTTCTAAAAATGGTGATTAAAAGCAGAAAATGATAATATTGTTTCTCAAACAAGACATCAAATTGCTTCTCCTACAACATTTTCCCCTTGGAACATCCCTTTTAGAGAAGGGTTGTAAAAACAGCGCCGAAGTACAACAATAGCTCTTAAAAAATGACTCGTTTAATCAAAAATATTCTTGAAAATGACCAAAAATAAAAACCAATATTATTCTCCCGGTGGGAAACTTAAATTTCAGTCATTTGAGAAGTTTAATTAATTTTCTCTTAAAGTAGCTTTGTGTACGTACGAAAGTTAAGTTTCTACGTAACTGCCCACGTAATCCTTTGTCCAATCTAAGGCGTCTCGAATTGTTCATTACTTCACTTGATGATTATATTTCAAGCTAGAAGTGAAACAACATGGTGTTAAAATGATCTTTGGTGATATTGTCCCTTTACCCAAATTTGAAGTCATCCATTGCAGCATCACAGTTATTCTTAGTGATACCTTTTTCACTGTGATTAGATGAACTGAAATTTAACCAGTCAAGGGATTGTCCCAACAGTTCATGACTTGAGTATGTTCCTAAGGTCGTGAGTTTCTAAGGTCATGAGTTTAAAATGCCTCTTCTCAAAGATAAATGAGTACCACGTAAGGCCTCTAAATCTTAAAATACTTGTGACATGATGGGGGCAATAGAACCCGTAGTGATTAGTTGAAGTGCATATTTGGGACCATAGTGACAAATTTCTCCGAAATCCACCGCCAAACGGGTTGAACATAAGTTTGAGTGAAATTTAAGTGATTTCTCTTAAATGCCAAAATTAATGATTTTTTATTTTTTAATTTTTGCCATTTTAAATTAATAAATATATTATTTATAAATATTAATATAATTACTCTACAAAAAATTTTCAAAACATTTTCGAATTTTTCCTAAAATTTATCCGAAGTGAACTGACATTCCCTACCAAATTATTGCCGAAAACGAAATTTGTCATTATGCTTGGGGCATCCCATGTTAAAAAAAAAAAAAAAAAAAAAAAAAGAACAAAGGAGTTTAATTTAAGTGCCCAACTTTTATTGTTGCACACAAGTCATGAGCAGCTCATGAGCTATGAAGAGGAGGTAGATGTCATAGCACATCAATTTGATCATGGTTTTTCTATTTATCACATTTACATGATTTGGCAATTTGCCAAGATTCTTTCACTATTTTCTTGAGAAAATTGGGTTTACAATTGCCCAAGCTCACCTTCCCTCAAAGAATTGACTTTTATGTCTTCAAAGAAGAAAGACATAAAAGTCAATAAGTATTAAGTTTGGAAATTACCCTTAGTAATCCCTCAAAATTTCCACATACGTGTTATAAAAGTATATAATCTAAATTATTGATCAGGACCATCAATAGAATACCAGGCGCAATCACATCATAAACTATCTTAAATTATTTGCCTAATATAATGATCACAATCTTTTCAAGTTCTATTTGACACCACTGTGATCATAATTGACTATGAATAGTATGGTATAGCCTATTTTTGATATTTTTATTTTAAGGGATAACATTATTTAATCTAATATAATTATAATTCCTGCCTAATTTGATGACTAAAGAAATAGCGACTTGTTCTCAGTATTTACACCCAATGAATTTTTAAAGGGTACCACTGTTGAAAATCATTGATTGCCATGAATCGGACAATAGAGATTATTTTTTGTCCTAAACTTCTACGCAATGGATCTTAAGATCATGGGCATACATTAGACAATCAATTTTTTATTCCACGTGGCGCACATTCTAAAAAGTGACCAAAATATTATGTGGCACGCATTACATTCAAACACGATTTTGAATCACTTTTTGGGAGGTGTGTCATGTGGAATAAAAAATTAATCATGTGATGGTACACCCATAACCTCAAGATCCATTCTTTGGATGGTTGTTACGAATAACAATCTCCATCATTTGATTCAAACTAGTGAATGATTTTCGACTGTGGTAGCCATTACTAGGATTGTCAACGGGTGGGGTTAAGGCCTGGCTTTCCTAATTTTTGTTTTTTTGTTGAAGATGGAGAAAGATATTTTGAAGGAGAAAATTCTACGTCCACTCTTTATAACTACTTAAATTATCAAAATATCCTCATAACTATTTGTTTGATAAAAATAATAGTAAAAATGATTGTTATTTTGGTAACCTCAATCTTAACCTTAACCTCAATGGATTAGGTGAGCTGGCCATGTACCTGCTTCCAAAAGCAGGAGACCTGAGTTCGAATCCCCTCTCCCCCTTGAAGCCACCCTAGGGATTTATATCATGTGCTGAATTATGGGTGCGCATGTGCCCCTGAGATTAGGCGGGTGCTCTAAGAGGCCCGGAAACCCAGGTTATTAAAAAAAAAAAAATTAAATTAAATTTTAAATAGTGTAATATAGATTTTATATATTTATGTTGATATATTTAATATATATAATTTCAAGAGATGCATGTCGAGCTGGACTAACATACTTTAAATTGTTAAGACCTTATTCGGCTGACGAATAGCACACTTTAATTTCAAGGCCCCTCTTATCTCATTATCAAGCCCTACCCCTTAGATTTTAGGGCAAGCCACGCGGATTAACGGGCCGACTATTGACAACCTTAGCCTTTCTGATACGATGGAAAGAGTGCAAATGGCCGGGTTTGGGCTTGGGCTTGGTCTTGGGCTCGGCTAAAGTAAACCCAAGTTCGACATGTCAATAAGCTATTAAGTGCATCTTCAATAGAGATGCCAATTCCACATTAGCCGCACCCAACGACTCTTTTTTACGCCTAAAATATCTCCAATGCAGTACCTTATTCCACGTGGAATAGAGCACCAGAGCATCACTAGTCAATATTGGATATTGGAAATTCCATGCTTCAAGTCTAAATAATAATATTTAAAAAAAAACATGACCGTTTGCTCATTTAATAAAGTAATTTACAGTCAAACGACTACTTTTGACATCCACCATTGAACCTTCCAAAATTTAAAGCACTGAATTGAGTATTCAAATTTGCCATGTCATTCTCTGTGATATCTCCAAATTCAAGTATCGGATCAATGTGCTAACTTAAAGGCATCACACTACATCATATGTCTATAATCATAATTTAAATCAAATAATTCATAAAGATCCGCATATAAATGCAACCGAAAATTAAGTATTAAAAGTGCACGTATAAATTTTTTTTTTATATCATTGTCATGAGAGCAATACTAAATTATGATATAATAACCTATTATATCAAATTGTATGTTTATTCCTTAAATTAAATAAAACTGAAATCAAGCATAATCCATTATTAACATGAACTTGTTCATAAAAATAAATTTGAAATAAATATCTTAAGATCCTTCGTAATGCATAAAGAAAAATTTATAAATTAAACTTCAAATCCTTCTTCGCTCAAATCTAGATTCTCATCAATCACTAAAGTATCTACTTCATCCACTCCATGTATAGTTGTACTATCTGAAATTTCAAACAATGGGTAAATTGACCAAGTAAACCGGTATAAACCAGATATGATGAGGCTAATAGAAAAGGTCCATAACTAAAATCAACTCATAAAATCAAACAATAACAGAGATATAACATGATATAATAATAAGTAAAGCAATAGAATGAAATTGAAATATAGCATTAAATCTAAATATAACATTATGACTTGGGTCTCTACCCCAATTTTTTGTGTGGTCATTTTTAATTGTGCATTTAATATTATTGAATCGCTATACATAATAGACAAAATTATCTCTTTCTTAATCATTATTCTAATATTCTCTGATCATTCGATTAGTATCTACGTTAACATTCACATAACTTCTCTTCAACTAAGTAGTAAGTTTAAAATTAAAGACATTTTCTATCTCTTCAATCTTATCATTAGTACATGGATGCATAACTTTTATTACTTGTCATTTTTATTTATGTTAATTCCTCTAGCATAAACACATAGAAATTCTATTATAATCATAAAAATATTTTGTTTAATATGTCATGTGGTAAATGTATCTTTTCACTTTTATGAATGTCATGAATATACATGCATAGAAAAAATTGAGAATCAATCGATCATGCAATAACTTTTTCACTTATTTAGGCTTAACACATCATAAATATATAATCTTTATCGATTTCTACTTGTTTCATGTTGTGTAAATCAAACATCTTAGATTGCATGAATTTTAAGCAATAAAACAATGATGAACATAAAGTAATATTTAAGCATGATGATTAAACATAGAAAATATTTGAATAGAAATCTATTACTTGCATCCTAAATAAATTATGAAATTTCTAACAAATTCTGGATTCTTGACAGATTATGGATTTTAAATAGATTCTAAATTCTGGACAGATTTTGGATTCTAAACAGATTTTGGACTCTGCACAAAATTTCGTGATCAATCTCGAAACCCCGTGTACCATTGAAAACCCACGATTAAGCTTAAAAATTTAACAATCTAATATGAAGAATATTCATTAAATAAAATAAATCCTAATTTCTATTTTATTTTTGTGTTATCTATGTTTTCGATTAATCTCAATATGATTTCTCCATACCTCTAGTCTTCGCATAAAATTGACATAATTCATCTCCCTTAATTCAATTCGAAGCTTTAATCTAAAATCCGATTGCGTCGTAAACTCCTCTCACATTTTTTCAAGCCTTCAAATAAAAAACTCTAGGGTTCTTTTAATTCTCATTCTTTTTTAGAATTTTCACTTTCTCTCTATAAGGTTATTAGGTTATAAGAATCATATAAAAATCTTGTAAATAAATCTCTATATTTATAATACTTTATGATTTTCTATTTAAGATCTAATTCTATTTATAATACTTTAAGATTTTCTATTTAAGATCTAACTCTATTTAAAATATTTTAAAGTTTTCTATTTAAGATCTAATTCTATTTAAAATTTTTTACATGAGTCTTAAGTGATTCTATGAGCCTTTAATTACTTAATGAGTCTTTAATTATTTAATAAGTCTTTAGTTAATTTACTAATATATTTTAAAAGTCCATTAAACATTACTAAACGCATTGCAATTATTATTATCACATATTTAAAAACTTTTAGGGTATATTAATTAGATTAATTAATTATCATGGGTCATTATAAAATAAAGTAAGCATTATATGCATGCATAACAACTAATCACATGTATCAAATCAATCAAACTAATCATAATTACAAATATAGCAAATTATTAATGACTAAATAGAAAATTTCGATGGTTACATTCTCCAACAACTAGTTTGGACTACTTTCCTTTGGAGATACTAAAGCTAAGAGAATCTCTTGCAAGATTAACTAAATTTGAATAGCTAAAACCCCCCTTTGAACTTACTTTATATATTTAGCTATTGCCTTCTTAAAAAGTTTGAAGCAAGGAAAGCTATTTTAGCTACTCCTCTTTTAAAATAATATTTGTTTTTTTCTATTTTAATATATGACAAGTGGAGAGAGGGGAAACGAGAAAAAGAGGAATTTAATCATATTTTATTAATAGCAAATGGAAATGAGATTTATAAAATTTTATGCAAGATTTACCTGTTCACCAGATCTATCCTCCCCTCTACTCACTCCTTATTAGAGCGGATTTATTTGCTCTGATAGGTAGTTAGTAGTGAGCAAGGATCAAAATTTCGGTTGAAATGACCGAAATTTCGGTCTAAATTATCGGTTTCAGCCCTCACCGAAATGATAACTTGGACCGAAATTTCGGTCATATTTTGTATGGGATTGAAATTTCGACCAAATTATTGATTTTTGGCTGAAATTTTGGTCAAAATTTTCGATTTCAATCATACCCGAAACCGAAATTTTAGCCGATATTTTGATCCTTGGTAGAAAGCAAGAAGGTTGCTCTTAGCAAAGAGCTATCTTACATGACCATAGAGCGAGAATTTGGCTCTTCAATATGGATCAAAATTTCGTCTGATACCGATACGTATCAGTATCGGAGCTGAATGATACGGTACATTAAATGTACTGAATCGTTAAGTTGTATGGCAGATACCGAACAATACATTCAATGTATCGCTCGGTATCATACGATACCGATACGTATTGTCCGATACATATCATTTTGGAGCTCAGGCGATACGTATCAGTAACCCGAGATTTTGACCGATGCTCTTCAATCCCAAAATAGCAATTTTGCTGCTCTTTCTGCTTGCGAGGTACCAATAATGCTCCGCAACTCCACATTAAATGAGTTTAAGTGCTCATAGGATAGTTGGCGCATGGGGAGACTATGATATCATGTACTACCGTTGGATTTTCATCCAACTGTGGCAATACAAGGCCACCACCATTAGCTGATGCTCCAGCAATACGGGGGGTCCCGCAGAAGTGATTGGCGTATGGAACGTACGCAATATGCGTGCTACAAGGAGCCAATTAAAGTATTGTTAGCTTTTGTCTGATTGTATTTGCCCGATGTGTCGTCAGACTGCCACGTGTCACGAATCAGACGATTCCGGAGAATTAGCTTGGTAGATTCGGAGAATCTTCTCCTTCCCTACTTCCGTCGTTCTTTCATTTTTTAATCGCATTTCAAATTTCTCGGCCGTTCTCGAATCTCGATCATGGGCCAAGCCTTAGGAATCATTCAGGGAAAGTTTGCAGGTTTTCTTTTTCGTCTCGTTCGATTTATTGTAGTTCGTTGCTAATTTTTTGTGATTTGTTTTTTTTGCATTTCTAGAGGCTCTCTATGTGCTTGATGGTCTTCTCTAAATTTTTTTAGGGTTTTGCTGTAATCTAGAAATCTAGTGTTACTTTTTGAAGTTTCTTGATGCATCTAGACATGTATTATTGGTCTGTGTTTCTGTAAATTTAGAGATTTTGATCTCCTGGGCTTTATTTCAGTAGCTATTGCAGTTTGAACCTTCAAATTATTACGACTTTGCTGAAATTTGAGGGTTTTTTGTTGTGATATTTGGCATACAAATGACGGGAGCTAACTTTAGATGGTATTTAAGATATATAATTGTGGAAAGTATATTTTTTGAATATTATAAATAGTTGATGAATCAGATTTTTTTAAAATCATGTGACTTGTTTGTGATTTTCTTTTCGGTGAATTATTTTCTTGGTTTCGGCGAAGCTGACTTGTTTTCAATGGGATGGTCGATTCATTAATCAAGTTAGTTAGATTAACAAGAGAAATAGCAGAACTTTCATGAAAAGAAGCGACGGATTGGAAATTGCTCTGTGGTGATTTTTTTTTTCTATTAGAGAGCTTCAAAAGACAGGATTAACGGGGTATCATGGGCATCATTAGATTATCTAGCTTCATCGATCCCGTCAAAAGTTGATTTCTTCAGCTTTCAAGGCCCATGAAATTTCGTGAAACTCGCCTTTTGATATGATTCTTTAGCTTAAAGGCTTTTCAAAAGACTGATTATCTTATGATGTCAGTGAGGATAGTCAAACCTTTCGAGAAGGAAGAAGTAAAAGACTACTGCACCGGTGAGGTTTTTATCTAGTGCCCTTTCCATCGTACGCTATAGTCCATGCACTCTTGTTGCTTGTTGTAGTATTTGACATATCTTTAGCTGTTTCTCTGGTTAGATGTGGTTTACTGGTTTATTTTTTAAACCAATGTTACCTGAATCGTTGGTTGGCTCGGTTCAAATTCGGGTGCATAATTTGTGATTCGCTAAATCCGACGAACCTGGTTCGCTACGGGTTATAAACAAAAACTACGAAATATTTTAATAAATTTTAATTTTTTAGTGCTACAAATGTTTAAATTGCTGCATATTAAGAAAAAGTATTATCATATACTTATATGCCGGTTCACTCATCTCAAGTGACTGTAGCGAACCGAACCACGAACCGGTTCGTGTTGAACCAGTTCGCCTACCTAGAGAATTAGGTAACCCTGTTTTGAACCACTAGGATCAGTACTGTTTTTCACTTGTCTTGAGTGGATGGACTTTTAACTCTCTGTGTTAAGGCTTGTAGAATTTTCTCATGAGTAGCATCGGATGTAGAATTTATCCGAAAGAGATAAACACCAAGAATAACCTTAGAAGTTAAATTACAAAATTTTCGGATATTGAAATTCCCAACATGCAGCTTATTTTTCAGTTGAAACTTGACACTTCCAAAGAACACCTATCAAGCTGTTGGAACTTTGCAAACATTTTATTTGTCCTTTGCGAAGAGAAACACTCCTAAAATTGTTTTTTTAATACCACCGATATTAGAAATTGTGCTTGTAATACTTTCTTTCAACTTCAATCTCCAAAAATCCAAGTTTACTCCTGGAATAAAATCTCCCATACTTTGTTACTATGCCTCTGTGTTCAAACATCACAGAGAGAGCCCCCAAATTCTTCCAGCTTTCTCAAATGATGCATCTCATTTAAAAAACTGTATTGTCTCCTTGAGTTAAAGATGACTCTGCATCAGATATTTTCCAAGCACATGTTGATTGGGTTCTCATCATCCTTGTTCGCCTTTCTCTATGCAATTAGGCGAATCGAGTTTTCTAAGTCCTTGAATCCATCTACTTGACTAATGAGCTTTGGAAGCTTACACTTTGGATAGTTTGGCTATGAGTTGTTTTGAACTGCTTTGCCTTGTGATTCCCACATGCTTCATTTTTGGACCATTTTGGTTCTAATTCCTGTCTATATAGGAAATTCTATGTGCACCCAAAAACACAATGTCACACTTGTAGTCACAAAAGGCAGAAGAATCATTATGCTAAAAAGTCTAAAGAGGATATCATCAAACTTTTGGAGATGATACATTGTGATTTCTCGATAGAGCTCGTTGGTGGAAAACCAGAGGATTCATTCATGCAATAATTCTTTCTCAAACAACACATTGCTTTTATTAGTATCCACGACCTTTTCCAGGGACGATTGTGTATTTCTATTTTATTAATTCATTTCCTAACTTTTGGAAGCATACTGAGAGATCCCCCCATTGTAGTGCGATAATTCCATAGATGGTTTTCACAAGCTCTCAAATCATACATTTTGTATCTTGCTTTCTAGATTTCCTAAAAGATCGCCATTGGTATTGTTTTCTAGATGGTTCTCATGACACCCCCCTCCCCCCCTTCCCAAACTGTTCCTCTAGCTATCCAGCCAAAACCAAGGCGCATTGACGCGGGATGACGACCCACACGCTGCTATGATACCTGTCAACCTCGTTTTGGCTAACCTAATTAGACTCATCCGACTCATCATATCTGTCAAAATACTCTTCTATGCTAGACAACCATCCCACAAAGAATTTAGGGTTCATCGTACCCTTAAAATCCGGGACCTTGCCTCGAATAGACCTTAGGGACTTTCTATTAAGATTATACTCGAGTTCCCCTTCAATGTGGTGACGAAACTCCCGCTGACTCTCAATGGATTCACGCATGATGATCGACACAAACACACAACTCAAACACGGGTTCTAAAATGAACACACAAGATGCCCTAATCTAGAACCTAAAGCTCAGATATCAAAAACTGACACAGGACGACGACCCACACGATGCTATGATATGCGATTTGCAGAAATTAAGAAAATTAATTGAACAACGAAACCCAAATTAAAGCGATACCTTAGGGTTTCGTATATTTCCACTTAGGTGACCATGTTTGGTCCGACTAGGATCCAATCAGATGCGCAAGATTCGTTAGATTTGTGGAATGTGTGATCCTAGAGATAGAACTCTAGCATCCTCTAGGTAGGGTGTTTGCTCGGTGATCAATGTGGAGTCTTGTAGCTCCTCGTTAGAGCTTTTGAAACAAATGCTTAATTGGTCGCAAACCGAGCAGTCTCGAGCCTAACAACGGTTGTGGATCGATGGTTGTGAAGGAATCAATCCACAAGGATGGACATTAACATAATTCAAGAATTAGGGTCATGGGGAGTCAAACAAACAATGAAGAAGAAATTGATGCAAGAATTAGCAAGCAAATAGCAAAGGGTAAAGGAGAAGATAAAAGAAAATACATGGGCATCACACCCTTGGCCTCACTCCAAACCCACATGGGGAAGAAGACTCACTTTCCATTAAAGCTCATCTCAAGCTCCAAAATGGAATACACTTTTCATTAATCAAATCAATTCCTCCCAAATGACTTACATAAGGGCCTTTTATGAGGTACTAAAATAGCAAAGTACAATGTTACTCCAAATAGAAACCTAAAACTACAAGAAAAGCAAAAGAAAAGGATGAAAAACACTGAAATCCCGTCATTACACATGCTCAAAATTTGCTTGGGTGAGAGCTAAGTGGTTCTTGCTAGAGGCGAAAACCATTCTCACTCGAGTGAGAATGGCCGAGCCAAAATTGGCTTTCCTCTAGTGGTTCTCACTCGAGCGAGGTTGACCAAAACTCACAGCTGGGCACCCCTTTTCTTGCTCTTTGGCCCTTGGATTTCTCTGGAAGTTGTTCTGACGCCTGTTGAATATTTTGCTTCTTTTGTCGTTTCTTCTTGTGCCGGTAAACTCGTTGTGACCAAAGTTTAACGCCCATAATGTCGGCGTTCCCCACCAATTTCCCCAAATAAAAAATGTTTCTTCACCGATGAAACTAGTTCGTGACATCAATCGATTAAGTCGACGTCCCCGCCAACTCCCCTTGACTAAAAAGGCTTCATCACTGATAAGCATGCTCCTTATATCGGCCAATAATGTCGGCATCCCAGCGGCTAATCTCTTCATGGTTAACCTAAGCACTCTCGGAACTCGGCTCGCCAACCCACTCCACCAAATACTTTTGAAACCCCCCATCTGCCACGGGTGGAAACCATAAGATCAACCAAGATCTTCTCGATTACCTCTCTTTTCGGCTCGCTCGGAGGAGGAATGAGTAGAGGTTGTGGGGTTGGGATTTGTTCACAAGGGATGGACGTTTGCAACGGATTGCTAGGAGGTGGGGTTGGGTTTAGATAAGAAACTAGGTCTTCCACATTAAATGTTGTGCCCCATACCTTGAGGAAGCTCAAACCTATATGCATTAGGGACACTCCTTGCCACAACATATCCGACATTGTGGTTTTGGAGTGTCTTCGCGATTCCCAATGGGAATTGTTCAGGTCCAACCCGAACCACCACATGGCCACTTATTTGGAATTCCTTGAAGCTCGTAGGCGAATCCGCTGCTAATTTGGAATTACCATTGTTCAAATCAGAGTTATGCGTAATTTCGGTATATAATGCGGAATGCGACTCAAGACTTGATGCACAACAAATTCGGAACGTGACTCGGTACACAACTCGAGACTATGATGTGCACAAGTATCTAAGGACTATACTCTCATGTGTAACCCACTCTAAGAACACTAATGACTAGTGGGCACTTGACTCTACTAACACTAACGACTCATGTGGGACCAACACGGTGTCATTACTGAAATGGACGCCGACAACGAGGGCCTAGGTTTCAGGCCATACAAGGTGTACCGGCGGAAGAAGAGGCGATGGAGGAGCTATGGAGCCACCGAAGAAAACCTTAAGGAGCAACCAAAGAGAAGAGTCTCTGCCCAGACTCGCTCGAACGAACATCATCCTCGCTCAAGCGAGATTGCTTCAGAAACATGGGCAAACTTTCGGCCTTTAGTCGCTCGAGCGAGGGAGCATTAGAAATCAGAGCCAAAATTCGCTCGAGCAAACCCTAGTTATTACTCGAGCTACCCTTGGTTATCGCTCGAGCTACCCTTGGTCCGTAAAAATTCCCGCTCAAGAGGGAACTAAATCCTCTCGAGCGAGTGATGTGACGAAAGTTATCCTTTTTATCATTTTTCTTGTCTTGTGTGTCAAATATATAAGCTACCCTTATAGGGTAACATGGCACTTTTCTGTTTTAGGGTTATTCTAATCCCTATAGAGCATATTTTGTAAGCCGTATTAACATTGGTGGATTCTAATGAAAAGTGCATTGCATTTCAGGCTTGAGCAGAGCTTTAAAGAGTAAGTCTTCTTCCCCATGTGAGTTTGGTGTGAGGCTAAGGGTGAGATGCCCATGTTATTTTTGATCTTCTCCTTACTTCTTGTTCTTAATTAATCTTCCTATTTTCTTATTAATCTCTCGCATCCAATTTTCTCCTTTTTTTGATTGTTCAAATTCTCCAAACCCTAGATCTAGAACAACCATGAAGTCCATCCTTGTGGATCGAATCCGATCTTCGCCCGTCGATCCATGACCGTTTGCTCGAGCTTGTTCAATTTGTGCCTTTAATTGCTTCAATTCAAAAGCCCTAGCAAGGAACTACCGAATTCACCGAACTACGATCGAACGCCCCGACTTAGAAGATGCTAGAGTTCTACCTCTAGGTTCGCCTCTTCTGCATTTCCTAACGGATCTCGCGCGTCGGATTGGACCCTACGTGAATCAAGCATGATCACTTAAGAGGAATCCCGCGAAACCCTAATTTATTGCTTTAATTTGTGATTAATTGTTCAATTAATTAGTTTAATTTCAGTAAATTAGTATATCATGGGCATTCACGTATTTCAGGGTCATTGTCCCGCGTCAATTACTCACAACGGGAATATAAGTCTCTTCAATACAACTTCTCCACGTCCTATCTCTCCACTTCACTCACCACAGTACTAGGGCCATAGACATCCTCTCCCACTTTCAAATTTTCTGACTTCTTACAACTCTCTCCTTTAACTGATAGATTCTGAGCGAGAATTTTTGTGGGCATTGATAAGCAAAGTGCCCAAATCCGTGACACTTGTAACAATTGTTGCGACCACTAGTCTTGGGGCTCTCATTGATCACTCCTTTCCCGTTATCAATTTAGGGATTTAGACGAGTATTTACGGGTTTTTATGGTTGAACTCTGGAATTATAGCTCTCTTTAGTGTAGGTGTTCCTAGACTCAGGCTTGCGAAAATCATGAAGCTTATCCATCTTAGTCTCCGAACATCGTAGAAGGTGACAATGTGTGAAATGAACATACTTCTCGATAAGCCGCTCCTTCATGTCCTCCCATCGTGTGATGGGTTTACTTCGAAGTGACTTGCATTGATACTCCACTCCGTCCGCAGAGATTTTAGCATGGCTCACTAACCTCATTTTGGCTAACCAACCTTTAGACTCATCTGACACATCATACCTGTCAAAATACTCTTCTACTGTAGACAACCATCCCACGAAGAATTTAGGGTTCATCGTACCCTTAAAATCCGAGACCTTGCCTCGAATAGACCTTAGGGACTTTCTATTAAGATTATACTCGAGTTCACTTTCAATGTGGTGACGAAACTCCTGATGACTCTCAATGGATTCACGCATGATGATCGACACAAACACACAACTCAAACATGGGTTCTAAAATGAACACACAGGATGCCCTAACCTAGAACCTAAAGCTTAGATACCAAAAACTGACACAAGACGACGACCCACACGATGCTATGATATGCAATTTGCATAAATTAAGAAAATTAATTGAACAATGAAACCCAAATTAAAGTGATACCTTAGGGTTTCGTATATTTCCGCTTAGGTGTGGCCATGTTTGGTCCGACTAAGATCCAATTTGACGCTCAAGATTCGTTAGATTTGCGGAATGTGCGATCCTAGAGATAGAACTCTAGCATCCTCTAGGTTGGGTGTTTGCTCGGTGATCAATGTGGAGTCGCGTAGCTCCTCGTTAGGGCTTTTGAAACAAACACTCAATTGGGCGTAAACCGAGCAATCTTGAGCCTAACAACGGTCGTGGAGCAATGGTTGTGAAGGAATCAATCCATAAGGATGGGCATCAACATAACTCAAGAATTAGGGTTGTGGGGATTCAAACAAATAATGAAGAAGAAATTGACGCAAGAACTAGCAAGCAAATAGCAAAGGGTAAAGGAGAAGATCAAAGAAAATACATGGGCATCACACCCTTGGCCTCGCTCCAAACCCACATGGAGAAGAAGACTCACTCTCCATTAAAGCTCATCTCAAGCTCCGAAATGGAATACACTTTTCATTAATCAAATCAATTCCTCCCAATTGGCTTACATAAGGACCTTTTATATCAGATACCAAAAGGAATAAACCTCAAAATAGCAAAGTACAATGTTACCCCAAATAGAAACCTAAAATGACAAGAGAAGCAAAAGAAAAAGGACGAGAAAACACTGGAATCCTGTCATTACACATGCTCGAAATTTGCTTGGGATGGTTCTCGCCTGGGCGAGACCTTAAGTGGTTCTCGCTCGAGCGAAAATGGGTGAGCCAAAATTGGCTGGGCACCCCTTTTCTTGCTCTTTGGCCCTTGGACTTCTCCGAAAGTTATTTTGGCGCCCGTCAGACCTTCCGCTTCTTCTTCTGCCGTTTCTTCTTACGCTGGTAAACTCGTCGTAGCCCAATTTCTATGCCCGCAATGTCAGCGTCCCTGCCACGCTTGTTTCCCCAAGCATCCACTAACTCCAAACCATGCCAAGAAGGAGTCCTATATCTTTCACGCAAACTCACATTGCATGAAGAAATCTCCACTGTTTCTTCCTCTGTGCCATAGAACTTGCACTCATTGGCACCCCCATTGTTTTCTTAAATAGTTGCTCACGTATTATATCCCACGCCACCTCCTATGCAAACACCTTAACTCTAAACAGAGCCATGTTCTTCCATATCATTGCCTAAGATTGGTCCACCAATGGGATCCTATTTTGGTACCTAACCGAGAATTTTCCTTCTCCATATTATACCACACATGAATATCCAGGTTATTCAGATTATCCTCCACCAAACTTAATACTTCACCCAGGTTCATGAACTCAATTTCCTCCGCTCTCAGGTTTCCTTGTAAAATATAAACTGCTATATTTTGAAACTCGGTAAATAATCTGTAACTGAAACACACCTGGTAATAGAGATGAATCATAAGAAGAACAACAGCAGTATATGCAGAATATGTAAAAGGACCAGCACAAATATGATGGTAGCAGCAACAGTAAGTCGCAACAAATCTTGAGACAAAGATATTTGTAGAAACTGATGAGTTTCTAGGTGCCGAGATAAGAATCGCAAGGGAGGCTCTAAGATATATTTTTTTGTACATCTCAAATCTATCATCGCTATTCTGAATATCAGAAATAAATAAAAAACATGAAAGTCTCGACTTGCTACTTTGCTAGTTAGCCGTCACTTCTAATTTAGTAACAAAGTAAATCCCTACCCCTAGAACAGTGATTTTTACTTGGTCTTTAAGTAACTAATAATAAAAGTAATTTTCTACCATTTACCTCCCCTCCTAAACCGTTGGACATAAAATAAAAGGTTTGCAACTCAAAATTTCTGAGAATAAAAGAAATAAAAAAAAAAAAATTCCCATGCCTGGAATCACAAGACCCTCCCTGTTTTGTAGGACTTAATATATCCTCCAAACCTTTCTCCATGCAGACTTTATAGGAGACTTCAAAATGGATTTTAATTGCTGCCAAACCTCGAGGAACTCTCGGTAATTTCATTCTCCTTATCCTGCAGATCCTTCAAACACCCAATTTCTCATGATATAATAAAGAGGAAAGTACTTATTCACGCCCCCCAAACTAATTTATCACTAAATCCGTCAATTTTTTTTTAAATACGAGATAGCGCCCCAATATGGGTTTACACAGGTTATACCCTGCCATTTAGGGTGCACGAACCCTTATGGGTTAGGCTGGATTATGCATTTGCCCCTAGACCCAAGTGATTTCTCTTCGCGGGAGATTTGCCCGAGAAAGGAAATACACGCCGTGAAAGTAAATCACCGGCTGTATTACACATTTTGTTCGCCGGCTGTGAAATACACGCCGTGAAGAGACGACGGCTTCGCCGGAGATCAAATAAACACTGGGAAGAGACTCTGGGTTCGCCGGAGCTTAAATAAACACCGGGAAGAGACGATAGGTTTCCCGTAGCTGAGCCATCGTCATCGTCTTCTCCGAAATACCCAACCTTCTCACGGAATCATCAATCTCCTTCTCCAGAAACCCTAAATCCCCTTTAGTAGCTTTAATCAGCCAACAATAAGAAAAAGAAACCAGCGTTGCAACGAAGGAAGAGGAGAACCGATTATGGCATTTGCATTTTTTAGGGCATAAACTGTAATGAACTATCACCTTGATTGTTGGCTGATTAAAGCTGGTTGCAACGCTGGTTTCTTTCACCTTGATTGCAGCGAAGGAAGAGGAGAACCGATTAAGGGTAAAAAGGTCATTACCCGTTTCAGAGGTCCCTGCACAAACAGCTTGGATGCCCGTTTAAAAGGTGCCGGGGCGCTGTTTCGTTATAAATAACGGCAGCCGATTATGTCGTTATAAAATGCGGTACAGGGCTTGATTAAGTAAATCGCCCTATAATAAAACTCAAGTCTCTAAATTTACTGCAATCACTTCCCTGCATCCAATTTCTCATGATGATGATTAATCTGCAAGATATTTTTAGCCCTTTGGTAAACTTGTTTTAACCACAGATCTGGCCCAATTGAATCCCTGTTTAGGCCCAAATTATTGACACCCAGTGCGTTTTACTATAAAATCTCTTTTTGATTATAATTTTTTACCTCTTAAACCCGTGAAAGCTTAGATATTTCCATCCGTATTGTCCATTCTTGCAGCCACTAATTCAGTCCTCCCCCCTCCCCTTCTTTTTCTTTGCATTGCATCAATTTTCTCACCTTTTCTTTTATAAGAATTCTAAAAAGACCTAAAAGATTTCCATAATTAATATGATGCAATCTAGAATTTTAATCTACTGCAAAGTTCAAGAAAAAAGACTAAAGCTGTGTTTGGGTTAGCTTTTCTAAGAGCAGACGCAGCTCTCTGCCTGTTCTTCGTCAGAGCAGATAAAATCTGCTCTGCCATAGAGCAGGCAGAGAGCAGTTTTATCACTTAAAACAGCTCTCCGCCAGAAGCAAATAAGGCGAGGAGCTGTGTTACCAAATGTAAAAGCAGTTCCCCATTGGAGTCAAAGACCGAAAGAGCCGCTCTTTTTCCCGAAAGAGCTAACCCAAACGCAACGTAAAGAAAATGATGAGAGAAGAATTGGACGAAAAGATGAAAGAAATGATAAATTTAAATTTTATTGATGCAAAATTGTTGATCGGACAGACACGGAGTGCTGAATTTTCAATCCCTTTATTTTTTATGTTTGAGCAATTTTTAAGTACAAAATGATGTCGGATTGATGCAAAATTGGTCTTATATGAAAGCTTTTCGAAGTAGCTTTCCTACGTGTTTAGAAACACACAATTCTATATAAGTCTTGAAGAAGTTAAGTCAGTTTTCCAAAGTGCTTATACATCTCCAGGGTGAAGCCATCCGAGCCCGGTGCCTGATCACTGCTCCCCTAAAAAATTGTCTTTTGCATTTCTGCTTCTTAAATTTTCTCTCCACCTTCTCCCGATCATCCCTTCCAATCTGATTAATCTCTCTTTCATCAATTTCTGCTTTCTTGTAAAACTCCACTATAGCCTCCTTAATTTTTACCATCAATTCTTTATTCCCCATCTACTAATTGGTGGATCATGTTAACTCTTCCTGCAATAGCCGTCCCATGATAATGTATTGTTGTCACCCTCTCTTAACCATCGAATCATCGACCTCTGCCTTCAACGGGTTTGCTTAACTACTAAATGTTGAGCATTCGTTTGAAAGTTACATGTCATTTGCATGGATTTTTAGGCTTTTTTTGTGAACTGCTTTTTGAGTGTGCATGATTTATAGGTCTGGTGGATTTTCATGATCCAATTTCTAGCGATGGGTACAGGATTTTTTGCAGACTGTATTCTGTGCAGAGAACAACTTGAGCATTCTTTTGATGGATTTACTAATTTTACTTTGTACTTTTTTATTATTTGAATGTTCAGAAATCAGAAGTACATAGCATTTTCCGTGTCGAGGATTTATATTGTTTATTATTATGATTAATGACAGAAAATTTATTACGAGTGAAAGTTAAGAATATAACAAACAAACAGGAAAGGGGAGAGCAGCTCCCCAAAATGAATTTAAATGGGTGAAAATACGACAACAAATGCTAGAAAAGCTTCATTATGAGAGTGGAAGATTATTGCTCACTAAAATTAAAACCGTCCCTGTCGACCCCTGTTAAGATGTTTAGCCTCCTCATCCACTTCTCAGAGAATTTGACCCAAAGAACAGTGGAAAATATGCCTAGATCTTTAGACAAATTGATTTTGTTCACCAAACTCTAAGAATGCAAATGTTCGATTTTCACTCATTAGGTACCCCTCGAGGAATCTCCTTCAAGCTCGATTAATACTTCCCCATTAAAAGTGAGAAGCCACATGCCTGGCTGCTAACATTCCACTGGATTGGAGTCTATTAATAGGACCCAAATATGCCTATGCCAGTTTGTTTTTTTGAGGCATTTATTTTGCATTATAGGTTTGACTGTTTGAGGCTTTATATGTCTAGGTTTGTGTTTTATTTTTTTAGTCCTCATAATTGTTTTTTTCCCTTTTTAGCATTCAGATGTTAGAATTTTTGGACATATTTTCTTTAATTCATGTTATTTTTTTACCATCATTGATCTTTGTCTGTTCATATGAGCAGGTAAGCAATGGCGGGAGAGACAACTAAGAAAAATAACAGATAGGGTCTTTGATTATTTTAAAGATGACTCACAAAAGGAGCATTTGGAGTTTGATGATTTATATATTGCAGTCCTGTTTGTGTACAAGTAATTTGTTATTCTTATAAAAAGAAATTGTTAATGTTTCAATTTGTTTCTGATTTTATTTTGCTTCGGTAATCGTTGGTTTTACCATGTTTGGGAGATTTACCAAGAACCAATGCTGTTTTTGCTGCAGTGATATCAACAAGCATCTGCCTGGGCCTCACAATGATCCCCCCTCCAAAGAGAAATTGAAAGCTATGATGGAGGTATCTCTTATTTTAAAGTACATAGAATTATTATAAGTGCTACTCTTACAACCTCTAACATTTTATTTACACCCACGGAATCTTGGAAGGCACCTACGCCAAAAACCATTGACCGCTTTGACTCAGACGATGGTGATCATTTTTCACTTTAATCTTCCACACAAGGGATCTTGAGACAATGAATGTACCATCAGACAGCCAGTTTTTTATTCCACGTGGTACAGATCCCAAAAATGTGGCACTAAAATCACATGGCACACATCATGCAACAATGTGATTTTAGGAACATTTCTTTGGGATCTGTGCCACGTGGAATACAAAACTGGCCATCTGATGTTACACCCATAATCTCAAGGTCCTTTGTGTGGAAGATTGGGGCCAAAAAATGATCTCCATTGTCTGATTCAAAGCATTCAATGGTTTTTGGCGTAGGTGCCCTCCAAGATTCCGTGGGTGTAAATAGAGCTACCCAAATTTAAAACTGCAATGTCATCCAAGTACATTAGTTTTGCAGAGTATTGCTCAACTGTTTTTGTTAGTGCTACCTAAGCGCACCGATTTACATATAAACTTGCTTTCATTGATGATTATGAACTAAAACTCTTGGTCCAAAACATCAACCATGCTTTAGTCTGGTTTAAAAATGGCGGGAATGCGTGCATAGCTGAATGTAATCACATTTGAATAATGTGAACATTTTTGGAAGGAGTAACTTTAAATTCACCGACCCAATCTTTGAGTTCGCCCGTGTTGAAAACCCATTAACTGCTTTGAATAGACAATGGAGATCATTTTTTGTCCCATTCTTTCACATGATGGATCTTGAGATCATGGGCGTGCAATCAGATGGTCATTTTTTTATTTGACGTGGCACACTTCCCAAAAAAGTGACCTTAACATCACGTGGAACTCATAACGCACAACCTGATTTTAAGGTCACTTTTTTGGGATGTGTGCCATGTGAAATCAAAACATTGACTGTCTGATTGTACGTCCATGAGATAAGATCCATCGTAGGAAAGATTGGGACGAAAAATGATCTAGATTGTCTGATTTAAAGCAGTCAATGGGTTTCAGCGTGGGTGAACTCAAAGATTCGGTGGGTGAATTTAAAGGTACTCTTTTGGAAGGGGAGCTGCAACTGGCACACGAGATTTGTACCATGGCACATCGTCTAAAAGGAAAGACTTGACATTTTTTAAATATGTGCACACCATCTAAGCCCTTTGATTTGAAGGCCATGATGTAAAGATCTTTTCTGTCAATGATCGGCATGAAATGTGATCTCTATCATCTGACTCAAAATAGTCAAAGACCATCATCTAATTCAATACTGAATCAGTGGTTGACTGGATACAAATCAGATGGTAGAGATCATGTTTCGTGCCAATCTTTGGCATCAAAGATCTTTACACGCTGGCTTTGATATCAAAGGGCCTAGATGGTGTTCCACATGGCACAAATCTAAAAAATATCAAGTCTTTCTTTTTGAGCAATGTGCCACGGTACAAATCTCATGTGCAAGTTGTAGGTCCCTTTTGGAAGTTAGACTTAATTTTCAGATCCACATGATGCAACATCTGTAGGTTCTGTACAAAAGCCAATGGTCCTCATTCTAGAGGTGCCTATACTTGGACGTAGGAGTTAGTTTGCAATGGTTACCTTTTCTATAAGGTTATCTACTGAAGGATTTATAATTTATATAAATTATAGACCAACATGTATTTAGTAACACCAGCCTTAATTTCAACACCTTCACCGCTCAAAAATATGGAGACGAAACTGTCCGCCTTCAGGCTTCAGCTTGTCTTCCGAAACAATGGAAAGCGTGAAGATTGACAATGATAGCTGTTGGAGAGTTGGTTTTCTTTTAAGATCATACATTATATTTCCATGTCCTAAAATTAAAATATCATGTTCCCTGCCCTTGCTGGTGGACAAGCCCTTGCCCGTGCTTTTGTTGCTGGCTTGACTGCTTCAGGTTATGGATACAATACAGAAAGAAAACCCATTGGTTCAACTGTTGCTTAGACCGGCCCAGTGTTACCTCAATACGTGGCACGTGTTGCAAGTGTCAAGGTGTTAAGTATGTGGCACAACAATTTCAATAAAAATACAGCGGTATTTTTATTGAAAATTCCAATACAGCAGTATAGCCTTAAAAAAAATAAAAATATTAAATAATTTTAATCTAGAGTGTAAAATAAAATTGAAGGAAATCCTAGGGAGCTAATAGAGAAACCTATTGATAAAATGATGCAAAGTATATGTAATGTATGTCATGAATTTAACTTAACATACTCTATGTTATGCAAATGGTTTTCAAGAACTCCAGTCTTTTCATTTATAATTTTCTCCTATTATACAAATGACTTTCTTTCCTTGAACTTTTTCATTATAACTTACAAATTCACACAGTTTTTTCATAAAATGGCAACTCTGGTTACCGTATTGAAACTAGCCACACTTTGATGGTATAAGGTAGTATTTTTCCGTACATTTCTAAAAGTATCTTGTCGCGTTGAGGAGTATCCAAGTGCCACCAAGTGTTGTCACAGAAAAATTCCCAAAAGTAGAAGTGCCTAGATAACCCTGGACCCAGGTGAATCAATCTAATAACTCACTTTCACTCGGGTTGGAAGGTTGCTGAGGTTCTAATTGGGACATTGGGGAGTGCTCGACCCATACGCAAAGTCGAAGATGGACAGCTGCCAAGTTTCTAGCTATATGAACCTCCTACAGGTGCCTGTTTGCTTTCCTTCGTTCTACGATGGCGTCGCTGTATATGGTCCAGTTGCCTTTGCCTATAGTGCCGTAGTGTCTCTACCTTCAAGCATCTCATTAGAAGCAGTATCAGTTTCAGCTATTGATCCAGTTTCTGATATTTTCCCTCTCTGGAAATTTTTTCTCCATGGGTAATATATTAGCCTTATAATAATGTTGTAATCCTTAGAATGCAGATTCCATATTTCAAATAGACTGCTACCCTTCTAAGGAACAGGTCAGTAAAGCATCATTAGGAAATTTGAAAACTCTACTCGACTTGAAAGTTGGTCTAAGTTTAACCTCAAAGACTCGAATAAATTTGACTCAGTCCCACTCCGACTCTGTAATTTAGCAAATGTTTATATATATAATAATAAAATATAAAAATATCTTAAAAATGAACCAAACCATACATTAAAAAACCCCCGATAATAACCATTATATTCATTGTGACTCACTGTAATTCCCATGCCTTTAAAAATAATTATAATAATAGTAATAATAGTAATAATAATAAACTTGTAATTCTTCTCTTTATTCCGAGCCTAGTATTAATAATCACTGTGATTCTCAACCTTTGTATGCATGGTCCTGTTGCAAGTTCTCCTCGCAGATTTGAGGGGTGGCCCTCAAAACTTTTAGGGCACATTTGTTTCATTGTAATATGGACCCTGTAAAATGGAGAATGCATGTAATTTTTTGATGACTGAATTACATGCATTATTCACTTTGCATTAATATTAGAGTGTAAAATGGTTGTTCTTTTGGGTGTAAAATTTACTTGTAAAATTCACTTTTTGATGCTTTTTTAACATTACACCCAAAAGAACAACTTGTATAATATATTTAAATTCATGTGCAAAATGGACATTCCCCATTCATCGTTGCTAGTATCCGACTTCATCAGACATGATCGGCAGTGGTGTAGCCATGCCTTTCCTGATGATGGCTCTCATGAAGATAGATTCGGCCCAACTGGTCAGTCCTAAAAGTACCTTAAAGATTTGCAGATCAAACGATAGAGGGTCCTAGACCCCCCCTCCCCCCCCCCATCTGATAACGTGGCTTTACCACCAATGATGGTAATGTCCGATGTAACATGGAATCATGGTGATGCAATCTTCTGTAACCGACTTGACCAGTTGGCAACCCAACCCTCAAGTCAAGTTTATGTAACCGACCTGACTAGTTGGAAAGCCAACCCTCAAGGTCAAGAGTGTAGCCTTGAAGTCAGGGTTTCAAATCCCATGCTTTAATTAAAACAAATATAAAAAGAAAAAAGAGTTAAGATCTGCCATACTTTCTCCATTGAATGGTTACGATCCTCCATCAATGATATCCTCTTAGTTAGATGATCAGATGAATGAGATATTCATGGTTAGATGTGCCTCTATAGCATCACATGACATATGGACGGTCTACAATGATATTATATGGCACTATGCTAAGCACTAAAATCTAGCTCCAACTTAATAAACTACACATAACAAAGAGGGATGCGTACCACGACACCTGCTGTGCGAAGCATAGCATCAAATCCTTTCTCATCTTTCGTCCGTAAATAGCAACCATGGAAGATGGTGATGGTGATTCTTTGGATGGTGGTGATTAAAACGACATGTTTCATGGCCACAAGACGATTCCTGATGTCAAACACACAGGTGAGGATGACGACGACTACAAAGGGTTTTGGTCAATCTTTGACAAGAACTGAGTGTTTGGTATAAGATTTAAGAACATAGGATGGAATTAGGAAATCTTGAAAAGGAGATGGGGAACTCTAGTAGAGATTAGAGGGTATGAAAGATTCTAATACAAACCTTAAGCCCACAAGAATCAAACCCTTTCAGACCCAAATTATTACACCTCCAAACCCTAAATCTTGCAAAACTCCTAAAAATACTACTTACATACGTTCTGTCTCTCCAAATTACCCAAATCTTTTCCGAGAATTCCAAATTCGATCTTGCTTCTATAACTAACCACCTTCTTAAACCTTAAATCCACATTCCTATTCAAAAATAAAACAAACCCGTAGTAGAATTGACGTCACTGTAAAGAACTATAGATCTTGATGATCCCCATCTTCATCCTTGCGTTTGACTGCAGAGATCATGCTGTTGTGGTGAAGATAGCCGTCCGATCTCCACCAATCGCCATCACCAAAAGAAGGAGAAAGAAACTAAAAGCCTCTTCTGTATAGCCTCTGTTAAAGGATCTGTAAAGCCTCTGTTAAAAGGAGGCTGTAGCCTGAAGGGAAGAAAAGGATTTTTTATAGCCGTTCGGAATTTAACCTGTATTAATTTGCACCTTACGAGGCTTGGGGTTCGTATGCCTTAAAATTTACCTGCAAAATGAATAGTAGAATACACCCAGCTATTACTGTGAACCGAACGAACGTGCTGTAAAAAGTCCTACCGTTGGGCCGTATTAAATCCATCATGCGCGTATTAAATAAGCAATACATCGAAACGAACGTGCTGTTAGGGTCAGCTGGGTTCGTGATAATGTGGGAAAGGTGCTTGAATAGTGGGATGTTCCACACTTGGAGGATATTAAAAGGGACCTGTAGAGGATTGTTGTGTATGCTGTGATGTGTGCCATACAGTCAGAAATAAATAATAGGGCGTTTCAAAAGATGGGGTGGCCTTCCAAATTTGTAGGCAAATTGGCTCGAGGCTTTGTCCTCAGTTGGATCAGAATTCAGCAAAAGAGGGATGACATCGAGGACCCTTTTCTTTCTGGATGAATGGGATTGCCTGCTTTTGAATCCTTATTCCTCTCGCCAAGGGGTGGGGGCCTGCTTTTCCGTTTGCCATTTGATTGGGTTTAGCTGACTGAGGTTTTTTTTTTTTATTTTCTCGTGCCTTCTTTTTGCCTGTGGGGTATGCCCTCACTACCCGCCAAGTTATGTACTCTGATCTTTTTTATTAATGATATCTTTTGTTACCAATAAAAAAAAAAATAAAAAAAAATTCCCTTTGTTCCAAAATGAGAGCTGTTAAGAGAGGGTTTCTAAAATCTTACTTCACGAAAATATTTTATATACAGTAGTTTAGAAACCATGGTTGTATTATCCTAGTGAAATCTCGACTCAAGATATAGGTGAGTTGAGTAACTCGGCTGAATTACTCATCAACTCGCCAAGATCTAGAACCATGCAGTAAAGAATGTGTAAAGTTGCCACCAATAGATCAAACAAACAATGTATCCACTTCGCCCGCTGCATTTCAAAAAATTTCATCATTGCATTTTTCTTCATTTCGCATTAATCTCAAAGAATCTAAATTCACCCTTGGTTATTTTTGCAGACATATGATGTCAACCTTGATGGGCTACTCAACCGTGAAGAATTCTCGGAGTTTATTCAGAAGTTGACAGCTGAAACTCTGAATGCAGTTAGTCGGAATTTGATTATTGCGTTAGTTGTGGCTCCAACGGTAGCGATAATGACAAAGAAGACGACCGAGAGGGTGCCTGGCGTAGGGAAGGTGGTGCAGAGGATTCCCAATTCTATGTTTGGTTCCCTCGTTGCTCTCGCAGTTTTGTTACTCCAAAAGCGTGGCCATGAGATAGAATAGCATCTGACCTGTTTCGCCATGAGATAGAATAGCATCTGACCTGTTTCGGCAGTTGTTAAGAGTGCAAATTCTGCCATGGTGATGGAATTGAAGATTGCAGTTTGCCATGAGATAGAATAGCATCTGTCCTGTTTCGGCAGTTGTTAAGTGTGCAAGTTCTGCTGTGGTGATGGAATTGAAGATTGCTGTTTATAAATATTCTTCATTATGTAGTGAAAAATTGCAATAATTTTGTTTTTATCGTGTTGTGTGGGTGGGCTACAATTCCAAAATTTGTTATGGAGGTTGAATGGTATGTAGATTGGGTACCTTCATTTGCGTCCTTGCAATCTTTGATACAGCACCTACGTTCGAACCGCCGACTGCTTCGAATCGGATGATCTAAATCATTTTTCACCCCAATATTCCACACGATCAATCTCAAAAAATAGAGAGCAACTACTTGCATATGAGATGAGACTCCAAATGACACAAATCACACTCAAATGATATTTTTTGGAGATCTATAACACGTTGAATAAAAAGTAGATTGTCTGATGGTACATTTATGGTCTCAATGTGTCGAGATTGGGTTAAAGAATGATTTAGTCCGACTCGAAGCAACAATGGGTTTCGAAATTAGGCATCTTCATTGCATGGACGTGAATAGAGGTACCCATGTAGATTTTGTCTGATTTTTTTATAAATGATTCATTACCCTAAATTCGTTTTAGGGGAATGGGTTTGGAATGGCTCATTTCATGTTCATGGATCGGTTTTTCCCCTCCGTTGGTATCCTCTAATTTGGGTTTCAATTAGTTCAAAAGATCGAATGACCAGTCATTGAAAAGCCTCGATTCATTTGTTTTCAAAGAAAGGCAAATTTTATTTCTTTATTCCTTAATTTCGAAACTAAGTCTGAGCTAAGCCACCGGAGTAAAGCCCAACTTAGCTTGTTGGGAGGAACTTGCAGGTTATTTATTCATGATTTCATGGTCTCCAATGCCACAATTTTTCTACAGGAGGGTAATCTGATGGCCCACCTCTTATTGGGTCTTTGAAAGCAACTTATCAGATGATTAGGACCCTTTGATTGGTAAGATATGTATATGGTCCATTTGATATATTGCCCATTAACAAAACAAAGTTGATATGTATATGGTCCATCTGATATAAGGCCCATTAACAAAACAAAGTTGATCGATGCTCATGCACCCAGTCATCAAGTATGCATAAAATTTTCAAAAATTCATAAAAGTTTGCCAAATTCGCTATTTACTTCGTGAATTATTCACAACTACTCAATAAATCATAACAATTCAAATATAATTTACAAAAATTCGTACTTTTTTTGTATTTTATTTTTAGTTTTTCTTCAATTCGTTTCAAGTTTAACCTCATCGAATAATTATCGAATCCCAAAATGGCGACTATGTATGCATCCAATCCAATTGCGGTAGGAATGGTGAACGCTTATTGTGGTGGAAGGGAGTACCATATTTTTCAATCAGATAAAGGTTGGATCTGCTAGTAATTTTTATTTTTTTTGAAAGGAAGAAAAATAAGAGGGAAATTTCCCAAATCCACCCTGTAAGATACACCTTTTCCGTCACAGACCCTATAATTTTACCTTTTACCAAACCGACCAGCTTTAAGTTGAGCCAGTTCTAGTTAGCGCAAAAAGCCTCAAACACCCCTTTTGACACTTTTTATCGTTCTATATAGTTTAAAATTTAAAAAATTACACTTTTTTATATTTACGTGATGTGAAGCAACATTTATACCGTCTGATTTGAAGGCCACAATATAAAGATTGATAGTGCCAAAGATTGGCACGAAAAAAGACGCTATTGCCTCTTTAACAAAAAAAATTGACTGCCTAGACAATGATTTTTTTTTTTTGGGTTAAAGAGGTGATATCGCCTTATTTTCATGCCAATCGTTGACACCATCAATCTTAACCTTCACTGCAATATCATATTTAAAGCGTAGAGAGTGATAAAAATGTAAGAAGGGGTATTTGAAACTTTTCTTGCTAGCTGGAACTGGCTTGGCTTAAAGTTGGCCGATTATGGGAAAGGTGAAACTATAGTCTTTGATAAAAAAGGTGAATCTGATAGGGTGGATTCGAAAAATTTCCCTAAATAAGATTAAGCACGAAAATCAGAAGTAATTACTTCCTGAATATGGGCTCCGCCATCCGGATTTCATCACAGCCATCGGTAATGCCCTTAAAATATGCCATTTTATGAAAATATTATCTCCGTGCAAGTGATGGGAGATGGCTCTGACGTAATTTTTTTTTTTTTTTTTTTCTTTTAATTCTGTAGACCACAAAAGTACAGTGGATGGTATGAGTTATGTCCCAGACCTGGGCACCAACCCTCTTAGTACACAGGCCACTTTTGAATATCTTTTGCATGATTGATCTTCAGATCATGAGACCTATGGGAGATTCCACGTGTCAAATATCCCCAAAAGCGACTCAAGTAGCAAGTCAACTCACATTCGGAGACACGTAACCAAAACTAATTCAATATATAGAGTTGGCAGCCCACCCGCGCATCAAGGATGGTGTTTGGTTGATCTATACAATCAATTGCTACAATGAGATGACATTTTGTCAGTTGTGCAGCCACAGACCTGAAGACGAATACAGATTTATATGCTCTTAAAGTTTGCTCGCGTCTCAAGATCCACTCACTCACTGCTCATGAGAAGTCAGCTCATCGTAGACAAATTCCTCTACAATTTCCACTGCGTACATCAATCCAGGCCGTCCACACCTAAAAATCAGTTGGATCAAATAGTTCCAACCACCTCATACTAATGAACAAATGATGATTGAACTGAATTCGGCCTACAGTAGGTATTTAATGTGAAAAATGGGAACTTATCGAGATGGTTAAAATTGCTTGATTGATGCAATGTCAGACATGGGAACACAACAAAAAAAATAAAAAATAAAACAAGAGGCCAATTTTCTAGAAATATGAAAGAAAAAAAATCAATATAAATTCTCTACATACAGAACGCGTATAATTGCTAACACCACCATATTTATTAGAGAAGTTTACTGCCACACCCTTTTTTTCCTTTTATCCACAAAAGCATCATCCACATCATATATATATATATATATATATCAATAAAAAAAATCTGCGAGAAGATAGGAAGATTCAAGAGGACCAAACAGTCCTATAATTACAAACAAAAAAAGAAAAGGCAGGGGAGCACCCTCCCCACAACCTAGGCCTCAAGACGGGTGCCTGAGCTAGCCAAAATCAAACAACTAGAGGTGATCGACTGTCCCTGGCTTAATTAGAGTAACCCAAAGAGACATAAAGTGTAAGATATCCTTCAAAATCAATCCTACCGGATGACGCCTTCTACGAAAGATACGATCATTCCTTTTTAGCCAGATGCTCCAAAGGATCACAAAGAAACCCATCTTCCAATAGGCCAACAACCGGCCCTCCAATTCAACATCAAACCAAGACACAAAAAGAGAGGGAATGTCAGCTGATATCACCTACGCCATACCGAAGGAATTAAGAATAGCGGCCCAAATTTCCACCGCTACTCTACACTCGGGGAAGAGGTGAGAAGTCGACTCTTCTGCCAGCAAGCATATAACACATCTGTTTGTCATTACTTTATCTCGCATAATCAACTGGTCAACAGTCAGAACCCTACCCCTCATTACTGTCCACGCAAAAAACCTAACTTTAAAAGGCACCAATGCACTCCACAAAGCCGCCTACTCCACTTTCATAAGCGGTCTAATAAAAAGCACTCGATAGAAAGAGCGAACCGAAAAACTACCCTTCGCATTTGGAAGCCAACATCTAGTGTCACATCGAAGCCGATTTCTCAGACTTATTCACCCGATCCTGGAGCTCAAGAAACGGAAGCTCATCTTCCTCTAAGGATCTCCGCGTAAAAATATTCCACAACATCCTTCCCCCTTACTCCAACGATACCTCATTCACTAGACCACTAGGAGAAGTAGCAATCCTGAAAATACTAGGGAAGGATGTGCAAAGAGGACTGAAACTAATCCACGGATCAAGCGATCACCCCAGCTCTACTGGATTCATCTAACAAAATCCGGCCAAACTGAACAGACAATACGATCATATTTATTACAACCACATCACTTGAGCAAAGCAAAAAACCGTTGACTCTTTCGAATCAGACAATACGATCATATTTCGTCCCACTCTTCCACAAAATAAATCTTGAGATCACAGGCATTGGGCCTACCATTAGACAGTCAGATGTTGACACACGGCACACATCCCAAAAAGTGAACGTGAATATGGTAGGCCCATGAGCTTAAGATCTATTGTGTAGATGATTGGGACGAAAAACGATCTCCATCCTCTAATTCAAACCAGTCAAGGGTTTTACCATTGCGCAAGTGATGTGGTTGTAATGAAAAAAGAGCGTGGCAGTAGCACTTCTCAATTATTAAGATTAAAGAAACAAAAGAGACCAATGACCTTCTAAAAGACATATGATTCCCCTTTTCTTTTATTTCCTATTTTATAGTTAGAAAACAACATCGTAGCGATTTCATACAATTCAAATATAATTGTCAATTAATATCACATCAACAGATCAGTAAAAGGCTATGCTAAGGGAGCTTTACTACCAACACTCAATAGTTAGGATTTTATTTCCAAACAAGCCACCATAACAACCTTATCAGATTCAAGTAACCTAAGTAAGCGTTCTTACTGCTAATGACACAGTAGCTCACTTTTATGGATATAAAGGTAAGAGATCAGCAAAGCGCACCACGGTTTTAGAAAACGGTTGGTCACAATTAATTTACATTTTGGTTCTAGTATGGCATGATAATGGATTCAATAAGCTCCTGAAGTGGCGCAAGCTCCTTTTTGTCAATCAACCCGAATTCCTGCATCATTATAACATGCAAATATAATTAGCTTCAAGAGATTAACTTTTTGTAAATGATAACTAGATGGGATAATGGCCCCTGACCGGCATTTAAGCACCAAAATGGTGTTTAAATGATCTTATACCATTAAAGCTAGACTTTTAATCTCACACCACTGAAATGTGATTATCAATTATGTCACATGGCTAACATCTGTGATCAATCTAAATTGTCCAAGTGGCAATCTATCATTGGAACATGTCTCAAAACAAAGAAACATGCCTATAAGTGGGATGTGAACCATCCGATTGATGAATTTTAACATCAGCCATTAAAACTGAAAACATTGATATTAAAATCTACAGATCGGATGGTTTAAATCTCCCTAAAACACTATTTTGGCGGTATGAAACACCCACATCTTAAACCATTAGTGGTGTACGATCATTTAAACACCATTTTGATGTTTAAAATGATGTTCAGGAGAGCCGGTCCCTAACTAGATTATCCTCCGTAGCGATCTCAGAAATAGTTCGTGTTTTCTTGACAGAATCTTAAGGCAATCAAACCAAACTACTTGGTCAACAGAGAAAGATAACTGTAAGATGAGAGCAAGTGCCTGTGTTCTGCAAGTTCAGAATTGTTTTGAAGAATAGAAGCATAGATTCTAGCAAAGAGTAAGGTGAGGATAATAATTCAACCAAATAGAGGAACAAAATATGTTCATTTCCATTCAAGCCAAACAAAAATACATGCACACTCACAATTAGTTGCTTCATTTGTGCACTTGCATTTTTTGCAAAAAAAAAAGAATTTTCTATTTTTTTCAAAAAACACCATAAAATCAATTATGGAAGTATTTAATTTAACTGAACTTACTTTATTGTTGGGTTTGGTTAACTCTACTAGTTCAATATATTTCTAGTAAAATTTTACAAACAATCTATGCAAATGTACAAAACCATTTTGCAAGTAATATTAGTTCAGATTTTTTGTGATTGTGCATCCAACGAAGCCATAAAAGTAGTAGTAGTAATAATAATAATAATAATAGTAATAATTAAAGTAATTATAATAATGATGACAGCAGTTAGGTCCCCAAATGGACATGGTGAGCGTGCCCCAATGGTCCACGTGGCACCCAAAACTATTTTGGTGCCACATGGAGAAAAGTTGTTCCGTTATGATCATCTTTAAAAAAAAAAAAATTCAAAAACTCATTTCCAGTGTTTTTGTTGAGCCTTGAAATTTAGAACATTGAAATCAGTCAAGATTTGACCTTTTCCTTAAACAAATATTTTTTGAAAATTTCTATTCTAGAATTAATCTAAACAATGCACCTGAGCATTGGGGCATGCTCACCATACGCATTGGGGTACGCAACTCTTTACCTAATAGTGACAATAATAATAATAATAATCCATGCATTTTGAGTTGATCTTTGCCACTGCATGATCTTTTACCCCTCTTATGCTTACATATATACAAGAATAGCATATGCTGCAGTCCATAACTTCATTTCTTACAAGAAAAAAGCATTCGCATTACAACAAGAACACATTTGAGACGACACAAATTTTTTCAATTGGTCCATAAAGCCCAAGTTGACATCAAAGGTTAGATGTACTACAATGAGAAGTAATTGGTGAGGCAAGGACAAGGCTAGCATGACAGAATAGAACTTGAAGCGTGTTGGTAGGTATTTCATAAAACTACACATCATCATAGTTATTTATCATACATAAAAGATCCATATTTTAACAAGTGATGGACCCATCGATATAAACCTAAAATTGTTTGTATTTTATAAATAAAAAATTTACTGAACTTGCTCGAGAAAGGTAATTTGGTCAGTCCTGAGATACAATTTGATCCATGTATTAAGATTGTGAATTCCAGAAGAGATACATGGGCATGGGAACCAAATCAGAGATATGAGTAAGGTGGTCAACGGGTAGGGTCGCGATACCCAACCTGCCCGACCTAAATTTTTTACCAGGTCTGACACGTAAACTTGACCAGTCAGGTTGCGTCGGGCATGATACATCCGACCCGAGCCCATAATTTATATATAAAGAGCATGGAAAATAGGGATTTTTTACTGGGTCGGGCATAAGGAAACCAAAGAGAAGCACTAAATTCAAAATATATTTCTGGTTAGGTTGCAGACCACATTGGAGAAGATAGTGTAATTACGTTTTTCACACAGTTCCATTCACAAAAAGGAATTTAGATTATCCCTCCAATTCAATTAAAACAATTCATTCCATGGATTCACAACTGTAAAGTTAGCACAATATGAAATAATCGAAAAAGAAAATGAATGGATTCACACTATGACGTGAAGAAATTCAGTATCCCTCTTGGGTATAAATGATGTAAACAAGTATTTCAACGCATCAAAATAGCAGATGCAAAACTTCAGAAGTTTACAATATAAATTTAACGCTCTAGAATCTTTTTTTTTTTTTTTTGAAATGGTAACCAAGCAATTATATAAAAACGAAACAAAAAGGAAAGTACATAACTTGGTGGGTAGTAAGGAACTACCCAGACAAAGAGACCCACCTCAAAAAGCACTCACCCAGGGGCCAGTGCAGATCCACAAAGCAACCCACCCCCCATTGCGACCGAAAAGCCCAAAAGAGATCAAGGATTACAACAGTCCCATAACATTAGGAAATGCTGTAGACCATCATTAAACTCATTCATCTTGACCGCATTCCAGCTAACCACCAAGTCTCTAATATCGCAGATGATCAACATAAACGCTCTAGAATCTTATTAGACGAATATAATGAAAGTAACCTAGGAATTAGGAAATGATTGCCTATCAAAATTGAATGGTGGCGGAAAGGGTGCTTTAGGAGTTCGAGGGGGGTGTTGCTAGGGAAATTCCCTATCTCCCTTTCTCTTGCACATAACAGGGAGGCGTTTAGTAAACGGATGAGGAAAGCGACTGAGCTGAAAATGATCTTAGGTTTCAAGATGAGGAGTGGCCATCGATCACACATCTTACTATGCTGATGATACAATAATATGGTGATGCCTGGGGAGAGCTCAGGAATGTAAATGCAATCCTACGGTGCTATGAAGCGAAATTGGCTAAAAAATTGAATCCGAGCAGAACATTGACCTATGGGTACCTGAACTGGTTTTTTTACCTGGTTGGACACATAAACTTGACCCATCGTTCAGGTCAGGCATGAAGCATCTGATCCAACCTTTGAGTCGACCTTCGGGTTGGGTCAGGTCAGGTTGACCTACCCAATAATCTAAATATAATCAAGGAAAATAAGAGGTTTTGAACTGGGTCAAGTTGGGTCTGGCATATATCTTGACCAGTCGGGTAGGGTCAAGGTGCACCATTGGTCGGACATATACCCTTTGACCCGTCGGGCAGCCAAAATTTTGACTCCGACCCATTACCAGCCCCATCTACAGGTTAAGGATGGAGGAGGCCATGGAACTCCCGGGGTAAAGAGGATGTGGTTGGGGCAGACTCCTCTCCACTTATCTGAGCCTCCCTGAAGTATTGGATAGCCGAGTATAGGCCAATGGGATCCAGTGATCGAAAGATTTGATAAAAAAATGGGAGTTGGAAAGGAGTACCCCTTTCTATATGGGCGAAGAGTTACATTGATAAAAGCTACTTTTTCCAAATTTACCCATATATTGTACGTTGATGTTTGATTGTTTGAATGTCCCATCATGGTGGTAAATCGGTTAGAGAGAATCCAAAGAAAGTTTCACGGAGGAAGTCGAAACGAGAAGATCTATGTCATCAATTGGGATATAGTGTAGTTTTTGAAGGAAGAGGGAGATTTGGGGATTCATTCCGTTTGAAGTATGAACTTGGCGCTTTGGGGATATGCCTTCGGAGGACTGGAGAAGAAGACTTGTGGGTTGAAGGCATAGCTCAAAAATATAGAAGATACAGCTATGGGTGGTCTATTAGGGGCATACAAATGAGAGGTTAGTTTAGTAAGTTACAATGAATTCCTAAATCTAAAAGAAGAGACAAATACAAGAGATTTGGGGCATTCCCCTCCCCTCACTCACCAACAAAGCAAACTACCTAAATAAAAATTTTAGAAGTAAATCAAAGTCTTACAACAAGAAATCTAGAATGAAAGAACTATCACAAGAATTCTAGAAACTACCTAAGAAGCTCAATCTTGAGGAAATCCTTAGGACCACCTTTGACAACAAAAAGCGTTAAAAGAAAATTCTTCTTTGTACAAGTTTGAAGTGAACCTCGATATCATCATTCGAGAAAGTGGAAGGCTCCTCGAAAATCTCATAATTGATGAAAACAAATCTCATCATCCCGATAATTGAGAAAGAGCAGATTTAAGTTCGATTGGTCATCCTCAAACACGTCAAACTACCCACATAGATGCCCGGTAAAAAAAAGTATGAACCACACTTTTCAAAGCCGCCTAAAGCACTCGGCCCAACCTTTCATCATGGTATGAAAACCCGAACTCGAAAGTCTGGTGAGTCGAGTAACTCGAAGACTCGGATAAACTCGTTTCTCTCTAACTAGATAATTTAGTAAATATGTCAAAAAAATATGCATTTTACAATGAAAAAATGGAAATATATATTGGTATAAGTGCAATTTAACACTTTTTAAGAAGATAGGGTTTCTAAAACCTTATCACGTGGATTTTTTTATATATAGAGGTAATCTACAAAGCCTCGTAGCATAATCTTCATGCTACTCGGACTCAACTCAAAATCCCGACTAGTAGAGTAACTCGGCTGAGTTACTCGATGACTCGCCGAGTTTTAGAGCAATTTCTTTCATTACCTAAAAACTAGAAAGGGAAAGGAAAACCTGAAATGAGCTTTCCAAATCCATCCCCTATTATTTAGTGCTTAATATTAGCCGAGTCCTCAGAACAGAATACTCATCTACCCAACTAGTCTACAAAAAGCTTTCTACTTGGGATATCTTATTGAAAAAAAAATTGAATAAGATATCCCGAACTAAATCATGCCAAATCATGAGAAAACTGAAAAGTTTCCCAAAAGAACATATTTGAATAGAGAAGAGCCTCAACCTTGCGATATTTCAGCACCATGAGAACAAAAACTGATACATCTCAAAAAGTCCTATGAGAATCGAGAAATCATCTCCCAACAGCATCTGTAAAAGTCGTCTTTTAAGACTAATCCCTATCAAATCCAGAGAATTGAAAATCTGAATTATATATTTTTTTATCAGCAAAATAAACGGGAAATATATTAAAAGTAGACGATGGAGAAATACATACCTTAGCGGTAGTGAGCAACTACCAAAAAAGAAGAAAAGAAAACTAGCACCCATTCATAATCTAGCCCTGAAACCGAAAGTAGGAGTGGGCATGGTTCGGACAGAAGGGAAACCAAGGGTAAAGGGGGAAGGGGAAGGGGAAGTGCTTCAGGATTTGAGGCTGTCTGCAAGTTGAGGCCGAAGCTGACCATTGGATATGGAGACCCAGTCCAGCAGGAAGTTAGTAGCCGAAGAGATAACCATAACAACAAGTTTCGCTCTTCGATTGAAGACCTTGTTGTTCCTTTCTAATCAAATGGCCCAAATGACAGCATAAGGAATTAAAGCCCAAATCTGCGCAAGATCACTGTTTGTGGTTGAACACCCATCCCATTCCCATTGATGAAGCAAGAGGTCAACGAATGCCAAAAAAACCCAAGATGAGCCCATCTTGTAAAGGAACGAAGCCCAAATATTCATGACAAAACTGCAATGAATGAGGACATGGGAAGGAGATTCCCTATCCTGCATACAGGGGAGGTACCTATTGGTAACAGGTAGGCCCCTTTTCCTGAGCTGATTTATAGTAAGGATTCGCCCCCAAGCAGCCGACCAAGCAAAGAAGCCAGCCTTAGGCGGGATCTTAGCTTTCCAAAATCAGACACACTTAGGTTTGTCCCTATGAGAAATCCTGTGGCTATAAAGGGCGTGATAAAACGACAAAACAGTGATTGATCCTTTAGGATTCTTGTCCCAAAGTCTACAATCCAAACCCTTGGTATTAGGATCCGTCGCATGGAGAACCCTGCACAAGCTTATGTACTCATCAATCTCCTTGTCTTTCAGCATTCTCCTAGTACTGACATTCCACACTCAATTACTTCCATTGTGAGACGAGAAGTTGTTAAATGTTAATCACCCCATTCTGACAAACAACAACACAGAAGATAGCTGGGAATAAAACTTTTAAGCTTTCGGATGCAGCCCAGATGTCACTCCAGAAATTTATTTTTGCCCCGTTTCCCCAATTAAACTTAAGGCTCCTATGAAATTGATCTTTGACTGCCTTCACTCCTTTGAACCAACCTGACCCCTGACGGTGAGAGTTAAGTTCCCAGACATTGCTACTCACTCCGTATTTTTCCTTGACAATTTGCACCCAATAAAATGTCTCTGTTACTATCTTCCCCTAGCCTCCAAAGCCATTTTCCTAGCAGAGCAAGATTCACGGATACCCAATTCTCCATCTTGTTTGGTAGAGTAACAGTCTTTCCAACTAATGAGGCGAATTTTGCCATTGGAATTTTCTCCTTCCCACATGAAGTCTTTGATGATTTTCTCTAAAGTGTTTAGGACTGAAGCCGGGGCCAAAAAGATAGAGAAGAAGAAAATTGGTAAGGCAGATATGGTAGATCTAACAAGGGTGAGCCGGTCTCTGTTACTTAGCATTTGACCTTTCCACGAGGATAGCCTCTTCCAGAAGCGGTTGATAACCAGGTCCCAATGGTGAATTTTTGGTTTTCCAATGCCAAGAGGTAACCCCAGATATTTAGAAGGGAGTTTTTCTTCAAGGCAGCCAAAGGACTCATCTAAGGGGGAGATGTAGTTCCGAGGTTGGTTTATACCCACGACTTTAGACTTAAGGAGGCTAACTTTCTCCGAGATCACTTCAAAAACCAAGAGCACACTAAGGGCGTTTCTGACATCTGTTAGGGACGGGCTACAAAAAATAACAGTGTCATCTGCAAATTGTAGATGGGTTACGGTTAGCTAGTCCGAGATTTGGAAACCTTTGAAGATATTTTAAGTATGCCGCTTTATGGAGGAGCTTGTGGAGGGATTCACCCACAATATTAAAGAGAGGAGATAAGGGATCCCCTTGCCGTAACCCCCTGGTCCCGCGGAAGTAGCCTTTAGGGCTCCTATTGATGAAAATCTGAATAACCTTGCATGTGTTGAAGTTTAGTCCCACATTGGGTATTCATAGCCTTGTCTCTCCTCTTATAAGATCCTGGGCCCCTCCACTCATTGCCAATTGTGTTTTAGATGGATACCCAAATTTATCATGTATCAGAGCAGGCCTTTCACTCCACGTCACCCAGTTCAATTGTCCACGTGATTTGGTTCAGTCCGGCCAACACGTGCGGGGGCGTTTTGAAGTTTAGTCCCACATCTGGTATTAATAGCATCTCTCCTCTTATAAGATCCTGGGCTCCTCCACTCATTGCCAATGGGTTTTGAGATGGCACCCAAATTTATCAGCATGACCCAATGAATTCTTCCTTGAAGATAAAATCAGAACTAAATCAAGAGCTATTTTGATGAGAAATAGAAAAACAGATGCAGCACTATTTGGACACCCTAAATCCATCATGAAACCTCAATGAACTCAGATCTGTTTCCCTAAAAAAATCTGCCCTCCGAAGCTTGGGGGATAAGAAAATCTGCCTCATGGAATAGGAGCCAACACTAACTAAAAACTTTGGCCTCCACCACCATCAAGTTCAGATCAAATAGAGAAGTTGAAAGTGATGCAGTGGACCTAGGATCAGAAATTCTTTTCGGTAAGACTTCTAATAGATACCAAAGTGCCAAGATATTGGGATTCACAAGTTCGATGAGACCCTGAAATCACCATGACAGAAAATCTGAACCGAGACTCTCTAAGAACGTCCTCCTGAACTTGAGAAATGAGAGCAAGATGATCAGAAAACAGAGTTCCACGGGAATAACTTGCCGACTTACTTGCCCATAAGAAAATATTATTCTTCCCAGCCACGATCTCAATATCCCTCGGGGAAACCAAAGAAGATTAATAAGGAAAAATACCTCCATGAAAATCTATAAAACTGATTTGTATCCCAAGATTGAAATGAAGAAGATAATAATCTTCTATAACAAACAGTAGCTAGCTGAAACAAAACCTGAAAGAGAACATGAAAAGGCATAAAAATAATGATGAAAACATGAAATGATGAGTGGGGACGAGAGCAAGCAAGGGAATATATATATATATATATATATATATATATATATATATGTCCATGTGGCATCCATCTGAGGAATCGGGTTCTACGGCAACTTTCCCAAGGATGATCAGAGGCCACCCAAAAAATTTGGGCATGATCTGATGCATATATACCGTCCAAACTATGGTCAAATGATGTGTAGGAATTACCCAAACTTTGACCACAATTTAACCACTAAAAAAACTTTTTTTTTTGAATAATTTTTATAGATCACATGTTATCTAGCACATGATCCCAAAACGGGTGTTGTTTTGGAATCAGGTGCCACGTGGCACATGATCTAAGGTTCTCACCCACCGCCCCAAGTATGGGTTCCAACCTTTTGTCTCCCATTTGCCCATATATATAGAAGACAAGTAAAAGCTTATGTTTCTTGAAAATTTGCTACTCTTCATTATTCATCGATGCAGTTGCTAAATCTGCACAATACCCCCTTCATGTATGTTTTCAAACATCGTTATACAATTACGAACCATCTTTGCTCAATCAGTACAAAACACCAATGTGAGTGTTTTGTACACCTACTGCAACAGCTCCTATAGCGGCAATTTGAGCTCAGGCTGGTGGAAGGGTGTGAATAAGGTGAGAAAGGGAATTGAAGAGGGGGACTGCATTAGAATGGGGGCTGGTCTTAGGGTCGGGTTCTCGCAAGATAGTTGGTGAAGAGTGATGGGGACATCAGTTCACACAGTGCGTAGGAGGCCCAAGAAAAGATATAAGAGTGCCAAGGCCTACCATAACGCTTTGGATGGGAGATTGAAGACCTGTGTGCACGTGTGCACCAAACGAGAAGATCCCAAATCGGGAAGGCACACAGATGGAGATCCCAAAGGAAGAAGAATTGAAGCCCATAAAGGAAAAGGTCGAAAGATCATGAACGATCGTGTTGAAGCCACGAAAGTTCGTGCAAATACGTCGCTTTGTTCTTGTCAGAGAACAAAACGCTTGGGATTCACAGACGTTCGTGAATATTTTCGAGGACAACCGTACTGAAGGTCACAGAAGTCTGTGAATTACCTCACGGACAACCATCAATTACGTCTGCGAAACTTTCTTTTTTTAGTTTTAGTTTTGTATTAAGTTTTAAGGGTACTTTAATCGAGTCAGTAAAGTTAAGTTAGGGTTTTATTGAGTCCTATAAAAAGTTGTAATTGGTCATTATGAATGAACATTCTGCTTGAGAGAGTGACTCTTTCAAATTGAAGAGTGATTCTTCTTTTCCCTGTGGGGTTTGGTGCGAGGCCAAGATTTTCTTTAGTGTGATTCGAAAGATGTCCTTTATATGTTCTTGATTGTTGCAAGGTAATATTTGATTTTCTTTCTTGATTAACATCTAAGAAAACCTTCTCTTTGATTTCTTATTGTTGTTGGATTAGTTTATCTTTAGAATCTTCGATGTTAATTTTAACTCTTTTGTTTCTACCCAAACCAATTATTTTACCCCCTTTGAACCACAAATCCTTCAAAACCCTAGAGAGGAGTCAAGAGACATCACTTTTGATTGTCACTTGGTGCCCTAAACTAGAGGGAAAATTGAGTTCTATCATTATAACCTTATTTTTTTTAATTTGGAAGGACCCTGATGTGGATTGAATACTGAATCGGATTCACCTAATTACTTGAATTAATTCTTTTAAACATTTTATGTGTTTTGGCATAAGTTTAATATTTCCATTGCTCAATTAAAATCCCAATTTAACTATAAATTGCATAATTAGGGTTTTAGTGTTTGGTCCTACATCAAAGAGGCTCTTGCAAAGCATTATAATGGATTTCAATCTGGCAGTAAGCAAAGATGTGATGGTTGCAGAGATCTCACGAGGGAAAGGGAATAGTAGGGAATGAAATATTTAATTGCGTAGGAATCTGAGTGATGAGATTGGAGGAATTCACCAAATTGGTAGAGGAATTCTATTCGCTAACGATAAATAGGATGGAGGATAAACATGTGTGGATTAGGGAGACAAAAATGCTGGTCATTCTATAGATATTTCCATAGAATACCGTTGGTGGCTCAACCATGGAGGGGAACATGGAGAAGGATGGTTCCATTCTGAGTCCAAGATTTTCGCATGGAAGGTGGCTTGAGTAGAGTGCTAACACTGTGCAGCTGAGAAATAGAGGAATGGATGTGTCTGTGGAGTGTAGGTTCTGCAAGATGGAGTTAGGACATTTATTCTTGAGGTGTGAGTTTGCAACTGAATATGGAGCATTTTTTTGAGCTGGTTTGGGATCAGCGGGTGTTTGGGAAAATAACGGGCTATGGTTTTTGTTGGATAGTGAAGAACCCATTTGACAGGTGTGTAGGTCTCATTTCAAATGCATTGCCACTGGCAAACTTCCGCAATATGTGGTCGGAAGAGCACCACAGATATTCAAAAATAGGTTCTTGAATTTCACATTCGTCGTTCATGTAATCACTGAGGACCATTTTTGGTAGTGTGCCTTGGTTTCGGGCAGGGAGTGTCAGTAGCTAACATCCTGCTCAAGTGGGAGCATCTTAGACACCCTTAGAAGCTCTTCTTTGAGCTCCTTAGCATTGTTTTAGAGCTGCTTAGTTTTGTATATTTTTGTTATTGTTCCTTTGTTTTTCTAGACAAAGCTTCTTGTTGTGCATCCTTTGATCCATTGCAAGTTGGTTTTTTATGAAATTGCAGTTTTTACTTGATAAAAAAAAAGGTCATAAGAAGACTACAAATTATTATCGAGTAAACAATATCATAAAAATGAATGCTAACAGTTACGAACTCAGGTATAGGGAAAACTGATTAACTACAATTATTTTTTATGCCAAAGACAGCTTGAACTAAAGAAAAATAGAAAAAAATCACGATTGCCTCCTTGATGGGATTTCTGAAGTATGAAAAGAAAGAAAAATTAGAAGTTAAAACGACTTACACATGTAAACAAGATGAAATGCTTGAAGCAAGTATTAAGATGAGCCTCTTCCTTAAGACTCACAATCTTTTGAAAGTGAGAGTGGTATATGTGGGCATAAACTCGGAACAGCCGTTTGAATATTGTCTTCACAACTTCTCTGAAGTTTTGAGGGAAAGGAGCCCCTACAAAATAGATTAGAAGAATACATAAAATAACCCTTCGATAAATGTATGAAATCCATGAAATAGTTTGACTAGATATTACCAAGCTTTTGAGGAAATATGGATTCATCGTCAAGCTGAACTTCAATCCAGTCCATCAAATACTCCACGTATTTTGGGGCAGAAACTTCAATCGGTTTCTTTATTTGTACACCATCAGCCCATCGGTACTCGTACCTGTAGAGTCTCGCCTTCAAAAATCAGAAACCCTAATAGATACGATAAACATACACAAACTAAACAAGCAACAGACCTCGATGTGCGTACATGTGCAAAAATAGTACAACGGAAAATATGACCAGGAATATTATACAGGGTCTAATTCACTAAAGTGGTTGGCGATGAAACTGACATAATTTTGCAAGCACCGATGATTTTCTTTTCAGGAACTTCATATAAGTAGCATTTGCTTTAGTAATAGATGACAGCAGTGAGTGATTCTCAAGATAAAAGAGATAAGACTAAACAAGGTTTTAAAACTTGACCCAATGTTACCGAATTCGTGGGTTCGCTTGGTTTGAATTTGGATTTGAGGTTCGCCACTGCTAATTTAAGTACAACAAGTATGTTTTGCTTATAAAATATTAAACATGGTTGCCAAAACAATTAACCAGGGAGAGTTGGTTAGGCGGGAAGAGGTTTATGTCTGGAACGGAGTTTGAGTTCCCCTTGCATGTTTTGTTTAATTATTATCACCAAATTTAAGTGGGAGCCCAATTCGGTCACCTACAGTGAATTGGACCAAACCGAACCCTGAACTGGTTCATATCGAACAGGTTCGCAGTTCGGAAGGAGACACAGCAAATTGGGTAACACTGACTTGGCCAACACCTAAGTGTATCAACGATACATATTGGTATCTGGCCTAGCCGATACCAAACCTATCAGGTACTACAGAGGTAACGACTGATACCAACACGTATTAACGATATCTACAGGATACTGGTACCACTGACATATAAAATCATGAATATATATTCATGGTCCCACCTCATTTTTATACTCAGAGTCACAAGGCGTCTTTGAGCAAAGGGGCAAGTGTTTTTAAGGAATTTGAACATTCTAGACCAGATTTTGGTGATAAAACCTGTATTAATGGACAGGTTAGCGGATCGGTATCAAATCAACCTTAAAAAAGGCCATTAAAAGGTGCTGGGGCCTTACATACGGGGTGCTGGGAGGGATGGACCGATACAGACCTGACCTCTGGATTTTAACACACAAAGTGACTGCTATCTGGACTCCCCGCGTCTTGACAGCTCAAGCCATTTTACCATTGCAACAAGCAATGGCCCCTGCCATCAAATCAAACTTATTTGTCGAAAACATTTCTTGAAGTAGCATGATTTAGACCATTTTTATCCCTTTTTCATGTTATTCAACCCATGGTTGACTTAGAGAGAGAGAGAGAGAGAGAGAGGATATGGTAGAAGATGATCCAAATAGCGTAGAACCAAGTGTAAGTAGAGTATGCTATGCTAGTCAGTCTTAAAGAGATAATGATGAGGTAGCTGATAGTGGCAATGATGATAGTGGTGATGATGGTGCTCGCAGTGAGGGAGGTACAACTAATTATGATAATCTGGTTGTTCAAAACACTTGATTGTGCACATGGTGATTTCGGACATAGTATCGCAGATGGGAGCAAAGAGAAGAATGGGGCACTTCGATGTTAAGAGGTGACGAAGCGACAAGAGGGGCCTTCCACTCAAGGAGCATTCATTTTGGGAGCATCAATAACAACGCAGTATGGAGTGTATGAGCCAGTGTACTTAAAGTGCCACTATACCCTCACCAAAACGAGGCTATAGCTCATGGATCAAAATATCGTCCGATACCGATACGTATCGGACGATACGTATCGGTATTGGACTCGAACGATACATTGAATGTATCGTTCAATACATTCAAATGTATTGAATGTATCGAACGATACATTCAATGTATCGTCCGATACAGACCGGTACCGATATGTATCGTCTGATACGTATCGTTTTGGAGCTCGGACGATACGTATCGGTAACCCAATATTTTAACCCATGCTATAGCTTATGGCGACTGATCTCGCCATACAACTCAGACAGCTAGTGGAGATTAAACTAGCGACGCCATGCTTCACCATATGGGCTTAGCACCATGGAGTTGCTACAAAGACTATTTTCTAAAAGGGTTTTTTAAATGCTTGTAATGGCTGATTTGTTATTTTATAATAAAGGGCAGTTAAGTTTTTTAATAATGATTCAAAATCTTATGTCCTAAACAAATTCTTCAAATCTTTCTAATGTAAAAACAGATGAAGTCCTCTCTCTGTCTCTCTCTCTGTCTCTCTCTCTCTCTAGGTCAACAAAGGAACGAAGATCAACTGATCAACACTCTAGCAGGCAACGAATAATTTGTGAGGCGGCAATGTCAAGAGTTCAACATTCTGTTAAGTTTTTATTTAAAAATAATAATGAATTAGCTTTTTAAATTGGATTTGAAGCTCTTCATTCTCTTGATTTGTTCTTTCTTTATCAGTAGATCTCTTGTTTCCTTTGTGATTTGACTGATTTCACTGTCAATCTCTTGATTTCAAGGTAAATTCAGTAAATCAATTAATTTTTACTTAAAATTTTTAACAAAAAAAGTTCGGGATTTAATATTTTATAGCACAGTTTAATAGAATCATAAACCACTACATATAACGACTGAGATTTTTCATTATTTAGTCTTTAATTATTTGCTAGATTTGTAATTATGAGTAATTAGATTAATTAATTATCATGAGTCATTATAAAATAAAGTCCGCATTACATTTATGCGTAACAATTAATTAATCAAACTACTCATAATTACAAATCTAGCAAATAATTAAGGACTAAATAACAAAAAATCTCAGTCGCTACATTCTTCCCTCCTTATTGAAAATTTCGTCCTCGAAATTAGATCATACCTGAAGTAAAAAGGTGTGGATATTTCTTCCTCATATCATCCTCGCGCTCCTAAGTAGCTTCTTTTGTGGTACTTCCAATTAACCAAAACCAATGGAATCTTCTTATGACGCAGTGTCCTCTCCTTTCTTTCTAGAATTGAAATTGATTCCTCAATGATAGTCATGTCCTCAATTTCTAATGGCTCCAAATCGATCATATGTGAAGGGTCCTTGATATACTTCTTCAACATTGATATGTGAAAAATATTGTGTATCCCGGCTAACTTTGGTGGCAACTGAATCCGATAAACCGTGTCTCTAATCCTCTTCAATATTTCAAAAGGTCCAACATACCTCGGACTTAGTTTTCCTCTCTCTCCAAATCTCATCACGCCCTTGATAGGTGAGATTTTGATAAAAACTAAATCTCCCTTAGCAAATTCTGCATCTCTCCTTTCTTTATCCGCGTAACTTTTCTGCCTGCTTTGAGCCATCTTCATATGGTGACATTTGAATTGTTGCTTGATAACTGTTGTTGTACGAAAACTCTGCTAATGCTAAGTGATCATCCCAACTTCCCTTAAAATCTAGCGCGCATTCTCTTAACATATCCTCTAAAATTTGATTCAACCTCTCAGTCTGACCATCTGCCTAAGGGTGAAAAGTTGAACTATACTCCAATCTTGATCCCATACCATCCTGAAAACTCTGCCACATATGTGAGGTAAACCTGGAATCTGTATCGGAAATAATACTCGTTGGCACTCCATGTAAACGTACAATTTCTCTTATGTAGATATCCGCCAGTTGCGTAGATGAAAAAGTAGTCCTGATTGGAATAAAGTGTGCTGATTTTGTCAGTCGGTCTACTATCACCCAAACCGAATCGTTCCTTCTCTTCATCCTCGGTAATCCTGTGATAAAATCCATACCAATGCTCTCCCATTTCCATCCTGGTACAGGTAACGACTGTAATAATCCTGGTGGTTTCTTGTGCTCAGCCTTCACTTGCTGACAAGTAAGGCATCTTGACACATAATCCGCAATCTCCTTCTTCATATCTGGCCACCAATAATTCCTCTTTATATCTTGATACATCTTTGTACTTTCAGGGTGTATCGCGAATTTTGATCTGTGAGCATCGTAGAGAAGTTGCTGCTTCATTTCCACATCATCTGGTACACAATATCTTCTCTTGAATAATATTATTCCATCATCTCTACATGTTACTTCTGCATTCTTACTCTCCTTCAAACGAACTAGAACTGGATCTTCTAATTGCTTCCCTCTAATTTGATCCAATAGTACCGGCTTAATATCGATGTAGGATAACAAAGCCCTTGGTCTAAGTATCTTCTCTAGAACATTCCTACTCAGTGCATCAGCTACTACGTTAGCCTTCCCTGGGTGGTACATAATCTCAGGGTTAAAGTCTATCATAAAGTCTATCAGAGTCTCCATCCACCTCCTCTGTCTCAAGTTCAGATCCTTTTGCATAAACAAGTACTTTAAACTTTGATGGTCCGTTGACACGATGAACTTCTCCCCGTAAAGGTAATGTTTCCATAACTTCAACACGAAAATAATTGCTACGAGCTCTAACTCATGCATCGGATAGTTCCTCTCATGATCTTTCAATTGTCTCAAAGCGTAGGCTATAACTTTCTCATTCTGCATCAACACACCACCCAAACCCTTGTTTGACGCATTTGTATAAATAAGAAAACCTCCACTACTTGATGGTGCCGTCAAAATCGGTGCGGTCGTCAATCTTCTTTTTAGCTCTTGAAAACTCTGCTCACATTCATCAGACCAAACAAATTTTGTCTTCTTCCTTGTCAAATTTGTAAGCAGTCCAGAAATCTTTGAAAAACCTTCTACAAATCTTCTATAATACCCTGCTAAACCAAGAAAACTCTTAATCTCAGTCACACTCTTCGGTTTTACCCACTGAACAACCGCCTCGATCTTCGCAGGATCAACAGTAATTCCTTTTTCAGAAACCCGATGGCCTAGAAAAGCCACCTCCGTCATTTAAAACTCACACTTGCTCAACTTGGCAAAAAGTTGGTGCTCCAAAAGTGTCCGAAGCACTATCTGTAGGTGAGTAGCATGCTCCTCCTCTGATTTTGAGTATACTAAAATGTCGTCCACAAAAACTACTACAAATTGGTCCAAAAAGGGTCTGAACACCCTATTCATCAAGTCCATAAATATTGCAGGTGCATTCGTCACACCAAAAGGCATCACTAAAAACTCGAACTGTCCATACCTTGTATTAAAAGCCATCTTTTGTATGTCCTCTTCTCGTACTCGCACCTGATGGTAACCAGACCTTAAATCAATCTTCAAACAATATCGAGCACCTCCTAACTGGTCATACAAATCATTAATCCTCGGTAACAGGTATTTATTCTTCACTGTCACTTGATTTAACACTCTATAATCGATGCACAGTCTCATTGAGCCATCCTTCTTCACATCTCGAGTGGTGCCATCTTGTAGGGTGTCTTCGAAATTGGTACCGTACTCGGTAATAAATCGATTCGAAACTTCACTTCTCTAACAGGCGGTAAACTAGGAAGTTCTTCGGGAAATACATCAGCAAACTCCCTAACTATAGGTATCTTCGAAACATCAACACTCTTCTCTTCTAAATTCGTCATCGCACATAATGTTGGCACGGCTCCTTTTCTCAAGCCCTTGAATTTAAAAATCGATCCGTCGCTTTTCGCAAAGATCGCCTTCTTCTCGTAACAACCCAAAACAGCTCGTGACTCAGCTAACCAATCCATCCCAAGAATAATGTCAAAATCTTCAAAGTCTAAAACAATCAAATCGACCTTCAGGTCGTTCTCTCCAATTCGAACAATGCAATCTAAGTAGTACCGATCAGCAATGACGGTTTTTCCCAAAGGTGTTGCGACAACCAAGGTAAAACTCATTATGCTAGGTTCCCTCTCCAATTGTGGAGCGAAACCCAAAGAAACAAATGAATGTGAAGCTCCCGAATCCATAAGTACGTGAGCGAAACATCCGTCAATCAACAAAGGGCCTAAAACAAAGACACATTCATCATTGCTAAGCGATCTTAATTAAGAAAATTTCTAACTTTAAATTTCTCTTGAATTCGTAAGTGTCTTAATTAACGTCTCATATTTGCGTGATTTATAAAGCTAAGGTAGATAAATATGCACATTAAATATAACAATTTGAATAGTTCCTATATGCAATGAAAGGAAGATAAACTATCTAAAATATACTGTGAATCACATCATCGGAGGCTCTAGCATCCATCTCAGATAAGGTATAAACTCGTCCATGAGCCGTTATCGTCATTGGTGCTTTCTGATTCTTCTTCGGCTCTTTGCAATCTGCCGCTCTATGCCCTTCTTTCCCGCAGTTATAACATGCGGACGTTCTTGGTAAACATTTACCATAGTGTTGTTTCCCGCATGTGTTGCACGCCGGTTTCGACTTCGTCGTCGTATGAGTTGTCATAGCTATTGGTTGTCCTTTCCACTGAATCTGTTGGGGTTTGCCATATGGGGTAAACTTCCTCCCTTATTGATTATTCTACCTGCCCATGACTCGAGCTCGTCAATTAAATTGATTGCTACTCTAAGTCAGTTGACCAAAATTATTCCCTTGATTTGTCTGGCTAACGTCTCTCTCTACAGCATAGCATCTATCCAATAAGTCTATGAAGGTAGTACTCTTATGCCCCACTACAAGAGACCTGATCTGCGGCCTAAGTCCATGCTCAAACTTCCTAATGCAGAAGGTCTCATCAGCTATCATGCTCGGCACAAATCTTCCAAGTTCAGTAAATGTCCTATCGTAGGCATCGATTGTCATGTTCCCTTGTTCTAACTTCAAAAATTCAGTAATCTTACCCTCACGAACACTCTACAGATAATATTTATCATTAAAGGTTCTTACAAATTCTGCCCAAGTCCAAACATGTTTTGGGTTTGCTGCAATTGTAGTATCGTTGACTTGACTCCACCAGTGGTCTGCGGCGTCTTCCAATTTGTAAGTTGCTAGTCTCACCTTACTAGCATCGGGGCACTGCATTATCCCAAATATTTTTTCTAAGTGCTTAATCCACCTTTGTTCCTCCATAACATCGCCAGTTCCATTGAAATTTCTAGGATGATTCTTTCTAAACTCATCCACATCCAATCTAGGCATGGGTGCTCTCGGTGCATTGATTGCCCTCGTAATAGCATTTGCTAACCTATCACCTTATCTCTAAAAATTGGTCATCTGAAATCAATCCCATTCCTACATTCGTTTCAACCTCCACAAATTCAGATCGCAAAACTGCTCTAATACCAACTGTGACGTCCCCAATTTCACACACCGGATCAATGCGCTCACTTGGAGACATCACACTACATCACATATCATAATCTTAAATTAATCAATAAAGATCCGCATATAACGCAACGGAAAAAATAACTAACTATTAGAAGTGCACGCATAAATTTTCTTTTTATATCATCATCATGAGAACAATACTGAATTATGAGATAACAACCTATCATACCATATTGTATACTTACTCCTTAAATTAAATAAAACTGAAATTAAGCATAATCCATCATTATCATGAACTTGTTCATAAAAATAAATCTATCTTAAGATCTTTCCTAATGCATGAAGAAAAACCTATAAACTAAACTTCAAATCCTTCTTCGCTCAAATATGGATTTCCATCAACCATTGACGCATCTATTTTATACTCTCCATGTATAGCTGTACTCCCTGGAATCCCAAACAATGGGTTAGTTTACCAAGTAAACTGGTATGGACCACATATGATGAGGCTAATAGAAAAGGTCCATAACTCAAATCATCTCATAAAATCAAACAATAATAGAAATATGATATGTGACATAAAAAATAAGTAAAGCAATAGAATGAAACTGAAACATAACATTAAATCTAAATAAACATTATGGCTTGGGTCTCTACCCTAATTTCATTTGTGGTTATTTTTAATTGTGCATTTAATGCTCATGAATCGGCATACATAATGGACATGGTTCTCTTTCTTAATCATTATCCTAATCTTCTCTGATCCTTCGATTAGTATCTACGTTAACCTTCACATAACTTCTCTTCAGTTAAGTAGTAAGCTTAAAATTAAAGACCTTCTCAATCCCTTTAGTCTTATCATTAATGCATGGATGCATAACTTTAATTACTTGTCATTCTTATTCATGCTAATTCCTCTAGCATAAGCCCAAAGGAATCCTATCATAATCATAGAAATATTTTATTTTCACATGTCATGTCGTAAACGTATCTTTTCACTTTTATGGATGCCATGAATGTATATGCATAGAAAAACTTGAAATCAATCGATCATGCAATAGCTCTTTCACTTGTTTAGACTTAACACATCATAAATATGTAATCTCTATCGATTCCTACTTGTTTCATGTTGTGTAAATCAAACATCCTAGCTTGCATGGATTCTAAGCAATAAAACAATGATGAACATAAATAAACGTTTAAGCATGATGATTAAATGTAGACAATATTTGAATAAAAATTCATTGCTTGCATTTTAGAAAAATTCTGAAATTTCTAACAAATTCTGGATTACGAGCAGTTACGGATTACGGATTCCAAAGCAGTTCGGATTACGGGTGATTCTTGATTCTAAGCAGATTATGGATTACGGGCAGATTTTGGATTACGGATTCCAAAGCGACACGGATTTTTGCAGATTTTTCGTGATCAATCACAAACCCCAGTGTACCATCGAAAACCCGCGATTAAGCATAAAAATTTATCAATCTAATATAAAGAATATTCATTAAATGAAATAAACTCTAATTTCTATTTTATTTTGTGTTATCTACGTTTCCGATTAATCTCAACACCTTTTTACTTCAGGTATGATCTAATTTCTATTCATTAAATGAAAGAAATATCCACACCTTGTTACTTCAGGTAAGATCTAATTTCGATGACGAAATTTTCAATGAGGGAAGAATGTAACGACTGAGATTTTTCGTTATTTAATCCTTAATTATTTGCTAGATTTGTAATTATGAATAGTTTGATTAATTAATTGTTACGCATAAATATAATGCGTACTTTATTTTATATTGACTCATGATAATTAATTAATCTAATTAATATACCCTAAAAGCCCTTAAATATGTGTTAGTAATAATTGGGGTGCGTTTAGTAATGTTTAATGGACTTTTAAAATATATTAGTAAATTAACTAAAGACCCAATAAATAATTAAAGACCCATTAAGTAACTAAAGACCCATTAAGTAATAAAAGACCCAATAACTAATTAAAGGCCCATTAAGTAATTAAAAACTCATTAAGTAATTGAAGGCCCATAGAATCACTTAAGACCCATGTAGGAAATTCTAAATAGAATTAGATCTTAAATAGGAAACTTTAAAATATTCTAAATAGAGTTAAATATTAAATGGGAAACCTTAAAGCATTCTAAATAAAATTAGATCTTAAATAGGAAACTTTAAAGTATTCTAAATAGAGTTAGATATTAAATAGGAAACCTTAAAGCATATTAAATAGAATTAAAAATAAAATAGGAAATCATAAAGTATTATAAATATAGAGATTAAATTATAGAATTTTATATAATTCTTATTACCTAATAACCTTAGAGAGAGAAAGAGAATAAATTCTAGAGAAGGAGGAGAATTAGAGGAAGAACCCTAGAGTTTTTAGTTTGAAGGCTTAGAAGAACGCAAGAGGAGTCTACTACGCGACCGGTTTTCGAATTAGTGCTTCGAATTGGATCAAGGGAGAGAAGTTACATAAATATTTTACGCGAAGACTAAAAGTATGGAAAAATCATTTTGAGATTAATCGGAAACGTAGATAACACAAAATAAAATAGAAATTAGAGTTTATTTCATTTAATGAATATCCTTCATATTAGATTGATAAATTTTTATGCTTAATCGCGGGTTTTCGATGGTACACGGGGTTTTGTGATTGATCACGAAAATCTGTGCAGAATCCAGAAGCTGTTTGGAATCCAGAATCTGTCCAGAATCCAGAATCTGTTTAGAATCAAGAATCTGTCCAGAATCCAGAATCTGTTTGGAATCCAGAATCTGTCCAGAATCCAGAATCTGTTCAGAATCCAGAATCTGTTTGGAATCCAGAATCCAGAATTTGTTAGGAATTTCAGAATTTGTCTAGGATGCAAGCAATGAATTTTTATTCAAATATTGTCTACATTTAATCATCATGCTTAAACGTTTATTTATGCTCATAATTGTTTTATTGCTTAGAATTCATGCAAGTTAGGATGTTTGATTTACACAACATGAAACAAGTAGGAATCGATAGAGATTGCATATTTATGATGTGTTAAGCCTAAACAAGTGAAAGAGCTATTGCATGATCGATTGATTTCAAGTTTTTCTATGCATGTACATTCATGGCATTCATAAAAGTGAAAAGATACGTTTACTACATGACACGTGAAAATAAAATATTTCTATGATTATGATAGAATTCCTTTGGACTTATGCTAAAGGAATTAACATGAATAAGAATGACAAGTAATAAAAGTTATGCATCCATGCATTAATGATAAGACTGCAGGGATTGAGGTCTTTAATTTTAAGCTTACTACTTAACTGAAGAGAAGTTATGTGAAGGTTAACGTAGATACTAATCGAAGGATCAGAGAAGATTAGGATAATGATTAAGAAAGAGATAACCATGTCCATTATGTATGCCGATTCATGAGCATTAAATGCATAATTAAAAATAGCCACACATGAAATTAGGGTAGAGACCCAAGCCATAATGTTTATTTAGATTTAATGCTATGTTTCAGTTTAATTCTATTGCTTTACTTATTTTTTATGTCACATGTTATATTTCTGTTATTGTTTGATTTTATGAGATGATTTAAGTTATGGACCTTTTCTATTAGCCTCATCATGCCTGGTCCATACCAGTTTACTTGGTAAAAATAGGAAACTTTAAAGTATCCCAAATAGAGTTAGATATTAAATAGGAAACCTTAAAACATTCTAAATAGAATTAGATCTTAAATATGAAACTTTAAAGTATTCTAAATAGAGTTAGATATTAAATAGGAAACCTTAAAGCATTCTAAATAGAATTAAAAATAAAATAGGAAATCATAAAGTATTATAAATATAGAGATTAAATTACAGAATTTTATATAACTCTTATTATCTAATAACCTTAGAGAGAGAAAGAGAGAAAATTCTAGAGGAGGAGGAGAATTAGAGGAAGAACCCTAGAATTTTTGGTTTGAAGGCTTAGAAGAACACAAGAGGAGCTTACGACGTGACCAGTTTTCGGATTAGTGCTTCAGATTGGATCAAGGGGGAGAAGTTACATAAATATTTTACGCGAAGACTAGAGGTATGGAAAAATCATGTTAAGATTAATCGGAAACGTAGATAACACAAAATAAAATAGAAATTAGAGTTTATTTTATTTAATGAATATCCTTCATATTAGATTGATAAATTTTTATGCTTAATCGCGGGTTTTCGATGGTATACGGGGTTTTGTGATTGATCACAAAAATCTGTGCAAAATCCAAAATCTGTTTAGAATCCAGAATCTGTTTGGAATCCAGAATCTATCCAGAATCCAGAATTTGTTAGGAATTTCAGAACTTGTCTAGGATGCAAGCAATGAATTTTTATTCAAATATTGTCTACATTTAATCATCATGCTTAAACGTTTATTTATGTTCATCATTGTTTTATTGTTTAGAATCCATGCAAGCTAAGATGTTTGATTTACACAACATGAAACAAGTAGGAATCGATAGAGATTACATATTTATGATGTGTTAAGCCTAAACAAGTGAAAGAGCTATTGCATGATCGATTGATTTCAAGTTTTCCATGCATGTACATTCATGACATTCATAAAAGTGAAAAGATACGTTTACGACATGACACGTGAAAATAAAATATTTCTATGATTATGATAGAATTCCTTTAGGCTTATGCTAGAGGAATTAACATGAATAAGAATGACAAGTAATAAAAGTTATGCATCTATGTATTAATGATAAGACTGAAGGGATGGAGAAGGTCTTTAATTTTAAGCTTACTACTTAACTGAAGAGAAGTTATGTGAAGGTTAACGTAGATATTAATCGAAGGATCAGAGAAGATTAGGATAATGATTAAGAAAGAGATAACCATGTCCATTATGTATGCCGATTCATGAGCATTAAATGCACAATTAAAAATAACCACACATGAAATTAGGATAGAAACCTAAGCCATAATGTTTATTTAGATTTAATGCTATGTTTCAGTTTCATTCTATTGCTTTACTTATTTTTTATATCACATGTCATATTTCTATTATTGTTTGATTTTATGAGATGATTTGAGTTATGGACCTTTTCTATTAGCCTCATCATGTCTGGTTCATACCAGTTTACTTGATAAACTGACCCATTGTTTGGGATTCCATGGAGTACAGCTATACATGGAGAGTATAAAATAGATGCGTCAATGATTGATGGAAATCCAGATTTGAGCGAAGAAGGATTTGAAGTTTAGTTTATAGGTTTTTTCTTCATGCATTAGGAAAGATCTTAAGATGTTTATTTCAGATTTATTTTTATGAAAGTTCATATTAATGATGGATTATGCTTAATTTCAGTTTCATTTAATTTAAGGAGTAAGTATACAATATGGTATAATAGGTTGTTATCTCATAATTCAGTATTGTTCTCATGATGATGATATAAAAAGAAAATTTATGCGTGCACTTCTAATAGTTAGTTATTTTTTCCGTTGCGTTATATGCAGATCTTTATTGATTAATTTAAGATGTGATGTAGTGTGATGTCTCCAAGCGAGCGCATTGATCCGGTGTGTGAAATTGGGGACGTCACACTACACTACCACACATACTTACTAGATCAATAGAATAATATTAATATTAAAATCATTGGATACTAAAATATTGATTGATATTTCACTCTCTTTTTTGCAAACACGTATAATTGAAATTCGAATAACATCATTAAAAAAACAATAAAAATTAGAAATAAGTGGAGAAATAGGACTCGCAAAGCTGACCCAAAATAGATAAGGCTGTGATAATGATATTTATTTAAAGCTTTTGAATATATAACAAAAATTCGAATAATATCATTAAAAAATTAACAAAAAAATTCTTCCTTTATAAAAAAAATTTAAAAATAGGAAAAAGGAGAAAAATAATGTAAAAATATATAAGAATGAATAAATAAAAACAAAAAAGGGCTCAGCATGGTGAGGCTATAGCATAAAAACCATAGGCGCCATGCCCTCGTCACTACATCATAACAACCTTGGTATGAGCATGAGCACCATAACCTATAAGGGGAGCAATAGCAACAAGCGTGGCCCTAAAATCACAACGCACACATGACGCTCTAAAGTGATTTGAAGGCCACATTTTGGGATCTGTGCCACATGGAATAAAAAAATTAACCGTCTGATGGCACACCCATGGTCTCAAGATCCATTGAGTGGAAAATAGGAGTGAAAAACAACTACCATTGTCTGATTTAACGCGGTCAACGGTTTTCTGCGTAGGCCTAAATGGAGGTACCCTACTAAATAATTTTGTAAAAGATATTTAGCATTTTTCCCTGCATAGACCTAATACAAAAGTAAGAAGTTTGGCAATTGATGCGATAAGCCATACTTAGGCCCTGCAGTCATTGTAGGACAGTTCTCAGGTGTGCAGAATTCTGTGAGAGTTCCATAGAGAAGATTCACCTGGTTGAAGAAATCCACGGCTGAAAATCAAAAAATCCAACAACCTTGATTCAGCTTCAGGTGCAGTATCAAAATATTGGGGAAATTTCTTACAGCAAAAATGGAAAAAGAAGGAGACAAGTAGAAAGAAAAAGAAAAGCGCTTCTCCTACTTAACGTGGCAACTTTAACAACCTACTGTTTCAATTGCTAAGGAGTTCATAGAAAGTAAAAGAAATGTGAACAAAGAATTTAATTCCTGTTACTGGCAGCACTTTAGCTAGTTGCAAGTTGAAAGTATAGTGGCAAAATACGATTTTTTTTTTTTTTAAATACGTGTATAATATGCGTTTCTTTGCCACATACTAAACTCGTATAATACCCGTAATTTAGAATAAATGCGTATTTTCGTATAATACGCATTTCCCATATTTTACCAATTTTTTTTTTTATTTTAAAGCTGCTTTAAACTTTTTTTTAACAAAAATACAGTAAAACTTAAAAGCATGGACCCTGTGAGCCTTGAAATACAGGAAACCGTGAGTGGTAAAATGAAACCCAACTAAGACACTAAACCACCCTTTCTAATTTCTAAAATCGTTTTACGTTTTCCAATATTTTAATCTATCTCATTTTTTTCCCGACTTTATCCTTTTTTTCCTGTTTTTTCTTCTTCCATGTTTTACAGATTTTTTAGCTTCCATTTCCCCCCCCCCCCCCTCCCCTTTTTTGGGCACTTTGTCGTATTTTCCTGATTTTTTTCGCTTGCCATATTAAACCCTCATGCATATTTTGTCAGTATACTTGAAAAAGGAAAATAGCAAATTTAAGCATACAAAGCCCAATATGAACTATTATGTTTAATACAACAGTTTATCTTTATAGGTAAGTTGGGATTGAACTTGAGGCCTCCAGGTTGCAATACTGTCAACTTTCCAGTTAAGCTGCAGGCCCAACCCCAATGTTTAAGACAATAGTTGACATATATATCAAAATACCGGATTTCCGTATCGGCCAATACATTCAGCGACACATTTAATCTATCGGTCTGGTACAAATATAGATATATCCGTTCTGAAGCCATGGATGTCCGTCACTTAAATTTTATATGAAATTATCGTCCGATACATTGCTCATATCGGACGATAATTTACCTATTTTTTGGGGTACTGGATAAATACTGTATTTATCGTATCAGGCACCCCTGAAACCGATATGTATCGGTTTCGTCCGAAATTTTGACCCATGATAGGAAGCTACAACTTGCACACGAGATTTGTGCCGTGGTGCATGGGTTAAAAAGAAAGACTAGGTATTTGTTGGACTTGTGCCACATGGAACTCCATCAAAGCCATCTAATTTGAAGGCCATGATGTAAAGATCTTTAATGCCAAAGATTGGCACGAAACACAATCTCTACCATCTGATTAAACACAGTTAAAGCCTATCATCAGATTTAATGGTTGACTGTGTTAAATCAGATGATTGAGATTCTGTTTCGTGCCAATCATTGGCATAAAGCATCTTTACATCATGGCCTTTAAATCAGACGGCTTAGATGGTGTTCCACGTGGCACAGGTCCCAAAATATCGAGTCTTCCTTTTTAACCCATGCGCCACGGTACAAATCTTGTGTGCAAGTTGTAGCTCCCGTTGATATATCCTTGAGAATTAAGACAGAATATTACTATTGACAGCGAGCCACTCATTCGCATCCTCCCCCGGTGGAAGTCTTACTGCTTCCCTCAGGTTCCCACTACCTAGAGTGGCATCAATGTGCTTTCGAAGCTGTGCACCCTGCATATGATGAGAATCAAACAGAGATATTAGTCCTACGCAGAAATTATAAAATCCATAAATTGAATTTTATGTTGTAAGCAATTTTGCAATAGGAGGAAAAAAGGGAAAAAACAAGAGAATTGCTCTATCATATTTCCAAGCCATGTGTTTCTCGCTGAGAGCACTTTGATAACGGAACAATTGAAGGCACTAATATGACAATCACGTAAACTATCAGATCAAATGCCAAGGATGAAAGCATAATAAAGTTCTGAACTCCATAAAAGGGTAGGTACAAGCTAAAGTATTAGCACTGAAGTAATGATCAAGATCGGGTTGCATACAAAACCAGGAGATTTGTCAGTTGTCACTAAATAATCAGGATTCATAGCTCCCTACCACCATGGTTCAAAATCTCGTCTGAAACCAGTACGTACCGGACGATACGTTATCGGTTTCGGAGGTCAACGGTATGATACTTTGAATGTATCGAACTGGTGCATTACATATATTATAGGTATGAATCGGACGATACATACCAATGAAGACAATCGAGGAAAGAGAAAGAGGCTCTTTCATGTTACCCCCCTTAATCCCCATCAGGGGGAAGGATGTTACTCTTCTTTTATCTCTATCAGTTCAGTTACAGTTGGGGTATCTACTATTAATATAAGAAGTTATGGATCTTTCTTTTCCCTAAAAAGGGCTACCAGAACCCGATACGTATCGGACGATAGGTATCAGTTTTGGAGTTGAACTATACGTACTGGAAAACTGGTATTTTAAACCATGCCCACAACTCCTGCATGTGTAAAAAAAAAGTGAAGGAAAGACGCAGAAAGTGACATCATTAACCCACAATCTAGCTGCGCTCAAAAAAGTTATATCAATGGAACTTTTAGGTTATGTTTCGATATGGGGAAAGGAAAAGAAATGGGAAGAAAGGAAGCTGAACTCCGCCCATTTTCCACGTTTGGATAAAACTTAGGCATCAGAAAACGGGCCCGTTTTCGGTGCCTGGGGAAATGATAAAATCCTACTTTTTAGGTAGGATTTTGTCATTTACGTGGCCTACCCTACTCACTCCCCCTCCCCCCTAATATGTTGGGATTGGTTCAACCAAACATCTCTCTCTCCTAATCTCATCTGAACATGTTGGGATTTATTCTACGAACCTCTCTCTCCCAATCTCGTCAAACATGTTGGGACCAACCTCTCTCTCTCTCTCTCTCTCTCTCACACCTTGTTGGAGAAGATAATATGTTTTTGGTTTGGTGTGTGTCATGTACACCAACGATTGTGCTCCCATTCTATTTTCCATGTGTTATTGCACAATCCAACCACCAAAAAAAGAGTATTCCTATTGATTTCGAAAGGGCTGGAATTCATGGGATCTTTAAATCCATTTCCACCCTCTTCCTCGAAAACATCCAAACAGAGCTCATGGAAAATGCTCATTTCATGCTTCAATAATTCACGCTGATAACACCAATTATCCTAATATAGCTCTGTGCCTTATATATGTTCAGTTTCTTCATACTAAAGCATAGGTTCCACCTAAGCACCTCCTTAAAGCCCCAAGATCGAAGACTTACAACCTTAATCTAACATCGAGTGAGGCCAGCTATAGCCATGGCGATATTTTTTACTTCCTAACAGTGTTAAGAATTAGTTACATTATGATGAAAGTGACAAGGAGGCTACTAAGATAGAAGAGACGAAATATTGTGAGATGAGTTGTATGCTGCAGAAGAGAAACAACGAAGCAGCAATAAGGTCATGTTGGAATTTTGTGAAATGAAATGGAGAAAAGAGTCATGTTGGATTTCGTTGGGAGAAAATGTGTAGACAATAGTAATTTATAATAAAAATTCAGGCAAGAATCCAAGAGACGGAAGTCATATATCATGTTTGATGCTAAAAACAAGGGATAATGGCTCCTGACCGACATTTAAACACCAAATGTTCATCGTTAAATTAGATATTTTGATCTCACACCATTGAATTGTGGTTTACTATTATGACATGTGGCGAACATTTATGATCAATCTAAATTGCTCAGGTGACAATCCATCATTAGAAAATGTTTTAGCCAAAGAATCATACCCATAAGTAGATGTGAACCATCCGATTGGCAAACTTTAATATCAGCCAGTAAAACTAAGCACAATGATTGATAGTAGACTGCACAGATCGGATGGTTCAAAATTCTCAAAAAATGTGATTTTTGGGACCATTGCCTTTCAATCTATGATCTATCACTTTGCAGTGTGGATTACCCACATCTTAAACCATTGATGGTATAGGATCATTTAAACACCAATTTGGTGCTTAAATGACGGTCAGGAGAGTTGGTCCCAACAAACAATAAATTTTTTTTCTCTCAACCTAATTATTAAATTGTAGATTTGAATTAGTTCCCTTTAAGAAAAACAAAGAATAATGAACAAAAAAGCAATCCGCACAAGATCCACACTCATTGGAATCTTTGTACTTCCACCACTGGCCACTCTGTCAATTTTGAATATTCTTGTTTTCTGTGGCACAAGTAGTCTCTCCCTCGAGTTCGAAGGTGGAGTATTATTCACTTGCTGGCACTCAAGCCGATACAATTTGGCTACGCAATCTATTACGAGATAGTGGTATCTATCTCTCTACACCAGTTGCCCTCTATGTTCACAGCCTCTGTGCCACTGATATGGTGGCCAATCGTTTGGTTCATGTTAATTAATTTTATTATTATTTTCTTGTATATGCACCAAGAGTATTACAATCTTATAGCCTATTTTGACCCTTGTAATCACAGTCTACAAGGCTCTCATAAAGACATAAATGAATTAAAATTTATCAATCTCCCATTGATGCAGGGCATTTACCGAGGCTGAAATGGTCCAGAAATTGCCCACTTAATGGGCTGAATATGAGGCTTAAACAAGGCAAAACAAGAGGGGGTGTAATAAGTTCTGAGATGGATTTCAAACAAAGACTCAAAGAGCCTTTGTGCAACTGTCATTCGGCCTAATTTTTGGGGCATGTGATCAAATAACTGATCGACGTGAGAGATTATCTTTGAAAACCCAAACTCAGGATTCTCAGGTATGCGTGATGCAGGAAATTGCACACTAACCCTAAAATAGCGTAAATCCAGCACGATAGGATTAGGGTTTCGATATTTGGAATAAAGTAAAAATAAAAATAAAGAAATAAGGAAGAAGAAATAGAAAATTACTGAAATTTCACCAGCAAAAATATTGGCCTCACACCAAACCCTGAACTCGGGGAAAAGGAAAATTCTCAACGAAATCTCAAAGATAGCACAAAGTAATCAAATTTTCATTAATTCATCATAAACTTTTCATAAACTGTTTTCTTAAAAGAGACTACAATATATTTATAAAGTAAAGAAACCATAAGAATACTACAAAAATTAAAACTCCTAATCAACCATTAAAATTTTTTAATCTAACGGTCACAATTAATTTCATCACTAATCCCATTTTTTTATTATGTGACCAATTTTGAAGGTTCAAAGGATGTACGATTGACGCGAAATTAGTCTTATTTGAAAGCTTATAAAAGTAGCTTTCCAACAAGATAAGAATCACGCAATTCCAACATGTATCGAAGGACTTGTGATCACTTTTTCGATGGTTGCGCTAAAAGTGACGAAATTAACAGTCACATATCACATATATGTGCCTGACCCCTAAATAATTCAAATACAGAAACTAATCCTAAAACAAATTACTTATTAAAAGAATCCTAATGAAAAATGAAACTAAACCTAGATAAAATCGCCTAAAGTAACGTGCACAAGGTTCAACTCATCTTTAATGGGCCTTTTAAAAATCTTCGAGAGTCCACTTTCGCTTTCGATGTCTCATTTTTATCCGGCCACGATCTCGACGTGTAGGCTTCTATTCCGCATCATTTCCCCCTTCTTTAAAAAGTTTACCTCGAACTTTCATCAAAGTTATCCTTATGTGGAGAAGTCAATAGCAATATTGTGCGAATCATAATCGGATGCTACTTGGAAGAATAAACCGGATTTAACTCGGGCGAGATCCAATTCGACTTTATTATGTTGATCTGAATTTGCATCGACACACGAGCAATACGATCCTGGGACCTGTGGGCCATGGGATCAATAGGCTTTATCATGGATACTTGTTCTTCGACAATCTCGGGTTCGGTAGGACTTATTACGAAAACTTGCTCTTCAACGGCTTCTGGATCAGTACGGATATTAACCGTAAGAGAGTTTTCATCAACTGGTATGGATCTTCGACCGGTTTCGATGCTATCACGGGTTAGAGTAGAGGATTAATAACAACTTTAGGTGAGATGGATTCGGCTAGGGTAACAACAGTTACGGGTTTGGTTTCCTGAACGGGCTCTGGGCTGTGAACTGTTACGGGATCTGCAACCGGCATAGATTTTACACCGATAATGGAATTTGTAACGGGTGTAGGCGTTAGGACAGGTTTTTTTTTTTTTTTATATCGATAGGCGTTATGACAGTTATGGAGTGAACAACGGTTATAAGCTGAAAATGGATGGTTGGTGAAGGGGTTGGGTTGACGGGCAAGAAATCTTTAAGCATAAATCTCAAAGATTCAAGTGTAATAGTCCCACATCGGATAGGGAAAAGTCCTTACCCTGCGCTATATGTGATTGTGAACGTTATATGTCATGACGCGTTTTGGGTGAGAACGGTGAAACGTAACGCCAATGCCAGAAACAAAATCGGGGCGGGGACCTAAGCCCAAAACCGGAAAATATTGTGGCATGTGGGTCTGGGTCGTCACATCAAGCCTCGCCGATATGATTTCTTCTTGTAATTTGTGAAGAAAATCCCTAAGAAATTGTCGAACGAAACTTTCGCTTAACGCATCCGCCATTCGACGTGAAATTTTTAACTCAGAATTTCAACAATAAACGGGCGATTTTCTAAAACTGATACCAAATTGATGCAGGAAAATCGCATGCTAACCCTAAAATAGTGCAAATCTCGCACGATAGGATTAGAGTTTCAATATTCGGAATAAAGTAAAAATAAAGAAATAAGAAAGAAGATATAAAAAATCATTGAAATTTCACCAACGAAAATATTGGCCTCACACCAAACCCTAAATTCGATGAAGATGAAAATTCTCAACGAACTCTCAAAGATAGCACAAAGTAATCAAATTTTCATTAGTTCATCATAAAATTTTCATAAACTGTTTTGTCAAAAGATATTACAATGTTAAACTTTTCTAATCTAATGGACACAATTAATTTCACCACTAATCCCATTTTTTATTATGTGACCAATTTTGAAGGGTCAAACGATGTCCGATTGGCGCGAAATTAGTCTTGTTTGAAAGCTTATCAAAGTAGCTTTCCAACAATATAAGAATTACGCAATTCCGACATGTATTGAAGGACTTATGATCATTTTTTCGATTATTGCGCTGAAAGTGATGAAATTAATAGTCACATATCATATATATCTGCCTAACCCCTAAATAATTCAAATAAAAAAAACTAATCCTAAAACAAACTACTTATTAAAAGAATCCTAATGAAAAAGGAAACTATACCTAGATAAAATCGCCTAAAATAACGTGCACACGAGGCTTCAACTCATCTTTAATGGGCCTTTTAATAACCTATTCGCAGGTTCACTTTCTCTTTCGATGTCTCATCTTTATCCGGCCACAATCTCGACGTGTAGGCTTCGATTCCGCATCAATACGCTATCTTACTTTGGGTTCAATAATTAGGGTACTATAAAAAAGAACTTAATCGTAGACTTTCTTTCTATATTGGTTATGTAGAATCCTAGTTAAATTAAGACTATAGTTAGGAGATTTAGTAAGTTTCTTTTTAAGATAAAATAGGACTCTAGTGGTTTTATATGTGGCTGGTTTATTTCTGTAAAAGATAGATGAGATTTATATTTTAATAATAAAAATGAGAGTATATAAAAAGAGGGGAAAATGATCTTTGTTTTCTGATTGAACTCGAGACTTTTAAGCAAGGTGTTAAACTTGGTATCAAGCATCGGTCCATCTTGGACCGATACGGATAAGCTATCGCCGATTCCACATTGGTCGATATTTTTTTATTTGAAACAAATGTAGAAAAATATAAAAAAATTGGCCGTATCGGTCAGTATCGGCCGATATCGAGAAAACATCGGTGTTACCTTAGCACTTCTACTTTTGGGATTTTTGCCATGCCGACACTTGGCACACGTGCCAAAACTTGGACTCTCCTCAAATAGCACGAAACTTCTATATATATATATATATATGGAAATACCACAAAATACCATCAAAATGCTCATCGTTTTGACAACGATAAATGAACTTCATTTAACGACAAAATCGTATAAAGTTTATGACGCGAGACGGTAACCTTAAAATGCGTGAATATGATTTTGATGCAATTTTGCCGAAATTAAATAAATTAATTCAAAGTTTAATCGCAAAATTATCACGATACCTTTGGGTTCTGAGAATTCAAATAAGTAGATCACACGGGATTCGGTTAGGGTCCAGTCCGATGCGCAAGTACCGTTAAATTTGAGGCGGGGTCAGGCCTAGAGAAAAAACTTTAGCTTTTCCAGGCTTGGGCGCTCTTCTTCGATCCGATGTAGATTCACGGGCTCTTACTAGGGTTGCGGAATTGGTTTTGTAATAGGCTTATGGTTTGGTTTAGGTTTATGGTTTAGAAAAAAGGGCTTTAGCTCTGATTGATTTAGGGTTTCAAAAAAAAGGTTTTGGGTTTTGGGATCAAGAAATCAATAGATTGGGGTTTAGAAAAGCAAGCAGAGATCAATAAATAGCAAATATAATGAAAGATCAAGAAAACAGATGACCAAAGATAAACAAGAAGATATATGGGAATCACTCCCTTGGCTCACACCAAACTCATCACGGGAAGAAGAATATTCAAGCAATAATGCATTCAAAATATTCAAAAACTAATTAAATTGTCTTTACAAGCTTCCTTATATAGGCTACCAATAATTCATTCGAAATAAAAAAGTACTAATAACAATAAAAAACTAAAAAGGCAATTTCCGTAAAAATTAAAATTTCTGTCGCGACGCTCACGGACGTTCGTGACCTACGGACAGTGGGGGGTCAAAATCACGAACGTCCGTCACTGTTCACAATCACTGTTCATAATATATATATATTTTCTTCTTCTCCCTTGAAGCTGCGATACTCAAACTCCCTCTTCACTTCTTTCGACGCCGGTAAAAGTGATGTGGTCCAAAACCAATGTCTACGTACTCGGCGTCCTCATCAATTCCCCTGAACCAAAAAGGTTTCATCACCGATGAAACACGCTTGTGGTAAATGTCGATCAAGTCGAGGTTCAATCGGCGAACTTCATTCTCGTGGACTCAAGTATTTTCGAACTCCGGTTTGCCGACCCATGTAAACAAATACTTATGGAATCCCCCATCATATGTGGAGACAACATGATCATTAATTATATCCTCTCTCATCTATTCTGTGTCTGCTCGGGGAAGGGAGAGGTATGGGCTGCAAGGTTGGGTTGGGGCTATGAGGTGGCTGGAATGGGTTTTCAGGAGGTAGGGTGAAACCCAAATAAGGAACCAAGTTCTCCACATTGAACGTTAAACTAACTCCCGTACCTGGAGGAAGCTCAAACACGCATGCATTAGGACCACCCTTAGCCAAAATTCTAAAAGGTCTAGCGCCTCGGGATTGGAGCTTCTTTGTAGATCCCAATGAGAACCGCTCAGGCCTAATCCGGACCATCACATAATCACCCACGTGATATTCTTTAAAATGTTTGTGAGTATCTACAGATAATTTATAATGATTGTTGCTTGAATTAATCTTCTGTTTAATTTCAACATGCAAGTTATGTATGTGTTGTGCAAATGCATCAGTAGACTCTGACACTCTATGGAATGCAGATATGGGGATCAAATCTAGTGGGGTCCTAGGCCTATGACCATGTACTACCTCAAAAGGGCTCATGCCTATGGACCTATTGACAGAATTATTATAAACAAACTCAGTTGTGGGCAAAATGATATCTCAGGTCCTAACATGATCACCGACAAGACTACGAAGGAGATTCCCAAGGCTCCTATTGGTGCTTTTAGTTTGGCCATCCGTTTGAGGGTGATAAGCCGTCGAGAATTGAAGCAGTGTGCCCATCATGTGTCAAAGTGTCTTCCAAAAATAGCTAGTGAATTTGACATCCCTATCAGACACAATGGTTTTGGGCAACCCATGAAGACGTACTACCTTCGCGAAGAACAACTTAGCAATGTGAGATGCATCGGAGGTCTTAGAACATGGTATAAAGTGGGTCATCTTGGAAAATCGGTCCACTACAACAAAGATGGAATCGTGCTTCCTCGGAGTTTTAGGAAGTCCAAACACGAAGTCCATTGAGAGGTCTTGCCATGGTGTGTGTGGCATGGGTAACGGGGCGTACAAGCGGGTATTTTGTTTTGTTTGTTTTGACACTTGGCAAGTACGACAATGTTTCACGACCCGGGCGACATCTCTCATTAGGTTAGGCCAAAAGAACCTATCATCTACGAGCGCAACAGTTTTATTACGCCCGAAATGTTCGACCATCCCTCCAGCATGTAACTCCCAAATAAGAAAGTCACGTAACAAAGTGTGAGGGATGCAAAGACGATTGCCTCTAAACAAGTACCCATCTTGGATGGTGTACACAAAGCGTGTGTTGGTCAGGTCACTAAGGAGAGCGGTGTACTCTACCCCAAAATTTGGGCACTCGGGGTACTCTTCCTTTAATCGTTTGAACCCGACGACCTCGGTGCTCATAGAGTGCAAAGTCGTCACCCGATGATTAAGCGCATCAGCAGCCATGTTTTCAGCACTAGCCTTGTCGTTTAACACGAATATGAATCTTTGAAGGTACTCGACCCACTTCGCGTGCCTTGGGTTCAACTTTTTCTGTGAAGTAAGAAAGCGCAAGGCTTCATGGTCAGAGAATAACACAAATTCTTGCGGCCTAAGGTAATGCTTCAAATACCAAAGAGATTGGAGGACCGCGTAGAACTCCTTATCATAGGTGGAGTATTTTTGCTTCGCCTCATTAAGTTTTTCACTAAAATAGGCCACTGGGTGACTCTCTTGGCTAAGCACTCCTCCTATGCCCACACCCGATGCGTCGCATGTGACTTCAAAGATTTTGGAAAAGTCTGATAATCGCATGACGGGTGCACTATTCATCCGTTGTTTGATCTTAGCAAAGACTTTCGTTGCCGCTTTGCCCCATTTAAAGTCCCCTTTTTCATGCAATCAGTAATTGGGGCCATGATGGTACTAAAGCTTTTGATGAAGTGACGATAGAAAGTGGCAAAATCATGGAAGCTGCGGACATCGTGTATGTTCTTAGGCTCAGGCCACTCTACAATGGCTTTAACTTTTTCGGGGCCGTGACCATTCCATCGGCCGAGATAATAAATCCTAAGAAGACAACAGAATGTTACATAAAGGTGCACTTCTTGAGATTTCCAAACTACTTCTCGCCCTTGAGGGTTTCACAAACCAACCTAAGGTGGTTCAAGTGCTGATCCTTGTCATGACTATAGATCAGGATGTCATCGAAATAAACAAGGAATTTGCCTAGAAACGGCCTCAACACTTGGGTCATGAATCTCATGAAAGTACTCGGGGAGTTAGAAAGCCCAAAAGACATGACCGTCCACTCATAAAGACCATCCTTAGTCTTAAAGCCGGTTTTTCACTCATCACCAGGGTGGATTCGGACTTGATGGCAGCCACTCTTAAGGTCTATCTTTGAAAATATAGTGACACTAACCATCATATCGAGCATGTCATCGAGCCTTGGTATGGGAAACCGATACTTAACCATAATCTTATTGATTGCACGGCTATCCACACACATGCGCCATGTACTATCTTTCTTAGAAGTGAGTAGGGTAGGTACAGCACACGAACTCATGCTCTCTTGGATGAACCCCTTCTGAAGGAGCTCATTGACTTGCCGAGTCAACTTGGTGTGCTCAACCGGATTCAACCTGTAGTGGGGCAGGTTTGGTAAGGTAGATCCTGGAACCAAGTCTATTGCGTGTTGGATATCACGCAGGGGAGGGAGTTTGTTTGGTAAGTCTTCAGGGAAGACATACGTAAACTCTTTCAGGATTGACTCAACCTCCTTGGGACACTCGTTCACTGACTCAGGAGTACTCTCAACGGTGACAACTACGTACATCACACTCTCATCTAACGATGCTTTCTCGAATTCAGAAGAGCTCACAATATTAATGGATTTAGAAGACTCGCCCTTCTCGATTTTGTTGGTCGATAGCGTTTTGGGAGGCAAAGGGTGTAAAGTAATCTTCTTGCCCTTATGTATGAACGTGCATATGTATGATCGACCATAAAGAGACGTTCATGTCATAGAGCAAAGGCCTTCCCAAAATGATATGGCCCACATCCATCGGCACTACATCACACCATAAGCTGTCCGAAGAACCTAATTGAATCAGTGCACGACACCTTTTCGACACGGGAATGGATGACGAATCAACCCATACGACCTCATAAGGTTTCTGGTGGGCTTCAGGTGTAAGCCCAAAGCGGCGTACGACATGAGTTAATACTACGTTAGTGCAACTACCGCTATCCACGATGACCTTACAACTCTTTTCACCAAATTTGGCAAAGGTGTGGAAGATGTTCTCCCTTCGCCAGTCATCATTTTCATCCCGTTGAGGCTGTGCAAAGGCACACCTCACAACCAAAGCATAGCCAATAGCATCACCCTCCTCATCACTGGATGTGCTGTTCGACTCAAACACTTCTTCAACCACTATATCTCCTTCATCTTCCTCTCTCTCGATGAGGAGATTCCTTTGGGGGGCAATATGCCCCATCCCATGACATTTATAACCCTTTACTGAAGAGCTGCCCCTTGAGGATTCTCCAATTACACCTTTTCTCCTTTCAAACCTCGTATTGGTAAGGACAGGTTGTGTAGGCTTGGGAGGAGGATTAAATCGTCCTTCACTGGAGCGTTGACCACTAAATTGTGGCTCGGTTCTCTTCACCACCGAGGTCTTCAAATATCGTTCAAGATCTTGCACAACGGCATAACATCTTTCAAGAGTTTCCATGGGGGTTGAGAAATCAATTCTTTTTGCAAATCAAATCGCAATCCGGTGCGGAATCTAGAGAGAGTGATTTCAGGGTCTTCCGATACTTTGGCCCTCATCATGAATTCTTCGTATTTGGCAATGTAATTGGTCACGGGCATACCACCTTGACGTAAACTTTGTCATTGCTCAAGGAGGCGTTGGTGGTATGATAAAGGAGCATACTTCTTAGTAAGTCGTTTCTTCATGTCTTCCCTACGGGTAATGGGAGGACAACCCGCATTCACCCTAATGTGCTCGACATTGAGCTAGAAAAGTCGAGTTTGACCAACCAATTTCAATTTAGCGAGTCTGACACAACAGTCGTCATTCATGTTATACCAATTAAAGTGTTGGTCCATGTTGGAAAGCCAATCGAGGAAGACTGTAAGGTCCATTCTTCCATCGAAAGTCGGAATCTCAACTCTGACGTTCTTAAGGAGTTGCACTTCGAGGTCATAGTCATCTCTATGAGGATTCGTACGATTCTGATTCCGATTACCTTGGCGGCCATGGTGCCCTTGGTGTTGATCCTCAAGTTCACCAATCGCTTCTAGTTGGTTGATTCGATCACGCAATCTATCATTAACAACTCCTAGGGATGTTTGGGCTTGCTCTATGGAATTCAGACGTACATTAATCGCACCCAACTCTTCTCGCATACCGTTAAGGGCATTGAGAATCGCACTTGAGTCTATGGTGATCACAGATTCCTAATAGGGTTCTAATGTGGAATGCAATATGGACTCACAAAAGAAAAAAAAAAATACAATAAAATAAATATGACAAGCAAAGATACTCTAACCTAGAAACCTAGGTCTCTGATACCAAAACTGACGCGGGACGGTAACCCTAAAATGCGTGAATATGATTTTGATGCAATTTTGCCGAAATTAAATAAATTAACTCAAGTTTAATTGCAAAATTATCACGATACCTTTGGGTTCTGAGAATTCAAATAAGTAGATCACACAAGATTCGGCTAGGGTTCAGTCCGATGCGCAAGTACTGTTAGATTTGAGGCGGGATCGGACCTAGAGATAGAACTCTAGCTTTTCCAGGCTTGGGCGTTCGTCTTCGATCCGATGTAGATTCACGGGCTCTCACTAGGGTTGCGGAATTGATTTTGTAATAGGCTTATGGTTTGATTTAGGTTTATGGTTTAGAAAATAGGGCTTTGGCTCTGATTGATTTAAGGTTTCAAAAAAAAGGTTTAGGGTTTTAGGATCAAGAATCAATAGATTGGGATTTAAAAAAGCAAGCAGAGATCAATAAATAACAAATATAATGAAAGATCAAGAAAATAGATGACAAAAGATAAGCAAGAAGATATATGGGAATCACTCCCTTAGCCTCACACTAAACCCATTTAGGGAAGAAGAATATTCAAGCAATAATGCATTCAAAATATTCAAAAACTAATTAAATTGTCTTTACAAGCCTCCTTATATAGGCTACCAATAATTAATTCGAAATAAAAGAATCCTAATAACAATAAAAGACTAAAAAAGCAATTTCCGCAAAAATTAAAATTCCCGTCACGATGCTCACGAACGTCCGTAGTGCCCCACGGACGTCCGTGACCTACAAATAGTGGAGGGTCAAAATCACGGACGTCTGTCACTATTCATGGACGGCCGACACTGTTCATCACGGACATCCGTCACTGTTCACAATCAGTGTTCATAATTATTTTTTTTCTTCCCTTGAAACTGGGGTACTCGGGCTCCCTCTTCAGTTCTTTCAACGCCGGTAAAAGCGATGTGGTCCAAAACCAATATCCACGTACTCGGCGTCCTCGTCGGTTTAGTAACTACTAAATAAAAGGTTTGGATCATTGAAAACGATTTCCATGATATACTCTTAATTGACTCTCGAACATTTCCCTTCAATATTGTCTCTATAAATGTTCTATTTATTTAATTTATTTTTCTGAAGGCCGTGCCGCCGTATTAGAATCTTTAGAAATTAGCGTGCCAAACATCTATTGGCACATTGACACTTGGCACCCGTGATATGTGTCTAGGTAACACCGAGTATCTAGGTAACACTGAGTATCGGCCTATCGGAGTGTTATTGGTATCGGTTCACGGAGAAATTGATACATATCACCGATATGTATCGGTATTGGCCGACATTTGATACCATGCTTTTCAGACTCTATTATCTATTGTGATTGCTGCTGAAAAAGGTGTTATGTATTATTTTCTCGGCCTAAATACTTGTCTATATAGCAGTTTATATTCAGTTATCACAGAGATATCGATGATTGTTTGGACTGTGTTTTCACACAGTTTCCTGGGTTGCTTACCGATTATTGTCGCTGCTGTTATACTACGTTTTTACACAAATTCAAAATTTAAGTGCTGGTTCTATTAATGCTGAATGTTCTTATTAGGCCTGTCAAATTCAATTAACGACAGTAATATCCAAGGGCTTTTTTACTGTATTTTGACACAGTACTGACAGATTAAAGAAATTTTTATATTTTTTATATTTGTGGGCTGTAGTCTACATCACAATCACAAAAGTCTGACTTTTTAAAACAATCAGAAAAGGTCGGTGACTTGCAATCATCCCAATTACATTGCCGACTAATCGGCTGAGTCCGATGTTTGTGATGTTGTCTGATTTTTTTATATTTTTTTCACTTGTACTCGAAGGGGAAAAAAAAAACTTTTAGAGCTATCGCCCTCTCTGCTGCCTGCCCGTCTCAGAGCTCACAGCTCTTCTTTTTGCCTATTCGTACTACTTTGTTCATTAAAATTTTATTTTTAACTTGACCGATTTTTTCCGACTTAGACTGTTGCCGATTTATTGTTGACTCCCGACTTTGCGACTATGGTTTACATTGCTCATTCCTCATGCCCTTTTACAGAATCAACCTCTAAGACTCGGTACTTTAACAAGAAAAGAAGGTGTAGAAGCATGTAAAATAATATTCATTGAGAAGTTCAAGCAAAATATATAGGTTAGTGCTCATCCATTTAGGACTAAAGAGAGAAGGCAAATATCTAAATGTAGTTAGTCTTAGAGAATATACCTTACTCCCAGACGGAGCACTCTTTTTTGGGCGAAATGTCCTCTGGTTCCTGTTTAAGATCAATCTATTGTAAGGTAGAATATTTTAGGGCAGAGGTAGAGATGCATTAAAAAAAAAAAAAAAAAAAATTTGAGATGCAGTAAAAAAATTATTAAAAACTTTACATCTGTAAACTTTAAAGACATTTCACACGAAAAATTAAAGCAAAAAAAGTCATATAGTAAACTACTAAAGCATAGTAATCAGGAAAATTTTGCAAAAAGAATGCATTTCTTAACAAAATATAGCAGCTTATGTACCTCACATTTTTTATAATTATAGGGACCATGATGGTTCTTGGTGAGTATTAGGGAAAATTTTGGGCGGCAAAAGGTTGGAGATTGTACAAATATGATACACATAAAGTGGTTATATATAAATCTATCCCCATATCTATATATTTAAAAATGTCATTGTTAGTGGGTACGCTCAAAAACTTAGAAAATAACAAGTAGAAAGATGATCTGGACTTGCTTCAAGGTAATATTTTCCACCACAACGGAATGGGTTTCCAGCATATTCAATTCCAGGATACAACAAAAAACGATAATAACCCAATTGCTGCACCACAATTTGAACTATTGGGTGTAATCTACCCATATTCAGATGAACAGATTTTGTTCGCAGTTATCCCTCAACCAATTTGATTTTAAGTGTAGCAATCCATCCCGAGGCCCAAAATTTATAGATCATAAAATATCTTTTCACAGGGGTTGTAACCTTGGTTCTTATAATCAGGAGCCCTAATCAATTTTGATCAAACAGTTATAAGATCCAATGGTTGATAATAAAGGATCATGCGTTCTGGTCATACCCTTGGGTGCCCTAGCACCAGCCAACAGTCATATTTGTTAAACAATCAAAAGATCATTTGAAAATGCCTGTTTAAATCAATGTGTCTTTTGGAAAGGACACAACAATGAAATTTTACAAAGACATGCTAGAGAACGGCTTACACCATGGGGCCAATTTACTTGACGTTGGGTGTCCTTTCTCTACAAATCCAGAGAGTAGCTCTTTCGGACGTTACCATGCTTTGGCGTCTAAAATTCAAGATATTAAGAAATTAAAGATAAAATTACCACCTTGTTTGGTAATTTTAATTTTAAGATATTAAAATGATTCCATATGATGCCAGCTTATTTACTTTTTATCAATTCACCAACCATTTATTAAAAGGGTAGCTTCAATGTTTTAAATAGCGTTAGAAGCGTAAGCCTTTCGTCTCAAGGCGTACCATTGAGGCGTAATGCTCTTGAGGCGTACTTGAGGGGTAGTGGGGCATAATGAAGCGCAGTAAGGCGTATGTGAAGCGCGCTGAGGCTTAAGCCTCACAGGATTTTTTGTTTTTTCACTACTTTATCATCATATTTCTTACAAATTTACCTTTTTTACAAGTTTACCCTTTTAAAGGATTATTAAGGGATGAAATAGAGTAGGATTACCTATGTTAATAATTATAGTATTATTTTTTGAGTTGTCAGTTGTGAGTTATGAGTCATGACTTCAGATTTATATACAACAAAGATTTGCAATCTTGCATATGTTTTGATTTTGAACTCTTCTTTTGTCAGGGGTAAATGATTGTGCACTCATACCTCTCATTGTATTTGTACCTTGAATATTGATTAGTTTATGATTAAAAAATGTTCATTATTTTTTCTTACATATTTTCTATTTTATTTATCATTGTTTATGAATTTTCTTTATATCTTTCAAATTTATTATATCATACCTCTCATTGTTTAAGACTTACACCTCACGCCTTGAGGCTTACTGATGGGGACATCATATTTAAAGAATCACCTGTGATTTATCAGAGGCGAAAGAAACGTCACGATGACGGACATCCGTGAAGTTTCAGTTAGTTATTGGCAGTTACTGTTAGCTACTGGCGGTTACAGTTAGTTATTTATTTTCAAATTTCGACTATGTTTGTAAGTTGCCTATAAAAGGCTTTATAAGGACTATTTTTATTTAATTAATGATTATAAACTTTGTTATGCAAATTGAAAACGAGATGTTTTCTCTCGAGAGTGTGATTCTCTAAAAATAGAAGAGTGATTCTTCTATACGCGTGTGGTTGGTGCGAAGCCAATCATTCAATCTTCATATCCACTTTTATCTTACTTGAATGCGTAAGTATTTGATTCTTGTTTTCTTTCATTCTACTTACAATCCTATTTGAATTCTAATTGCCTAGAATCTCATTTCTTTGTTAAATCTGCTCATTTTCGACAGAACCCCTTTGAAAGTTTGTTCGAATTCCTAAACTGTTGGAGATCTAGATGTTCGCCAAAGAACCCTAGTCTTCTAGATCCAGAAAAGAAATGTGCAGTGAAAATAACACTAGTTTGGGCTATTGCAAATCATGTAAGTGGAAATCTTTTCATTTTCCGTGTTAATTTGTTAAGATAATTTCAATTATTTTTTTATTAATCTTCAATTAATCTCAGCCCATCTAAATTGCATTGTGTTAGTACCTGCATTAGATTTGGTAAGAGACAATCAGTTTAGGTAATTTTAGCATTCATATAGATTTCATATTTCAGCATTCATATAGATTCCAGATTTCATATTCCAATATTCATATAGGTAACTTCAGCATTCATGTAATTTCAACATTCATATAGATCCCAGATTTCAGCATTCATACAGATTCCAGTTTTCATTGTTAATATCTTGCATCATTATGGAGTCGATAGGTTCGAAGTCCTTATTATCTTGCATCATTATGGAGTCGATAGGTTCGAAGTCCTTATTATCTTGCATCATTATGCATCTCTCTCCCTATTCCATTACCTCCACCTACCAGTCCACCTCATGAGATAATTGAGGATGTTTTAGATGATCAAATTGTGTCAACAAATCAAAGGGGATTTCAAAGGTACCTTATCAAATGGCAAAATATACCAGATTTAGAGAATACATGGATCACAAAAGGCGAATTCAAAGTATTGATCCTGATCTTTGCGACCAGTATCACAATCAACATTTATCGGGGATGAATGCTTCCAACTCGGGGAGAATTGATAGGGACATCAGATTTAAAGAGCCACCTGTAATTTATCAAAGGTGAAAGAAACGTCACGATGACGGACATCCGTGAAGTTTCAGTTAGTTACTGGCGGTTACAGTTAGTTATTTATTTTCAAATTTCGAATATGTTTGTAAGATGCATATAAAAGGCTTTATGAGGACTATTTTTATTTAATTAATGATTATAAACTTTGCTATGCAAATTGAAAACGAGATGCTTTCTTTTGAAAGTGTGATTCCCTCAAAATAGAAGAGTGATTCTTCTATATGCACGTGGTTGGTGCGAAGCCGATCATTCAATCTCCATATTCACTTTTATCTTACTTGAAGGCGTAAGTACTTGATTCTTGTTTTCTTTCATTCTACCAATAATCTTATATGAAATTTAAATGCCTAAAATCTCATTTCTCTTTGTTAAATCCGCTCATTTTCGAAAGAACTCCTTTGTAAGTTTGTTCGAATTTCTAAACTGTTGGAGATCTAGATGTTCGCCAAAGAACCCTAGTCTTCTAGATCCAGAAAGGAAATGTACAACAATAGTACCACTAGTTTGGGCTATTGCAAATCATGTAATTGGAAATCTTTTCATTTTCCGTGTTAACTTGTTAAGACAATTTATATTTCAATTATTTTTTTATTAATCTTCAATTAATCTTAGCCCATCTAAATCGCATTGTGTTAGTATTACGCCTCGCTTCATGGGAGGGTTGAGTGCTACGCCTTCGCCTTTAAAAACATTGGGTAGCTTCATTAACACCCACCAAATCTTGGAGGGTACCTATGCCAAAAAAACAATGATTGCTTTAACCAGACGATGGAGAACGTTTTTCACCCAATCCTCCACACAGAGAATCTTGAGATCATGAGAATATCATCAAACAGTTCGTCTTTTATTTCACGTGGCATACATCCCAAAAAATGATAAGACAGTCAGCTAGATGTAAAAATGCATTTCTTCATAGTGATCTCACTGAAAATATTTATTTGGATCCTCCACCCAGTTTCCTGCTTCAGGAGGAGACCGGGAAAGTATGTAAACTTAGAAAGTTCACATATGATTTGAAGCAGTTGCCTAGTGCATGATTTCAATGCTTCATTGATGTTGTTATTGGTATGAAACTACGAAGATGCTACTTAGAGCATACATTTTTTTATCATTCTACCCCACAGATACGTGGGGTCAAACAAGCTTACCGGTTTATGTTGGTGATATAGTGATTACTGGAAATAATTCCTCATTTATCTCTCATGTAAAAGAGGAGTTTGGTCGGTGGTTGAAAGTCAGGCTTAGGCGGCCTGAAATACTTTCTTGGCCTAAAGATTGTCAAATTGAAGAAAGGGATTTTATTTGTCAAAGGAAATATGCTCTAGATTTACTACGTAATATAGGTATGCTTGGGTACAAGCCGACTTCCACCCCTACGGATTATAAGCACTCTCAACTTGAGAGTAAGAGGGAGTTGATATCTGACCCTAGAGAGTATCACTGTCTGGTGGATCGATTGATTTATACTATACTAACGGGGTCAAATCTTGCTTTTGACGTGAGCTTTGTCAGCTAATTTATGCATGCACCTCGTGCTCCCCACTTAGTTGTCGTTCATCAAAATCTTGGATACACAAAGTCCGACCCTAGTCATGGACTTGTGTATCATTCTCATGATCATCTTCGTAGATTTGAATACATTGATGTTGATTGGGCGAGATCTGTTACTGACCATCGTTCTACTTCTGGGAAAAGTAAGAAACAACCTGTGGTGTTCAAGTACAATGCTGAGGTTGAATATAGTGTGATCATGGAGCTTGTGAGTTATTATGGTTTTGCTCCCTAATTTCTTATGTTGAATTTCTAGAGAGTTCTCTCATGCCTATTAATTGTGATAATGCGGCTGAAAAGAAGATTGTGTCAGATTGTGTGCTACATGAACGCACAAAGCATATAAAAGTTGACATTGCTTTGTGAAGGAAAAGTCGGAATCACATCTTGGAACCTGTTGATGTGTCGTCTTCACAAAAACTCGTTGATATTTTCACCAAGGTAGTAGGGCCTGCACTTCTTTATGATATATCGGTCAAGCTGGGATGTATGATGTTTATTGATGCAAGACGGACACACAAAAACCCTAAAAAAGTGTTTCAATCTGGAACGAGATATTTAGGGTTTCGATTCCACGATTGATGCACGATAATCATGGAATAAGTTAAAGTAAAACAAGATGAGAAAAGAAAACAAATAAAAATTATGGGCCTCGCACCCTTGAACTCACTCTAAACCCATATGGGGGAACAAGAAGAATCACTCAAGTTGAAAGAAGCTCTCTCTCAAACATAAATTCTCATTCAATAATAATCATCTTTTTCTGTTCTTTTATAATAAAATTTTCATTACAACTATTTATATCGCTAAAAATAAAAATCTTAAACTTAAACCCTGCTTTTATTGGATTAAAATACCCTTTATTAAATATACGAAATTAACCCCCAAAAACCCTAAAAAGGAAACTTTGCGTGCATCACGAACTTTAAATACGGTCGACCTGGGCTTGACTCACGGTCGACCGTGTTCATCATTGCGGTTGGTCGTGAAATTCCCCACGGTCAACCGTGAATTGGAGAGTCTCTGTTATTCTCAAAAACCAAGTAGAGTCCCATCACGGCTTCTTAAACCATTCTTTAACAGGTCTTCAAACACCCATTTGCGAGTCCACTTCTTCGTCAGTTTCTTCTCTTGATTGGGCCACAACTCTAATGCTAAGGCTTCGATTCCGCATCGTTTATGCTCCAGCTTGAGGGGAAGTATTGGTAGTATAGACAACATGTTATATTGTTATGTAGTGTGAGTGTGGAGAACTATTGGGTGTGCATGTATTAATTTTTCAAAGTAATATAAACGTTAGTGAGGGACTCCTAACCAAGGATCAAAATATCGGATTACGTTTCGGTTTCGGTCATGACCGAAACCGAAATTTTGGCCGAAGTTTTGAATTTCAGCCGAAATCTTCCCCTTAGTACATTTGAGAACCGAAATTTAGGTTCTCGATTTCGGTAGGGAGCGAAACGTTTCAGCCGAAATTTTGATCCATGCCCCTAACTCATTAAGCCTTCACATCATTCTCTCTAGCAATATCAGTCACCGCATTAACTCTAAGGATTCACCTATATCTATCATAGTAACACTCCTTACAGATTCTCTCTATACACGAGTATACCACCTAGCAATACCCCTCACCGCATTAAATCTAAGGATTTAACTTATGTGGTCATCATCTCGGTACCTAATTTCAAACAAAAAAATCAACTCTATGAATCTTTTGAAGTTCTATCAAACTCTCTTTGATTAAAAATCACGTCTACTCATCTCATGAGACAATGGAAGTGTAGCAGGTATGCAGCATCACTTCGTAACCTTATTACACAATTGTCAAAAAGCAGTTCACAGTAGATAGCCAATTCCCTTTTCTACGGTTTGATGACAATGGAATAGTGGATCATGTCTTCTATTTTCATTTCCTCGGGGATCATTCAAAACTTTGTTTCTAGTCCCAACTCAGATTTTGCTTGTTCATGGAGACTCCATAGGAGTAAATGACTATTCCTTTCCTCCTCAAAAAACTGTTCATACCAAGGTTAAAAAGCAATCCATATCTATATATTTCTTTGATTCCCCGGGAAAGAAAATTCAATTTATAACTGTTTTCGATGTAGATATATTAACATGGCATCAGGTAGCAAATCTTTCCATACTGATGCATGGGATATTTTTCCAACATTATTGTAGACTTCAAATGGCGATCTTTCTAGTTTTGTGTTTCCTGCATTCGCTTCATATCTGGGTAAAATTATTATAATAAATTTCGTAAAATGAGACAGTTCTCGCATTCCATGGTTTGGCAACCATGCTTCAAGCTCTTCTTAACCTTTAATTTTTCTATTTTAGAAAGTTTGAAGAAAAAAATCCTGAAATCACCACAAAAACTCTACCAAACAATCTTGAACTCACCAAGGAACAGCAGATCTCGAATCTTAACTCACAAACACCCACCAAATCTCTCCAACTCATCACAATAAAACGCTAGAACTTGTAAATTTGAAAATCCACCCCACAAAACAAATAAATAAACATCCATGAAGCTACTGAAAAACTACTCAAATCAAATTCCATTTTTCCCCCAAAAAACAAACTTTAATACAAGAAAAAATCCTGATCGAATAGAGAGAGAAAAAGAAAGAGCTCTGAAACGCAAATCAAAGTTAGAAAACGACAAAATTAACTAATTCGGCATCAAATAATCATCCAATGGAAAAAGTAAAACAGAGAAACCTTCTAATAGTAATGGATGCAATAATTACCAAAAAAAAAAAAAAAAGATTTAGCTATCAAGAAGATACAATTATTTAATTTAAATAGAAAAGATTTAAAAATAAAAAAAGAATTAAAGATTGGAAGCAGACCTTCCTAGACCGAAGAGACTCATGGCGAGGAGGAAGGAGGCGTGATCTGGTAGAGCTGCCCGTTCTCCTCAGTGCTGACTACTGAGTCAAAAGTCTCCAATTTAAACGGCCGGCGCATATTCGGGCAGCCAACTCGGAGCTGCCCGTCCCGGCCATTATTCACGGGCAGCTTTTAATTAATTATTATAAGTGAAAGCATCCACAAAATTCCCCACACTCACCTGGGTAGAAGATGCCCTCCCCCTCCTTACGGCTTCAAAGAGAGCCGAGCTAGCTCGACAACTCTCCTCTGCCTAAAAATGAGAGCTTTTATTCTCTTAGGCTCCGCTCGAGGGCTAGACCTAGAAGAGCTTTTTATTTATAGCTCGATTGAAGTGGAGCCGATCTAGAGTTGAGCTTGAAAAGCTGGTCTTACACGGCTTGATTAATATTATAAAAAAATTTTATATATAATAAAATATAATATATAATTTTGATTTTTCTTTTACTTTTTTTCCCTTATAATAAGATTTATCTAATTATTATTTTATAATGGATAAATATGTAATAAATATATAATTCTTAAAATTGTCTATTAAAGTTTGCTCTCTCTCTCTTTCTCCAACTATTAAAGTTTTTTCTTACTTTGACTTGTCTCAGTGAATAACAACTAGCATGATAATTGATCAACCAATTAATACCTACGACCAATACTTATGCTCTTAATTAATATTTAGCACATTAAATTTAAACACAATTTTTTCTTATCGAACCCGTAAATCCGCAAGAACTACGGGATAAAAAGATATTAGGGCTTTCATTTTTTTTAATTCTTTTAAAGGTTTCATCTATTGAAAGAAAGATAATGTCTAAAGCAACATTAAGAAAAATAATTTATAATAAAATTTATTTAGCTCGAAGCTCACTTGACTCGAGCTCGATAGAGCTGAGCTAGAGCTCTGACTTTTCAGGCTCGAATTGCCTAGAGCTTAGTTCCAGCTCGGCTCGTATTAGGTAGAACCGAGCTAGAGTTGACCCAAGCTCGGGCTCAACCCTGCTCAATTGCAGCCCTACCCCTCATGGCCTCATCACACAAAGTATACCTATGAAATTACCGAAATAGCTCCGATTGTGATGAAAATCACAAAATTGCATGTGGTTTAAAATCGGCATCATATACCTCTTCTGAGGTTGTCAATGGGCCAGAGCAAGTTCGGGCGGTTCCTGATAGAAATTCGGACCTAGTCCAGCCCAAGTATTTTCAGGCTCAGGGTTCTCATTCGCGAGAAATCTTATAAATAATTTATATTGTGGACATATTAATAATGTAGACTCATCATCATGGTCGGCTCACTAGTCTTTTCCATTTGATTCTTTTTGTTAAGTTTTAAACTATTCAGTTGTGTATGACATAGTTCTTTGTTAGCCCCTGTCACAGTAGAATTCACCTATTTTAGTTGGTTCTCATTTTTTTTTCTAATTCCCTAAAAAAAAGACTTTATCTACTCTAATAGCAACTTTTTTGCTCTTTATCAACTCTTTATCAAAATAAATAAAATTTGCTTAACAGGGAATGAGTAGAGAAGATGGAAGAATTGCTAAACATATAAATTTTGCATCAAATTTTGCTATGCAACGAATTATTAATGAGAAGGGTTACTTTCTATAGCAGGTAGCTTTCTAGCGTAGCTCTTGAATCCGGCCTTTCTCATTTTTCACACCTTCCCTTTTAAGTTTTGGTTTGCTTCTGCTCTGCTTTCATTCGCTAGCTTTAGGGGATTTTGAATAAATCTGCTTTCATTCGCTAGCTTTAGTTTCTGGCGACACGCACTTACTATATGTCAACCAAGCCTCTTATTAAAGAGAACTACTCGTCACGCATATCATAGTCACTAAGTTTTGGAATAAATCGACTTGGAAAAAATTTAACAAAACTTCAAAAAAAAAAAAAAAAAAATATATATATATATATATATATATATATATATATATATATATATATAAATATATAAAAATATATATAAAAAAATCACTAAGCATGAGTGATTTTTAGTCTATTTTAGCTCAATACATGATCTACATCTTGATTACTAGAATACTCAAAACCATATGCCACATAGCCTATTAAGCGGATAATCAGAAAATTATAAACGATAGACATATTTTGATAAATAATTTTATAGACAGCTTATATGGCGTGACGTGATTGGCTGTAGTGCTCGAGTCCCACTATGTATGCAGCCATCCCACTATGTATGCAGCCAAGTGATGTCGTGCCACATAAGTTACCTGCAAAATTATCTATCAAAATTTGTCCAATGTATAACACTATCCGCATATAATCATACAAGTCCATATGAAAATGTGGTCATATATTATTATTATTTATTTATTTATTTTTATTTTTAATAACTTAGGAAGTTAGGATAATCTCAAGCTTATGCTTGGTAATCACAATTTTTTATCATACGAAATGAACTACACATCAGATTTCACCTCAGGCTAGTATTTTGGACTAAGTCTTTTTGAGGAGCGAAATCGAAGCCCAAAATTTCAGATTTTTTGTATGGGATCCAAAATTTTGGATTTCGGTTTCGATTTTGGTCATGCCACAAACCGAAATTTAACCCTTTTTTTTTATTCCTGGTTTAAATGTGTCAGAGAAAAGAAGAATCAAGAAAGAAATCTTAGTAGGTTTTAAGAACAGGTGTTTACTATCATATGGTAATATCTAACACATCAATAGATCATTAGGTGGCTCTCTGGCGCTAACGATCCGCGGTCATAACTCATAAGTCAAATAACCTTTTGACTGAATTTCATTCATATAGAAGAAAATTAAAAATAAAAACAAAATTTTCTCATGTTATGCACGATGGCACACTTGTCACTCCCACATAACTCTATTTTGAAATATATATTTCACAAGACTTGAAAGTCTTTATGAAAATATTTAAAAAATTAATCAAAATAATTTGCATTTCAGCAGCATGATATAATAGCATTTGTAAAAGAGGCCCCGGACTATGGCCCTGGGTGTTAGAGAGATCTCTACACCCATCATAATTTGGACATCATGGGGCGCCTATCACGAGGATTGAGTGTCACGGCAATTTAGCTAGGCAAGGTCAATCAGATCCCATTCAATAAAAAATTTATTTTTATAACTTTTCCATCGTTAAAAATATGGTCAAAGTTAAAAAAATTCAATGCACTAAAGTTTTGGTGCGTTACTTTATCTTTGACCCATCAAATGGAGGGGAAAAAAGTTATTTTAAAAAAAATCACATGTCCCACGATTGATCAACCCAAAACGAAATGAGATTTGTTTTGGGTTAATCATGTCACGTGGCATGTGATCTAGCCTGGCGTATTCTCCTCAACGCCTTTGTAAAATCCCTCAAATCATAATTGACATAATACTCAATGGTATGATTCAAAATATCGGCAGATAATTGAAATTATTGATTGATATGTACCGATTTTGGTTAAGCCTGAAAAATTTCGGCCAAAATGTACCAATCTTCAAATTATTGGCCGATAATTTGAAGACAATTTAAAATGCCAATTTTTTCAAAAAAAAAAAAAAGGAATTTAACTGAAATCCTCAAATTATCAGCCATATTTTTATCATTCAATGGATGATAAGTTGACGTCTCAAATCTTCTCAAAAATGCAACAGTACCAAGGTATGAGGTTCTATTAACGCTCGATCCATCTGTTGCAAAAGTAAGAGATTCCTTTTGATAATTTCATTTGATGTATGTATAAGAGACTCACGTGTAGGCATGGAGTGCACCATGCTACTACGCAACGAGAGAAAACACCATGCTACTCTAGGTGTGCATTGTTAGATTTGATGCCACTTGCTAGCTCTGATATCAATTGTTAGGAATTCTACCCACACTACGAACCCTTTATCGCGATGAATACAGAAAAATAAAAAGATTCAGGCAAAAATTAATCACACGTACAATATAAAGATTTACGTAGTTCACCCAATCGAGGATTACGTCTACGGGAGTATATGCACTAATTTTATGAATGTTTACAACACACACACTCTCTTCTCTCTAGTGCAAACTCAATCAAGATCTAACACGATCTTTAACAATAAATCTGTTGTTAAACCAAGGACGCAGTCCTTCAAATAATAGAGGAGATCTGCCGAAATATATTCACGATTCCGACACAAGAACAGCTTCAATCGGATCTTCAATTCTCAAACTATTTTTCAATACTTTTTCTCTCAAAGTATTCTCACATGAAACTTTCACCAAACTCTCTCTGGATCCCTGGAGGAACTTTCTGCAAATAGGCACCAAACCCCTTTTGGAAACATGACTCACAAATCCCTTAAAACTTGCAAATATTCAAAACACTTCCAAATAAGCTCCAAATCATATTATGGAATATTTGGCTAAAGCAATCTCACCAAATTAAAACCTGCGGATCTGAAATCGCCCATAAGTCAATTGATTGACTTCTCAAACTCAATCGATTGATTTTACCAACTCAATCGATTGACACATGTGATTGGGATTAAACTTTATTCAATAATCTCCACCAAGGTTTCATCCGCAACCACGTCACCGCCCTAACGGGTATCAACATCTTTGACAAGTGTTAATCAAGTTTAGGCAATGCCCAAACTTCTTCTGTGTAGCCGATTTAATCAACATGTTCACTGCATTCTCTTACATAAGTACAAGTGTTAACGGGACCATATCCTTAAATTTTCTAGGACGTTTCTTCATCCTCTCTGACCTTCTTAAGGTAGCTTGAGCCGGTACCTGGGACTGCAAGCCTTGAGAAATTGTTCCATCATGCTCTATCTCAGAGTCTTCATTATCTTTCTTATCTTACTCATATCTTTTAAAATCAACTTGTACCTGAGGTTCAACAGATGACTGAGGTTTATCTTCCGCCTTTTTCATCGAAAACTCATCTTCATTGAAAGTAACATCTCTTTCAACTATCACTTTGTGAGACTGTGTATCCCACAAACGATAACCCTTGACTCTTTCGTCATAGCCAATCAAGACACACTTTTTGGATTTTAGATCCAACTTGGATCGTTCACTTCCCTGAAGTAATGCATAAGCCGCATATCCAAACACCCTCAAGTGAGAATAACTCCCCGTGTCTTCCATACCAAACCTCATCTGTAGTTCTCAAGTTCAATACCGCTAAAGGCGATCGGTTGACCAAGTAACATGCCGTGTTCACTGCCTCTGCCCAGAACCCATGACTCCAGTCGAAATGGTTCAACATACACCGCATTTTTTCTAATAGTGTTCTGTTCATCCTCTCTGCTACACCATTTTGCTGATAATTTTCAGAAACTGTTAAGTGCCTAACAATCCATTCATTTTCACAGTAACCCTGAACTCTGATGACAAGTATTCCCCCCTATTATCTGATCTGAGAATCTTCACCTTTCTATCTGTCTGTTTTTCAACCATACTCTGCCACTGCCTGAATTTCTGAAACACATCTGATTTATTTTTAATCGGATGTACCCAAACTTTTTTGGAGTAGTCATTTATAAATGACACAAAGTAGTTGGCTCCACCTACTGAGGTGACTTTAGCCAGTCCCCATACATCTGAATATATGTAATCAATCAGCCCCATTCGAAGTATATTTTTCAGTGGAGAAACTGACTTTCTTCTGTTTCCCGAAGATACAATCTTCATAAAAATTCAGTTTACAAGTTTGAATTTCAGAAATCGCCTTATTCTTTATAAGCTCTGTCAGCCCACGTTCACTCATGTGACTAAGCCTCTTGTGCCATAAATTTGAGAATTTATTGGAATCTCTTGTACCCGTAACACCACTATCACTGATTGTGTTGCCTACTAAAGTATATAGATTCTCCATCATTTTACCTTTCATCAAGATCATAGCACCAAGTACAACTTTTAGTTTATCAGATTCTAGGATGATTCGATATCCTATCTCATCTAATGCCCCCAACGAGATCAGATTTTTCTTCAGATCAGACACATGCATAATCTCAGTAAGAGTGCGAACACATCCATCAAATATCTTGATTTTGATCGAACCGATACCCACTGCTTCATATATACTGTCATTCCCCATCAAAATCGTCCCACCATTGGCTATCTTATACTGGTCAAACCAATCCCTGTACGGACACATGTGATACGATGTCCCTAAATCTAGGATCCATCTACCATCAAACTAACTGGAGCTTAACAATGCATACAATAGGTCTTCACCGGAATCTGACTTAACAACACTACCCTGTTGCGAAGTTCCTTCATCACCCTTATTATTATTCAATCCCTGTTTACAATATTTATGAATATGTCCAAATTGCTTACAGAAGTAATAGATAATATCTTTTCTGTCACCCATAGATTTGGACTTGTTGTTTCCTCTCGTTGATTTATTATCCCCTCTAGATTTGTCACTTTTGTGATCATGGTTTCGACCCCTTTCGCTTAAGAGACTAATCCCTTAAGAGTTAGATTCAGATTATTTTCTCAATTCGTCGAAAATAAGTACATCAATCACTTCTTCGACGATAATAATATCTTTATCATAAATTAATATGGTAACAAGGTGCTCATAAGATGGTGGCGATGAGGTGAGTAAGAGAAATGCTAGATCTTCTTCAGATTTCACCTAAATGCTCAATAGTTCACTAACTATTTTATTAAACAAATTCAAATAGTCATGAATACGCATACCAGCCTTCATACGAAGGGTGTAGAGTTGCTTTTTCATGAAGAGTCTGTTGGACAACGACTTTGTTATATAGAGATATTCCATCTTCTTTCACAGATCCACGGTCGTCTTCTCGTGAAGAATGTTGTACAGAACTTCATTGGACAAGCAAAATTGAATAATGCTTACGGCTCTCTTATCAATAGAGTTCTACTCTTTATCGGACATCTCTGCCTTCTTCCTTATCTCTTTTCTAAGTAGGACATCATCAATGCCTTATTGGACAAGGAGATCTGTGACCTTAACTTGCCACAAAGCGAAGTTATTATTCTCAGAAAACTTCTCTACCTCAAATCGTGCATTTGAGACCTTTATCGCCATTGTAGCATAAACCTCGCTTTGATACCAATTGTTAGATCTGATACCACTTGTTAGCTCTGATACCAATTGTTAAATCTGATACCACTTGTTAGCTCTAATAGCAATTGTTAAGAATTCTACCCACACTACGAACTCCCTATCGCGATGAATGCGAAAAAATAACAAGATTCAGGCAAAAATTAATCATATGCACAACACAAAGATTTACGTGGTTCACCCAATCGAGGGCTATTTCCACGGAAGTATATGCACTAATTTTTTGAATGTTTATAACACACACATACTCTCTTCTCTCTAGTGCAAACTCAATCAAGATCTAACACGATCTTTAACAATAAATCCGTTGTTAAACTAATGACGTAGTTCTTCAAATAATAGAGAAGAGATCCGTCGGAATATAATCACGATTTTGAGACAAGAGCGGCTTCAATCGAATCTTCAATCCCCAAGCTATTCTTCAATATTTTTTCTCTCATAGTATTCTCACAGTTTTCTCACATGAAACTTTGACCAAGCTCTCTCTTGATCCCTAGAGGAACTTTCTGCAAATAGGCACCAAACGCCTTTTGGAAATATGACTCACAAATCTCCTAAAACTTACAAGTATTCAAAACACTTCTAAATAAACTCCAAACCATATTATGGAATATTTGGCTAAAGCTCTCACCAAATTCAAACCTGCGGATCTGAAATCGCCCAAAAGTCAATCGATTGACTTCTCAAACTCAATCAATTGATTTTCCCAACTCAATCGATTGACACATGTGGTTGGAATTAAACCTTATTCAACATGCACTTCTTATTTTGAAAGTCTTACCCAACTAAGTGTAAGTACCTATTTGTCACGCTCTACGACGAAAATCGTGTAGATTTCCTTTAGGTTATGTGTGTGTGCAAAGATTGATGGATCTACCTTGATAATATAAGTCTAACAATCACACTCTCCAAGCCCCTTAAAATGTTTGTTTTAAAAGAAACTTAAAATGCTAAAACCTGGGTGTTGTTCTATACAATGACAGCGCGTTGTGATAATTTTGAAAGTGTCTTTGTTACAACGTAGCGGTCATAGATATCACTACTGGCGTTATTTAAGAAAGCAAATACACACATATATATATGACAAAAGACCGTTGGTTCATGGGACAACAAATTTCAAACTTATGTTTTCTTTTATGATGAGGGCTTTTTAGACTTTTTCTGTTTTTAAGGTTTTAGGATTTTTGATAAAGGCTTCTTGAAAAGGGGAAGGAGATTAAGAAAGCTAGAGAGAACTTCTTCCTCATTGAGCTAAAACCTAAAACTCCATCTTCTTCCACCTCTTAAACTTTTGATTCGAAAAAATAGTTTATTCAAAAGGTGTTACTTTCTTCTTCACTTTCTACATCCTATTTGCTCAAGTGAGTTGAGTGTTTTGACCCCTAGAGATTAGGGTATGTGATTGATAGCCTTGTGGATCTCAATGTGGATCGTTGTGCGTTCATCAACGGTGGAGGAGTGTATTCAAATCGGAAAGCTATGGAGGCGATGAGTTGCATGGGGGTTTAATAGGGCATGTGCATTTGTCAGTATATCATTCGAAACTCTTTGTAATTCATTTATTTCATAGTAGATTTGGTGTGTGGACTTCGGTCCCGTGATTTTTTCCCAGTGATTGGGTTTTTACGTATATCTCGTGTTGTGGTGATTGTTGCTTATAGTGCAATCTCTAGATTAATTAGAAATAATCGAATAGCCCGATCTAATTCCGTGAATTGGCAAAATTTCAATTGGTATCAGAGCAGGTTCGCTCGGATTTGATTCTTTTTGAATCGAGCGTGTATGGTTTATTCGGGTATTACTGATTTACCTAGAGAGGGCATTTCCACAATATGACCTCCTCTGTTTGATGGTTACAATTATCCTTATTGGAAGGCTAGGATGAGGGCCTTTCTTAGATCTATAGATATCATGGTTTGGTCTGCGGTTGAGACTGGTTGGTCACCACCTCAAGAAATGGTCTAGTTAGATGAAATTGAGAAAATCACTGTTAAACCCACTAACTATTACAATAGGGAAGAAAAATAGGCTGCCAATGATAACTCTAGAGCATTGTATGCCATTTTTGGAGCTGCAACGGCTTCTGAGTTTAAAAGGATTTGTAATTGTGAGGTGGCTAGAGAAGCCTGAAAGATCCTAGAGACCACTTTTGAAGGGACCCCATAAGTAAAGATTAACAAATTGTAAATGCTGACAACGCAATTTAAAAATCTTCGGATGAAAGATGATGAAAATTTTACAGACTTTTATACTAAGCTTAATGATATGGTCAATGGCTCCTTCTACTTTGGAGAGGAGATTCCACCTAATAAAATTGTCAGGAAGGTTTTAAGATCCTTACCTGAAAGGTTTAGACCTAAGGTGACTGCCATCTCTAAGAGTAAGGACATTGACCAGATCAATATCGATGAGCTCGTGGGATCACTTCAAACCTACGAATCTGAGATTCAGGGTGGTCAAAAGAAGAAAAATATTGCTTTTCGGTCTTTTAAGAAAAAAGATTGTGATGAGGAGTGTGAGTGTGATGATGATGACTTTGCCTTGTTTACCAAAAAATTCAAGAAAATTTTCAAAAATAAAGAAAGTGCCGATAAGTCTTATGAAAATCAAAATGATCTCACCAAGAAACCCCATAAGGATCCATTGGAGAAAATTCAATGCTTTAAGTGTCACGGCTATGGGCATTTTGCTTCTGAATGTCCCAACAAGAAGAAATTTGTTGGGAAGTCTAAAGCCATGGCCATGGTAATGGCAAAAGAAGATGACTCGAGTGATGAATGTTCCTCAGATGAGTCAAATGTGTCCCAACATGGGTTTCGGGCTTTTGTTGCGTCCATTTATGAGGAGACCCATAGTTTCCCTCTTGCGAGCCCTATTATTTCGGATAATGAAGAGGATGAAATGGACATATTTAAAGTCTACGATGAACTTCATCTTGTTAGTGTCCAATTGAAAAAAAAGAAGATAAAGTTGATCAAAGATGTGTCATCTCTCACATCCTCATGTGTTTTTAAAAATATGGAGAATGATTTTTTGGTTGAAAATGTTAAAATTTTAGAAAATGAGGTAAAAATTCTGAGGGACAAAATCAAATTTTGGAATTTGAAGGAGCTGAGTATTGCTCTAAATACAATAGTCTGTGTATTGAGAATGAAAGGCTAAAAAAGGAGCTTTCAAATAAAAATGTCACCCTAGAAAAATTACATAAGGCTAGGGTGAACACCCAAAGAGCTTGGGATGCGTACAGAGGTTGGAATGATAAAATCGGTTTGGGTTTTAAAGAAGTAAATCACCTTATTAATGGGAACAAAGGAAAAGAAAAATTGAAATATGTTCCCAAACCCCCAGGAAATAGGAACAGTGGATCTTCATCTGTTTTACCTCCTCTTTTGCCTAACCTCTCATATCCTCCAAGGACTAGTAGCAAAAAGGGTCCAAGCTGCTTCTACTGTGGTAAGAAAGGACACATAAATCTCACATGTCCTGTTAGAAAAGTAGATCTTTTTAGTCAAAAGAATGACTCGATAGCTATCTATCGATTGAGGGCTCTTGAAAATTTAATGGAGTGAAAATGGGTGAAAAAAAATACTGTTTGCCATATGCATCGATGAGTAGGGTCTTGGTGTTTTATTTTATTTTGTTTTGTAGATCCTCTCTTGTGATTATTTTCATGTTTATTGTTTTTCTGTTCGCTCAAGAGTTTTATTTGTGTTTGAACTTCTTGGTGATACTATCGTTTGATATGATGCATCTATTATGTTACCCATCGTGAATTGTGCTTGTACTATCTTTGTCAATTCGTGGTTGTAGAGGTTCTAGATCTATCTTGTGTTCTTGATTTTCAACACCATTTTAAAATTGTCTCATGAGAACTTTGATCTCTCATCTTCTATCCTTGCTCAGTTCATATGTTGTTGTACTAAGAGTAACTTTTTGACCTTATAGTATCTCATGTGGTTATGTGAAGTTTTTCTTACTGCGATTGTGGTCACAATACGCACCTAATTAGTGTAAGTTGACGTATCACCCCGTTGGTTATGTGAGATAGCTTCCATTGGTCTGGACGATTTAAAAATATAGGGAAGTGTGCCTTGTGAATCATTTATTTTTGCCCCAAGTATTGTCCTAGTTTTAAATTTTTTTGAAAAATCTGAAAAAAGATTGTCAAGTGGAAAAGACAATTAGGGGGGTAAAATCTTGTGTGTTTTGGTCATCATGAGCGTCTTACCCATCGTCGCGCTATGCCTAAGCGTGCTCTAATGCTTCTAATCGCAAGAGAGACAATGGCAACATGTATGAAATGAGTGTGATGTGTCCTTAAACCACCTCTGAGCAATGCTCCGGATAGTAATGTTATTTCTTGGTGTGTTTGTATACTGGTTGAACCTGCAATGTGAAGATGAGACGTCATTGTTTTCATGATAAATGTTTGTTTGTTGCTGGAATCTTGAATATCTCTGCTGGTCTATCACTAAAATAGCCCTGCCCTGGCTATTGGATTGTATGAACCTTATTCAAGATGGGTGTTGTATTTTTTTGTGCATCATATCATTCTTGGTTATCATCAATGCGTTTGAACCTGTTTTTTTTTTTTTTTTCAATGAGCAATTTTTTTTTGTTATAATTTATTTTGTTGATTTTTTTTTGTTTTGGTGGCATTTGGTTCTCTAACATTGTTGTTTTGGTTTCATTTATGTTGGTGTCTTGGTTTATTGGGCGTATAGTGCTATGTCCTTTCATTTGAATATTATTGTGTGCTTTTATTTCATAATGTTTTATGATCATGACTGTTTTCCGTGACCATGTCGTGCCTTGTATATTGATGATTAAATTTCATGATAGATATTAGGTTTATTCTATTTGGGGTGATGTTGATTGTTGTTAATTGTAGTGTTGCTCTTTGTCTCCCTTTATCCATTCTGACAAAAAGGGGGAGAAATGTTTAGGGATGATGTAGGCTTAATTTTGCTTAATTTTGATATTGTTTGATACTGACATCATTGGAGGTTTCTTTGGATTATTGTTTTTGGAAGTATGGTATTGTTGGTTTTGCAGGTGTTGGATCAAGACCCATCTTGACTTAGGATAGACATATATTTAGGGGGAGATCATATGTCCGTGTATTATTGCATATCGTTTTTCTCAGATAGATCAATGTATAGGATTAGTGCGGCCATCCTAATGTAATATATATATTTTGATGTAAACATAATTTTTGTCGTAGAATGTGACGGATGGGGAGATTATAAGTACCTGTTTTTCACGCTCTACGACGAAAATCGTGTAGATCTCCTTTAGGCTATGTGTGTGTGCCAAGATGAATGGATCTATCTTGATAATGTAAGTCTAACAATCACACTCTCCAAGCTCCTTAAAATGTTTGTTTTAAAAGAAACTTAAATGGATAATTTGAAACTGATTCTATCATATAGATATCACAAATACCGTTGTTGGTTCATGGGACAGCAAACTTCGAACTTCTGTTTTCTTTTATGATGAGGGCTTTTTAGACTTTTCCTGTTTTTAAGGTTTTAGGATTTTTCATAAAAGCTTCTTGAAAAGGGAAAGGAGATTAAAAAAGCTAAAGAGAGCTTCTTCCTCCTTGAGCTAAAACCTAAAACTCCATCTTCTTCCACCTCTTGAACTTTTGATTCGGAAAAATAATCTATTCAAAAGGTGTTACTTTCTTCTTCACTTTCTACATCCTATTTGCTTAAGTGAGTTGAGTTTTTTGCTCAAGTGAGTTGAGTGTTTTGACCCCTAGAGATTAGGGTATGTGATTGATAGCCTTGTGGATCTCAAGGTGGATCGTTGTGCGTTCATTAACGGTGGAGGAATACATTCAAATCGGAAAGCTATGGAGGCGACCCGTGATGGGAAGTTGGGTTGCATGGGGGTTTGATAGGGCATGTGCATTTGTCTGTATATCATTCAAAACTCTTTGTAATTCATTTATTTCGTAGTAGATTTGGTGTGTGGACTTCGGTCCCGTGATTTTTTCCTAGTGATTGGGTTTCCATGTATATCTCGTGTTGTGGTGATTGTTCCTTATAGTGTAATCTCTAAATTAATTAAAAATAATCGAATAGTCCGATCTAATTCCGTGAATTGACAAAATTTCATTAGGATATATCTTTATTCAACTAAAGCTTTGAATTTTTTATTTTTTTCAAAGAGCTTCGAGTATAAGGAGTGTGTCAAATCCTTTCTCTTGGAACAATTTTGATCCTAGATTTGCCTATAATATTCTCCCAGCAGAACACCACAGTTAAAATATAAAGGCAATTACTTGATAGTATCACATATACGAAGTAAAAATATAAATCAGCAACTACATGAAATGTCATGAAATAATAATTAATATACAAATAAATTTTTCAATAAAAATAAAATGCAAAACTAAAGCAAATGATAAGATAAAAGAGTGGCACCCACGTGCGGTTGGGATTAATAGGGTGCTCTAAGAAGCATGGACACCCGGGTTATAAAAAAACAAAGGGAGAGAGATGGAAAAAAAGAGTTCTTTGGTTTGCAGTGGCACATAATACCTACTCCCTGCCTTTAGAGGTTAACAATGCCCACAAAAACAAAAAATGAAAAATGCCCCACAATTAAACTTCAAATAAAAAATCAGTGTCCTTTAAAAAGAACACTTTGTTACAATTATTGTAATTCCCAAATGTGAACACGGACTTCTTATGCTATCAAATCATCTGCGAGACTAACTCTTATAGCCGCTATAAACAAAACTTGAAATAAGAGGTTCCTATTTATGTCACTTCGCATACATTTTTAATCATTTTTACTATTTCATTTGTTTGGGCATCACTAGAACCATATTAAACCCAAAAATCAGATATTTTAGAGCATTGGAGCATCCAATCAGGAGTGAGTACCCACCAAATGAACACAGCCATTTATATTATAGAGCATGGATTAGCTAGACGACTAAAATCTGCAATGACTTTGATTTTTTGGCTCACGGTAGCAAGCTCTGAAACTTCACCATTCTAACCAATGTTTCTGAAATTTTTATGGCAATCATTCAGTTTTAACTTAGTGTAGTTCCATTCTTCACCACAAATCTAAACATCATTGTCTCGTATCAACCACCGACACACTTGATAAAAAATAGTGCACTTGTCTATCAAAGGTGACCGTTTTCTTTAATAAAAAAGAATAATCTATAAATATTTCTCATGGCCCATTATTCCTTCATTAAATGATTTTTATGACAGTGCCCTTCCTTTTCTCTTGATAGGTTAGAAATTTGAAGTGATGTGTTACCAACCAATTAATAATAATAGAAGAATCATAAGCCTATCACTTCAAACAATTTTTTTTTAAAAAAGGCAAAAGAATCAACAATGGCATGAGGTTGTGTTTGGGTTAGCTCTTATAAGAGCAGAAAGCAACTCTTTGCTTGCTCTTTGTCAAGGCAAGTTTTACTTGGACAAAGAGTGATATTATCACTTAAAATAGCTCACCATCGTAGAAAATGAGATGAGAATTTGTGTTACCAAACATGAAAGCAACTCTCTGCCTGCTCTTTGTCGGGGCAAGTTTTATATGCTTGGGCAAAGAGCGATATTATCACTTAAAATAACTCACCATCATAGAAAATGAGATGAGAATTTGTGTTACCAAACATGAAAGCAGTTCCTTGCCGGAGCGAAAAAGAGAGAGTCACTCTTTGACCGGAAAGAGCTAACCCAAATGCAACCTTGGATGCTCATTTAAACCAATGGTAGGGTGCACAATATTGCAATCTCAAGGTCATAAGTTCACTCCGAGCTTACCTTTAAAATTATTATAAAAAAAAAAGAAAAAAAGGTAAGCAATATTAGTGAGCGAGGAGAGAAAAAGTATGGAAGAGGGTGATAGATGATGTTAATGGTATTTGGTAGGAGAGTTGAGGGGCAGCTATGTAGTGAATTATGAGCACCCTCCCTCTCAACAAGGCCACAAGTACCTTTTGTCACGTGAATAACTGAACAAGATTCATTCAGGAAATGATGCCTCGATATTTGACTAACGTCAACTTTGTCCCTGTTTACCCAACATCTATACTGAATGCCCCTGCCCTCCCTTCCTTCACCACCTAACTACTTCTTGGAAAATTATAGACGGTAGACAATTTTACAGCCAACTTATGTGGCACAGTACTTGGACCCACTATTTGTACAACTAGTCACATTGCTCTACATAAGCTGCCTACAAAACTGTCTTTTGTATGACACTGTATTTTTTGTGTTCCAAGAGAGGGAGAGCAACACAAATTATATTTGTACTCCGTTTTTAAGGGCAGTACATAGTGCTGTCAATGGGCCGGTGTCGGGTCACACTTGGGTTCAAATAAAAATTGTACAATTGTACTCCATTTCTAAAGATAGTGCCGATAAATGTACCATTTGTCGCTCTGAGATGGTGGAGAGGGTCACTTTTTTTAGGTGAGCTTGTATAGGATGTTTTGTTTTTTTTATGCATGGGGAATTCATTAAAAAAAAAAAAAAGACCCAAAGAGCGAGCACGAAGCTCAGCTGAAGAGTGAAGAAGACACAAATTTAGCGAATCCCTGTTGGATAAGCTATAGCCTCCAATTTGGCCTGAGAGTCAGCTAGCTGATTCGCTGATCTCCTAAGTCCCAACCCAAACAAAAGAAACATTTTTGAATTGAAAAAATTCTCTAGCAAGGATCAAAATATCGGGTTGGATTTCGGTTTTGGGCATGACCGAAAACCAAAATTTTAGTTGATTATTTGAATTTCGACCGAAATTTTGTTCTCCATACAAATCTGACCGATAATTTCGATTTCAATTTCAGTTCGGATAGGACTAAATCAAGCTTCAGTGCTTCACTCACTAATATGGTTAGGGGTCTCAATGGAGTGGGCCTTAAACGGGCCAAACTTTAAATGGTTAAAATGCCTGGCCCATGTCCGACCCGCTTATATTCGGGTAGGGCCGACTAATAAATAACCTATCCCATGTCCAGCCCGAGTAATACCAGGCCCATCACACAATCAAAATTTGTCAGGGGCGGGCCGGGCCTGACATAAGCCCATTCAAACTACATTTTTAATCTTTTTTAGGGTGAATTCGGGCCGAGCATGAGCCCATCCGACCGTTTGTAGCAAACATAATTGAGAATAATTACCAAATATATCCTCACTTTAAAATACAAAGTCACTAATAGATTAAAATGAGGATAATAGAACAATTTCACTAATATTGACCAATAGTAATATATATATATATATATATATATATATATATATATATATATATATATATATATATATAATGAAAGGGGTGTATAATAATATATTATATATACATACATATTTTTATTTGTGTCATGCCCAAGCCCAGCCCGTTTATATATTCGAGCTACCCTGGTCTGGCCCATTTATTAAATGAGCATAAAAGTGCAGGCCATACCTTGCCCATGAAGGGCCGGGCCGGGCTCAAGCCCAGCCCATTGAGACCCCTAAATATGGTGAACTTCCGAGGAGGTCTCGTTCGACAAATCAATTGGATGAGAGTGTTTGAGTCGCCCTTGATGAAATTGCAATCTATGAGAAACCGTTTTCAGCTCCAGCTGATGCGGGATCTATGACAAATGGTTTTCAGTTGGAACCGTGACTAAAGAAGGAGCTGAATACCAAGACTGTCACCCCTTCGTAGTTACGAATGAAATTTTTTGCTGCCCGACGAGAAATTGCATATGCCCAATCTGATCTGGCCCATGGTGCACCCGACTGACCCGACCCACCAGCAATACGTGATAAGCAACTTGCTACTCCAATATATGTGTAAAAGGATTAATAAACTATAACCATCGCTTCATCATAGCTCCATTTTAGGTCATGCGTGGCACATGCTTATAAGTAAGACAAACCAGAGTTACCTAATTCATTATTTAAGCAAGCGAATGGCAAACCGGTTGCGGTGCCGTTCGCTCCGATCTACTAAAGAGCAGGCGAAGTGGCAAGTGCCCTAATACTTACATTAAAAGTTTGTTAAAATATATTAACAAACCTGAATTTGAACGGATAGAACCAACGAATCAAGGAACGTTGATCCAAACTCATATGTTAAATTCAAGAGGCCAATAAATCACTCACTGAGTAACTCGAACTGACCAATATATATATATATATATATATATATATATATATATATATATATATATATATATATAAGCACTCTCATTGTCATATTAGCTTACACTCTCCTTATTGTCTTTTTTATTTTATTTATTTTATTTTGTTTTTATTTTCTTATGATAACTTGAGTATTCGGGTCTCTTAGAGTACCCGCCTAATCTCAGGGGCACATCCGCACTCTAAATTCAGCATATGTTAGGTCAGCACTGAATATAAATCCCTAGGATGACCTCAAGGTATAGAGGTCTCTAGGACAGATCTTTTGAGGAGATTCTATTAGGATGCCATAACAACAAAGTACCCAGATTTATGATTGTTCATTTTTTTAGCAGTCAAGATTAAAGTGCTATTATGTAGGCGTGATTCTGAGACGTGTTTGTTAATGATAAGCTCGCATGATTCTTTGGCTGAGATTTGTTTGTTAATGATGAGCTCTTACTTAGGTCAACTACCTAGATATATACCACATAGCCTAAAACTAGGCTATCATGTTCCTATATGTATAAAATTAAGGAATCAGGTACTGTGCCAAACTGATGGGAAGATTTGTATCATTAAAGAATCACAAGGACATAAGTCTAAACATTGGAAAACTATAAAAGATGCCAGATTTGTTGAGGATAAAGTGTAGGTGGCTAATGTGGTGCGACATGATTGGTTGTACTAACCTACATTAATTGAGCAACTGTGTTGCGCTACATCAATCGCCTGCACTCTGTCTATCAGTGATGATGGTGATGATACTGATTAGAGTCGTCAATGGGTTGGGTTGACCTGATACACATATGACAGTTGCAGAGAACGAGTATCGAACCCACGACCTACTCCCTCATAATGGAGGGAGTGTACCAACTCAACTAATGACTCTTTGGTAGAGAATTAGTTTTTTAAATGACAAACTACCCTTCATTTAATTAAGATATAAATAATAATGTTCAATAAAAAAAGGGCATCAAAGTTTTGAACCAAAATAGTAATCTAACGCTCTAATCCCTCTTATGCCTGGCATAACCAAAAAAGAATCCCTCTTATCCCTCCAATTCTAAAATCTTTCTAACTAATTACAGGATTGCATTGGAGCCCGCTATAATCTCTAATACCTAAAATTAGGGCTATTAAAGAGCTGAGCTCGGCTCTAGGCTCTTCAACCCTCAAAAATTAAAGAGCTAGCTTGGCTCTATCAAATTCGAGCTGAGCCCGAGTTCAACAATTTACAGGAAAACTATAATAATATAAAAGGGCATTTTTTTTACTACAATTAGATGATATGGCATCTCTCCTAATAATAAATAGAAGACAAAATATTTCATATATGGTCTAAAGCAAGGGCTTTTTCATATTTATTTATTTAATTAAAAGTTTTATAGTAATGTAGTAAAACTTACATTTTTCTTTGATACCATCATCAAGAAACATGTTGGTAGTTAGGATAAACATGTCAGAGAATCATAATGGATATCTAATACGTAACATTGTGCCCATTCAGGAAACACGGTGCAGCACTTGAAAGTTGAAAGCATTTCTCCAACCAACTCCATGAAGAGACTTGGTTTATGGTACGAGATCCAATCACCATAGGGAAAAGGATAGATGCCCTCTACAACATTAACTTTGATATGTAGTCTTCTTAAGGGTGTTGGCATGGTGGTTGAGGTCATGGGTTTGCTCTTCATACTTCTTAACTTCGCGTCCTCCTTGTGCTAATGGTGTGTGGGGACTACAGGTTGCCTTGTATGTCCGAGGGATTAGTTTGTTGGTAGAGGTCTCTAAAGGGGGAATGCCCAATCGGACACCTAGATTTTTAAAAAAAAACTTTGATATCTCACGGATGAGGAACTTCTAGGACCTCTTTTGGACCCCTCCATTTAAGTGATACTTATTGATATTTATCACAGACTTCTCAATCTCTTCAGATTAAGCTGCATTTGTGGGACGTTTATACTAGAGCGATGTATCAAATGGCGCCTTGTGCCATACTTTATAACCATAAAAACGTCATTGGTACATTATTACTGTTGGGCGCCCCCAGCACGGATTGAACAGGCTGCCTGCCGTTTAAACCCATGCACAACCTTTGAGTATTTTACAAATTTACCCTTTTCATTCCATCCCCTCATAAGTCAGTTTAATATCAGTTTTGCCATTCATATAAAGCCTAAAACCTCCATTCGAAGCCTCTGGTTCGCGCTGTCTTCTCATGCGAAAGGGTTAGTCGAAACCCTAATATTCGAAACCTCCATTGGAGAGAAGCCGCGGTTGAAGGCGGTTTTAAGAGAAGCCTTACGAAACGCCCTCCTCTCGTTCAACGCGTATCTTTAAAATCTCGCGCCGCTGCGTGTCGCGAGGTGAGTGGGTGGTATTAGGGTTTGAGACCTCCTTCAACCCCCTGCCTCTCTCTCTCTCTCTCCATATCTCTTGATCTGCATTGTGTATGCATGATCTGGAGGTGCATTAGATCACATCAATGGCGTCGAAGCTCACGCCGTCGTCTTCTGCCAACAGAGTGGAACCATTGAAGGACCTCCAGGTAATCTACTCTGCAGAAACCCCTTTTTTTATGTTTTGTTTCTCTTAGTTTAATTTTGTTCTTACTTTGTGTTTTTAAACTTTTTTAATGTTTGATTTGCTCTACGACTTTTTGCTCTGTTGTTATCATGTCGATCTAAAGAGGTTTGGTAGTTCATGGTTTCCTCCCAAAACAAACCCACTTTCCGATTACAAAATGAGTAATTAAAGAAGATGATCTCGACCAAAAATACTAATCTATTTTACCCAAATAATTATTGGGAATTTTTATGATTTTTCTATTTTGAAAGTGCCCAAAATACTAATCTATTTTACCCAAATAATTATTGGGAATTTTTATGATTTATTTTAGAATTTTTTTTTCAAAAAAAAACATCAGTAAAAAATATGACTAAAAAATATAACTGGTAATTTGTCTGAAAATTTGCCGAAATTATGACCAAAAACTAGGTTGTTCTCAGTTTCAATTATTACTTTTTTTACAATTATTTTTTATTAATATAAATAGGCCTCATTCGAAATCTGGACATAGGCCACGAAAATCTCAAGTCCTGTATGTATAGGAGTGTGTTGGGACAAAGCTTTTTCGGATTTTTTTTCTTTAGGACGAGATAGAGCCGAGCCCGTTTGAGGATTCTCCAGCGGAGTGCAATCCACTGACTCCTCTAGTCCGGGTTACAGCTATAAAGGTTCAGCCCGATGGCTTTGGGGCTAGACTGAAACTTTCATCTAGACAGAACTTAGTCAATTTGCAAGCCTATTTGGGTCCACAAGTTAACTGAGAGCAACATAGGCACACTGATCTCTCGTATACTCCTCGATATGGAGACCCAAAATCATATCAGAATTATAATTAGGATAGGGATCATTGAGTAGCAGAGTAGTAGGTAGTAGCAGTATTATATGCGTAGTATAAGATTTTAAAAAGGGGTTTGTACCAAAGAGCGGACTGCGCCATTTTATATTACCAAAAAAAGCGGCCTGTGCCATAATATAGAGGTTAGCATAGTGACAAATTTTGGCGACATATCGCGAAATGGGGGTCAAACCCAAATTTCAAGAAAATTTTGGGAAATTTTCGGTTTTCGGTATTTTTCGATAATATTTTTTTAAATATTAAATATATGTTTTTATATTTTTAATCCCCGAAATTTTTCCGAAAGGTATCAAAATTAATTCTGAAATATACCAAAAGGACCCCCCACCGAAAAATTCCCGAAAACAAAATTTGTCACTATGGTGTAGAGAGAGAGAGCATCTAAAAAATATAAATACTCTCGATCACTTTAAGCTGCAATAGGTTTTGAGTTGGGGAGTTGTGAGGGGTTGCATTGATAAAAAAAGGCTCAACTAAGCATCGTGACAAATTTCGTTGAAATTTGCCGAAAAGGGGGCCAAACAAAAAAGTCTACTTAGCTAATCATAGCAATGAACATTGGAATAACTCATATTGAATAGATTATGACATAAATTAGGGGTACACCTATACTTTCAAATCCAACTCTTATCCATCCCAAATATGTTGTTGCGTATTTTGAAAACCCTCATGTAAACATTACCATCAAATTCAGCCCATTTCTTGAAGATAATAAAATTAGATTTATTTCAAATGAAACTTCCAGCCATCCACCTCTTCATCCTAGACAAAGAAGAGAATGTAAGATGGATAAATTGGGTCCCCTAGGATGCTTGTATTGTGCATGAAAGATATCCAAACAAAACCAGTAAATAAGGGGAGATTTCTGGTCATTTGTGAGATTGAAAGGGACGGGATAATGTGTGGTCCACCACAACGCCTTAACAATTCTCTATTCCATTAAGTTTCCACCATGATTGCAGAGGAAACATTACTACAAACGCAGCTTGTAAAATGACTCCACATATAACTTGATAGTAGAAGATTTCAGAAATACTTCACCTTCCTTATATTTCTTGTCATTAGAGTATGCCAAATGATCCATAAGTAAATGCAATATATATATATATATATATATATATATATATATATATTTCTAAAAGTAATTGCTCCTGATTAATCTAGTGTATACCTGCAATCGTGATTGGTCAAGCTTCTCCAAAAGTAATTGCTCCTGAAATAATACACGCTTCATTTTTGAATCAATGAAAATAGATGAAGAAACTATATGTTAATTGAATTAAATAGCTGAGCAATGCAAGCTCCAAAAGTAATTGCTCCTAAAAAATCGACCTATCTAAACCTATGTGATTTGTGAAGTCTACGCTGCTATAAATTCTTTACATGATTGTACATGTATTTCCAATAAATCCTATAAATTTCTAAAAGAAGGAAAACTACAAAAACGAGGAAGCTGCAAGGCAACCAAAGGAAACATGATATAATCTAATGGAGACACCTTACTAAGAGATATCCATAAGTCAATGTCTTAACAATTCTCTATTTCATTAAAAACCTGACTGCCCTGAACGCCATTGTTAAGTACGACATCACTGCCATACACTATAAATAGTTATTGGGGGAAATGGTCAGGTCCATCATGTTGAACCTCATGTTGTATTTTAATCAAATTTGCAGCCATTGGTTATGAGAGAATCTTAACTTCCACTGTTTAGATGATGACTTGTAGTCAAAGATTCTCTCATTTCTAATGGTTGAATATGTGGCTGAACACGAAATCAGATTTCAACCAGTTGGACCTAACCTTGTTAACAATAATAACCATAATTATTGATATTTTTGTGCACTGTGGTCTGTGGCCAGTGGACAACTGTGGGCTGATTGAGATTAATGATAAAAATAGTTATGGTTACTTACGGATGTCTTCTTGCTATGTAATCTGGGTCAGCTGACTTACTGTGGGCTGATATATTCTGTTATATGCTAACTTGCTCCCCAAAACTCGTCACTGTTGTACATGATTAATAGAAAATAACAAGGGAGAAACTAATTGCATGCGTGATTTATATCGTTGCACATATAGTTTGAAAAGAAGACTTGGTATTTGGAGAGCTCTGCCTCTTGAAACACCAAGGCCATGATGTAAAGAATTTTGGTGCAAATGATTAGGACGAAAAACCATCTTTATCATCTAATTTGACGTCTTCAACCATTGAAATCAGATGATGGCCTTTGACTATCTTAAATCCGATGATGGAGATCACTTTCTTGTCAATCTTTAGCTCCAAAGATCTTTACATTACGGCCATCAACTGCTTTCTTGGAAGATTTGAATAAGTATGTGACAAAATGCAAATCGAATGCCACATGAGTATTTGCAGTAGGGAAAGTCTTTTCTCATGGGAGTTGGTATTCGAGTGAAAACCATTGAACCTTTATTCTTTTCTCTTTAGATACAATTTAGCACTAAACAAATATCTATGAACATCACCTATGTTACCTAGACACACATCATTTTAGTGTCTATTTTTAATGTCAGTTAAATTGTTTAATCATTTTTAATGTTTTTTTTTGGTTTAATCATTTTACGAGTTTTTAGTGTCTGTTTTACTTGTAATTGTATTTTCTATTCTTCTTCTTCCTAGATACCGAACCTCCTTAGCCAGGCCCAATAAATATTTGGGGTATAAACCCTTTGCGCGGACTATTGTTTGTAGGTTGGCCCAATCTATTGCTGCCCTTAGGTCTGTTACAATGCCAGATCTTAGTTTTGCTAATCAATCACATCAGGCAGTTGGACTGCCCGGTATGGGGGCTAGTCCATGTGGATTGATTAGTTTTCATTGGTGATTTTGATGCTTTTCTTTTTGTCTAAGTAATATTTAGATGTATATAATTTAGAGCATTGAGTCCCTTTACTGATTTGGTTTGGATTCTAAATGAATACTACTTGGAAGCATAAAATTTGCTACGTCAGCTGAACTATTTATTTATTTTGATTTTCTTATTTGGTTTTCTACGTTGTAAATGTTTGTGCATAAAAATGTGGACTTACTCAAAAAACGCAATTAGCGGGATAAAAAATTTCAAAAAAAAGTGACTCTTTTATTTTCGTCATTGGTACTTGTTGTCACTCGATTCTTAATTAATGACCCATGCCTCTATTTCGTTTTCAATCTTTTAACACAGGTTGTCAAAGATGATTCCTTAGAAAAACTATTGTTTTGAAATCGAACAGTGCTTCTATTTTTAAGGCAGTAGGTAGTGATGAGTAGTGAAATATGATGACATTTCACCCCTAAATACCTATATTTAGCCGTCCGATGAAGGCTATCTGATGAGATTTGCTAGATTTGAAGTGTTTCAGGTAAATACAGTCCAAGTTTCTAAAACAGCCCAAGAATCCCGAAAATAATGTCAAAACACTGCTATTTTGGGTCATTGAGAACTTAGTGCGACTTGCAGCTCAATTTGAACCTTCAAGACGTCAGATTCAGGAAATGGCTAAAACATAAAAGTTGTAGAGCTCGTCATCAGCTTTCCAACGCCTCAAGAATCACCTCAATCCGAGTTCGGTACAGAAAATTATGAGCAAAATACCGAGGCAGGATCTGATGCAAAGCTAGGCGGGAATTCACGAAAATTACTCTAAGATGTCAATCGAGAGAGGTATTAAGGTTAGGCTATTATAAAAAGGGAAGCCACGAGTTTCTGAGGATTATTATTTTTTGCAATTAGAATATTATTCATTCTTTCTTTTTAGTTTTTAGGGCTCTTCACTTTGGGGGAATATTTTCTTCATCTTTTCAAGTCTTCTTCTCTCCTTCTTCTAGGGTTTATTCAGGGTAGATTGTACCTAGGATTTGCATTATTTTTCTCTGAGAAATTCATAGATTGTATTTAGGAAAAACAATTGCAAATATCTTTTGGAAGAAATAAAAGAGGAATGACTTTGAAAGAAAAGGAGATCAAACACCAAAGATGAGCAAATCAAGAGATCGGGAAGATCGATCCCCAGATAAGTACCTATGTTTATGATTAATACCATCTATTATTGTTATCATGGAATCGTTTTGCTCAAAGTTTGTGTGATTGAAAATATTTTAAATGCTTTGTTATGACCGTTGACGTATCGCCGTAATCGCTAGATCTGGACTCAAAATGATCTGGCCGTAGAAGCGATTATGTCTTGATTATGTCGTGATCTAAATATCATGAGATACGCTATGCTTTTACATGACTCATACCGCAATGTTATGAGTCATTGTTTTTAGATAGGGTATGGGATTGATGATCATATTTTATTTCAAGTCATTTTTCTAGATGAATGATGGTGTGAATGATGATTTAATGAAGCGGTTTTAATGATAGAAAAGTGCGAATGCAGGGTAGCATATTCCTTGATCTCATTTTAATATTGTTCGTAGATTTATCAGTAATTAATTGTTTAGATTAATTTATTTTTACGCATTTAGGAAAAGTCGTTAAGTTTTGGTAAAATTGAATCGCCCTTTGGTACTTCCTTAGGGATGTTTTAAAATCTCTCAAAGCATTAATTAAAAATTCACGTTTCCCTGTGGGTTCGACACCCCTGTTCTTGCCATACTGCAATAGATCTTGTGCACTTGCAAGGGTTACATTCTAAATCGATCAAGTTTTGGGCCTGCCGGGGAAATCGGTGAAATTTTGATTAATTCGGATAGGGATTTTTCTACATTTTGAGTGTTTAAAAAAGATAAAAATAAAAAAAAATAATAATTATTAAAATTTATTTCCCTTATTTTTCTCTCTTTGATAAGATTTTGTGGAGTCTTTTTAGGAAGTTTAGATTTTTAGGATACCTTCCTTAGGAAATTTAGGAAGTAGAGATTTTTAGGACTTCTTATTTTAGATTTGGTAGGACTCTTTTTCCTTATTTTCCTCTTTTAGATATTTTTAGGATTTTCTAAATTTAGTCATTAACTTTTGTGGGACTTTTGTTTTAGGATTTTTAGGAATCTTTCATTCTTCTCCTTATTTTTCTCTTTTAGGAAAGATTTTATAGGATTTTCAATTTTAATTTTTAATTTTCGAATTTAATTTAAAAAAAAAAAAAATTAAAAAATTAAAAAATTAAAAAAAATATATTTAATTAATTTAAATTCGAATTTTAATTTTAATTTGAATTTAAAAAGAAAAAATTTAATTAATTTAAATTCGAATTTTAATTTTAATTTGAATTTTAAAAAAAAAAAAAAAAAAAAAAAAAAAAAAAAAAGAAGAAATCTTTCCTGCTGATATTGGCTACTGTTTATCATCTTTGTTTAAATCGTTTGAAGCAGAATTTTGTGGGTTTGTTGTGGATTCTTCAACATTTGTGAGTGTTGGTGTATGAGCTTTACTCGTTCTCATCACCCACATCTCGCTCTGCTTAATCTTGAGATCGAAAGAGCTTGTAGAGAGAATCGAAGAGTCGGAGGAATCAATATCAACAAATCCGAGACCATGGCGGACCAAAGGCAAGAGAGAGATGAGAATAACAACAATGGGAATGTCAATAATGGAAATAATAGGAACAATAATTTTGATGAGGGCCTAGAACATTTGGAGTATTATAACGATCCCGGTTTTACGAGGATCAGAATGTATTATGCATGCTCCCATTCCGTGGAACCACTATGAATTCAAATCGAATGATTCAAATGCTACCAATTTTCCATGGGTTAGCAAATGAAAATCCACGCTCACTTAAATGAATTCACTGGGTATGCAAAATGTTGAGTCCACAATGTCACCGATGAGATAGCTAAGTCTGACTCTTTCCGTTCTCTTTAAGAGATAAGGCAAAAAACATGGTTCTATTCCTTAGAACCACAATCTATCGTGAGTTCCTTAAAAATATTTTCCCATGACTAAGGCCATTGAATTGCGTCGAAGATCCAGTTCTTTTCCCAACAACCTCTGAAACATTCCATGAATGTTGGGAACGTTTTAAGGAATTGATCAGAAGTTGCCCAAATCATCAAGTTCCAAGGTGGCAACAAGTCCAAAGTTTTTACAATGGGCTGATTCCTGAAGTGCGACGCATGGTTGATGCATCTTGTAGTGGGTCTTGTGCCACGAAAGAAGTCGATTTAATTGTGGGCATTGTTTGAAAAGTTATATCAAACTTCGATACAAAGTGAGACACTGGGGCGAACCAACTTGAACCTGGCACCTAAATCTCATGTGTTGACAAAAGACGGATTGTACGATGTCAACAATAATGCCTCAGATCTCTCAACAAAGTTTGACATGCTGTCCAAACAGATGAACATGTTGTTAGCTGCTACCAAGCAAGCTAAAGCTCCTATCCACCCCATTACGTGTTCAATTTGTGACCACCCAGTCATATGGCTAATGAGTGCCCTACTACCTTGTCATTCTTCACGATGAACCTAATCCTCAAGAGCAGGTAAATGTGACTCAATCTTATCAGCGGTAGAAACATGTACTCCAATACCTACAATCCGGAATGGAAAAATCACCCCAACTTAGGATGGGGTGAATCGAATAAACCGGCTGTAAACCAAAGAACATAGAGCCAACACAATGGGTGGACAACAACCTTTTCAACCAAATTTTCAACAAAATTTTGTCCCACAAATTTCAGAATTCTAATTTCCAACAGAATTCCAATTTCCAACGAATGCTTCAGTATTATCATCCAAATTCGACTAGAAAAATCAATTTCAATCGAATCTTAATCAATCTCATGCCAAGATTACTTGAAAGATTCGATCCGGAAGAAAAGCTTATGCTAAGCATGCAATCTTTTCAGATGATAATGGACCAAGTCACCAATTGGCCAATCAACCGAGTCAGAGAAGGTAGGCTCCCACCAACCCATCAATAATCCTCGAGGCCAAGCACCATCTCAAGCAGACCATCGAATAGTCAACAGCTTGAAAGTCACAGGTCTTTGAGAAGTGGACGAGAGGTTCATAATCAAGTGGAAATGCTAGAAGGCGATGAAGAAAGAGAAGCAATAGAGGAAAAGAATCGAGAAAAGAAAGGAGAAAGGAAAAGGAAAAGAGAAAGAAAGAGGAGATAAGAAAAGTGCAAGAGCAAGGAAGAGAGAAAGGAAAAGAAAAAGTAATAGAGGAAGAGTTTCCTTCAACCGTCCCAACAAGGACGTGAAAAGAATCGAAATGGAATCGCACCTTATGTCCCAAAGGCACCATTCCTCAATGCCTAACTCCTCCATCTAGAATGGGAAAGGGACCGACAAAAATGGAAGAAATTTTGAAACATTCAAGCAAGTAAAGATAAATCTTCCATTACTTGAAACAATCAAACAAGTCCAACGCCAAGTTTTTCAAAGATTTGTGCACTTTAAGAGAAAGGCACGACTCACGCTTTCAAAGAAAGTGTTCCTAACAAATCAAGTCATTCGATATTGCGATTGGAAACCCCATGTAAACCGAAAGACCGAGTCCCAACTGCTCCATGTGTCATTGGTGGGCAACCAATTGGAAAGGCGTTATTGGATTTGGGAGCAAGTGTTAATCGATCCCATACTCAATGTACGAAACTTCGGATTGGGTGAATTGAAACCCACGACGGTCACACTCCAATGGCGATAGATCGGAAGAAGACCGAGGTGTTATCGAGGATGTTTTGGTTGGAATAGACAAGTTTGTCTTTCCAGTGGACTTCGTTGTCTTAGACATGGAACCACCTGCGAAATCAATCAATCAAGTCCCAATTATTCTTGGACGTCCGTTTCTCGCCACTGCCAACGCTTGCATTAATTGTCGCACGGGAGTCATGGACGTTTCTTTTGGAAACATGAAAGTCAGGCTTAACATATTCCATGCGATGAACCATTTCCCTAATGAGGATGAGGTCGAATGTTTTTACATCGATCAGATGGACGAAGTGGTGGATGAAGCATTACCATCAATGCTCACCAAAGAGGAATTTGAAACTGCTTTGTTAGCCATCTATGAGGACAAAGGGCTTGAAAGGAAGCAGTCAGAAGAGAAAAAGTCAAATTCATCATGTCAAGATGATAACTTATGTGAAGTTGTGACTAAGGTAGAACCACTACCTACTGAGGTAAAGGATGTGCTGACTCCATCAATTGAGCAGCCACCAACTGTGGAATTGAAACAATTGCCTGAGTCCCTCAAATATGCTTTTCTGGGACCTCGAGAAACACTTCCAGTGATAATTTCATCCACATTATCGGAAGAACAAGAGAATGATTTGTTGAAGGTGCTGAAAGAGCACAAGGAGGCCATCGGATGGACCTTAGCTGATCTCAAGGGGATTGACCCATCAGTATGTATGCATAAAATACATCTGGAGGATGAGAGTAAACCATCGAGGGAACCACAGAGGCGACTTAATCCGAACATGCAAGAAGTCATTTTAAAGGAAATCATTAAACTCCTCGATGCTGGAATCATCTATCCGATCTCTGATAGTGAATGGGTTAGGCCAGTACAAATCGTTCCGAAAAAGTGTGGAATTACAGTGAAAGACACTACGGAGGAGAATTGGTACCCACTCGTGAAACTCTTGGATGGCGTGTGTGCATTGATTATCGAAAATTGAACACGCCCACGGAAAAGATCATTTTCCCTTCCGCTCATTGATCAAATTCTTGAGAAGTTAGTGGGCAAGAGTTTTATTGCTTTCTTGATGGTTATTGGGATACAATCAAGTGCCCGTTTTCGGTGATCAAGAGAAGACAACATTCACGTGTCCATATGGTACGCTTTGCATATCGAAGGATGCCATTCGGCTTATGTAATGCTCCTACGTTTCAACGATGTATGTTGGCCATATTCTCGGACATGATCGACAAATTCATCAAGTCTTCATGGGCGACTTCGGTTTTGGAAAAACATTTGATTCTTGTTTGAATCATCTTTCACAGTGTTGCAACGCTGTGTAGATTCCAAACTTGTTCTCACCGAAAAGAGCCATTTATGGTTCAACAAGGAATTGTGTTGGGGCATATTGTTTCAACGAAAGGAATTGATAAGGTCGACTTAATTGCAAATTTACCACCTAAAAGTGTTGACAAATTCGATCATTTTTGGGGCATGCTGGATTTTATAGAAGATTCATTAAGGATTTTAGCAAGGTGGCTAAACCATTGTGCACTTTGCTTGGCAAAGATGTTCCTTTTGATTTTGATGAGGATTGCATAAAGGCATTCCTAAAATTGCGTGAACTCTTATCAAATGCACCAATAATCCAACCACCGGATTATTCTTTACCATTCGAACTCATGTGTGATGCATCTGATTATGCGATGGGAGCTGTCTTAGGGCAAAGGGTGAATAAATTACCTCACGTAATTTATTATGCTAGCAAGACATTAATTGATGCCCAACTGAATTACACCACCACCGAGAAGGAATTATTAGCTGTGGTGTATCCTCTGGACAAATTCCGTTCCTATTTGCTTGGCTCGAAAATAGTGGTCTTTTTCGCACCACTCGCTTTGAAATATCTTTTAGCAAAGAAGGATGCGAAAAGGCGATCCGTTGGATCCTCGCTTCCGTGAATTCAACTTTGAGATTAAAGATAAAGGGGTTGAGAACGTTGTGGTCGATCATCCCTAGAAATTCTCAAGAATCATCTATACCGAGACCATCCGTGACACATTTCCGGATGAACATTTGATGGCAATTGATGTAGCCGGTGCAAAAGTTCCATGGTTTGCTAACATCGTGAATTATCCGGTCATCGCGTAATTCCCACCGAGTGGGGTAAGAATGATAAGAATCTGCTTTTCTCCCAAATAAAATACTATTTCTGGGATGAACCATATTTGTTTAAATTCTGCTCGGATCAGATCATTAGGAGATGCGTGCCAGAAGACGAGCAACTAAGCGTCCTAAATTTTTGCCATGCTGGGGCCTGTGGAGGCCATTTCGGAGGACAGAAGACCGCACAGAAAATCCTTCAAAGCGGATTCTCGGCCCTCAATCTTCGTGACGCTCAATCGCAAGGAATGCCAACGGTGTCAGCCTTGGCAATATTTCATGACGAAATATGATGCCTTAATCCAATTCGATTGTTGAAATTTTCGATGTTTGGGGATTGACTTTATGGGTCCTTTTCCACCATCCTTTGGGTATTCATATATTCTGGTGGCTGTTGACTATGTCTCCAAATGGATTGAAGCTGTGGCAACCCGATCAAATGATCACAAGGTTGTGGTCAAATTTCTGAGAGAACATGTGTTTAACCGATTCGGGATCCCAAGAGCAATCATCAGTGATGGCGGTTCGCATTTTTGCAATAGCCATTTTGCCACTTTAATGAAGAATGACGTCACTCACAAAGTCGCTACATACCATCCGAACTAGTGGGTGGGAAGTGTCTAACAAAATCAGCGAATTCTAGAAAAGACTGCAATAGGATAGAAGAGATTGGTCAAACCGCTATCGATGCTTTAGGGCCTATCGTGATCGCATTCAAGACACCGATCGGAATGTCTCCTCGTAATTGTCTACGGAAGGCATGTCATCTTCCGAATTGGAGCATAAGGCATTCGGCGATCAAACGATTTAATTTCGATATGCAAGCGGCAGGTCGAATCAAGGTTACATTGAGTGAATTAGAAGAGTTACGCCACGATGCGTATGAAAATTCAAAGATGTACAAGGAAAGGTACAAAAGTTGCACGATCAATTAATTTCTAAGGAGTTTCATGTTGGCCAAAAGTTTGGTTATTCAATTCCCGACTTAAGCTTCATCACGGAAATTGAAATCTAGATGGGAAGGCCCGTTTCAAAGTTGTTTCCATTAGTGAGCACTGCAATTGAAATTCAAAGCCTTCAGGACAATCGAGTTTTCAAAGTGAATGGGCAAAGACTCAAACCAATGTTTGAGCCGATGACCCGATTTAAGATTGAGGCGATGCACCTTAGTGATCCATTCTTGATCAATGAAGAGGTCGAGTCGACACTTAAACTCGGCTTCTGAGGCAACCCAGTGTGTTTTATTTAGGAGTTGGACACAGGTTTAGTTTAGGATTTAGGATTTATCTTTCTTTTCGTATGTTTAGTTCTAGAATATTAGTTTTTAGTTTAGTTTAGGTTATTTTTAATTTCCAAATTAGTGTAGCCACATTACCTTCAATCTATTTTTGGTCATGTTCTAATTTGATGCCCATATTACTTTGATCTTTGTGTTGAGGTACTTTTCAACGTGTTTGGGGGTACTACTTATTTCAAACAATGAGGACATTGTCATTTTTAGGTTTATGTATGATTATCTATCTTTCATCACTTATTTTTGATTTTCTTTGAAAAAAAAAAAAAAAAAAAAAATTTTTTGGAACCATCATACATGATTTACTTTGCAATAGTTTTCAAACTTTAGTTGATGATGCATGTGAATTTAATTTTGAGAATATTGATGTCATATTTTGAATACTTGTATCTAGGATGATGAAGCTTAATGTGATAATTTGTGGATGACTCTGAAATTCATGCTTAGAATTTTTGCACTTATACCAAGCTAAGACTTAGAAATCGATGAACTATTTTGAACGTTGAATCTTAGGTTCTTAGTGGAGACTAAACCCGAAGCTTTAGAGCTAATTTCCCGTCATTGATGAGTGAATATATAAACTCGGAGTTTTCTTTGAATACGAATTATTTTGCATAATCTCATACATTTTATTTTGGCTTGTGACTTTGCATGATATCAAATTCATATTATTGTGTTAGAACGTACTGTATATCTACTCAAGACAAATAGGCAAGGTTACCATCTTTTAAGGAAATGATTGAAGGCCATCTTTGGCTGTGCTTAAAAATGCCCCACCTCATATAAATTTATCCTTCTAGTACCTTTGAGCCTATAGAAAAATTTACCCTTATACATTCTTTGATAAGCCACGTTAACTTTAACCCTTCACAATTTAAAATTTAGCTTTACCCTTCTTATTTCGAGAAATTAGGAGCGAGGATGAAAATGAGCAAAAAGAGAGTAAGTGGAGAGATAATGAGTTATGGTGTTTCTTGAGAGTGTATGGCAAATATAAAAAGAAAAAAGGAGAGAAAAAAAAAAAAAAAAAAAAGGAATGAAAAATGAGGTGCTTCAAGAAAAGGAAATTCAAAAGAGAAGAAAGAATGAGAAAAGAAAATATTGAAAAAAAAATGGTGAGAAATTAGAAAAGAAAAAAAGAAAAGAAGAGAAATAAAAAAATAAAATAAAAAAAAGTTAGTTCCAATTTCTCGTAAATTTTGAATCACAATTCCTTTCTTTCTTACCCTTACGAGCCCCATTACAACCCTACAAAAGACCTTCATGATCCGATCTTGCATTGTAGCTCTTGTGGAAGTCAATATATAATACTTATGACACTTGATATGACATGCTTAGGATATACAAGTATCTGTTTCTTATGAGATTTATTTTGTTCATTGATTGCATCGTGTTTCATTTATCATGTGAGACCTTTTTATTTGCTTTGTATTGATCTCTCACATGGCGAAAACTTACCAATCATCTGAGTGATTTTATTTTGAGAGTATACCTAAAGTGAGGATTGAGTCAAGACAATGATCCGATGATTTCCGTTTGGACTAGTTCGAGATGGATGAATCTTGGTTTTGGTATGCACACACTACACGTTTAAGCATGAATGGATGAGTTATCTAACGATTTGGAGCATTAGACTAATTTGAATGGATATTGGTATGATTAGTGTAACATTGTTATTTAAAATTGAGAATTTGCATGTTGTATTGATTATTGATTTTGTGCTTTGAAGTTAAATATATGTTATAAAATCAGATTTTGAAAACTCAATTTTACCGATGGTTTGAAATTTTGGAAGTTTGTGGGTAACTTCACCGCAAACCCTCGAGACACAACTCCTCCACTAGGGATCACCTAGGGGTTTAAAGGCTTATTGCACATGCTAAGTGCAATCGTGTTCCCTACGAAAGTGGCATTTAAATTTTAGGATGTTAGTTTGATTTGCTTTATATTTCTATCATTCTCTTTGCTCGAGGACTAGCAAAGTGTAGGTTTGGGGGTGTGATGAGTAGTGAAATATGATGACATTTCACCCCTAAATACCTATATTTAGCCGTCCGATGAAGGCTATCTGATGAGATTTGCTAGATTTGAAGTGTTTCAGGTAAATACAGTCCAAGTTTCTAAAACAGCCCAAGAATCCCGAAAATAATGTCAAAACACTGCTATTTTGGGTCATTGAGAACTTAGTGCGACTTGCAGCTCAATTTGAACCTTCAAGACGTCAGATTCAGGAAATGGCTAAAACATAAAAGTTGTAGAGCTCGTCATCAGCTTTCCAACGCCTCAAGAATCACCTCAATCCGAGTTCGGTACAGAAAATTATGAGCAAAATACCGAGGCAGTATCTGATGCAAAGCTAGGCGGGAATTCACGAAAATTACTCTAAGATGTCAATCGAGAGAGGTATTAAGGTTAGGCTATTATAAAAAGGGAAGCCACGAGTTTCTGAGGATTATTATTTTTTGCAATTAGAATATTATTCATTCTTTCTTTTTAGTTTTTAGGGCTCTTCACTTTGGGGGAATATTTTCTTCATCTTTTCAAGTCTTCTTCTCTCCTTCTTCTAGGGTTTATTCAGGGTAGATTGTACCTAGGATTTGCATTATCTTCCACTGAGAAATACATAGATTGTATTAAGGAAAAACAATTGCAAATATCTTTTGGAAGAAATAAAAGAGGAATGACTTTGAATGAAAAAGGTGATCAAACACCAAAGATGAGCGGCAAATCAAGAGATCGGAAGATGCGATCCCCATAAGTACCTATGTTTATGATTAATACTATTATTGTTATCATGGAATCGCTTTTGCTCAAAGTTTGTGTGATTGAAAATATTTTAAATGCTTTGTTATGGTAATCGCTAGATCTGGACCTGCAGGCTGATCTAGGCTGTAGAGCGATTATGTGCTGATTGTCGTGATCTAAATATCATGAGATACGCTATGCTTTTTACATGACTCATACCGCAATGTTAGGCTGAGTCATTGTTTTTAGATAGGGTATGCCGGATTGATGATCATATTTTATTTCAAGTCATTTTTCTAGATGAATGATGGTGTGAATGATGATTTAATGAAACTGTGGGTTTTAATGATAGAAAAGGGGTACGAATCTGGGGTAGCATATTCCTTGATCTCATTTTAATATTGTTCGTAGATTTATCAGTAATTAATTGTTTAGATTAATTTATTTTTCTGCATTTAGGAAAAGTGCGTTAAGTTTTTGGTAAAATTGAATCTGCCCTTTGGTACTTCCTTAGGGATGTTTTTAAAATCTCTAAAAGAATTAATTAAAAATTCACGTTTCCCTGTGGGTTCGACACCCCTGTTCTTGCCATACTGCAATAGATCTTGTGCACTTGCAAGGGTTACATTCTAAATCGATCAGGTAGCAACGATAGAAGCTACAATTTATTGGTAGGATACATTGTTCAGATACGACAGATATCAAAGAAAATGGTAGGGATGTTCTGTCCATATATTATGTTGGTAATTTATTGCGCCTAGTATACATACTCTAGCAGTACTCACATTTATATGTCTTTTAATAAACGTGTTCAGGAATATAATGCATGTAGTCCAAGCAGAGTCAACCATTTTATTTCTTCTCTCCAAAATTTTGAGAAGGAAGCCCTTATGCCAACATCCTTTGGACCCCTTCTCGAGCTCGCCAATGTACGCGCATGTTGTAGTCTCATTTATCTTTTGATCGAAAAGTTTGATTTAGTAAACTAATAGTTTGTCATAGGCGGTAAGCGCATACGTTTTCATATCTACGAAATGACCGTGATTACTGGCGTAGATGTAGTTGGTAGGCCTAGTAAAGTTGATAAGGAAGTCGGCGAAGATGAAGTTAAATTATTTTGTAGTAAATATTTTGGTATGAAGAAAGAAATTATGAGGAGCGAAATTGAGAATATTCTCAAGAATTTAAATTCCTTAGAAAACCTTGATGACTTCAGAAGACTGTCCTTATTGTATATTCTTGTGACCTTTTTAATACCAAACAAAGAACGGACTGTCAACATAGAATACGTATACATGGTTTACGACATTAGGGAATTCAACAAAATTGTATGGGGGAAGATTGTATATGATGAACTGTTGAAAGGTTTAAAGATCTATTCGAAGAAGTTCAAATCATATAAAAAGCACACTCATTTGAATGGTTGTGCATACGCTCTTCAGGTACTTTTGCCCTTTGTAGTTTCAATCATTGGTTGGGGAAAATCTTTGCATACTCATTTTTTGAAGCTCGTTTTGTAATTCAGATATGGGCACTTGAACGTATCTCCATTGTAGCTCCTCATTCCTTACAGTCGAGGATTCCAAGGTACCGGAAGTACTCCACGTTTTTACCGCTCACACGCGAAGCATACGAATGCGTGTTGAGAAGTGCCGATGTAAGATGGCCTATAACCCTAAAATCGAATTCTTATTGTATTTGGTTTTGTTTTATAGTAGTTTATATCTTTGATGCATTTTTCCACAGGTGACAGTTGGGATTAAAGTCACACATGAGGAATAAAGGATCAGTGCCATCCGCAAAGCCTTAAATGCCAGAGGACTAGAAAAGAATACAGCCGAATTAATGGTGAAGCAAGTTGGAAGTTTAAAAAAAGAGCTCCGATCCTGTAAGGAAAGGGTCCGATTCTTGGAGAAAGGATATGCCGAACAGTAAACTGTCGATAGGTAACTGAACCATAGACGATTATTCTTGGAACTTTTAATCTGTTCCGTTTTCGTTTTCAAGGATTTCACTATGATCCTGGTAAGTGTGACCTCATCTTGTGATATGGTCATCAAGCTCCATATGTAAGCAATACCTGCCTCTGAGAATGAGAGGATGACTAAACCCTCTTCATCCTTGCAAGAATTTCTACATTCCAACATCACAGGTGTTCTTTGCATGAAAAGGGCAGCACCAGAAGCAGCAATGCTTTTGCCTTGATCATAGACCCACACACAAAGTTGCTTCTCATCAACGACAGAAGTAATTACAGCTTTACCACCATCAGAGACAACGATGAGTTGAACAGGGCCCTGCATTACAATAGAAAGGTTTTGAATGGATCTCCCATTGACATGAATGATTCATGACAGAAAGAATTATAACCAATTATGAATGAGTTCCTTCGTAGGTGGAGAATCCTTCATGACCCCCTTCTTGACTCCTATACACACACAAATATACATCACAATTTGCATAGTGCTTCTAACATATCTCGTTATTTGTAATTGAAATGTGCAGCCCTATATACTATGTATTGAACACTACAATATTTTTGGCAATCTATTCAACCCCCAATCAATGCACAATCTACGTGCTTGTGAGACTGCTACCAATCACATTCATATGTAGAAATTCTTCCACAAGAATTCAAATTAACAAAATACTAATTTATCATTCACACATAACTGAAAAGTAAACAAATCTAAGCATCCATAACTACTAATAAAATAAAACCATCACAAAATGTGAATGTAAGGTTTCCAAGACCCACTAATTCTCAAAATTACATGTCAGTAGGCAGAATTCCAAAATTCACCTTCAAATTGAAATATAAACCTGATAAAGACACTAAAAATTATACAAAAGTGTTTTTCTTTATCCTTGCGACGATTACTCCACCCTCGTTTTTTTTTTTTTTCCGGAGACACGGGCAAGCATGTTCTACGGTTGTGACCTTTTTTCTTGCAAATAGAGCACTTATTGGTGTTACCCTTCTCAATTGCTGACTTCATCCTAGCTTTTCGTGGCCGACCTGAACGTGTTCTACCATGTGGTGGTTTTACAACTTCCTGCGTAGCTCCACTTGTCCACTGACTCTCATCAACAATCGGTTGCATGACATCATTGTAGGTATCACAATATCTCTCATTTGTAAACCACTCTTCAAAAGTCGTAGCAGATTGGAAGCTAATGTCAGCGTATGCATGCCTGCAAGGTATACCAAATACATCATAACTACGACAAGAACACGTTCGTGTCTCCAAATTCACTCTGTGAGTCTTTTCCTTTTCTATAATTGTAAACACATCCAAACTACTCGAATATACTGTTAGAAATTGACCCGCCATGATTTCATCCTTTAAATGTGCATCTGTATATTTTGTGAGCTTCTTTCCTTTACTAGCACGAGCCTTACCATCCAATGACCTCTGATAAAAAGTAACTGGTAACCTTGGCATGAGTGAGCTCAACAATCGAAGCAATGGGTAAAGTTCTAGCAAGCACTAATACGGAGTTCATGCACTCAGAGTAGTTTGTAGTCAATATCCCATACCGTTTCTCAGGAAAGTGCGCAATGCTCCAATGTCTCTCGCTAATGTCATTAAGCCAAGCATGACAATTTGGAAATTCTCTTCTAAAGCATCCATTTCATGTTTATACTCCTGAGGGGTGAGTTCTCTAGCAATTTTTCATATCAATCCCTTAACGTAAGAATTCTTAAACTTTAAAAGGAAGTTCTTTGTCAAATGGTGAACACAGTATTCATGCATACAGTTGGGAAGCACCAATGGCACAAACTTCATTATAGAATCATATCGATCGGATATTATAATCAACTCAGAAGGATTACCGGTCACATGGTCTCGTAACAATGTTAAAAACCACTCTCACGATTGATGATTTTCCTTCTCGACAACCGCAAATGCTAGAGGGAACAATCCGTTGTTACCATCGACAGCTTGAGCCATTAAAAGCTCTCCTCCGTATTTTCCCCTCAAATACGTCCCATCGATAGATACTATAGGCCTTAGAGTCCTCCGATAACTATGGATTGATGGGCCAAATGACCAAAAAAATCTAAGAAAAGCGTTATCCTTTTCACGAATAAGTTCTGTTTTGGCATCAAGATCAACTTGCATCAACTCCTCACAATATCTGGGCAATAAGTCATAAGAACGCTCCCAACCACCTGTGATATCTCCCATTGCAATTTCTTTGGCACGCCAAGCTTTTCGATATAACACCACCACACTGTATTGTTTTTGTATGTACGATATAATCTTGCCTACATTATAATCTGGATGCAATCTTAGAAGACCCTTGATGCAGCTTGCAACCCAATGAATAGTGGCTTGTCGATGGTCCTTCCCGCGCTCTGCTGGTTCACATGTATGCGGGATATGAATAATGATTTTGAATGTGGTATCACAACGTATCTTTGAAGCACGGATGCGCCAGGGGTATGAGGCAATGGCACACTTTGCTACAACCTTCGTTGCATGAGTCTCTAATGGTGCATATTGGAAATTCGCCAATATTGCAAATTCTTTCAAAGAATTTTGAAAGTCCGTTTTCGAAGCGAAAAGTTTTCCAACTTGCATAGATGTCATCTCCCGTCTGTAAGTACCCGCCTCATCGCATACATTCTCATCCTCAAAACAATACTTATCTCCATATACCTCGAAAGGGGGCACGTCATCTTCAACATCAGACGTCCGAACATAGCGATCCAGATCACGTGGGGGCACATCCTTTCTATCCTTACTCCGACTCTTCAAACTAGATCCGTCACCACTATCTCTTGATCTTGCGGTTCTGATGCCCTCGAACATGGGGTTTGTGTCAAAGGGAGACCCGTTCGAAGCTTCGTTGCTGCTATAACTCTTATTCGAAATAGAATCAGAACCTTTAGATGCATTGCCGTCGTCAATGCTATCGCGAGAAGGGAACATATCATGTCGGCTCCTACAAACAAAACGTAATATTTTTTTGTAACAAATTTACAAAATAAATATAGTTTATGTCACAAAAATTAATTGACAAAATAAAATGCTTTTACCTGCTATTGGAAGATGATCTAGAAATATCACCGACGAACCCGCCACTATCTTGACTTGGAAATTTAAACGGATGAATAGGTATACTTTTGTCATTGACCGGTTCCTTCCTATTATGAACAAAGATAGTCTTTTAATTGTATGGGGTGTATCGATCTGATAAATTGTACAAAAACAATTACATAACCAATAAATTACCTTTTCTCACCACAAGGAGTTGCAAACATAGGAGACGCATAAGAGGATGCATCCTTCTTGTTCATGCTTTTTTTCTCTACTCCTTTGTTTCCATCAGTCGTCAATTCTTTAGTGATATATATATATATGTATCATTCGGCATCCTCGATTTGCAAGAAACATTTGATGCACATCTCCATTGTTTTCAATTCTATAACCAAAAATTGGTCGCTCAAGGTGCATGAGTATTTGAGAGTGAATTTACACTCCTCGCGACCCATATTGATTACCTCATACATATTTTTCACGAGTGCCTCGTATGTAATGTCGCACTGAACAAGCTTCAATTTTTTTTTTCCTCCAACATACTTTGGTGACAAACCATATTCGTTCAACAATCCATCGTAGAAGCAAACCAAGTGAATCGTATCATTCATAATTGGTTATATCCTGTTCAGTAAGAGATGACAATATGATATACTGCTCATGACTTAAATTGGAAATAAGAATTAATTTTGGATAATGACCATATATAATAGCTACTAAAAGTTACGGATCCCAGACATCCCCAACCTAGCCAATGATTTTAAATCAACTAGTCCATCTAATGCTCTTCAATCTTACCAACCAATCCATAAATGCTTCTTAAACCATATAAATATTTCTTAAACTAGTGAAAATTTCATGCCTTTACTACAAATTTCAGCATTAATAGTTTCTTTTATCATCTACACATATACTCAAACGGTTGATGTTCATTTCAAACAAGGCGCAAATAATGAACAACTTGAATTACAGATTAACCAAGTTCACTATAGACCAGTCCAACAACTTATTTACAGTGTAGATAAGGAGCATGTTAGCCATTTCGGCTCACTAATTTTAAGAGAAAAGTACCAGAAAACGCCCGTCCACAATTTTTAACACCGTTTCCCTAAAAAAAATTTTATTACTAAAAAACGTCCCTGCAACTTTTAAATGGCTAGCGTCGATGCACGGTGCAAAATTTCTTTACCGAATAGCCCTTGAATAGTCATTCAACGTCTCCTCCGGCGATCCGGTGATCGTGAACCTGAGTTGCCGGCCAACACCAAATAGAGGGTTTATTTTTTAGTGAGAGAGAGGGTGCCTTTGCCTAGTCTCTTTCTCTCTCTACAATTAAGCCTTTTTCCGTGAGTCTCTTTCTCTCTCTATAATGAATTTTCTTCAGACCCGTTTCAACAAATGAATTGATTAAGTCAAAATTTTGGAAAGATGAATAAACAGACCCATATAAAACAGAGGCTATGAGTATTCAGAAATAGAATATACTAACTAAATAAATTGCATTTATCACAAATTTTTGCCAATCCGAGGAGTAGCTCAAACTTTGATGCAAAAGGTTTATCGGTGGGGAGCATTGGCACAATATTCGCCACATTAATGCCTTTTCACTCAATAAAAACATAATTACTACACAACTGCCTCTTTATTTTCTTTGTTAATTAGAGGTCTCTTTTAGTTTTTTACTTAACTTCCAATCTCTTACTGACTGCCAACAAATCATGTTTTCTATAGCTCTCTGATTTCAGGTGGAGATTTAGCTTACTTTCTCAAAATTTTATTCAAAAAGACTGTTGATGGAAGATTTGGCTTCTAAAAAGTCTGCTGTAATTGTTTCTTCTACTTTGATCTTATTCCTTTCAAGAATTTACAAATTACAATCCAAATGGTAGGATCCACCAAGCTATTTGATGCCAATTTTGTTTGGAGACTATTAAAGATGGTTTTCTATGCAATCTAAGATTTAGGTCACTCTAGCTAATGATTTCAAATCAACTAGTCCATCTAATGCTCTTCAATCTTACCAACCAATCCGTAAATGCTTCTTAAACCATATAAGCATTTCTTAAACTAGTGAAAATTCCATGCCTTTACTAAAAATTTCAGCATTAATAGTTTTTTTTTCATCTAGACATAAACTCAAACGGTTGATGGCTCAATAGTTTGAAACCATAGCTCAAAACCTACACAAGATAGGTTCCAAAGAGCTGTGGAAAAATTGATATATGCCAAATTGTCTTTAATCACCTAAAAATCCGTGCTAACTATGACTTAACACCAGAATATCAAATAATCATAGAATTATCAAAACGACACTGTTGACCCTTGCACATAGGCTACGACCTCATAGGTTTATACCACATGGCACACATGTTTGATGAATCGAAATAGTCCAACTAGCAGCCCATCATTGGCACATCTCAGCAAGAGAATCATTCTTATGATATGATAGGAACCATCCTATCAGTGCACTTTAATATCGACCATTTAAATATATGCACAACCATATGAATTTGTGTATAAATCAAACGGTTCAAATCCACCAATGAGGGTGATTTTTAGGCCCACTTAAGTTCAATTTATAAGTTATAATTTTGACGACTTAGATTGCTCAAAAACATGTGGCAAAAACATTGATTAAAATATCGTCCAATACTGATACGTATTGATTTTGGACTTGGACGATACAATAAATTGGGTTTTTCTCGGGCCCCTTAAAAAATAGTCAAATAATTGTTCAACTTATCGTCTAATGTATCGTCACCGATATTTTCAAATTATTGTTTTGTGTTTTTTTTTTTTTTGGAAAAATACCGGAATGTATCATCCCAGAACCGATACGTATTGTCCAGTAGGTATTGGTTTTAGGATTGAACGATATGATATGGAAATCCGAGATTTTGACCCATGGGCAAAAAAGCACTCAGGGCTCTATCTATAATGTGGCTGTTATGCCTCATCTATCTTACAATTATATGAATGATTGCATTTGCCGCAACCGTAATTTGTGTCTGCAAATTTTTTTCGTTCTGATTTCCTTTCTGGTTTTGCTTTATTGTCATGAAGGTTAATAAAATGAAATGGGAATGGTTGGAACCAGATGTGATAATTGTTTGACAATGTTTCGTGTGCACGTGCTTATTTTAGTAAATTGGGTTGACGTTTCTTACATACAAGTGTGCAAAATGGCTAATGAAACTGGTTTGGATTTCAGCAAACAAATTAGTTTGATAGAGACCAAGTACCGGCAGCTAACTCTTACAAGGATCTTATTATTTTCCACTCTGTATGTTATTATTTTTTTAGAGGAGAAAGAAATTCCCAATTTTGAGTTCTGTTGAATGCATGATTTCTAAAAGCATGTTTTCCTCCTCCATGCTTGATGATATGATAATGATGATGCTGGATTTTTTATGAAACTCACTTAATATAAGAAATTAAGGATAATCTGTGGGCCTCCATTCCATGCTAAAGCATTTCCTGGGATAGCAGATGCAAATTTTATCATGAAGGTCCGACTGACAAAAATTATTTTTTGATCTCATTCGAATGGGTTAGAGACGTAGATGTTTCTAGGAGGGGAGTAGTTCAAATTTTGATGCAAAAGGTTTATCCGTAGGGAGCACTGGCACAAAAATCGCCACATTAATGAAACACGGCTGAAATAAACAATCTGATCTTTGGGAAAATGAACATTCAATTCTATGAGGCATTCCATCAAACATTAGGTAGGCAACAAATTAAAAAAAAATTACAAACATAAAAAAATACAGCACACATGCATTTTGTAACAACCCGGATTTTTAGATTTTATTTTAACGGTGTTAGATGATGCACCACACTATGTACTGTGCTAACGCTCCACATCAGAATCGAAACCCACCTTTTAAAATAGAAAATTTCTAAGTTTTCCTATATCAAAATTAGACTCATTGCGAAGTGCTCGTCGATACGATTCCAACGATATATAATTTGATGATTTCTTATAAGAATATAAAAAGTTATGCCCATTTTAACTGATCAAGCAAGTCAAAGGGTATAATTGTAATTTCGGGAGAGAAACACCAATTGGTTTGGTGGAACGAAACCTTTTCTCAAGTTATTCCGTGTAAAAATCTCCTATTCTATTAAATCTCCCACGAAAAGTGTTAATTAGAGTTGACCTAAAATTTTATACCATTATAAATAAAACTTTAAAAGCTCTCTCCTCTCTATAATAAGAAATTATTCTCTCTCGAGACTTAGACGAGCCGATGCCTTGGGAATCGACCTTTTCAACTCGAAATCGCGTTGATCTTAGTTCAACGCTTGAGAGGTGGGTACCCATCAATCCATCTTATTCTTCTCGGATCTCGTCGGCGTAGGATCGTTCGATCAGCGTGACGAGGTTTAAAAATCTTATTTAAACCCAAATATCTCATAAATTAATAGATCTATATATTTAATATATGTTTTCCCTTGAAAGTTATATATTTAATATATGCTTTCCCTTGAAAGTTATATATTTTGTAAATTAGGTTTATATATTATTTCTCTTTTCTTTTCAAAAAATTCTTTTTGTTTGAGCCATTAATATTTTACCTTATATTAGGTCTGTATATTTAATATGTTTACTTCCTCTTTTATGTCTGTAAAATTAATTAAATTTTAATACTTATAAATTTGATAGATTGACTTAATTGGCATAATATTATATTGATATTATTTATTTCTAAATCTATATAATATAAATTTATCCTTCTACTAAGACTATAATAATATATATTATTGTTGCAAGTTTATATTATTATTTATTTAAAATTAATTAAGCCCAAAAATTAAATTAAATTTTTATTTTATTTAAATAAATAATAGATTGCACCAACTTAAAGTTTCGGGTCTGAACTTGCGGCTACGAACCCGAATTCACGTCCATGAACCCGACCTCGCGACCATTGATGCACCTGTCTCGGTATTTTGGCCATAACTTTTTACTCCGACCTCGGATTAATACGATTCTTACGGCATTGGAAAGAAGACAGCGAGCTTTACAACTTTGTGTGAAATAGCTATTTCACGAATTTGACTTTTTAGAGGTTAAAATAGAGCAACAAGTCGGGTTTAATTTTGAATGAATCAAGGCTATTCGAATTTAAGATTATTTTCTAAATATCATGACCAAAGTTCTTATGTATATTATATTGTAAAGTCTTTCGATCGATGGTCATGATAAATCATAACTTAATAAGTATAAATATTATTTAATTTAATTATCTAATTATTATATATATATATATCAATTTTATCGCTTCAACGCGACCTCTTCGATAATACAAAGTGTTAGAACTTCGATGTCTTTATGAAATCGAACTCTGACTTTTACGATTATCGAAATCACACTTATAACTCTATTCTATAATTATATTGGTGTGGTATGTAAATAAATATAAATATAAGCATAATCAAAATCTAAGTATAAACCGTTCTGTATGTGTGATACTTTTGTATTTGCAACTTAATCAATTTATACGAGTTAAGAATATGTTAGATCATGAGTACGAGAGTGTATGAGATCATGCCTACGTTTGGGCGTGGTGATTCACCGAGATGGTATCGAAGCGAGGAATATACCGTATTCACATGCCTTATAACTCATGGTGGAATGGGACCCATGACGAGTCGGGTGAGTGTGAATTTAGTGAAACTTGATGCAGTGGCATATCTGATGATCCTATCACCCCGAGTTTTAATACGAGAGGATAAGATATGAGATATGATACGAGAATCGGGCGTTGGGCCTTTAACTGTGGTAAGGTTTCTTTTACGGTCACGTGAAACTCAGAATATTGGCGTCCATGTACGGATGCAACACCTCTATGGTAGTATAAACTATCACACGAAGTACATCCAAGTTACTACGGAACCTTTTCTTTTTCAAGCGTGAATTAGGAAGGTTGCCTCACTATAGTTTGTCATAGGATTAAGTATAAGAGTATGATAAGATATGAGTATGAGATAAGATAAGTTATAATATACGAGTAATACATAAGACATCGCCTGTAGGCCAAAGAAAGATAAAGAACTTAAGTCTCTCAGACGTCTTGGTTCCTCATGTAGTAAGGACAACAACGTCTTTCAGCCAAGACGGATCTCTGGGAGAGATTATGAGTATGAGTGCGTTATGAGTGAGTTTGACCATTATGTCTCCCCATTGGCTGGGTGGTGGAGTATGAGTATGACACGAGGGCGTTATAATATGGTGGTATGATACTATGTTGACCCTCCCATAGTAGCTCGAGCAGCGACTCTGGCACAGGTCGTTTAGGATTTCACTAGTATGTTAGTTACGCTCATGCGATGTACAGACGTATGTGCGAGAATGATAATAAGACATGATATAATATGTTATGAGATATGGTAAGGTACGTTAGGATACGAGTGTCTAGATCATGGTCTTGCATTTATGATATGTGTTTTACGATATGCACGTGATTTTATCTTCCTTTTGTTATCTGCTTTGAGATATTATGTTTATCACTCACCAGATGCACCCACAATGCACCTGAGTAGTATGGGGTGGATTGGTGGTGTATCCCACTGAGTTTACGTGACTGAGTAAACTCATCCCACGATAATCTAACAGTTGCAGGTGATTACGCTGGTGGAGTAGACGCCGACCATCTAGATCTCGCCGACGCTGATTTCATTGATTCCGCGGGCGTTGAGTACCAGGAGCCTTTGGAGGGCGACGCTGCCGGTTATCAGGAGGACTACGGTGCTGATCTTGATTCGAGTGCCGGTTACTGATCATTGTGGACTTGGTATTGAGTTTTATTGATACTAGTATTGCGGATTTTATAGTTTATTTTATCGGATTTGTCTCCGACTTTCATTATCATTTTATTGGCGGATTATGATTTTATTACACTTATTCAGTATTTATGATTACATTTATATTCCACCCTATTTGTTAGATCTCACGAATTTCGTGGAACCATTATTGCACGAGAACTCTGATTAGGTGTATGTCCGCTTAGCATATCCGGGATATGTGCGGGTCATAACTCGGAATTCTAGGCCCTCGGGATGGGGTAGAATTTCGGGTCGTGACACATTTTCACTTACTGTTGAAGAAGACGAAGATGGAAACCGGGGACCCAGCTGAGAACGAAGATGGATGATCCGAGCTCCGGCGTCGACAAACGGCGAAGAGTGCTTTTTGCTTTTCGAAAATGAGATCCCAGCTCTGGCCGCCCAACATACGGCGTCGACAAACGACGGAGGACGAAGATGGAAATCGGGGACCTAACTGAGAGCGAAGACGGACAATCCGAGCTCTGGCGTCGACAAACAGCGGAAAGTGCTTTTCGCTTTTCGAATACGAGGTCCCAGCTCCGGCGGCTCAACAAACAGCATCGACGAATGACGGATCAGAGCCGAGATTCAACGGCGGCGTCGACAAACGGACAACAGGAAAAGAAGAGGGAGGAGGGTGACGAAGGAAGAAGCTATTTTTTGAGAAAATTTTCCTCTTCGAGAGGGTATTTCAGTAATCTGCAATTTGCAGTATCTCTATCAACGGGCTGTAAACTGGTCTTTTTGAGGGTGCTTGGGCGCCTGCTGATAATAAACCGAAGAAGCCACCGAAATGGTAATAAGTGTCCTTGAGGGGAGTTTTATGGTACTTACCTCTTTATACTAACTAAATCGAAAGTGATTGCCCTGAGATTTTAGCCACAAAGCCAACTTGGCAAAGTCCACGACTCCGACTAACATTCTAATAATTCTCCACGAAAATTTATAGGGTACGGATATTTGCAACCGAAGCTTTGGTCTTTGCGACCAAATTTTGGGCACATCTCAAGGCCTGTCTATAGGTTGTGTGGCTATCAGCCGTCTACCTACTGCTCTTGAAAGATGACTTAAAGTAACTGCTGCTCCTTAACCTTGGATCCATGAATTCCTTTCAAATAAGATACCAACTCTTTTATACTTATTGCACAGAGAACCACCCACCACCACCATCATGATCATTGTCATCAGTCATCACGGTCTTATCCCATTTATTTAGTTCAACTTTGCAAGTCCTATTTTACTATGCACTTCTGTTCAGTGTTTCTTCATAATTTTACAATCATTAATATCTCTTCCCACTACCTCCCTTTTTAAGTCTTTATTGGTCTTTCTCTTCTCTTACTTCCTTATGCTTTAAGCATCTAAAAGTTATGTTTTTGGTCTCTAATAAATATGACCAAACCATCTTAAACAAAATTACATAAATCTTTGATCATTTTAAGTGTTTCACGTGAATTGCCCACGCTCGGTCCGAACAAAAAATCATGCATTTCAAAACAATGGAATCATTCGATAAAAGCATTTAAATATCAACAGTTAAAAAAATATGCATAATCAACATATTAGAGAGCATGAATTGACTGATTCAAATCCCCTTATGAGTGATTTTTTGGCCCAGCGTATATAAACTATTGACTCTAATAACTTGGAATGCTTAAACGATGTAAGATGTGGCCTAAAATGGTTACATCTCAAATAGTTGTAAATCCTTATATTTTATTATTCTTTTATATTATATTGGAATGAGAATTTAGTCATCCTTATTATTATTTGTCTCTTATATTTAAGGTCAAAATTTTGAGTTTTATTTCTCTACTCATGTTTGTGTTGTGTCTTATAAAATTCTTGATTGTTGGTGGATCTCAAAATCTTGATTGTTGGATGATTGAGGTTTTCAGACGAACATTTATCATTCAATCCTTAACTTTTATACCCTTGCTTTTTTTTTTTTAATCGAAACATCCCTTTAATCGGAGTGACACTCGTTGACGATAATTTAATATGCCTCTCATCCATCTCACCGTTTTCCCTTCATGCATTGATCCTTTTTAGAGGTGTCTTTTTCAAACCTATCATAAGATTATAGAGTCTAGTCCAAATACTTAACTATACAATATTGTGACAGTAAATTATTTTCTACCTTTACCTAATTATCGTTTAGGCTTGTCTTTATAAAACTTGCACTCTATATAGTATGGTAATTTTGGTAGTTTTTAGACCTTTAATCCAAATAATTGCCCAAAGTTTTAAATTATTAAGTACTTGTTTCCCATTTGGCCAATTAATACTACATCATGAAACAACATATCGAACCTCATCCTCATCTTCTATTTGTAAAGGTAATGCATCTATAATAATTAGTAATAAGAGTTCATTACAAATAAATAAGGGCTAAAAGCATGCCCTTGATAGAGCCCAATTATGATAAGATGCTCAATTATCTCTCAACTCCTTTCGACACCTTGCCGTAGGCCTTTTCTAAATTAATAAAATCATAGATACAATTTTCTCTTTACTTATAAATTTTTTTATTAAAAAATGACATTAATTTTTTCTTCGTTTGCACAAGCCAAAGCTTTTTCTAAAACAATAATTCAACTCTTGTCTTAGGTATTGCTTTATTACTCACCTATAGTGTTAATGTTAAAGTATCACCAATAATTTTATTATCGTGTTAGTTAGCATAATTGTATGTATATCTTCTTATAAAAATGACAGCAATATCATTTCTTCATTCTTTTGGCATTTTTGTATTATTGATAGCTTGGTTATTCATCATAAACATCATTTCTATTCTATCACAATAAAAAAAAAAGGGAAATTTCTAGAATCAACCCTATCGGATTCACATTTTCTGTTAGAGATCCTAGAGTTTCACCTTTCATCAAACCGAACAGCTCCAAGCCGAGCCAGTTCCAGTTAGCACAAAAAGTCTCAAATACCCCTTCTTACACTTTTTATGGTTCTACATAATTTAAAATTTTAAAAATTTACACTTTTTTATATTTATCTATGCTGTCTGATTTGAAGGCCACAATATAAAAGATCGATGGTGCCAAAGATTGACACGAAAAAAAGCGATATCGCCTCTTAAAAAAAATAAAAATGACCTCTTTAAAGAGGCGATACTGACTATTTAAAGAGACATAAATAAGATTACAAATATAATCGTGAGCGATTACAATTGGTTTATATTATTAAAATATGTCCCACATGAAAGGGTAATAAGATAAGGTGGTTATTGGCTTTTGAAAAGAAATGTTTAGTTACTAGTGAGAGATAATGGGGGAAGCAACTTTTCCTATCTACCTACTTTTATGGGGAGTGGGATAACTGTTATATATTTGTACGTAGGAATTGTCTTCTCTCTACCCGTATTTTCATTTTCTATCAGATTTCTCATATGTTTTGGTGGTGAAGCTAAGAAAAGATTTCTCACATGTTCTGGTGGGGAAGCTAAGAAAAGAGGTTAAGTGAGAGAAATAATTTTTACAAGCTTTCTTAAAGAATGAGATTTCATTATGGCTGATTCCGATATATTTTATGAAGTATTTATTTCCGCATAAAAGATGATTATGTGATTTTCATGATAGTTGAAGATTCCTATTTCATTAAATTATTGTCTCAACATATGGTATCGGAGCCTAGTTGAAACTATCATGATTTTCTTTTTAATATAGAGATCGTTTTCATTAATATTTTTTGATCTCATTATTGTTCACTGATTCTGAAAATTCCTATTATGTTTGTTGGATTTAATGAAATCTTGATTCCGTATTTTACATTATTGGAATATTATGATTCAGTGTGGATATTTATTAGCATGTGTCGGTTTGATTTCGTATGAGTTTTGATGTTCGTTATCCACCTTCTTTGTTTGATTTCGGTTTACTATTTTGTTTAAATGATTAATTTTTGGTAAGCATTTGGGGGCCACTTACATGTTTTATGATGGTAAATTAGTAATGATGGCTATATTATGGACTCACTTATACTGGATTAATAATTGTATTTATGCATGTATGGGCTCAACTGTTATGAGTCAGATTTTTCATGTAATTAAGAAAATTAAAAGAGAATGCTAGTATAGGATTTTGAACTCAGGACATATGATAATAATTTTTCTGACATATTATTTATCTGTTTTGAATGTGGGCAGATTTTTGCTTGATTATTTATCAATCAATATTTATATTATGGTTAGCAAGTTATTATTAAAGTGTTCTTGCTGGAAAAGTTATAAATATTGAATTAAATTATAACTTTGCAAAATTATTATGGAATGATTATTTGATTATTATGGTTTGACCCAAAGGTGCACCAACTTTCAAGTAGTCATTAAATTAATTAGGATAACTGATAGAATGATAGTGAGATTGGAATGGATGCCCAAAGGTGACAAACTAATTAAACTTTGAAGGGTTATCAGTTATGCCTAGGTGAGTGAAAATCACCATTAAATTTGAATATTAGTATATTGCATTACTTAATCCAAAGATTGAACGCAATATTACTAATGGAAGTGATTTTCTCAAAGCATTAATGTTGTGATGATTTTATTGCAGGGTCAGTTCCTATTGGCTTCATCCGCTAGCTTCTTCTATTCCGATTTTTAATGGATCTAATTTCTCTAACTGGAAGGAGCAGATCTAGTTTCACCTTGGTGTTTTGGATCTTGACTTAGCACTGCGAATTGACAAACCGGTTGCCATTATTGAAACAAGCAATTCTGAGCAGCAAGCTTTGTCTAAGCCATGGGAAAGATCAAACAAACTAAGCATCATGTTTATGCGAATGTGTATTGCAAACAATATTAAGTCAACGCTTCCTCAAATTAAAAATGCAAAGGAATATTTCAAGATTGTGGAAGATCGGTTTCATTCAGCGGACAAGTTCCTTGCAGGGAGATTAATAGCTGAACTTACTACCATGAAATTTAATGGTAGCCGTGGAATGAATGAGCATGTCCTTAAAATGACCAATCTAGCTGCAAGATTCAAATATGGAAGTTGAATTTGTGGCATGCTTTAGGCCACAGTTCATGCGTTATGATTGTGAAATTTCATCTCGGGATGGCAATCTTTTTCTCCAAGAATGACAAATATTCTAATGGTGCTAAGCACATGGGGCTCAAATATTTGGCCGTTATGGAGGAACTTTAGAAACAAACGATGTTTATAGAACATATTAAGATTGCGCTCATGATTAGAGATCTTTTGACTTAAGGGTTAGCACCATAAGACATTTAAGGAACATGTTGATCAGATGGGTCTTTGTTGCAATCCGCATATTTGTGGATATTTATGTTTTTTTCTATAACATCTATAGAGATATCATTAATTGTGTTTCAGACTTTTTCCTGTTTACCTTGTGTCATTCATATGTGTCAAATGGGAGAATGTTAAAATATGTCCAAGATAAGGTAGTTATTAGCTTTTGAAAAGAGATGTACGATTACTAGTGAGAGATAATGGGGAAGTTGTTTTCCTATCTATCTAATTTTACGAGGAGTGGGATAATTGTTATATGTTTGTACGTGAGAATTGTCCTATCTCTACTCACATTTTCATTTTCTATCAGATTTCCCATAGGTTTTGGTGAAGCTAAGAAAAGGGATTGAATGAGAGAAATAATTTATACAACTTTCTTAAAGAAGGAGATTTCATTATGGTTGATTCCGGTATATTTTATAAAGTATTTATTTCCACATAAAAGATAATTATGTAATTTTCATGATAATTGAAGATTCCTATTTCATTAAATTATTGTCTCAATATAGATAACTACAATTTCTTGAGATAACTACAATTGGTTTAGATATATAAGATATACTCTAATAGGCAATACCGACTGTTTAAAGAGGCGATACCGATTGATTAAAGAGGCGATATTGACTGTTTAAAAGAGGCGATACCGACTGTTTAAAGAGGCGATACTGAATGTTTAAAAGAGGCGATAATTACTGTTTAAAGAGGCGCTATCACCTGTTTAGAGAGGTAATATCGCCTCTTTAAAGAGGCGATTTTTTTAATTTTTATTTATTTATTTATTTTAAGAGGTGATATCACCTTTTTTTTGTCATCTTTGGCACCATGGATTTTTATATTATGACCTTCAAAATAGACGGCATAGATGTTGTTTCACATCACGTAAATATAAAAATGTGCAAATTTTTAAAATTTTAAATTATGTAGAACGAAAAAAAGTGTAAGAAGGTGTATTTGAGACTTTTTGTGCTAGCTGGAACTGGCTTGGGTTAAAATTGATATTGTTTTAATCTTAATGCTTCCATTTTTTTATTTTTGCTAAAGTTGATATTGTTACTGCTATATATTTGGCTCTCCTTTTTCCTGGATTTCCTTTGCAAGTTTTATGTTTAATAAAAAGTAACCAAAACATTATTTTCCATCTGTTCCTCCTATTGGCTTCTCTCGTTGACGCCTCGTTCGAGACTTAATAAAAGCTCAAAATCTGAGTATTTTCTCTAGAAAATGAGTTTTATAGATATTTTCTAAGCTTTTCTCTTCTTTGAGAGTTTTTTGGGGGAGTGTGTTTTCAGAGATATTCTAAATAATAGTGACATTAATTTCCGAGAAAAATATTCAAAAATACTCAAATTTTGAGCTCAGAAAATGAAAGGCAAAAATATAATTATGAACAAAGAAAGTGGAACTCAAGAACACAGGAATCTGAGTCTCTCAGAAAAGGTAAAAAAAAGAAAGAATCTGAGCTACTCAAGAACACATACAAAGAAACTCGTTGTCTCTCTCTCTATGATGTCTCTCTCTGGATAACTTAGGATATCTCAAGCTTATAATCCCAAAGGGATGCCCTCACCTCCATTGGATCACAAAGTATTTCACTAATTGTGCACCTTACAGGGAATCATGCTATCGTAGAAGAGGAGTCACTGCTCGAACTCACTACCTTCAACATACCCAAGTCATCAACCATTATAAACACCTCCCCTTCCTCAACCATTATAAACACCTCCCCTCTCCCTCTCTCTATGATGTCTCTCTCTGGAAAACTTAGGGTATCTCAAGCTTATAATCCCAAAGAGATGCCCTCACCTCCATTGGATCACAAAGTATTTCACTAATTGTGCACCTTACAGGGAATCATGCGATCGTAGAAGAGGAGTCACTGCTCGAACTCACTACCTTCAACATACCCAAGTCGTCAACCATTATAAACACCCCTTCCTCATTCATTCCCATCTTAATTTTCTTAAAATATAGAAACGCACGTATGCTGGGTGGGAAAGTAAAACGCACATATGCACGATCTTGTGATGTGAGTGAACTTCCATGCACTGCAAAGTCATACGTCACAAGAATGCTCTTACGCATAGTGACCAAATTCTCCGACTTTTTGAAAAAGTCGCAAATGATTCAAGATGTTTTGATAAAACGCATATTTTTATAATTATTTGTGACTCTTTTTTTTAATTGCAAAATTTAAGAATTATTCGAGAATTTTATGAATTAGTTTTTAATTTCCTAAATTTTTCCAATATTTTGCCCAAATTTTTATATTTTTTATTTTTTTCTAGTAATTTTTATTATAACTTTTCTCTTTATTTTTCAAAATTTTGACCCTTTTTTCCGAAGTTAATGAATTTGACCGGATTGTTTCCTAGCCGAATTATTCTCGAACCCCGACCTGGTCACTATGGTACAGGTGATTTCTCATCCCAATATGGACGCCCATCAAGGTGTCAAACTCAGTTTCAGTATCGGGATCTGTCTATGGAGGACTGAAATGTATTGGCCTTTTTTTAATAAAAATAAAAATAAAAAATAGAGGTATTGGCAGATACCCGACACGTATCGGTTTGCTGAAAAATCGATGCGTATTGGCATCGGCCGATATTTGATACCATGCTGCCCATCCATCATATATAATTCGTAGAAATGTAAGGAGTGAGATTAGCTACTCAAGTAATCCACATTGTCTATGTGGCACGCTTAGTTAATATTTTGACTTTTTAACCAACAGTCAATCGATTAGTTTGGCCAGGATTTAAATGAGAGAGCTCATCTTAGAACGTTGCATGCCAATTGTGGATATGTGGTCTTTGATTTAAAAGACCTGATAGGCTGATACAAAGATGGGTACCCTTTTTCGCGTCGCGCGGGATTTTTTTTTTATGGTGCCTAAGTTTGAAACTCACTGAAACTCACTGACTACTTGCACTTAGACAACGAAGATCAATTTTTTCCCCAATCTTTCACACGATGGATCTTGAGATCATGAGCTTATCATCAGATGGTCTATCTATTTTTTGTTCCATGTGACACATATCCCAAAAAAACCTAAAATATCGGTTTAGCGTAATGTGTGCCATAAGATTTTAAGGCTATTTTTATAGAATTTGTACCAAATGGAATAAAAAAATGACCTTTTGATGGTACGCTTATATAATCTTAAATCATGTGAAAGATTACATTGAAAAATGATCTCCATGATCTGAATCCAAGTAGTCAAAATATAACGACCCCAAAATTTCCATCCCGAAACATATGAAAATTCCCGGACCACTAGATCATAATTTATAATCTAATTACAGAGATTTTTTAGTATCAATAGAAAGCAAGCCATTAGAGAAAAATTATTGCATATAGGTCCATAATGAAAGCTTAAACGAAAAGTAAAATCACTGGTGACGACAGTTCGTCACACAAACAGTGGTACTTAACATCCAAAACAATATTAATAGGTTCAAAAGTTCATTTAACTATATCAAATCTAAGTATTCAAAGAAATATATGGATAAAACTATTCAGGAGGAAGATCTGCCTCGTCCACTGATACGAAGTCCGTATCTTCTTCTAACTCAGGGTCCGAAACTACTTCAGTACATGTGACACATAGTGTCAGGGTGAGCTAACAGTCTAAGCTCAATAGGGTAGTGCAATACACCATTATATTTTATATGAACAAAACATAGTTCCAATGATAGATTCGAAGTATTTGCTTAAATGACAAAACATAATTTCTAAGGCGTAATAAGCGAAACACATATTTTCATAATGATTGTCATGCAAGATTTAATGAGACTAATCTTTAGGGTTCACATGTAGTTTTTTATTCAATGTAGATCTTAAATCCATAACTTAAATAATCTCTAGATCGCGTATATAGCATTAGAGCCGAAGTCAAAATCGATGGGAATCCTAACCATCGTCGTTCTAAAAACAAGTTTTGAAAGTGCCCAAGCCCTTGTGTTGTGAGAAATATTTGTGCGGTCTAAAGGTTCAAATGTGTCGAAGCATAGGATTCATTCCACATGAATCTCTATAAATCATATGCAATTTCTATCACATAATTCAATGCTCATGGTTCATAATTCAAAGTCCAAAGAGTCCAAAGGTTCCAAAAGTTCAAAAGTTGATTCATAAGGTTCAATATGAAGATTTAATTCAATATCCGAAATTTAATACAAAAATAAATATTTAACGTTCAATCATTCCGATGTAAAAGTTTCATAATTTGAAGTAAATTCTAATGTACAATATTCAAAAGATTCTAAGTTTCGTTGCAATAATTTTAATGAGTTCAATGCTAATATTTTACAGGTTTATATCGAGAATATCATTAAAGTCACAGATCAAACTCAAAACATAATTATGCAGTGAATTTTTTCTACCTCGATTTCCAAAGTCGCAAGGAACGGAGTGAGATATCTCCTTTGCACTACGTTTGATTCTCTCTTCTATAGTATATGTACAATTAACACATATAAAATTATATCATCAATAGTTGATTGAATCGGATAGGGAACATTCCATATTTTTAATATTCACAGCTCGCTGCTATCATGTGACAGCGCGCTGTGAAGTACACACAGCGAGCCGTAGCTAAAAAAAAATTCTTAGTTTTTCAATATCAACAGCGCGTCGTTGTCTTTATGACAGCACATTGCTGTCTATGACAGCGCGTTGTTGTCTTTCTAACAGCGTGTTGTTGATACTTTCAAGCCCATTTGATGTATCGTCTCGAGCTACCCCAAAACGACACATTATAATGATAAATCAAATTTTTCTATCAAAAGTTATGACCTTCGGAAGATAGGAGTGTTGCTTTTCTTCCAGTGACAGCGTGCCGTATAATTGATTGTCTACTGTGATTTCAACCTATAGGTCATCATAAGTAATTAGAACCTACCTCTTGTAGCGTGATCGAAGATCCTACGGTAGGTTGATAGAATCCAACACACCAAGTGTGAGCGTATAAGCTTTTAGTCTAAAGTTCAAATATAAGATTTTACTCCACATAGCAAGGTTTGATCCTTAGACCTCTTATTTAAAATTCAAGTCTCTTATCACTAATGTTCTCACAGAGCTTGTGTATTTATTTACACAATTATATATTTGAATTATTTAAACTAAGAAATTTATTTCTTATAAATATTTCAAAGAAAATTTCGTGACATGAGTTATATATCTTACTAAGCACCTACACTTAGTTAGTGTATTAATGTTTTAAAAATTTTGGAAATGTTACACCACTGGTTTCAGTGGGTTTCGAACGTAGGCGCCCTCTAAATTCGCATAGGTAGGTGCAGAGGTACCTTACAAAGACTTGGTGAGTGAAAGTTTACGTTAAAAATACATTTTTATCTTGTCATTCAAATCCGTCAAATTACTGTTTAAAATCAAATGCGTGATTTTAAATATCGGGCATATACATCTGGTTAGGGCTCATCTGATACAATGCACAACTTCCATTCAGATTGAGGTTATGCACAACTTCCATTCAGATTGAGGTTAAATAGGTCAAATATCAACCCATATCGGCTAATTTGGGGGAATATGAAGTGAACAAAATATCAAAACTATTGTTTCTGCAATCTTTTTATTATATATATATATATATATATATATATATATATATATATATATATATATATATATATATATATATATTTATTTATTTATTTATTTTAAATTTAAAAAAAATTCTTAAAAATTAGCCAGCTTGACCATAGGTATCCAATATATATCCATTACATTTCGTTCTGGGAACCACATGATATTTCGATTTATATCGGTCTTTAAATGCTTGATCAGACGGTCAACATGGTCGGATCAGATGTGATTCTTACGTTAAATCTCATCCACATATTCCAACCTTTGCTAGTTGGAGATTTCGTAGTTGATTAGCATGGGTACAATAATAAGATGGCCCAAGCATCATACCTAGTGCTCGTCCAATTAGAGTGCATACCAACTAATAATCAAAAGGAAAACTGCAAACGGCAGTCAAGTTTTGAGCAGGCGAAGTATAGCCGGCTGACGTGGTGTGACCTGACTAGCTGCCTAGCTTGGACCCAATGCACTTGCAGCTAATTGTGTCATGCCACATCAGTCGTCTACACTTTTACTGTATAAAACCTGCCTGCCATATAACTCTGTCTTAATGAAAAAGTGTAACAAGAAAAAGTAAACCTGGACCGCATCTTTCCGTGCTCCCCAACCGCCGCCAACCGGTGGTCCCAAACCGGGCCCAAAATAACCGCGAAACTGTAAATCGGCTGCCGCGAAACCAGGAGTGGTTTTGGCGGAGGGGGGAAGTCATATTCTAGGGCATCACGTGCGCTTGCTGTCAGGTAAAGGAGTAGCAATGGTGGTGTAGGGTTAGTGGTTAAGTAGAGCTTTTATTTTATGTATTAAATTTGTTTGGTTGGGGAACATGAAGCAAAGGCAAAGCCATACAACTATAAAGAGATGGTGGGGGCCATTAAATTGTCTGTATAAAGAGTGTCAGCTAAGCCATGCTTCTGGGTGCGCTCCAAAGGAGCAAGAGAAAACAGACAAATGATTGCTATTTTGTTAATGATCCTCCCAAACCTAGGAAACACATTTCCATATATATATATATATATATATATATATATATATATATATATATATATATATATATAATTTTGAAACAAATATCCATGAATTTTCCCAATGATACATGCTAAATTTTCCTTAATACCCTTTCATGTGCTTACTTTATTCATTAGTTGTATTTGTATGGGTTGTGAAAATGAAAAAGCAAGGCCATGCACACGTAGACAACTGGCTTTAGAAGTCTGGTTTGATCTTTATAGTTGATTTTATCAACTTCAAATATATGAAAATATATGAGATAAGGCAATGATGATGATGTTGAATTGATAAAATCCGCCAATACCAAGTACCAATTTCAACCTGCAATCGCTTGATAATATTGGCTCCTGAATTTTCTTTTATAAATATTTTCTTAATAATTATTTATGAGAATAATACGAGTGTAAGAGACATTTATGATCAATCTAAATATTTCAAAATAATGTTTAAATGATCTTACACTATTAAAGCATATTGCATTTATACTCCTTAGGAAAACATTTATGATCAATCTAAATATTCAATATAACAGTCCATCTGTAGAAAATTTCTCACTCAAAGAATTATGCCTATAAATGAATGCAAACTATTATAAAGGCAAATTTTAATTTTGATTGTTAATATTAGAACAACAGTTGATATTTGATAGCACAGATCACATTGTTTGAAGCTCTAAAAAGAGAGTGATTTTATGCCTACTTAGGTTTAATATATTAATTATCATTCTAACAGTTTGGATCACTGGAATTTATCAATTTCGGTCCACACTGAAATGAAATTAAGGTCTGAAATTTTGATCAAAATAATGCATGAAAGGGAAAATTTCGGTTTCAGTCACGCCTAAAACCGAAAATGAAACCGATATTTTAATCCTTGATTTGGATTATTCACATTTTACACTTTTAATGATATGAGATCATTTAACCACCAAATGTGGTTTTAAATGACCATCAAGAGAGTGGTCCCATTTTTCTATAGAAAAAGGATACTACTATTTGCGATCAGATCTTTTGTATTTACAACCAAAGTTTTTCGCACGTAAAAATAATTGATTGTTGTTGATTTATTTTTTTAAAAAAAAGGTTGATTGTTGTGTGTTAGATGATGGAGATTATTTTTCAGCCCAATCTCCTACACAATAAATCTTGAGATCTGGTTTATCTATAAACCAGTCAAACTGTTGACTCTATAAGGCACACATCCCTAAAAGTGATCTAAAAACCCTTCTCATGATATGCCTATAATTACAATCATTTTTGGAGATGTCTGTCACTTGGAATCAATATTTGACCGTTTTATAGGTGCTTCATGATCTAAAAAACTGTGGTGCGAAAGATTAAGACAAAAAACAATCTCTACCATTGACTTAAGGAAGTCACCAATTTTCATGTGCGAAAGCCTCGACTGTTGATACAAAATATTCAACTGCAAATAACAGTACCCATTGAACAACTGCAAATAACAGTAGGTCCGTTTGCACCCACCAAAACTCTAGAAGCTCCACCTGTCAAATCATCTATAGGTAGGTGCAAATAGTGTTACCCATGGAAAAATTCTCGGGTGTTACTTCTAGCTCAAGTCCCTCTCTCCTTTTAGCGCTGTAATATTCCAATGAAGTTGATTAAGGAGACCTGATCACGTGACCTTGACATGCAATAACGAGGTTTGGGATAAAGTAAGAGATTTTGCTTTATTGTTAATTAAATTATATTATCCATCTACACTAAAGATCCCATAAACATTATTATATCACATGCCACCCACTTTTCCAACAAAGCAATAGAGATTATAAAAATTTAAATAATTAATGAATTATGGTTTTCTTTTAAAGGTACGGAGGATGATGTTTAATAACTAGGGTTCCGGATCCAATGAAATATTAAAATTTAGTTGCATGATTTATATTAATATTAATATGTAATCAACTTGTGCATCAACCAATGAATGTGATGTAGAAACTAAATAAAGAAAAAGGCAATACTAGGGAATGTGATGTAGAAAGCAATTGTGCATCAACTAATGAATAGGGAGGGGCTATGACGTTCTATTGGAGGGTTTAAAATTGGTTGAACCCTTCATGTCCGACAGCTTAAAATTTGTTGAACCCTATATGAGGTTTAAAGAATTGGACCTGACCAAAGTCTACGAAAAAAAATGTTACAACTTGCGCGCACGTGCAGCATACTCATATATATTTGAAACGAAAAATACAAGTTTCGGTTCTCCCGATACCTCAACAAACACAAAATCATTACTCATAGAGGTTGCAACAAAACCAATATAATTTTTTTTGAACACATATATGGCGGATCACGACCATTCAATGGATTGCTTACGCGACGCAATGCAAGCGAAGTGGGTCCCAACAATGCAAGTTGGGCCATCTACTTGCATCTTGCCACACGTTATTGATTTAATATTTGAGGTCCACTCATTATAATTTTCTAATTTTATTTGGTGTAGAGGTCAATCTCCATTCGTCAAATTGAGCAATACCAGGATATATGAGGATATTTAGGGCCTTGACATTGGTGGCGGGAGCAAGCAATGATCGACAAAGACGGTGGGCAAGTTTGATAACACGTAATGCAACCTTTAAAATGTGTTTCTGTCTTCCGTTGACTTAAATAAGTTATTTGATTGGCCTAGACAAAAAATATTTTTGTGTTGCTTTATTGACTATGGTTATGCAAATTGGGATACAAGGTTGGACCCTCGTATGCCTTCATCATTACACGTAACGATAACACTCTTTATTGATAAAATATGTCGGTGAGCTTACTTACAATCAAACTTGCCCATTGATTTAAAGATTTTTGATGTAAAATTTTGAGCCAAAAATTGATCTCCTTCATCTAATTTAAAGCCATTAAATGTCATATAAAATTAAAAACTACCATATAAATCCAACATATCGATAATTTTAGAGGGTATTTGATTGCATTAAATCAAATAAGAGAGACCATCTTTCATTCCAACATTTTATGAAATAATTTTGAAATCATGAGTGTCAAATCACACGAAATACATAATGATTTCCAAAATGTAACTCAAGCATGGTAATAAAAATTAGCCAATACCAATACGTATCGGTTTATTGACAAACCGATATGTATCGGTATCTCAATTCGGTATCGGTTGATACGGTATCGATTTTGGCCAATACCTCTATTTAAAAAAAAAATTAAATAAATAGGCCGATACGTATCAGTATCGGCCGAGTTGTATCGGTCCTCCATGGACTGATACCCGAGTCTGATACCGATTTTGACACCTAGAACTCAAGTGTTCAACCACAATTGGTCCATTGCATTAGGTTTCAAAAGTTTGGGGAAACTGCTCCTAGGCCTCTACGTACAACTCCACCTCAGCTTGAAATCAGTGACAGTACCTTTGAGCTTTTGAACTTAGTGAGACTGACTTGTACAATAAACGGCTCGTAAAGGCTCGTGCACGTAATACCATTTTTGTTTTCCCTCAGTTTTATTATACCAATCATATCTTATACATATCAACCAATATGTATGAGGTTAGGCTCAATCTAATACACTATGCACTCCCAACTTGATATAGGTCAAATATCAGTCATCAGCCCATATCGGCCAATATGTGTTTAATATGAGCTAAACATATTATTAGAAAGGCCTTTTGAGTTTTTTATTTTTTAATATTATTTAAAAATAGAAAAAGGTACATGAATATCAACTGGTAATACATGTTCGATGTATCCAATACATATCACCTTGGGCAGGAGCGGAGCCAGGATTTTTTCATAGGGTGGTCATCTAATCAATTAATGTTGAAAAGTTGTATAATTTTTTTTCGAAGCAAACACAAAAAAATATATATATATCTACAAATGAAACTAGATACGAAATAAAAGAAAATCATATACATATCGATCAAGCCCTTCCAACAAAAATGGCCTAATTCAAAATTCCCTCGAAGAATGATTACGAGATAGCAGCATTCTCGTCGTCATCCTCCAAAGAGTAGGATGATGTTCCAATACGTTGTAGGAAGCTAGTGAGACTATCGAAACTGTTGAGCATATCTTGACGATGAACGAGAGAATCGGACATTTTTTTATTTAATAATTTTGATGCCTCCGTAAAATTATATATATATATAAAGTTTTTTCTACTCTTTACATATCTTAGTGAATTACTCTAGTGGTAGACTTAGTACTTTGTGAATGTTAGGTTTTAGGTTCAAACCTTTTTTTTTTTTTTAAAAAGTATAAATCTTGTTATGTATAATAAATTGCTTAATTTTTTTAATTAATTATATTAAAGCCTATACACTATATATGTGAGTATGTAGCTCTATAATATAGTGGAGGCCATTATGAGAGAAATCTCTCTCAAAATAAGTCTGTGAGCACTTAAATAGAGGGAGGAGAGCCTAAAAATAGGCCAACATTATAGGATTTAGTTAAAAAAATCAAAAAATAAATATTTATTATAAAAATAATTATCATAAAAAAATTTATTTAAAGATTTTAGATAATTTTGAGTGGTCAATATAATTTTGGATGGATAAGAATCCACTAATATAAATTAAAACACCTAAACTTTAGTAACAAATTTTTAGAAAGTTTGAGTGGTCAATTGACCACCCAAATCATAGCGTGGCTCCGCCAATGGCCTTGGGACCAAGCTGATATGCCAATATGTATGAGTTTTTAAATCCGTGATTATAATATATATTAATCACTTAAACTAATAGCAATGGGGTTAAGTGATCGATGAAAAAAAACAATTCATTTGAACCAAATTTGTTGGAAAATGTTGTTGGTGTCATTTTTTCAATTTCTAATTCATCCAAGGGTAAATTGAAGAGTGACATTTTGAGTCTCTATCTGACCATCTTTATGAATCAATTCCTCATGTTCTATTTAATTAGGCTCAAATTTTGAATGTGTGCTTTGGAGTTGTTTACGATAGGTGACCAGTTGACTCTCGAGACTAACTTATGAGCATGTTAATAAGCAAAAGTACAGATTTGACTTTAACCCTTTAGAGTAAGTAGAATGAATGGGCTTTTGAAGATTTTAGAGGAGATTGAATTTTCACTCTTAAGACTGAACCCAATTCATGATTTGACTAAAGTGCCTTTGTAAATTGTAAAAAAATACCCCACCCTACTTTCTCTTCTTTCCAGAACAAGGGTACACCACCCTACCATCTATTATGGGTTAAGCGGAAATTATTCACTTAAAAGGTTGTTTTATTGAAAATGAAAGTTAAAATGGTATGATTATTTACATCTGCGACAATGTAATCTCCCCAAGCCTATAATCATTGACTACTTTGAATTAAATGATGTAAATTACATTTCTTCCGAATCTTCTGGATTGTGAGATCATCGGTGTCTCATGGTTAGATTCTGATATCACACTGCACTTATAAAAAAATTTACACAAAAATCACGTTATTTGCATCACACTCCATGTCATGTGAAATAAAGATTCATTTTGTAGAAATGTTGACTCCATTGAATAAATTTTTACCTAAAAACGGATTATAGTAGCATGCTCATGATCTAAAGATTCATTTTCTAAAAAATTAGGATAAAAAATGAACTCCATTATCCTGATTCAAAGCAATCAATGATGAGATTAGCCTTGCAAGTGGGATGGGATTAGAGTTTTAGCGGTTGCATATAATGGTACGCAAAGCTAAACTGACCAATAATTTATCATATCCTTGTGGCAATAAAACTGATTTCGGACAAAGGAGGCTTGGCGTAAGCATAATCCCAGGGGAGTTAGTATCAAGTGCGCTGACCAGAGCACTGATTACGCTATAAAGTACATCTGCACCACACATTTAGAACTAAGACCAAAGCCTTCACTGATTAAATAATAATAACAGTTCGCTGACCGGCAGCTCGATTGATGTGTACTTATATGCCACATTTGTGGCATAGATTTCTTAGACACAGGTACAGTCTGAAAACACCAGATAAAAACTCTATCTCCATTATGAAAGATACAAATTGTGTGCGTCGACAACACAGTTGAATGGTGTAGTTCCATCTTTACAGCTAATAAGATCTCGATCCAACGGTACGGTTGAAACCAAAACCAAACTAGCCCAACGAATCGAAGAATTAAAGTAGGACGAATTTTTCTAGATATCAATTTGTTCCACCCTTTATTATTGGGTATATGTGTTTACAGCCCAAGATTATTTACTTGCAACCTGTGGTTTCCACTATTGCCTACATTGAGTTAGGCAATAAAGATCTTATTTTTGTCCCTCAAGTTTGTGGCCAATCCATCCAACCTATCGACGATTCGATGTTGGTTTTATGTTAAACACATCCCAAAAACGACCCCCCGAGAGCCATTCTAAAGCCACTTTACGATCAAGTCACTTTTAAAAATATATTCTTGGCTGAATTAATATATGACCGTTTGATAGGATGTCTACGAGCTCACAAGATCAATTTTATGAATGAGAAATGAGAAACAATCTTTACTATCCGATTCGAATGAGTTAATAGATTCATCGGCTATAAAACTACTGCTGCGGATAAAGATTCATCGGCTGTAAATACTGACAGCCTTTAAATATTTGGACCCTTTATAATTTTTGCACTTGTGCAGAGATACTACTTACTGTCTCCTTTCCCAACACACACACACACACACACACACACATACATTTCAGACAGACAGACTGAACACCTCACCTCTCCCAAAATCCCTCCTCTAATATTATAAACCAGAACTTCGCCAACTCCATTAATGACGGCACCCATCGCTTCCTAGGGTTTCGTTCTCACTTAAACAGTTTTTTTTTAAAAAACCAAGAGATAAAAACTTAAACTTCCTTCCAAAAATGGTGAAACCCTACATTATTACACGAAAAGAGAACTCCATTTTCTCTCTGCTGAGCTTTCTCTGCGGCTTAGGACATGTCTGAGAGCTTGAGTTGTGTAGAAGCAGCTTTTTAGAGGAGCAAAACCCTAGAGAGAGAAAGAGAGAGATGAACAGCACGGCGGCGGCGGCGCTGGTTAGCCGGCCGCCGTTCACGGCGGCTCAGTGGCAGGAGTTGGAACACCAAGCGTTGATCTTTAAGTATATGATGGCGGGAATTCCAGTACCGCCTGATCTGTTGTTACCGATAAGGAGGAGCTTGGAATCGATGTCGGCGAGGTTTTTGCATCATCCCAGCAGTAAGCTACTATTGAGTTTGGAATCAATGGCGGTGAACTGTAGTTTCCATTGATTTTAGGGTTTTGGGTACTTCCTGAGTTTTTTTTTTTGGTTGTTTTTATGGTTTATTGGAGGGTTTGCGGATTTCATTTTGGATTTATTTTTGGTTTTTGTTCCTATTTCTTGTAGGTATATATGTTTTCGTTAGGGTATTGTGAGTTTTTTAGGTCTTCTTTTTTAGTGTTTCTGTTTATAGAATTTTTTTTGTGATTTTTTTAAAGTGTTTTGTTTTCTAAGTAATTTTTTTTTTTTTTCACTTTTTATATTTGGATTTTTTTGTGATTGTTGAAAGGCTTGTGGAGCTCCTGTTGCGATCTTCAGTTATGGTCTTGGATTTCGGATTCTTCAATCGTGATTTTTTCTGTATTTATCTTATGGTTTATTATTTTATTTTCTTTGAGTTTATGGTTTTTTTCAGAAAATTTTACTCTTTGTTTCCTCTAGCGTAACAGAGGATTTAATGCTCCTCCCGGGGCCCGAGTTTATTGTAGATTTGTCCGTGAAACATTATTTGATTCGTTGTGATTTTTTCTGTTTTTGGAGCTTGATGGGTCCTTCATTTTAGTTCCTATCATAATAGGAATTTTTCTACAGGAATTCAAATTTCACTCGTTAAAAATTTAGTCTATTTTCACTAAGATTTTTTTTTTTTGGGTCAATAAATATAATATTGTCAATATCCTTAGAGGATATTCTTCAGCGGGTTACTACAGTGATATATATTTTTTGGGCGCTGTAGAGTAGTTTTTAATAAAGAAAAATTTATTTTCCAAGTGACCTTTTTATGCCTATTTAATGGATATTTGGGCGCCTTGTTTGGCTTCAATAGATGGTTTTTCCAACTTCAATACACTAATAGATAGTTTTTTTTTTTTTTTAATGTTGAAAGATCTCATCCCATTCAAAGATTCTTACTTTTGTTGTTTCATCTCCATTTTCATCCATTCCACCTTCTTCTTTTTTTCTTCTTATTCAAAAACAGACTATTTGTTAGTTTGTAGACCTTTTATTTCTTTATTATTTTGGCAGTGGGTTACTGTTCCTTCTATGGGAAGAAGACAGATCCGGAGCCTGGGAGATGCCGGAGAACCGACGGAAAGAAGTGGAGATGCTCCAAGGATGCGTACCCGGACTCCAAATACTGTGAGCGGCACATGCACCGTGGCCGCAACCGTTCAAGAAAGCCTGTGGAAACTACGCAAACCGTCTCTCAGTCATCTTCGACTGTGACCTCGTTAACGACCACCGCGACGGGTGGAAACTTTCAGAACCTCCCTTTGCACTCCATTGGTAACAATACTCAGGGGACATATTCCAACCCTGCCCCACTGCAAATGGTTCCCTACCCCTATGGAATGGGTAACAAAGAATATAGGTAATTCAATTTTCCAATTATTTTATTTATTATTATTGGGTAATTTATCTGAATTGGTGTGGGTTTTATTTATTTATTGAAATCTGTTTTGGTAGCCGATTGTGGTATGTGAAATTAATAGGGTCTGTGCCTCTGTGGTTATATATGAACGAGCCTGTGTATGGGATGAGGCATAGGGACAACTGGTTTTGGATATTTTGTAGTATCTTCTACATTGTGGCTGGTGGGGCTGTTCAGGATTTTAGTGGGGTGCCAGTATTCCATATTTCTTCTGGCAGTGGTGCTTTAATAGGATTGGGACATTTTTTTCCCTGCCATCTGAAGGTGGTCAATGTTTTTCTCAACAGGAGAACTGTAAATTTGCTGCGAGAGAAGCCCATTTTGTTCGTCATTCCTCAGGACCCACGGATTCGTTTGGTGTGTCTATTAGTAACTTCTTTGCAGAAGTGTGTTGGTTGTTCTGGCAGTCTTTTTATAGTGGTTGTTAACTTGTTATGCTTTTCTAGTTTTTCTGATAAATTAATTGCAGAATTCTGACAATTTTTGTAAACTATATTTTGGGCGTGCTGGTTAATTGAAGATTATTTCGTGCTCAGTTTACATTCACTAAAAAATATAAAATTATAAGGAACGGAGTTGACTTTTGAACTTACTGATTGCTATCTTGAAAGATCTTGAAAGATTTCTGTGAGATTAGTTGCTGGAAGGAATCTGACAATCTTCTTTCATTTAGTTTCTTACCTTAGCAGTACCTTTTTTTTTCCTGAGTTACCCAGTTGAAATACTTATTTATGTTTCGTGGGGACCTCTAGAAGGTTGTTGGCGTGGGGGGTGGCTGTGAAGAAATAGATCTATTTTTCATTATTGAGCAAGGTCCACTCCTCATTTCTTGCAGTGAATCTAATAAGAAAAGTTATTTGTGATGATTGGATTTTATTGCTCTTGATCTGATTCAAAATTGGTTGGTGTCATGAATTTGTTACTACGAAGGGACTGTGAGCTATTTTGGTATTTAGTTTTCCGATTAGCTGTGGAAGGGAATTTGTAAAATTAAAATAGAATTTAGAATTTTTTCAAGCAATCTGGCACACCAATTATTATCCGTTTAAAAAATTAAAGAAAGATAGTGTCTGTGGAAGTTGGTAACAAATATCATGGATACTGTTAGCTTTATTAGGTTAAAAAATGACTTTGCACATCTAGAAAACTGTGTTTGATTCTAACTTTTAAATGGATTGATTTTTGGAGTTTGTAGCATACATGGAAATTTGTTTCCTGTAATTTTATTATGCCTGCATAGGTTAAAGGGTGTCTTCAATAGCATTAAACCTCGTCAGAATTTTTGTTCTTCCTGCAAAATGGTTGATGTTGCTTGTAAACTGTTTATTCTTTGTTCTAAAAAAAATACAGAAAGCGATCGATCAGTTCGTATTTTCTGCATGGTCTAACTGGCCTTGCTTTCAATCTTTACTTTCTATTTGCTTTTTTTTTTTTTGTTTTTTTATGGGAACCTTCTATTTGCTATTATTATTTTTATTATATATGTAGATTTTTCTATATTGATCGGTAGAAGAAATTTATTAAAAAAAAAAAAAACTTAAAAAAATGCTAACCACAGCCAACGAGGAAGTGGAAAAAACCCAAGACAACAAAGACAAAACAAAAAGGACCAAAACCCTCCAACAATCCAACCTAAACAAGCAAAAAGGGATTTAGCCACTGCGAGAAAAGTAAAATGTAATATTTCTTATTTTATTTCAGTGGTATTTTACTATAACTACATAAGTCTTCTACTTAGGGTTCCTTTCTTCCTTCACATCTTGTGATTTTTACACTTTGGATTCTAAAGTAACCTATTCCTATACTTTTTATTACTGTTCCCCTTCCCACTCCTCGCAGCTTCGGCTGATTAAGACATTTCTATGTATCCTTGTTCTATGATTGCAGATGCAGTCTTGTTTTTCGGTTGTGATGTAACATATTTTGCTTAATGAGTGAAGTATATCATATGGAATCTTCTGGGTAGTTTTAATTCCCCCACTTTTGCATGTTTCCTTCCTTCTTCCGCCCTTCTTCTTGGTTCCATGCTCCATCGAAGGTGACTCAATACATCTTCCACAAAGGAACCTATGGAATCCCGAGTTCATCATCTTAAACTTGTTTTGCAAATGTAATCATCTTAAACTTGTTTGCAAATATTTACTGAAGTTGATTCCTGATGGTCTCGCCTGTTAGCCCCATCAATTCAATCCATAAATTTTCTGTTTTGATCTTTCATTGACTACTGTCACTTGGCCCTTTTTTATATATTATTATTATTTTGTGTGGTCCACTTGCATATTCTCCAATGACCATAAAAGCTTCTATGTTTTTGGCCAATTGAAAAAAAAAAAGAAGATAAAGTTCTCAACAAAGTTTGGAATTTTTTATTCTTATTATGTTCCCAACTTCTCCTGCTTGATTTCTCATGTTTTTCTTTGATTATAACAGTGGTTGAAAATTTGAAACAAGGTTGCATTGAGTTTCTTTTTCTTTTATGATTAGTGGAATATGGCTACCCTTTTCACAGATTGGGCATGACCATCACACTTATATGCTATATGGAACTAGTGCTGGGCAACCTAAGTCGTAAAAAAGGTAGCTTATTTTTGGAGTTAGACTGGGCCCCAAAAAACGACACTGATTTGGAGATTTGAGCCTTCTGATCGATGTACTCTAATATGGGCTGTTCTGCTTATTATTTTACCGCTCGATATTAAAGTGCATCGACCAGTTGGTTATGCTCCTCTGATGGCCATGATTTTTTGGCGAGACATGTGCCAATGATGTTCTGCCAGGTGGGACTGCCAGGACTGATCAAAGATGCACAGCACTTGGCATATGAGTGGGGCGTCATGGCCCTATCCTTTTAAATGCTGTCGGCATAGCCGGGTCTCTTCTTTTTTTTATAATTCCAAATACAGGGATCATCTGATCGAATTCCTTAAAATTCAACTGTGAGACTGTAGCTGCAGTTATAACCAGCTTGAATTCTTCCAAGTGATGATGATCATGTACTTCTTCCGTTTCCTTCCCCACTGTGTCCCTTATCTGAGCGGAATGTGCAGGTACCTACATGGAAGCAAAGAAGAGGTGGACGAGCATAGTTTCTTCTCGGAAGCTTCTGGAAGTGCAAGGAACCTCGGAATGGAATCTCCTCTCGAGAGCACGTGGCGCCTGATGCCCTCCACGGTCTCATCATTCCCATCATCAAAGTCAAGAAATGGCTCCATTTCGCAAGGCAATTACAGTCAAATGCAGGCACTTCAAGATCTCGGGCCTGCAAATATTACCTCTGCACTGTCGAAACAGCAGCAACATTGCTTCTTCGGGAGCGAGTTCGGTTCTCATGAGCCGGTAACAGTGAAACCGGAAGGCCAATCCCTTCGACCTTTCTTTGATGAGTGGCCTAAAACCAGAGATTCTTGGTCCGATCTGGAAGACGAACGATCTAACCGAACCTCATTTTCCACTACCCAGCTCTCAATTTCAATTCCAATGGCTTCGTCTGATTTATCTGCATCAAGTTCTCGATCCCCGAACGGTAAGTCGAAGATACAGTCAAATCTACCATGGGTTTTTACCTTGATTTCCTTCTAAACATGGTTTAAAATATCGGTCATGTCCGATACATATCGCCGATATATATATATATATATATATATATATATATATATATATATATATATATAGGGTTAGGCCCAACCAGATACAATATAGAGAATATTAGAAAAACATGCCTGGTTTCAATTAGGTTTAGGAAAACATGCCTGCTTTTATTAGTTTTGGGAAAACAATGCCCACGCATTTTCCAAAATATGATTCAGCCCAAAACAACACCCGTTTTGGGTTGATCAGCCGCGCGGGATGTGATTTAATTTTGTTTTTTGAACTTCTTTAAGAATTTTGCCCCTTATTTGATGGGTCAAAGATAGGCTAAAGCCCACCCAATCTGATGCATTGAATTTGAGCATTTCAACGGTTGATATGCATCGGGTCGTACCCAAACTTTTTGGGTGGTACCTGATCGTCTTTGGGCAAGTTGCCGTGGTCCCCTATCCCAGATGGGTATAACGTGGAAACCGAGGAAGGGATGAGCATATTTTTCAAAAAATGCATAGGCATTGTTTTCCTAAAACTAATAGGAGGCATGTTTTCCTAAAACTGATTGAAACCAGGCCAATATGCATCGGAAATGAACTGGAAAAATACCAAAAATGCAGTTCTTGAAAATTTGTTTTTTCTGTGTTATTTTAAAAAAAGGTGGTTAAATATCGGCCTGTTTGCGTATCGGCTTGGGATCTGCCCAATATGCCATAATATATATATATATATATATATATATATATACACACACACACACACGTGGCAAATGGGAGAATGGGTTTGAAGCTCAAATCACATGCCGCGTGGCACAATGCTATAAAAAAGGTTTTTTTCGGTGTGTCAAAACTGTGGTCAAAGTTTGGGTACCGCCCACCCACACATTCTGGTGCATTGAATTTTTCTCTCTTTGACCACATTTTGGATGGTTAATATGCATGGGATCATGCCCAAATTTTTTAGGTGACCTCTGGTTGAATGCCACATGGACCCACCCCAACTGATTCGAACCCAGCGCCCCAGGGTGGGTTTGAACCCATAGTCCTAGACTCCCAGCTCTCTCTCTCTCTCTCTCTCTCTCTCTCTCTCTCTCTCTCTCTCTCTCTCATGTGCATGTGTGTGTGTGTGTGTTTTTTTAAACCCCTGCTCGTAAATCTCTCTTCCTTTTTTGTGATGCAGAAGATTAAAGAAGTCACAGCTGATTGGCGCGGCTGCAGATGAGGTGTCATCAATTAATTCCATGGTCATTACCCTTCTGCTTTTATGTATGGATGAAAATTGCTTGGTACTTTTTTTTTTTTTTTTTTAATCTTTTCTCCACTATTTTCTGGTTTTTGCTTTGTGGTAGTGTTAAGGAGGTGATGACTTTATATATTGTTTCTACTGCACTAGTGTGTATCCCTTTGTGTCTAGAACCTTACTGCTTGTGTAAAACTACAAATGCAAGCTCAGGATTTCCCTTTGGAGAATAAAGGAAGAACCCATTTGGCAGGTCTCTGAAATTTTGAAAAAGTCAACGCAACTGTGAAATCTGAAGGCAAAAAAAGGTCTTCTGCTTGGCAGCCAAATCTGAAGGCAAAAACTTGCTTTTAGAAATTAATTCAAGTGACCATCTGGACTCCCACTGTATACAAGGCAAAAAGCTATCACATTAGTTTTCAGTTATTATAAGGAATCTGCTATTATCATATGTCCAAGAATACTGGCATGCTACATGGAAATGCCAGCTACCTTTGGATGATTTGTGTCCAACAACAGATCCAATGGTGTAAGAATTGTTGACCAATTTACTGGTCAATGAAAGCTGTGTACGTCACTATTCATGGATTCGACGTAGGTAGCGTTGTACAATTGTATAAACTACGAGTTGATAAACCTAGTGATCATCATCATCACATAAATATAGTGATATGATTCATTTAATCAATATAGATGCTCACCTATCTGAATCATACGATTGACTGCCTGGTCTTGGACCCAGCAAATACTGTTTCTGGATAATCTTAACCATTGGATCGATGTACATTTTTGCCCACACATTCCATATATACTTATGGAGTCGGCCTATTTAAGTTATCGATGTGCAAATATGGTGGTAATATACTATAAGGATAGCAATATTTATAACTGAAGATTATTGCGTGCGACTATTGACGTCCTTGAATCGGATGATGGAGATTGGTTGTCATCTCAATTGTCCATATAATAGATCATGAGATCGTGGCCACCAATCACTCTGGTCAGTTTTTGATGCCACGTGGCACACATCTGTTGTCCCAATGTACTATGAGAAGGGTTCTTTGGTAAGATTTGGGTATGTGTTTGACGTGGAATAAACATCCGACTATCTGATAGGTAATTCATGATCTCGAGATCTATTATGTAAAAGATTGGAATGAAGCAACCTATGATCTGATTCAAGAAAGTCAACTGTATTAACCGCAATACCATCAGTTGTGTAGAAATAATCTTCGGTTGTAAATTCTGCTATCCTATACGAGAATAGGAGGTTTGAATTGGGTGGGATCTGGGCTAGAGGTTAAAGCCTAATAGGATGGACCTAGCCAAGCAAGGCTAGCCTACGAGACGAGCTGTTTGTGTTACTATTAGTAGTTGGTTCATTTTCTTGGCTCAAAGAATCAAGGTTTCCTGTAAAGTTGGGAGCAATTTGTTGGTGGCATTTCAAAAGCTTTCCCCAATACCAAAATAAAAGTTTTGCAAGTGCAAAGGTCAGTTTTGTGCGTGCAAGCAGTTGCTGCTCCCATATTATTAGTTGCCAATTATTCATCAATTAATTTAAGTATAGCTTTATTTACACTAATCGAGTCTTGAAAAACACTTACGTACGCATGTGGGAAGCGAGCCGTTCTGACGACTTATACAACCTACTCCATCTATAAAATCATCTTGAAATGAAAACCATGAAAATTGAATTTCACGGAAATCCTAGATTTGCCTAGCGAAGCAATATGTGTAGAAGAATAACACAAGCAACCACTGTGCATATGGTCTGTTTTCCATGGTAAAACCCAAGCGGGAAAGATATCTCCACGTGATCAAAGCTTGGTCCACTATGAAAAAATACTTTTAAAAGGTAAATAAATGAAACCAAAGCTTGCAAACCCTAAGCTCTCGAAGTACGTAAAATGAGGTAAGACGGAGAGAAGTAGCCCTAAAGACACACGAACTTTTATATATATATATATGGAAGGCCTCCATGGGAGGACCGTCACCATCCTCTAACTTTCTACGTGGCACCTAAAATATTGTTTCGATATCACGTGGAGTTCAGGTGCATTGCTTAGATCATCTTTGAAAAAAAAAAATTTGCAAACTCATCTCTACCGTCTGTTTTTTCAACCGTGAAATGTGAACCAATGAAACCCGTCAAATTTTGACTTGTGGGTTTAAAAAGTTTTTTTCGATTTTTTTATTTATAATATTGATCTATACCGTCCACTTGTGCTCCACGTGGATCTTGGAGGACGGTGACCGTCCTCCAATGGAGGACGGTGACCGTCCTCCAATGGAGGACCTAACCGGCTCCCTATATATATATATATATATATATATATATATATATATATATATATATGAGTCTTGAGAAAAAGAAGTAAATAACTTAAATCCATTGTGGTCGTCTGTGACATTTATCTCGTTGCACATAAACATGGTATGTTTGGGATCTGTGCCACTTATAAATACTTCTAAGTTGTTTGATTTGAAGATCATGTTATAAAGATCCTTTGCGTAAAAGAATGCACGAAACATGATCTAAGAACTTTAGTGCAAGAAAATGCACGAAACATGATCATCTGATTCAACACAATTGAAGCTCATCATTTGATTCAACGGTTGACTGCTTTGGATTAGATTATAGAGATTGTGATTTGTACCAGTCTTTTGCATATCATTGCCTCCAAATCAGACGGGTTAAAGGATGTTCCACATGGTACAACTCTAAAAAATGTCTTTTTTAAATCAATAGTAAATATGCACGTGCTTTGCATGTGTTGCTTTATAAAATCATAAAATAATAATAAATTTATAAAATAAAAAAGGTATGTGGGTTCTAATATATGAATGAACCTATGCATTCAGACCTTAGATCTTTTGCCACGCGACACCTGATTCTAAAATAGTGCCTTTTTTGGGATCGTGTGCAATGTCGCATGTCATCTATTAAATAAAATTTTTTATTTTTATTTTTTGTCCAAACTTCAGCCAAAGTTTGGGTACTGCTTCACTCATCATGTCAAGTATTCGTTAGTATGCTTTATAATTTATTGAAGATAAAAAAAAAAAGACTTATTACTATGTTTCATGCCTTCATTATATATAATTTAATTTTTTTTTTAAATTAATAAAAATTTAAAAAAATAAAACTTATATTGTCAACTATAAAACATGAAAAAAAATTTAACAAATAAGTATAATTTTGATAATTCAATTAAATCAAAAATGAATATTTATTCCTTTTCAAGTAATAATTTATTTATAAGAATTAATCATACATAAATCAATCAAAAACGACCTAAACCCCGTTACAATAATCCAATTCATTGAATCTCCACCTACGCCCCATAAACCAGATCACAAAATCAAAAAATTTATCAAAAAAGTCAGATCAATCAGAACCCAGATCACAAAATCACCTAAACAAACATGCTAGAATCGAAACAATTCATATCACAATTCTCATCACCATAAATTGAAATATAAACTTTAGAATTCGAAAGAAGATTTAAAGAATAAATCAGAGGCATACATACGAAAGAATTTCGATTTCTTTGGAGATTCAGAGACCCTATTGACAGCAGCCCAAATGACCTTTGAAAACAACAAATTTTAATCTCATGCTTACACAAAAAATCTATGTCTAACATCAGCTAATCTTGAAAGTAATCTATAAAAATAAAAATAAAAACCATTATTTTCTATGGTTCAACTCACATTTCTTACCACATTATATTAGGTTAAATAAAAAATCAAAAAAGGAAATAGTGTATTTTAATAATTCCTTCACTGAATCATTGAGATGCGCATACAAGTTACAAGTCATATATATATATATATATATATATATATATATATATATATATATATATATATATATATATATATTACACAGCTCGGATCATAATCTATTTCTCAAAGACTCAAAGGTCTTAGGTTCAATCCCAACTTACGTATTGTAAAAGAAAAGCCATATATGTTAAAACATGAATGATACATATTGGTATTGTGCTAGTTTCAAGCGAAAGTGGTACAACTCAATAGAGTCAGAATAACTTAATAGCGGATGGGTGAAAGACAAGGGGGACCTTGGAAATTAGCACTTATTATGGGCGAAGTTCCCAACCTTGTGAATAAGATGACATTATCCTTTCATCACATTAAAGGAGAAGCAAATAGGTTTGTCAGTTTGTTCGCAAGCAAGGTGTTTTGAGGGATTGTTTTACAATTATGAATTTAAACCTTTGATGCTTGAATGCTTAAAAACGTTAGAAATAAGAGAATGAGTGTCTCTGGTTGGATGGGTATTAAAAGTTTAGGTGATGTAACTGTAACAAAAAAATTGGTGTACTAGTAACACTTTTCTCTAATTTTTATTTTAATAATGTAATAAAAATTCGGATATTATACTTGCTGTCATGGCACAATCTGAGCCTTACAAGTTCTATATCTTGGGAACAGTGAACATTGAAACATGAATCCAAACAGAGCGAACCAACCAACTAGGTCACATTGGGTTCATCTAGTAACTGATACACCATTAGCAAATTGTGTACAATACAAACATGAATAAATAGTCCCAATTTTTTTTTTCTGTGATAAGTAGTTTGTTTATCAACTGATAAGAGTAGAGAGAGAGAGAGAGAGACAGAGCCAGCGAAGAAACTCAAACTGTGTGAAAATGGCAGTTGCCTCATTTGGTCTCTTTTTAAGTCTTCCATACCCTTCTTCTAGAACCACCTTTTTTATCCCTCCTTAAACCCCTCTTTATAGGGTTTTATAATATTAATTTCATCTCTCTCTCTCTCTCTCTCTCTCTCACCATCTTTCTAGGGTTCTGCAAATTTATAAGGCCTCTCAAGCTTACAAGACTTGTGTTAATGGCTCCTGTTCTAAGCAGAAGCCTGTGCCTATCTTCTCTATCATTTCTACTTGTTGTTTCATTTATTGTTTTTGAAGAACACCAGAGTTTTGAAATTAAGAAGCTCTGTTTTTCCACAAACAATTTTGAGAAATAGGTTCTCTTCTTCAGTAGGTTTAAAATGGAAGCTCGATAGGAGAGAGAATCGAACAATTGTTCAATGCAAGACGACAATTGTGGAGAAAGAAGCTACAGAGGGGTCTGCTGAGAAGTTTGAATATCAGGCGGAGGTGAGTTTTGGTTATTTCGATTAAATTTGATATTTTTGTAGTTTTTTTAAGGTTGTTGTGTGATTTGGTGATGGTATTGGATATGTTTTTGTTTTAGTGTTCATGTTTATAGATTGAAGGTGTTTGGGTCTGCTACTGCCATCTGGCTCGTCCTTCTGCTTTGCCAAGTCCAACAGACTTGCATCTTTTCAAGGAGGGTATTCGACCACTATGGGAGGTAACTTTTGGAGCATAACTTTATTTATTTTTTATTTTTATTTTGTAACTTTTGTAGGATTGCCATGCTATTTGAATGTGATTCTCAATCGTAGTCTTATTAGCTGTGATTCATTGATAGAGATCTAGAAAGACATTATATCTCTAGAAGCTAACGAAGTGGATTTTTTTTTGTTTTTGATGATTTATAAAATATTTTTATATAATCAGGACTCCGCAAATTGCAATGGTGGAAAGTGGATAATACGTTTCAATTAAGAAAGATAGCTGCCAACCTACCTAGCTGGAGAGCAGATTCTCAACGCAGAGCTTTGATCATCTTGTGTAGAGCTTCAAGGACAATCCTTGGGAGGAGTTTTTTGAAATTTGTATGGCCTCCCTTACTCTCTTCTCTCAACTCTGAAGAACAAGATGATGGAGAAGAAGTAGAAGCAGAAGAATCCTAGTTTAGAGAAAATTCATCCTAATTTAATTAGATTTGAGGACTTGCGACTATATATGTTTCGTGACTTGTTAAGTGCATTTTAGGTATAAAAAATTAACATAAATTATTTTTACTTTTATATAATAATAAGGATGTGTAATGTCATAAATATCATGTGCAAGTAATCACAAATATCATGTGCAAGTAGCTGCTCCTAAATTAAATATAGGACATTCATCTAATGGAGTAAAATGAACTAGGAGGACTTGATTTTTTCACCATCACCCGCACACACAAAGTTGGACCACGTACACAAGTTGAAAAAAAAACTTTGTAATTTAGGGACGTGTGCCCATTGTGAAAAAAAAGAATTTTTTCATAATAAAAAAAAAGGCGTCCAAAATTCATTTTTCTCCAAAAAAAACATATAAAATGTCATTTAATACGGAAAAATACATATATAACACATTTTCGATCAAAAATGTGTCTTATACTCCTATAAAGAAAATGCGTTCTATAAGATTTGTTTCATATAAAATGTGTTTTATTCAAGATAATAGGTTTAAATTAATATATTGTTTAAAATTTTAATATATTATATTTTCCCTCCATTTTGTGTTCTTTTACCGTTTTTCTCACTTTTTCCGTTGACGTATTCTTCATGAACCATGAAGTTTTCCCTTGCCATTTTAATCATGTACTTTGTGTTATACGTGTGCCATGTAAAAACACCATCTAAGCTGCATTGTTGAAACAAGGTAACAAAATTGGACTTGGTATCGGGTATCGGTCTTTGGAGGATTGATACAACTCAGCCGATATCGATACATATCAGCCTATTTTTTATATAAAAAATATATATATTATAAGTATCAGCCGATACTAATACCAATACTAAGTTAGGATACCGATACGTATTAGCGTCGATAAACCGATATGTATCGGTATCGATCAATTTTTGATACCATAGTTTGAAGGTCATAGTCCAAAGATCTTTAATACAAAAGAAATAGATGACTTACATGGTATTTTCCACGTGACATTGGTCTCCAGCATGCCTAAATCTTTCTTGTAAGTTGTGTGTCGAGCAAATAATTTTTTATGATATCAATCATTATTTTTAGCTTTGATGGTTGATATTAAATCTAATTAATCATATGATTCATATATATATATATATATATAGGCATTTTTCTTTGGAGTGAGATATATACCAATGCAGGATTGTTACTTGAATAATTTAGATTGATCTTTGATATACTAAACATTGCATAATGATAAATAATATTTCAATGGTGTGAAATAAAAATTTATAACATTTTTTAGAAGTATAAAATATTTTTAATGTACTTTTTATGTGTACCCACCTAAACAGCCTGGCAGCCACACAAAAATTCATTGATTGCTTTGAAATTAGATTGTTTTTATGTCCTCATCTTTCCCACGTAGCGCACATCTCAAAACGATCACCTTAAAATCAGGTTTTAACATTATTGTGTCCTATAATTTTCTATACGCTTTTTATGATATGTGTCACACATGTAATTAAAAATTGACTGTGTCTAATGGCACACTCATGATCTCAAGATCCATTGCACGAACGATTGGAACGAAAAAAAATTTCATCATTTTTGTTTAAGAGGGTACCTCTTTTAGCGCCTGCTTTACAAAGCACCTACCTAACCTCTGGCATGTGTAACAACCGAAAAACCTCAATTTTTTTTTCAGTTTCCGGCTGTACATTTTTTGGACCGAATCAGAGCAAACCCGGCAGTTCAGTCCGATTTGGACGGAACCAGTTTGAGTTTGATTTGAAAAAAAGAAAAACGAAAAATTTTGGTTTGGTTTCAGTTCTAAGGCTCCCCAAGCCGAAATCGACTGAACCGAACCGAATGTAGTTTGTAAATATATATATATATATATATATATATATATATATATATATATATATAAGCAGGGGTTTTAATTAATTTTAAAGGACATTTAAGAATACATATTTTTATATAAAGCTCTTCTCTTGTCTTTAGCCTATTCCTAAATCCTAAAGCGATAAAGTAGAACTTATAGAAAAATTGATTGAAAAGTTGAGAAAATTTTGATGTCTAAGTAGAACTTACAAGAAAATCGAAATCGACTAAATCAAATCGAACCGAATCTAATTGGGTTGGTTTAGTTTAAGAGTTGGACGGTTTGATTTGATTTGAAAATTCAGAAACTGATTAGGACCGATTTGATTTGTAATTTTGGTCAAAAACCGACCAAACCAAACTGAATACACCCCTACATTTTCCCCAAAAATAAGACACTCTCTCATTTTTACTGCCTAGGTTATTTAAGATATAAAAAATTCTTTGGTTAAAATCAGTAAGCAAATCTGTCAAAGTAAGCCTTTGACTTTCAGCAGTGCTCTAATGATTTCCTACCAAAATAGTCAATGTTTAAATATGCAAATTTATTTATGAGCAGCAGGACTGCCCGACCATAGGCGAGCAAGGCCGCGGCCTTACCACCTACATGTGGGCTCAAAATGGGGGCCCCTTTGTCATCAATTCCTTAAAGACCCATGGCCCAAAGTATTTTGACATTTTGACTTTTTTTTTCAATAAGGCTCTATTTTGATTTTCATTTACTAATTTAGCCTAGGGCCACATTTAGTACATAGACATGTACAATAAGCGCTCTTTCGGCCTTAGGATGGTGGGCTGATTTTTAAGGTCACAAGAAAAGATACACTTTTGACCCTGCTGAAGGACTGAGATTGATTCTTATGGTACACATCCTTGTACCTGATACAATTCATTTCGAAATTTTTACTATGTTAAAAGAGATTGATAAAGGCCCAAAAATGCCTTGGTCGGATCATTGAAATCCAATAACCAGCATGATCTTTGTGCGTGGTGGCATACTCAAACAAATTTTCCGAATTTTTTAAAATTTTGCGAATAACTCATGAATTTAAGATTTTACCAATTAATTTTGAATTATTTGTAAATTTTATAAAAATTTGTATTTAAAAAAATTTTAATTCAAGAATTTTTTTATAATTCATGATTTTTAAATGTTTTATCCTTTTTAATTCATTTATTTTTTTAATTTTTTCTCTAAATTATTTTCAAATATTTCTCCGAACTTACTGGATTTTGCCAGGTTAATCATGCCGAATTATTATTGAACCTCGACTTAGTGACTATATTTGATAGTATTTATTAGCTTTCTTTCGAACCCAGGCCAAATTAACTCAATCAAACAATGATAAATATAAATGGTGCTTATACTAATTTCAAGTCTTTCTTCTTCCTGTCTTTTTGTTCTTGTCCGATCAACTCCGGTCATCTCCGCAAGAGAATCTGAGCCCACGTTTCCTCTTTCTTAATCATATACTTTCGATGGGGATAGCACTTAGTTGGGATCTTGGGGAGACAGTGGTCTCTCTTCACGCAAGCCTCCCCCTTTACTAACACAAAAGGAAGGAGATGTATCACTATTAAGGTACGGAACCTCTTTTCTAAGTGCCTTGAGATAGTTGTGACGAAGGTTCAATTCATATTTTGTGAAAACTCAAAGATGGATTAAAGTATTGACATAAAAAAAATATAACATTGTGATCGGGTCCTACTGCAGTTCAAGCAGTTGGACCAGGTGGTTCATCTAAAGCCTGCCAATTGGCCTTACTTTCTGGCCAGTCTAGGCCACGCAAATCCGTAACCTGACCTGACCTGACCCGATCCCTTGACAACTTAGTTTAAAAAAGTCTATAAATCCTGAAAGCAATGCTAGTGAGGGTTGTACATATGAGTTAGTCTGTAATTGATATCCACCCATCATGTACATCAAAGTTGTCCACACAATTGTAGAACTTTGTGACATGCAATTTTCATGCATTGAAAGTCCGTGCAAATCATGCAATTACACATGTGTGAATTGTTATGTCCACATGGCATAGGTGGACACTAGGGCTCCCAGTGGGCTGCGCTAACCCAAATTTTAGTCTGCATTGGGTCCGAAAAAAGTAGCACTTTTTATCAAACAAATCCGGCTCGATATTCGGACCGGGCTTGGGTTGAATGTTCTAACACCCAACCCGCACCCGGCCCAGATATTTTATATATATATAACACCCAACCCGCACCTGGCCCAGATATTTTATATATATATATATATATATATATATATATATATATATATATATATATATATCCTTTTAAAGTTATAAAAAAAAATTATTTACTTAAATGTCATGAGATTAATTGTTATCCGTTATAATTATTGTGTAACAAACTAAATGAAATATTTGAATAAAAGCATATACCTGAGCCTCTATATAATTATGTAATTAAATTTTTAACTTTCTTCAAACTTTTATTAGAAAAAAAGGTTCAAGCCCAATTAAATTTTATTATAAAAAATAGTCTAAAAAAACAACTCCCAAAAAATAGTCCAACAAAATTTTATTAGACAAAAACAATTAAAAAAAAGTCCGAAAAAATGCCCAAGCCCGACCCTGCCCCGTAAGGGCTGGGCTTGGACTAAGTACATCGCAGCCCAGATTACGGCCAGGTTGAAAATTTTGAGAATTTTGAGAACTCGACCCGAATAGATTAGGGCTGGGTTGAATCCTAGCTTTTTTTGAGAAAAGACCCTATCAAATCTAGAATGTTATTTTTAAGTTGTGTTTGGATTAGCTCTCTCCTCTCCTCTCGTGGAGAGATTTTGTCCCCTCTTACTTGAGAGAGCTGCTGCAGCTCACTTCTAATAAAGTTATAATAATTAACCCAACAACAGCCTCAGTTCTTAAAAAAAAAATTGCCTTAGTTTAGTTGTACACTTGGCAGTCGCTTCAACTATTTGAATACTCTTCAATCTTCATGTCCGCCCTGCAATTGGATGCTGATAGCAAGCCTCCTAAACTTTTCCACGTGTGTGATGTGTATGACCCGACACCATTCTTTGCACCTGCCATCTATCACTAAAATACCAACTCTTGGGAACCACGTCCAAGCTATGACAATTTGACGACCCTCGTGAATCCCAACGGTCCACGCGTACAAATGTACGACTATATAAAGTGTTGGTGCACCACGTTCTCGACTTTTCCAACTTCGTATGCGCACTAACTGTTCACGTGGCTGAGGGAACCTAACGTACCTTCGCACAGGCCCAGCTGCAATTTTTGGGGTTTAAGGTAAAGGATGGTTGTATTTACAACCAACGATTTATCTCCTAACTTATCTTTCAAAATCATGGCTTGAAATCTCGAATTTCGAAATATAGATGTCTCACGTTTCGGCGAGATAGTCTGAAATAAAGAATACTTTGCACCTATGCCATGTGGCAAATGCTTGGGAAAAATCTATGGTTGTCAATCGGGTGGGTTTCATCCGGGCCGTGCCGGGTTAGGGCCAAAACTTGTAAGTATTTTTGTAAATTGGTTGGGCTTGGCTAAGTCAGAATATAAATGGGATCAGGTTTGGGCTTTGATGCGTAATTTAAACATACGGTTACATATGTTAGTGGGCCAGCAAGCCCGACCCATTATAATTATCATTTTTAAATATGAGGGCAAAAGTGTAAAGTTTCATCTTCTTTACTTTACTAATACATAATTTTAGGGATTCTCTCTATTGTCTTCTCCCAAAAGAATCAACTGACAACCTCTCTCTTCCTCTCTCTTCACTATCTCCCTCTTTCCCCAACTTCTTTCTCTCTCTCCGACAATCTCATTCCCAAAAAATCTCAACCAACAGGTGGCAGCCCTCTCTCTCTCTCGGGCTTGAATAGGAAAAATAAAAAAAATCACAAAAAGCCTGTCTGGCCCAATTAGTATTAGGCAGGATTTATTTTAATCGGGCTCGGATTCAAACATTCCACAGTTGGGTTGGGCCGAGCCCGAATATGAATCTAGTCGGGCCTCACTTTTATTTTAAATAATAGGTGGGCCTATCAAAAACCCGACCTGAACTAGCCCGTTGATAGCCCTAGATAAATTTAAACCGTCTAAGTGGCGATTCATGATTGGAACATATCTTAGTTAAAGAATCACATACTTATAAGTCAATTATATACCACCCGATCAAAGAGCTTCAATATTGGCTGTTAAAAATAAGAATATTAATGATATTAGTGTGCACAAATTCGGATGTATAGTGATAACCAGTCACCATATCATCTCACATGGATAAGATCGGATAAGATAAAATAGTATTATACATATAAAGAGAATTAGTGGTACACTTTCAATAGTATACAAGCCTAATACCTGATATAAATTATAATACTTTTAATATTGTATTTCGTAATGATTTACACCTCAATCTTTTCTTGTTGAGGGCTAGGGCGCAAGACGTTAATGTCTCGTCTCAGGTAAGATTTTAAACTATGGTTTAAATCGTTGATTGCTTTGAATCTTATAATGGAGACAGTCTTTCATTGGAATATATCACACAATAGAGCTTAATATTGTGTTTCATTTGTCAGACGGTCAAGTGTTGATTCTATGTATCACACATTGGTGATCATATAGTATCATGGTAAAGGTTAGTGTCAGTTTTGGAGATGCCTTTCTCCTGAAACGAACATCTAGCCATAGTTCAAAAATCCGGCTAAAATGTTTTAGCTTTGGGTATGCCCAAAATTAGGGTTGTCAATGGGTCGGGTTGGGTCGAGCTCAGCCTGTTTGTAAAATTTTTCGATTCGAACTAAGCTCAATTAGTTATCTGGGCCGGGCCGGTTCGAATCAGGCTTCTCACCTTTTTATAAAAAATTAAGTTTTAGCTTGAACTCGGGCCCTTTTCTTATTCGGGCCAGGCTTGGCCTGACCCATGTAATAAATTATTAAAAAAATTAAGCCTGAACCTGACCCATCCGGCCCATTGACAGCCCTAACGAAATACGATATTTTGATCCTTGCATCTTGACATTTGATAAGCAGGAGATCACAAGATTTATGAGCGAGAGAAAAAACGATCTCCACCTCGTCTCATTCAAGGCGTCAACGGAATTAATGGTGTGAACCAGCAGTTTCGCCGAAAGAATCTTCGGTTGTAAATAATACTACTCTATTATTTTGTTTATCGAAAACCGAACCTCTCTAACGTCATCTCGTGGGGGGCGTTTGACAGCTGTCCATGTCTGCGCTCACATGGGTCGGCGTGACTCTAAAACTGCAGTGGTACACTGCCACGTCAGCATATTGTGGAGCCCACGATATGGTGGTTCGGCCGTCGTGCCCGTCCGCATTCAAGCGGCATAAGTGGCGTAAGCGTGACGCCACGCCAGGTGAAATATGGGCGGGGGACGTGGCACACGTGGGCCACTGTCGTCAAGCGCTACTGATCTTATCGGTTGGATGACGTGGCGATACCCCAATGGCTAACTTTGGCTCTACGCCATGTCCACCTCCATGGCACCGGGGGCCGCCAACTGTCACTGCTTCTTTTGTGGCAGCAGGCGCTCACGCCAAAGCCAGCGAAATTTTTACTGGGCTCGCAGGGATTTTACTGGGTATGTGTGGCAGACTACCTATATTGCTACTGTTCATTTTTACAGCCATGAAATATTTTTCTAACTAGCCAGATATTAAAAAGCTCTGTGCCAGCAGTAACTAATATGGGCTTTGTGGATGGTCTATGAGTTTATGTGCACGGATTTTCTAGTGTGAGAAATATCGTTTTATAGCCGATATGTATCGGATTAGACCCCGTGATGCAGATATACACCCTATTCTATATGGGGGCAAATATCGGCCCATCTTGAGTCATATCGTCTGACATGTTTCAGATATGACTTGGAAAAAATACCTAAATTCTATTTTTATAAATTTTCTTATAATTTTATATCTAAAAAAAAAGTGCTTAATTATTGGTCAATGCATATCCGATACCAGATATATATCGGACTTTAAATCCCTACCGCAGAAAAGCAATCGAAATGAAATTTGCCCGGGTCTAGAGATGTGATTTTCAAGCATTAAAGTATTTGAATGTTGTTAAAATTTTGAGTCCCACTCGAAAAACATTGGGTGTGCTAGTACTCTTAATGGTATACAAATTTTGGTAATTTCAGTGAAATTGTGGAAATTTTTTTAATTTTCGGTAATTATTTTTTATATTTAATATTTTTATTTTTTATTTTAAATATGTTGGTAATTTAGTATATATTTTAATTTTTTTTCTGTAAAAATATTAAATATATTTCATATATACTTTTTTAGTCCCCAATTTTTTTTCAATTTTTTTAAAAGTTATCGAAATTAATATGAAATGTACCGAAAAGAGTCCCTCCAAAAATTTGATGAAGAAACGAAAATTTTCACTATTTGTATGACGTGTTTGATTACATATATTATTAAAATATCTTTGGGTAATGGCTTGAGATGACATTTTCAGTGTTTGGGTTGAATCGTTTTAGTTATTAAAAATAACCATCATCTTTTGGGCTACTAATCATACCAAAGAGGCATTAGCTCTCCACGATGTTTCCCAACCTAGTCTTTACATGGTGTGAGTTAGGTTCTTGAGATCATGTGTCAAATCACATAGGTTCCACACCCTACCCATCGGCCAAATGAAAAAATACAGCTAATGTTGCGCAATGATATTGGCGGCAAGTGCCGTGGGGCTTATTTAATGCAAGTCAGTGCAGTCACTCATATTGTGCCATGTCAACTGTTAAAGGCCATCTCTTCCAAGATACATAATTAATCTTTGGCTTTTATGTATATACGTGGGTTTTCTCCGAACTTGAATAACTCACATTTTCATGCTTGATAGTCCAGGCAATGGCCTATGCACCTTATCAAAATTCTTGAGGTACAAAAGAGTGGATGAAAAACCATCTCCATGAACGAAGTCAAGCCATTCAAATTTCAAAGTCATCTAAATTTAACAGCTATCATGTAAATCTACTATATATATATATTATTAATTTGACAAGACTTTTGACTACTCTAAATTCAGCAATAGAGATCATCTTTAACTCAATTTTTTGTGCCCTAGATCTTGAGCTCATATACCAATCTACGTAAGTTCCACATAGCATGCATCCCAAAAAATTAATAATATTGGTGGTTAATTTGATCTATATATCAGCTATAAAATCATTAGGCTTAACGTATAGCCGATGGCTGCCTGCGAGTTTTTTTGCTCATGCTCAATCGAACAATAGCTCTCGGTCAAAAACTCAGAAGATGGCCTCTTCACACAAAGTCTTCCTACCGCGGGATGTAAAGGTATCAAACTTAATTAAGGGTGTGATTGATTTTGGGTAATGGTCGAGCCTTAAAACGTGTTCGGCCTCGTACATATACCTAATCCGGTGGATATCACTTTGCTTTGTTTGGCAACTAGCATAGAGGATAAGAGAACAAGCAACCACGTTGCATACGAGGAGTTGGCCTCATATCCTATTTTTGCTACATAGCATAAGATAGTTAACACGTGTATGTGATCCCCACGAAACTCGACTTCCAAGGGCAGTATGAGTAATGAAACATGCCCCAAGACCAAGAGCATCTCCGACAGAGATGTTGGCTAGCTCTCTGCTAGCCCCTGTTATAGTCAAGATTACCTATTTTACCAGGTTCCCTTCCTCTTTGTTGTCATTTTGCTACCTACTTTAGCAGGTACCCATTCTCTTTTATAAATCCTTGTATAACAAGATTTTATACAAGATTTATCTATTTAGCAACTCTACCTTTCTCTCTACTGACTTTTTGTCAAAACTGATTTTATTTGTTATGATAGAAAGTTAGTAGAGAGCAGGGAGGTTGCTGCTAGAACAGGTAAATTCTCATTTCCATGGAGTTACAAAAGAAAATGAGAACTAACAAAAGCAAGCGAACTCTGCTCTAATAGGGACTAGAAGAGAGCTATGCCATACGCAGTCGCTATAAACACCAAAATTGCTATTTTGGCGATTGAAAGCCCTTGGAAGCCGCTCCACCATAGTCGCTATAAAACTCGCTATATTTAGCGACTCCTAACCAAATTTGATGAGTCCTCCAATTGCTATAATAAAAAATTACTAATTTTTTCTCGCAGATGAGCACTCAATGTGCCCATCAGCCATGAGTCATTTTATTGATGTTCTAAAAAAAACAGTACTCTGAGACTAGCGGTATCTGTAGATATTTAAAGCTGACATATACTTTTTTTTCTTACAAAAGACAGATTGTTTTTTTCTCGTGATCTAATAAGTGTATAGGGAGACATCATACGTAGAACCCATATCTGCTACCGTTATAGCCACAAATTCTGGAGGATCAATCTATCAGCAAAACGACGAAACAAATTCTTCTAGCTCCTAGTGGTAGGTAAACTTTGTGGGGTGCATTTGGATTCATATTCCAGCTACAAGATTCAGTGAGTAGATACAAAAGAGAAAAGAACATGGGACTATGGGAGCTAGTGGGTCCTTTCCATATCATTGAATACCATTCATTTTAATCACTGAATCTTGGCAGTGAATTAGTGGCCGTGAGCATGACGGTCTGATCAACCTTGTTGCTGTGGGCCTGTGAGCATGACGGTCTGATCAACCTTGTTGCTGTGGGCCTGTGACAGCCAATGATGTTTTGCTGATGTCTTGATGCTTGGGTGTCGGCACTCGGCATAGTTATCAATATCGCCATTTTTATTTTTTTATTTTTTATAAAAACTTGTTTAAAATGCATGTTTTTCATGAAATGAGAAACACGTTTTAAAACCCTTTTTTCAGAAATACTCTAATTTCTTAAAAATCATATTTGTTACATTTTTATACACATTTTTTCAAAATTTTCCTAATTTTTGTCAAAAATTTATTTATCCTTTCATATTTTCAAATATTTCCGTTACGTCTTTCCAAAAGCTTAATTTCCATTTTTTTCCCGAGTTTTTCTAATTATTTTTGTCTAGTCGATTTTTTCCCGAATTCCCACTTGGTCACTATGGGTGTCAGTCCTCGTGAAGAGCCCACCTAACCTTTGTGATGGGTGGGGTCGGCTCAAAGGTCCAGTCGAATCCAACACTATATATTTATAGGTAGCACCCACACAATCTCTAAAGCACCATGTGTGCAACCCTTCAAAATCATTCATTGCTTCGTATCAAATGATAGAGATTGTGTTCACCCTTACCTTCAACACAAGGGATCTTGAGATCATGTCACACCTATTTGACGGTCAATTTTTTATTCCCTATATCACATATTCCCAAAAAATACCCCTAAAATCACATTTGATGTAATGTATGCCATAAGATTAAAGGGTCATTTTTTGGATTTATGATATGTGGAAAAAAAAATTGACTGTGTAATAGGTGCCATACGATCTCAAGATCCCTTGTATGAAAGATAAAGGTGAAAATGATCTCAATCATTTGATCCGAAGCAATCACTGATTTTGAAGGAATTTCCGACCTGAGTGCTAATAGAGCTACCCTATTTTATATATGAGAAAAAGGGTTTACGGGATTTTGGTTGGGTGGCACACTTTTTTTTCATAAATCATGATTTTTATATATTTTTTCTCCAAGTTTTTCCCCAAATTTTGCTCCTTCTCGACCTTTATTGTCGAACCAACTCTGACTATCCATTTACCTGAGAGTTGCTTCCTTTTAGTTTTGAGTTCCTATGAGCTACCCAACCCAATAGCCAATGCTCTTGGTACTGGGGTTACGTTTTGAGATGTGTCTAATGTGAAATCATTCACATGCTTTGTGAGAATCGACACTATCTCAAGATCTATTTTGTAAAAGAATAGAATAAAATATCCCACTATATGATTCAATGGAGTCAAATGTCATAAAAAGTAGATGCTTATGTTTGATTCATGTTAGTTGTTAATTTTTTATGATATTAGACTGCTTTAAATCAAACAATAGGAATCATTTTTGGGCACTTTAGAAAACAATGCCTCAAAAACAAACTTTTAGTAAAAAAGGCCCGACTTCAAACATTTTAGAAAAACAGTGTTTTCACGGATTTTAGAACTTCATAAAATTGTGAAAACACTGCTTTTAAAACATTTTAGAAAAAATAGTGCTTTTACGGTTTTCTGAAGTTCTAAAATCTATGAAAGCACTGTTTTTCTAAAATGTTTGAAGTCGGGCTTTTTTTTGCTAAAAAGTTTGTTTTTGAGGCATGTTTCTCTAATTATCCCATCATTTTTCGTCTCAATCCTTTACATTAATGGACTTTGGATCAGACCCACCTATCGTAAGGTACAAAATTTAACTCCACGTGGCCCATATCCCATAAAGTGACTCCAATACCGAGTCACTGGGAGTTGTGCGCTTGCCTAATACTAATTTTCCCTTTCCCCTATTGACCATGTTTTGTTCATTTGGAAGAAAGCCCTGGCTCTGCTCTTGCCTAGGCTCACCACCCAATTGAGAAATAGTGAGCTATTCTATAAGCAAAGTATTAAGAATTGGCCAGTGCTGATATGTATCGACGATACGTATTGGTTTTTTGGCTAACCGATACGTATCAGCCCTGATACAGCATCAAAATCGGTCACGATATCGGTATCCGTATTGGTCGATACGAAACAAGTATCAACTGATACCTCTCTGATTTGTTTTTTTTTATAACACATTGTTTCATATCGGCTGATACATGTCAGTCCTCCATGAACCGATACCCAATTTGATGAGTTTCGCAGTGATCATGCCTCTTCTTGGGTGGAAATTAATCTCTCTGTGTTTAAGAAATTAGATGATGGAGATCATTTTTTGTCCAAATCTTTATAGGGAAGATATTTGGATCATAACACTCGTATAAGCCTAGTTACCAAAATCTCGTCATTTTGAAGAAAAAAACCACATCCTAAACGCATTTTTTTCATGAAATGTTGGTTACACGTTTAAGATGCATTTCAAATATATATAATTTTGAGTTTTTAAATTATTTTTATTTTAAAATATATTTATCTCTAAATATTGTTATTACTTTATCCAAATGTTTTCAATTGCTGAATCCAACAAATGGAGAGGCACAGCCACGAAGGTATGAAAATCAAATGAGAAGTAGGTCTCTTAATTAGTCTTATATATAGGCTGCGCCTAATACCAAAGAATCGTAGGGTTGGGGGAATATCTAAGGCCCTAACCCAAAAATTTACCTCAGTCCATCATTAATACTACCTGAATGCTCGGACGATGTTAACGTTCTATACACATGAGCAATAGAATGACTTTTGGGAGAGTTTTTCAATAGTAGCGTTACTACCAAGGTATCAAAATCGGTATTGGTTTGCCGTGGATCGATATGTATCGTCATTTTATTTTTTTAAGAAAAAGAAAATCTATGCCTCAGTCGAAACCGAGATGTATTGGCTGATATCTGATATGTATCGGCCAATATGGTATTCGATACCTGAGTTTTGATACTGATACGTATCGATTTGCCGAAAAACCAATACATATCACCGATACGTATAGGTATCAGCCGATTTTTGATACCTTGGTTACTACTACACACCACTTAAACAAAGAAAATACATTTGAACTGCTTTGAATCATACAGTGGTGATCGGTTTTTATCTCAATCTTCGACACAATGAATCTTGAGATCATGGGCCTAACATTAGATGGTCATATATTGATTTCACATGGCATATATTTCAAAAAGTAAATATGAATCATTTTTTATAATATGTTTCAATCATACACTTACCAAAAAGTTTGCTACTTGAATCAACATGGGACCGTAGGCTCATGATGTCAAATTCTATTGCTTGGGAGAATGATTCAAAAACGATTGCCACGGTCTGATCCAAAGTAGTCAACGGTATTAAAACAAAATTCTAAAGAATTATCTTGCATGTATTTTCAAAAAAATATTTCATATTATTTTCTTAGTTCACAGTTGTATTTAAATCTTATAATGTAAAAAATGATCGCCATAATTCAAAAAAGTCAAGTTGTAAGATCTATAATCTTATTAGATTTGAAAAGATTCTTGATATTAGAAATGAAAATTATGAGCATGTCAATAAAAATCAAATTATGCTCTTCCACTGAAAAAATGATCTTTCATTTTTCGACTTGAAAAGGAGATATATCCTTGTTTACATTAAATGTCTTAAACAAAGGCAAAGAAAAGAAAATGTTAAGGACAATTGCTCGGTGAAATCAAACTTTAAAATAACTATGTCTGAACTCGGAAGCATGCTTGTCAAACAAAATTGCACTAAAACACACTTAAGTAAATGGATATTAAATAAAAATTAATCTTTTGGAAATTAAAATCGCATTGAGATGCACTTAATAAGTGTGTTTTAGACTAAAATCATCTTTTGAAGCAAATTGAGATCCACTTAGTGTGTTGCAGACTAAAATTACATTTTGAAATCAAAATGCCCATTGAAAGCAAGCTGTTAACTCAGGTACCGGTATCGGGTATCGGCCCAGGGAGTACCAATACCTATTAGCCAATACCAAATTGACTCGATTTTTTTTTTTAATTACAAAATGGTCAATATGAGCTCCATATCAGCCGATACTCGATACGTATCGGCCGATACCGATACCAAATACTGAGTTGATAACCGATACATATCGGCACCAATACGTATCGATTTGTCAAAAAATCGATACGTATCCGTATCAGCCAATATTTGATACCTTGATTGAAAGGCAATTACAAAGTACATCTTGAAAAAAAATTCAATCACAGGAGCAAGAATTCGAAAATAAGCATATTTCAATGCTCATCCTCTTGAATAACAATCTAATGTTTAGATGACAATCAAGACTTTTTATCATCATTTAAACGCTAAAATGATTTAAGATGTGAGTGATTTATATCATCAAAGTGATAGATCAACCATTGAAAGATAATACGCTCAAAAAACCACCACCCGATTTCTGCACTTTGGTTCTTTATCAATAAAATTCCTTGTTATCCATAAAAAAAAAGTTAAAAAATCTTACTTTTAGCAGCCATGCTCTACATTTTAATGGCTATTATTTTTTATTTTTTGTTTTTTACGTAGGCTTGAGTTATTATTAAAGTTCACTAATCGGATGATTCTTTAGTTGAGACATATTTTAATGATGGATTAACACTTGAACAATTTAAATTTAAGAAAAAATTCTAAAATCTCCTCCTCTAAAACTTATGTTTCTAATTTATCCCTAAACATTCATTAATATTTTATCAACCCTATAAATATTTAGTCTCCAATGAGTGTCCCCTCATCAAGTGCATTAAAACACTCCACACATTTGTGTGACTGCACGAAATTTCATACATTGGAAGTCTGTGCACGTCACGCAGTCACATAGTTGTGTGGACCGCCGTGATGGGTGGACACTCGCTATAGAGTAACTCATACTTAAACTTATATTTCTAAATACCCCCAAATATGTAAGTTAATAAAAATGATGCTTTTTAGCTTCCTATATAAATCATGCAAAATACAAACACTCTTCACCGAAATCATAGTGAGCTGTTCCCCAAAGTGTAGCGCGCTCTTTACTAAAAATGTAGCGCGCTCTTTACTAAAAATGTAGCACCTTTCTTACTATTCTTGGTGCCAACTTCATTTCGACAATAAATTTTGATTTTAAAATTGAATAACTTTGTTTCATCCATTATATATAAGCTTTAATTGACAAAAAATAAGTTAAAAAATTCAAACAAGAAAAATCATTATAAAATAATTAACTAACAATAACAGGGCATTTTCTATGTTAAGTTACATACTTAGAGTTGAGGGGTACTTAGATATATAATTTTTAAGGAATCAACTCTTCGGACCATCAATTAAGCATCAAATGGTGTTTAAACATTCTTATTACCATTTCTTGGCTTATGATCTTGAAAATCTAGACCATCAAAGTGATATATCATCAACTAAAAGGCTATGGGTAAAAAAAATATACTTTTTGGGAGATTCGAACCATCCGATTTGTGCACTCTAATATCAATGATTGTTCTTAATTTTGATGGTTGGTATTAAAATTTACTAATTGGATGGTTTACATCAACTTATAAACATGATCCTTTGGGTGGGACATGTTCTAATGATGGATTGCCACTTGAAAATTTTAGATTGATCACAGATGAGTGTCACATCATACAATGATAAATCACACTTCACTGATGTGAGATAAAAAATGACATTTTGATAGTGAAAGATCATTTAAACGTCATTTGGTATTTAAGGGATTGTTTGGTTTCAAGGGAAACAAGGGAAAACTCATATGTGGCAAATGAATGCACTAAAAAAAATAAGATTATTAGCGGCATTTTTTTGCTCCAAAAAACTGTTGCTATTAATAAAAACACTATTAAGACTATTAGCGGCAGTTTTTGGCTGCAACTAATAGTCTTGCTTTTTGTAGTAATTGCCGAGATTCTCATTGTTTGGATGACATCCAAAGGGTTGGAAATTATCTTCGTATTTTTCGTCAAAATCCTAGAACAAATGCCGAGGACTTCTCATCCATACGACTCTTCTCACCCATTTAGTAATATCACACAATTTTTTCACGGACGAAAACCATTAATTGATTTGAATTAGACGATGGAGATTTTTTTTTTTTCAATCTTTCTCATGATAGATCTAAAGATCATGACGCCCCTATCAGGCGGTCTGATGTTGATTCTATATGACACACATTCCAAAAAATCAAAGGCAGAGTCACGTTATGACTTGGGTGGTCAATTGACACCCAAACTTTCTAAAAATTTGTTACTAAGCTTTAAGGGTTGTTATGATTTTAATCTTGTTTTACTCGCAAGTACACGATTCGTGATGTAGTTAGTGGGTGTAAAGTACGAGATTGTTTTCACGAAGATTGATTAGAAATTTAAAAAAAATAAATAGTAGTCAACAAAGAAACTATCACAGATTTAGCACAATATTTAAACTAGTTTTATGATTATGAGAGTTTAGTAGATAGGATAAAAATCAAACACAAAAATAGAATTTAAACAATTAATAATAGATAAGGATTGAGATATTAAATCCTCTCATTGTCGATTTATCATTCATTTAATACAAATCTATGGAATGAGATATGAGATTATCATAAGATACACTATATGCAAGTACTAGACCCAAGCACATGTAAATCTCATATCGCAGATCCGAGATTACGGAGATGCATGATTAACATCCCATAAGTGTATGATTAACACTCACACCTCAAATGACAATCATAACTTAATCCCTGGGGTAAATTCCACACTACCGATTTAAGATCACGAAAATATATGATTAACATCCCATGAATATATGATTAATACTCACACCTCAGATAGTGGTAGAACTTAACCTTGAGATGATAATAATTAGATTAGAATCACCATTGCATATTTGAAATTATAGGGCATGATTAGCTCCTAGATCTCAAATTGTAATATGATTATATCTAATATCGATAGTAACATCAGGGTCTTTAAAACAATCTAACATCTCAATCGTAGATTTGTATTACTACAAATGAATATCTCGGATGGAGTTCATTACATCTCCATCCTCAATGAAATTAGCCACACATGATTGAAATAAATGACATGATTAAAATAAAACTATCAAATGACATTAAAATACTGTAAAATACTTCAATAGTTTCAACTTTTCATCCAACAGGTACAATGATTATTTAAATATAGAAATTAAACTAATCTATCACCTAAAACTAAGAAATAGAAAGAACAATGCTTGGAAAAGGAAAGGGAAAAGCTAAAAAATATCTAAAAATGCTAAGGAAAATAAAAGGCTTTCCAAAGGGAGAGACCCCTTGACCCTAACTTTAATTTTCCCTTAAACATGGTCTAATTTCGAGACCCAACTTCCCCCTCCCTCCCCAATTTTGATTAATTTTTAGTTTTAAAAATATAAATATTGGGCCTAAATTCGATTGATCGAGTTTGTTGCTCGATCCATCGATTTTCCCATATTTTTGTGAAACTCGGCGCAACTCTTTAACAAATACAGCTTTAGTATTTTGGCGATAACTTTTTACTCCGAAGTCGGATTGAGGCGATTCTTATGGCGTTGGAAAGAAGACAACGAGTTCTACAACTTTGGTAATTTAATAATTTCACGAATCCGATGTTTTAAAGGTCAAAATTGAGCTGCAAGTCGAAATAAGTTATAGACAATCCAAGGTTGCATGAATTTAACGTTATTTTCTAAATTCTTGGTCTATTCATTCTCAACTTATCTCCAGACCTATAATCACTAAAACTATACAAAATATATTAAATAGCTTTCATCGGTGGCTAAATGTAGATTTTAGGGTGTGAAATATGATCATATTTTACACCTTATCAGGGGTCCTAATTTATATTAGTAGATTCTCATCCATCCAAAATTATTTTGACCACAAAAAATTATAAAAAATCTTCAAGCAATTTTTTTTTATAGTATTTGTTTTCATAGCAAATATTTCTTCTTTGATTTTTTTTAACTAAATCCTATAATTTAAGCTAATTTTTAAGCTATCCTAAAACCTGACCTTCACAAAGTACTAAGTCAATTATTAGAGCAATTCACTAACATATGTAAAAAGAAGAAAAAACTTAATATATATATATAATTTTTTGGTCATTTTTGTAAATCATTTTTATGATATTGCAATTATTTTTTAGTTTAGGTGATCTTTTATGATTTTATGACTGTTTTTTTTTGTTAGGATATATTATTTTCTTACAATTTCCTGTATATGTATCCAAACACAGAATTTGATTAATTTTGTGTTTTTATAACTAGTAATGTGGTTATCCAAACAATAGAAACAAAGAGAAACAAAGGAATCTCACGGTTTCCTATAACTTACGTATCCGTGAAAAAATATAAGAATATTATTTTACTTTATGACTTTTCTCATATTTTTATCAAAACAAGCCCTAAATGTCCGTCGGAGCCATTATTCCGATTTTCAAATAAAGAGTTAATAAGATATTTGAAAAAGTTTAGAAAAATAAGTTTAGACAGGTGGGTTTTAAAATTTTTCCCAGTTCTCACTTGGTAAATTTCATTTCACAGCTCCCATATAAACAAGTGGGAAGCAACTCTCACCTGAAAAATTTCCTCCTTTCAAAAATCAAAATACAAAAGGAGATAGAGAGATGTTGGGGTTGGGGTTGGGCGATATACGAAGGGATCATAATATTTGGATCTCTTTCATTGCTTGGTTGAGCTGGTCTCTGGTTTCTCAATCGAAGATTATATAAAAAACACGAAGAGAAGAGAGGTCTCGTTCAGATCCTTTTCAGCGTTGTCTTCGCTTTCTCCTGCAATCTTCTCCAGCTCGTTCTCTTCGAAATCATCCCTGTTCTCTCCAAAGAGTATGCATTCTCTGTTGTTTGCAACCCTGTTCTCCTTCAATTTGAAGATTTCATCTGTTATGATCCCTCTACGGTTTGAGATCTGTGTGAGTTAGTAGAATTTTTAGTGTTTTACTTCGAATCTAGGGCTTTATGTTCAATTCATATTTCTGTATGGCAAGCCATTGCTCTTGGTTTAATTGAAAGTTCCATCTGTTTTTAGTGTTAATTTTGTGTATTTGATTGAATTACTTGTCAAAAAAGCTTGCATTTTTACAACGTAAATACTAGAACATCGTGGATTTTCTGTTGCTTAAATAGGAAAAGGATTAGTTTTTGGTTTGCTTTGAATGCCTGAGTTTGTGGTTGTCACTGTCACATATATGATGTGGAAATTTATGGGCTTTGCAAGTGATCTCTAGTGTTATATATTTATTATGCTATTAGAAGACTGGGAAGATTTTGTTTGCGAGTTTTGCTCTTGGGGGGTTTGTCTTTTGTTTTGGATGATAACTGTTATGGTGGAGTAGATTTATATGCTTATTTACTCAACATATGCTTTCCGAACCAAGCTAGATGGCCTCCTATCATTAGGCTCACCAACCAACTTGGACTTGGATTCTTATTCCTACCAGATTTAAAAACTATAAGGATTTTTTCCAGCCATGAGTTCCCATATGACATAATCGCTCTTGGGTGGGGTGGGGCATCACTTGCTAGATCTTTGAGTTCCTGTTGTACCGGTGCACTGGGCTGATCGAGACTATACTTTTCGGATTTGGCACCTGCGTCTGGCCCGGTCTGCCAGCACTTCGTGGCTGTACGCTTGGCTGTGCTTGGTATGTTCACGATTTGTTCAAATGGATTGCATTGCGTACTATTATCTTCCTTGTATTGGGCTGGGCAATTCCATCAAATCTTTGAGAAGGGGCCCACCCTCGTATTTGATGGTCTAGGTGGAGACAAGTTTCACTTCTACGTCTATGACTGTCTTCCCAACCGTTGCAAACACTGAGCGAGAACGGTAAGGGGTGCATAAACAAATCGTGGGAAATAGTAGGACTGGGACCCAATGCAAGACCGGCTCAGGGAGAGGGCTGTGGCTGTATATGGTTCGAGTTCGGTACATTAAAATTACTTTTTCTGTCGTTTGAAAAATATAATAAGGAGATGTAGAGTGAAAATTTTCATTTATGAAGCAATTATTGATGATTGATAGGTCTTCTTTTGAACCGTCTTTACTTCTCTTCTATCCGGCCACTCCTTCCCTTTTCTATTGATGGTGCCCCTAATTATCAACTTGATAGAAAGAACAACCTTACCCTGGCTTTCAACGCTGCTTGTGCTTTCAAGCACTCTCCGAGCTATTGTTGTTATTTATCTCGGGTCATAAGTAGTTGATTGAAACAAACCTCCCGAGAAGGGAGTGTGAGACCGAGTCACCAGCTACTGTTGCTATTCCCTCTAACTGCGCCAACTGCTCCACGTTTCATGCAGAGTTTAGGAGCGAGCAAGACTATCTTGGTGAATGCAATAAGAACCGGCTGATTGCCACAACAAAGTGGTTTGCAGATAGTAATCATTTAGGGTTATGAATGTGAACTTAGGAGTATGTCTTATCTATGCTAACTAGTGGCTGGCACATGCAATGCACTTGGAGTAAGATACACTAGACACAATGGAAAATATAAAAACTAAATATAAGAGTTATGATTTTAGAATAATCAGCGCCCATGCTTTTCAACATGTTAGGAGAGGCTTTGCATGGGCTGCTTCAGGAAGGTGCTGATATTGGGTCCTTTCATGACTTCAGAGTGACTACCGGGGGACTGGCGATCACCCATCTTCAGTATGCAGATGACACTATCATCTTCTGTGGAGCTGACAAAACTGAGATACAAGCAGTCACGAACATGCTAGCCATCTTCGCAACTATCTCGGGTCAGAGAGTCAACCTTCATAAATCTTGACAGGCGGGTGTTAATTTGGAGCAATACTACCTATCTATCATCGAGGATGGTGTTTGGTGTATGCATGACAAACTGCCGATCACCTACCTTGGCATACCCCTTGGGTTAGGGAGGGTCAGAGCACATCATTGAGAGCCGATGGGAGTAGACGTTAGTCTGCTGTTATAGCAAGAAAGATGGTGGTCTTGGATGTAGAAGACTGGGCCTTATTAACAAGGCCCTCTTGGGAAAGTGGCTTTCGAGACTTGGAGAGGAGAGGGAACGGGATAAGCTCTGGTGGAAAGTGGCCGCGGCTAAGTATGGGATGGTTGAAAATGGCTGGGACTTCAGGATGATGGTAGGAATGATGCTGGCTGGTGGAATGCGATCAAAACTGTGGTTCCGGATTTTAAAGTTGGGGTGATGATAAAAGGATTTCCTTCTGGAATGATAGATGGGCTGGTGATACGGGACTTTGGGTTGCCTTTCCTAACATATATAGAATTGCCTCCTGACAACCATAGGTCAAAAATTTGGAAAACTGATACGTATCGTCCAGCTCCAAAACCGGTATGTACCAGACGATACGTATCGGTTCTGGACGATACATTGGTATGTATTGTCCGGTATATTCAAATTATGTATGGGAGGCACCGGTACGGTACCTTAAATGTACCGTACCGGTGACCACCGATACCGATACGTATCGGTATCGGCCGAGATTTTGATCCATGCCGACAACAAACAAAGATTGAAGACATTACCGAATGGAGTAACTCTACCAGTGTTTGGAATGTTAACACCAGATGCCTGTGTAAAGATGAGGAAATTGATGAGTTTATCAACCTTTTCCGGACCCTTCATGATATCAAGATTAATATGACATACAAAGACTGCCATATTTGGGAGGAGTACTAAAGGAGTTTGCTCAGTCAATCTTTTTACAATCATCTTTTGGCTGCCTGCCTGTTCCGGGGAAACAAACCAAGTTGGACTGATTTTTGGAAGGTCAAAATTTTGCCAAAGATTAAGATTTTAGCTGGTCTGCAATCTTGGGGTAGGTGTCCATTTGATTAAGAGGTGGGTTAGTATCCGGAATAGATGCCTCCTCTGCTTGCGGGGATCAGAATCTGTTGATCACACACTGCTATATTGTCACTACTCTAAAATTTGGGGTATTATCCTTCCAACTTTTAATCTCTCCTGAGGTTTTCCTCAAAAAGTAGAACATCTGCTCCAACAATGGAACTCGATCAGTTTCCCTGATGTGAAAGGGGACCTGTGGGCTATCAGTTCTTATGCTGTCCTATGGGCGATTTGGCTTGAAAGAAATAGTAGGGTTTTCAGAAGGATCGGGCAGCAGCATAAATTTGTAGTCAAGTCGGTCAGAGATTTTCTGCTAAGTTGGATCAAGATTAGCCGTGATGATGCCAAGGTGGGAGATCTGGGTTTCTTGACGGAGTGGGATAGCCTTCTCTTTTAGTCTTGCTGCCTCTGTTGGGCTCGTGCTGCTGGGTCTCTCGAGGTTTGGGCTACTTCTGTCCCGGGGTTTGTGAGCCTTTTCCTGCTTTTTAATTAATTTACTTTGTTATCAGTCAAAAAAAATAAAATAAACTCGGGTTTTAGCTTTGGTAATATAATCTCTGTGTGTGTGTGTGTGTGTGTGTGTGTGTGTGTGTGTGTGTGTGTGTGTGTGGGCGTGTGCGTGTGCATGTGGGTTTGTGCATACTTGTGCGCACTCATGTGCGTGCATATGTGTGTTCGGGCATGTGTGGGCTTGTGTGGACATGTGCGTGTGTGTGGGTATGGGTTGTGTGCACGCTTGTGCTCACATTCAGTTTGGAATTCTCATATTGGGTGTTAGCTTTGGTAGCAACTAAACAGTCAAGTATTATGTTGGAAATTGTATTGACAGGAGAACCTATATATGCAAGAGGCCAGGAGACTAATAATAAACAAGATGGTATGTTAGAAAAAGGATCTAGATGAAAATTACCACTTGGAATCCACATTTCGTTTTCTTCTTATAGTAGTGAATGATCTAGAAGATATAGTTTCTCAGGTGGTTCCAATCAGGAATGAACTTTGCTACTGATGATTTGGCTAAAAAGGACGTATCAAGTAGCCTCTAATGTCTTTGGCTAGTTGAGTTGCCCTTTGTTATGTATTTTGGTGCCTTTGGAACAATTGGCTATATAACCTATTTCAATTTCAGCTGATAAAGAAATGCATTTTGAAATTTGTTTGTATATTGTTGTAGTTGCTTATGTCACTTGGCAGTGTGTGCCTTCTTATTGAATGGTGAAATAAATGTGTTTTTCATTTTGCCATTAATAGGCTCAAGTCTAATGAATTTGTGGAAAGCCTCTATTATATGAGGACCTGTTTGACTTATTTATAATTAAGTTGAAAATGTTTTGGCTGCAGGGCAAGATGGATAAATTGGAAGGTTGATTTGTTTTGTTTGGTTTGATCATGTTACTGGTCTTCATGTTGCCATATTATCATTGCTATTTGATGCTTTGCAACGATGGTATGCCGTCTTCTTCTTTCTTTATTGCCAATTGCTTGGCCATTGAATTTTTTCTTTTTTCTTTCAATTATTATTGATTTTTAATTTTAAGATAATGATTTGGATGGCATACATTTTTCTTTTTACTGGTAAAGTATGGTTCTTATGTTTCATTAACGGTCATCTTTTTTTATGTTTTCTAGTGCTCTTTTAAGTTAACCACAAACAATTACTCACAACTTTTGCTTGGTCATATATTCCTTCCAAACTACATCCATATATAAACCTTAGATAATTTTCTTTTAAACCATTAAATGTGAGGCTCACACATGACATCATAAAAGTGGGTGTACACCTAATAATGTCATAAATATGCCCAAAAAATTCAAGATAATTTGCCCCTATATTTTGCAATTGTCTACAGGCAAGACATCGGTTTATCTTTAGCAAGTTTGTGTACAAGCATAGTCACAAAAATCACCGAATTATTGAATAATTCGCGTATAATTCGCAATTTTTGTGGAAAACGAACAAAACAGGAACTATTCCCAATTTTTTAAGAAAATCATCAAAATCACTGAAGTTCGCGAATAATTCGGCAAAGCCGCCAAGTTTGCCGAAGTCAGCTTCTTTTGCACGCAGCCACGCCTATTTCTTTTCCTGCAGCGCCCATATCTTTTCCTGCAAAAACTTACTTTTAAGCATTTAAAGAAATGTGACTTTCAATTTAAAAAAGGGTGTCAGATTTTCAGAGTTTTTTTTAATTATTTTTTTTATAAAAAAGGGTGTCAGATGACTCATATTTGGATTTTTTATTATTACAGAAAATAAAAAATATAAAAACTGCAGGTTTTTGTTCCTTTGGTGCCGGGGAAACGCCACTTTCATATAATGGGAATTATGAAGCATGCTGAAACGCACTTTTTGAGTTTTTGTTCCATGGGAATTATGAAGCATGCTGAAACGTACTTTTTGAGTTTTTGTTCCCATAGAGCCACCCACCATGTTATAACAGTATCAATCTTATTATCCTTTCCCAAAAGATCTAATGGTAAAAGTTAAAAGCTTTAATGTTTTATACATATATTTAAAAGTTAAAAAGTTAAAATATATATATATATATATATATATATATATATATATTAAATATTTATATATTATATATATATATATATATATATATATATATTTATAATTTTTTTTATTTTTTATTTTATTTTCCCGAATTGTTCCCGAACTTTGCCGGATTTTAACTTTGCCGAATTATTACCGAATCCCGATTTTGTGACTGTGTACAAGAAAAACAGTTTATTTCTCAATCTGTTTTTGTATCACTTGATGAAACCAAAAGGAAGACATCGGTTGTAGTTTTGTCAGATCTTGGGGGTTGGCTAAGGGTTAGAACGGGACAGGGCTGGCCCTGAGATTTCAGGGGCCTATGGTGAAATTTTGAAATGGGACCTATAATATTTAAATAATTTTTTTCTCAAATTAGCAAAACCCCACTTTCAAAGAAAATCCAAACTTTTTCCTCAATTTTTTAAGGAACAATAGCATGAAGGTAACCCTAATTTTCCAAAGCAAAGATAATCTAAACAAAACCTGGTTAGTGAATCAATGGCATACGACATACCTGGTTGAACAAATCGCGATAGAGAGAATGGCTGAAACATTAAGCTCTTTCAAAGAGAAACAACTTTTTCTTTTTTGCCGGTTACCAACTACGATTTATAAAGGGGAGAATACAAAGAGGAACAACTCTTTCTTCTTTGCCGCTGGGAACTGACTTCCTTGAAAGACGGAAACGCAATCTACTTGTTCCTTTCTATTTTTACGCTTGAATCTTGAGTTATAGATGAAGTTAGGGATGCAAGGTTTGAGTGATTGACCTGAAACCTGAAACCAAATTGAAAATCGAGGAAATTGAACAAGGTTGAACCGGCCCAAAAGCCGATTCGGACTGGTCCGAACCTATTTAGACTTTGTTCGATTTCAGTTTTGGCTGCTAAATAGGATGAGAAAACCGAAAAAACGAAAACCTCGAAAAATCAAGCAAACCCTTGAAAATAAAAAAAAATAAAAAACATAAATTGAACTGAAACCGAGCCCAAAAAAATTGAAAGTTTTGGGTTTCGGTTTAAATTCAATTTAGAAAACAAGAACCAAAATCGAACCAATTCATTTCGGTTCGGTTCGAAAATTTTGCTATAAAAATACTTCGGTTATTCCTCTACAAGTAGTTTCTACTGGGGTCGATTTGCATTCTCTACAGCTGAAGCATGTGAGAGTGGTTGACCAAAGCCCTCCCCTCAGAATATAGGTTTTGGGAGTGGAAAGAGAAGATAAAATGGAATTTTCTCCTTTTCCCAAGTATATACGTACTTATTTTTTTTTATGATGCCATACGACATAGACAACTTGAATGTGCCTTACATATCGTAGAGAGTATGAAAGTTCAGAAGCAACACTTGGGGAATAAATCCCACACAACAAAACACTCATATTGAGTGACATATACGGGAATAAATCTCACCCAACAACCCTCATATAAGGGAGGAAGCAAATGTGAAATTTAAAACCCACGACCTCAAGCCTCACAAAGGATGGAGGATACCAACTGAGTTACCACTCAATTGGTAAGTATATAAGTGCTTACTGTATACCTGTTCAGCCGATTTCCTAACCCATTTGCTTTCCACATCAGTTCTCTTAAAGAACTTGCTTTTATTGGCTTGTCAAATGACTGATTCTAGCTTCAATTCAAGGGTGTAAGATCGGTTACACGTTATCTTCCTGTTTAAATGTCGGTCATGAGCCATTAACCCTTTATTTTTTAATAGAAAAGAGAAAGTTTAAGGGTGCGAGGAGTTGGCATTTTTGGCGCTCGAATTTAAAGGAAATTTTGAGTTTTCAGTGGCATCTTTATTGAAAAATTGGGGACTTTTTAAGTAAATTGGGGCCTTATTAAAATTTTTTGGGGGCCTAGTTTTAAATATAAGAAAAATACCTTTATGCCTTGTTTTTTGGTGGGCCTATGGCGGCCGCCACGGTCGCCATACCTCATGGCCAGCCCTGGGACTGGATGTATTTGACGGTGGCAGGTCAATCAAAGGGCATGTTTGTGGAATGGAAGACCAATCTCCTTGCGAAAGTGGATTGGACTTCCGGTGAGTTCTCTATCTCCATCCATTTTAAAAATAGGACTAATGATTGCAATTGGATGTTGACTATGGCATACGGGCATTTGACCCTAATCTAAGGGAGAGTTTTTGGGTGGAGATATCAATGGCTTGATCTAGGAGGTAGTTACATTGTTGTCTGGAGGGTCATTTTATTGCAATATGTTTTTGTCATGAGAAGAGTGGGGATACCCCAATAACTGCTACAATGAGGGGCTTATCCTGGGTTGTTGAATTGGAAGAACTGATGGATAGTCCAATGGGAGGCATATCGTTTACTCTGTCCAATCATCAAAAGATCTATGCAATGCCGGTTGGATAGATTTCTCTGTATTTGCTGATTGGGAAACTGGAAACCCATTTTGCCAACATTTTGGCGGTTGGGATTCTTAAGCCTACGTTCCATCATTGTCCCATCCATCTATCATGAATTATCATGACTGTGGTCTGACTCCTTTCCAATTTGAAAACATGTGGTTAGAATCATAAGTGTTTGACATCAAGTTTAGAGTGGTGGAGCTCCTCCCAACCTAGAGTAAATGCAGAACATCAATTCATGACAGATTTCTCTACTGAAATGCAAAATTAGAGCTGGTATAAGGTGTCTTTGGCTTGGTAACAAATCAAAAGACTCAAATTCGTGAAGAGATTCGGAGCATTGATAGATAAAGGGAAGTGAGCATGCTTAGCCATAAGGAGATAAATAGGACAAGTCTCAGAAGAATTCAAAACAAAAATTTGTGAAGAAATCATGTGAAGCCAAAAATCTAGGGTGAAATGACTTACGGAAGGGAATAAGAATGCTAAAATTTTCCATGTGATTAATGCTAGAAGAAAAATATGGTCAGCTACTTGGACTTTGATGTGATTTCTAGTGATGATAGAGACGAGCTAACTTAGAAAATTGCATACAATGAGAACCTGTACAACAGGGCATATTGGAGAAAGGTCTCTACTTGAAGGTCTACATTTTGGCATGATTAATTCTTTTTTGAAATACTACCTGGAGAGGAAATTTGAGATGACAAAGATTCACTTTCCTATTTTCCAGGCCAGCAGAGATAGGGATTTGGGTCTGGATCGTTACCTTGGCCTTCTTCAAACATTTTGGAAGGTGGTAAAGGATGAGTTAGTGGAAGTGTTTAATGATTTTTACGAGAAGGTGAGGCTTGGGAAAATGCTAAGCTCTACCTTTGTATTGCTCATTCCAAAAATAAACTTCCACGCAATCAGCCTGGTTGGGAGTGTGTACAAGCATACTGCTAAGGTGCTTGCAAATTGTCCTGCAAGAAGTCATTTTGCTTTAAGTGGGGTGGGGGCTTCTTCGAAGGTCACCATGTTTTTGGAGAGGGAGTTGATCGCTCATGAGTTTATTGACTCCCAATACAAATCTAATTACCTTGGCCTGTATGCTAGAGATGGAAAAGACATGGTTGGATTGGGGTTTCCTTGACTTTCCGATTCAGAATTTGGGGTTTGGGGAGCAATAGGCAAGGTGGATGAGATGCTGATAATATTTGAAATAAAAATCCATTTTTGTCACTGGAAAAGCTACCAGTTTTTTCCAATTTTCATGTTGTATAAGGCGAGGTGACCTTTTCTTCTTTGATTTCATTGTGGAAGCTCTACGTAAATTGCTTGGTCAGACTGCACGGCCTATTTTCTGGCTTTAATAATTGTTAGGGTTAGTATTTTATCTTTATTTCTTATGTTTGTGTGTGGTACATAATGTTGGGTGTGTATGTAGTATCTTTATTAATATAAGGACTAATGAGTTGACTAACCTCAAAATGTCATTTTTTCCTCTCTAATTAGTTCTCTCTTTTCTCTTTCTTCTTCTACTCTAACCCTAAACCAACCTAATTATCAAACCCTAACTCGTGCCTACTAAACTTCACAACTCCTTGGTATCAGAGCAAGGTCTGTACACACCACCGTGCTGACGTCAAAATGATGTCAGCCAGGTCAGCCCTTTGACCTCAGTTTGACCAGATCTATGCTCCGCCTTGATTAGTTTTTCGGTGGGAATTTTTGTCTCTTACATCGAGATGACTGACTCTGTTCTGATGGTCTTTCGATCGATTCTTTCTTGACATCAATTCTCGTTGGATTCACGGTTTTGAGTCTTTCAGATCTCCGTGTGGTCCTGTTATCCTGCAGACCCATATGATTATGATATGATTCTGTCCCAGCAACCTATGGATTCCTTTTTTATATTTTTCTCATGAGATTTGGCCGATTTATGATGTTTTTTGGCTCGGTTTGACGAGTTTGTGTTTGTTCTCTCTCTCACACTTGGTTCAACTTTAACATCATGTATGGTTGATGTTGTTATTGCTGCAATTACTGCTTGTTGATTTTTCTTTGGGATCTGGTTTCGGCTGGCCTTCGTGCTTTGGATTTTTTTTTTTGATGCACCACATATTGCATCTTCAAACTGGTTAGTTTCTTAGCTGCTTCTTGATTTTATTTATTTTTTTATATTGGTTATTATATATTTGGTTTCTGTGGGAGACAACATATATATAGGGTGACAGAAACCAAATATATATGGTTGAGTACTGATAACTTACCGTCAAGCATCACCGTGATCAAGTTAAGTTCTTCAAATTACCTTCAATGGAAGAGGGCTATTACCCTCTATATTCAGGGTAAGAAGAAGATAGGTCTTCTTACCTGATCGATTCCTACACCTAAGTCTGGGCCATCCGAGATTGCTGATTGGGAGGCTGACAATGCGATTATTCTGGGATGGTTATTTAATTCCATGGACCCAAACATTTCTAGGACTTTTATGTTTTATGAGTATGCATCTCTCTTGTGGACCAAACTTGAAGAAACTTTGGCCCCTACCGGACATGATACCTGGATTTATTACCTTGTTGTGGTATTGATGAGTGTTGGCAGGGTGATATGATTATAAGTGAATATTTTAGTACACTACAGAGCATGTGGGAGGAGCTTAGCCATTATGAGCCAATTACTCAGTTTAGTGCCGAGGTAGCATCTATTCTTGCTAAGAGGCATGAGCATCAACAGATCTATGCTTTTTTGGGTGGTCTTCATTCTGAGTATGAGCAGACGTGGACACAAATTCTTATGACTTGTTTTCTTCCTTCTCTCAGCACATTGTATGGGAACTTGTTCTCAGAGGAACAACGCTGTACTATTATATCTCATCTTCCTCCTACTGCATCTTTTGAGTACTGCCTTTGTTATGGATTCTCACTCATAGGCTGGACGTGGTAGAGGCTCTTACCGTGGTTGTGGTAGGGGCCTTGGTGGTCGAGGCAGAGGTCGTTCTTCTCTTGTTTGTGCCCATTGTGGGAAGACTGACCATGATTGTGATCACTGTTTTAAGCTACATGGCTATTCAGACTCTTTTCAGGCGATATCTTTTCACACGACTTCTACTACTGGGACATCATCATTGGATTCACTGAGTTCTTTCCTGGTCTATATTTTGGAGATGGTTCGCACTGAGTTGAGATCGCATGCTCCTTCGCCTACATCTACATCCATTGCAACCGCATCTATTGCTATGCCTTAAGGCTCAGCTACATCTGCATTTGTTGTTTCCACCTCTTCTAATGCGGGACTCCAAGATTGAGAGCTGTAGATTCGGGCCGCAATAGATTTTTCAGCCAAGAAGAAGCGGAACGGAAATCAGAACCAAGAGAAGAAAAAAGAAGAATTTGTGCATCTCGATTGATCGAACTAGGATTCGATTGATCGAATCCTTGCTTCGATCGATCGAAGCCCCATTTCGATCGATATTGACGACGGCGAGAGCAGCGAGAAAGAAACTTCATTCTGGAGCGAATATATATATATATAAATTGATCGAACGATTTAACTTCGATCGATTGAATACCCCTTTCGATTGATCGAGTACCACCGTCGATATATATATATATATATATATATATATATATATATATATATATATATATATATATATATATAATATTCAATCGATCGAGTTCCCCTTTCGATCGATCAATTAAATTTTGATCGATCTAGTATCACTTTCGATCGATCGAAATCGCGCGAGAATGATTTTTTTTTGAATTCGTACGTACGTTTTAGGGGCAAATTTGTCTTTCTTTTATGTTTATTTTTGTTTTAGGGTTTTATTTTAAGACCTCCTATATAAGGTCTCTCCATAAACAATGTAATTAGTTTTTTGATTAATGAAAAGAGCCTTTTGCTTCCTTGCTTGAGATGAGCATCTTCGGAGGGTGAATCTTTGTTTCTCGAGAAGGGTTTGGTGTGAAGCCTAAAATCTATCCTCTATCTATCTCTTTATTTTATTTTCTTTCTCTACTTTGTGTGATCTCATAAACCTTAAATCCAGCCGTCACCTTTTTCAAATCCCGAAAACCATAAATCCTAACACCCATCGGAACCATTGATTCGAACCCATCTCACAAATCCCTATTTCAACCATTAAATCTCCAAACATCCGATCCCATAAACCATAGAAGAACTTGAGATCCCACCATTGAACCACGAGTAAGCGCTCTAATATGGAAAACCTAGAGTTCTACCTCTAGGACCGATCTGCACCACAACTCTAACGGATAAAGCGCAAAGACTGGATTCTTTATTGAACCCGGACGTGATCTTTCGTATGGAAAATGATGGAGTCCTAAGGTAACCGCATTATTTTTAGGTTTATTGTTCAAGTTAATTTAAATTAATTTCGGCAAGTAATTAATTCATCGTATTCACGTAGTTTAGGGTTTTTGTCCTGCGTCATCTTCATATTCTCCTCGTTTGGTTCTTGATTCTGGCGCTACCGACCATATGACGGGTGTGCCACAAGGCATCACTACCTATGCACCTCCTAGTACCTCTGTCCAGGTTTTGACTTGCCGATGGTTCTTTTACTCTGGTGTTTGGAGTTGGGCCCATCTACTTATCTCCTTCGCTGTCACTATCTCATACCCTTCATGTTTCTCATTGTTCTACAAATTTACTTTCTGTCAGCTGTCTTGGTAAACAATTAAATTGTTGCATGACTTTCTATCCTTCTTTTTACCTCTTCCAGGAGCTGAGTACGAGGGAGATTGTTAGTAGAGGCATAGAGCGTGGAGGTCTATACTACTTTGATGATGGAATGAAGAGTTTAGCTGCCTCTGCTGCTGTTTTTGATGCCTGTCCTTTTTTTGATTATTCTATTTCTTTAGTTGTTTCTAGAGATTATGTTTCTTTGTGGCATGGTTGGGACATGTTGGTTTTAGAACATTATGCAGTTATATTCTTAGTTTCCAGTCTTTATGCACTTCTATTAATTTTAAATGTGAGCTTTGTGAATTGTCTAAGCATAGTCGTAATTCTTATCCTCCTCATATGCATAGATCTCATGCCCTGTTTGATTTAATTCATTCTGATGTATGGGGTCCTTCCCCTATTATATCATTAGATGGCGTTCAGTATTATGTTGTTTTCATTGATTATACTAAGGCTTACTTGGTTGTATCTTTTAAAATCAAAAGATGGAGTCTCTTCTAAATTTCAAGAGTTTCACTCTTTGGTGAAAACTCAGTATGAGGGCAATGTTAAAACCCTTCGCACTGATAATGGGGGAGAATATATTTCTCACGCCTTTGACCAATATCTTCGTTTTCATGGTATATCTCATCAGCTGTCCTATCCTTATATTCCCCAACAAAACGGAGTGGTGGAGCGTAAGTACAAACATTTTGTTGGTATGACTCGGTTAGCATTAAGAGGTATGCATGTTTCAGAGTCTTATTGGTCAATGACGCTTCTTTCTGCATGCTTCTTAATCAATCGCACTCCTACTTGAGTGCTTGATGGTGATATTCCTTATCATTGTTTGTATCCTCAGGAAACCTTGTTTCTTGTTATTCCTAGAGTGTTTGGATGCGTTTGTTTTGTTTAGGATCTTAATCCTCTTAAAAAGAAATTGGATGACAAAGCCATAAAATGTATATTTGTGGGTTATTCAACTCAGTCTAAAGGTTATAAGTGTTACGATCCTTTGACTCATCGTTTTTATATGTCCATGGATGTGTCTTTTTTAAGGACCAGTCATATTTTTTGTAGATAGGGTGACCCCCTCACCTACTAGGATTGTTCCTCTTCCTGTTGTTATTCCTTCTTCTTCATCAGAACAACAACACATGAAGAAAACTTATATCACATATCAACGTCAAAAGAAGCATGGATCCTCGACCATTATGCCCAGTGGCGAAACTAGGATTTCCATCCAGCCGGGGCGTAAGATGAATTGAAATTAATTTTTTTCATAAATAATACTAATTAGTTATAGCACTCTCACCCTATCTGACACATATCGGAAATCCAGGAGGTAAGAACCCGCGAAACAAAAATGGATTTTTTAAAGCATGCGAGTAAATGATCCTCTCGTGTTATAATTTTACCTTGAAAATCATGAACAATGGGATTTCGCCTCTAAACTTTAGAGATCTCATTTGATGTCATTCCAAGCTTCCCCAATATGTTAATGTGTGTTTGAGCCCCTAAATAACTTGAATTTCACATCCAATTAGTTAGCTCGAAAATGAGTGTCTACAATTTGATGGGTCAATGATAAAGTAACGCCTACATAGTTTGGTACATTGAATTTGAGTACCTTACACCTCATTTTCAACACTGGATATGTATTGGATCATGCCTAAATTTTTTGAGTGGTACATGATCGATCTTGTCCAAGTTGTGTAACACCTGATCCCCAAAATGGGTGCCACATGGTGCGTAGCTGGTCTGGACACAGCCCTATGGGTAGCATCTGAACGCGTAGTCTCGAGCCTTTAATATAAATAGGGTATGTCTTTTCGCACCAATGCGATCTCTGTTCATGCCTTCCTTCGAAACCCACAAAAACCCATTGGCTTCTTGAGGTCAGAAGTTGAAGATCATGTTTCACGCCTATCTTCCACACAAATGGATCTTGAGACCATGAGCGTACCATCAGACACACAAGTTGTGATTTCATGAGGGACAAATCACAAAAACGGGGCCCTAAGATCACAGGGTGCACATCATGCTTAAACTTTAGTTTAGTGCTGTTTTTTAGGATGTGTTACGGGAATAAAAAAATGATCGGCTGATGGTAAGATCTTGATCTCAAGGTCCATTGTGTGGATGATTGGCCCGAAAGATGATATGGATTGTCTAATATAGAGAAGATTGGCCCGAAAAACAATATGCATTGTCTGATATAGAGAAGTCAGAGAGTATAGGCGCAAACAGAGGTACCAATATAAATATGGGTAGTGTTATTTATACTGGTTAGACCCGTGAAGAACACATATTTCCATCATAAAAAAACCATTGATTTGCTTGAATCAGACGATGGAGATTTTTTTCATCCCAATCTTCCACCTAAAAGATCTTGATATCATGGCGCACCTATCAGACAATCACTTTTGGGGATGTATGTCACATGGAATCAACATATAACAGTCTGATAGATGCACCATGATCTCAAGATATATTGTGTGGAATATTGGGATGAAAAATGATCTCCATCATCTGATTCAAGAAGTCAACGGACTTTCATGGTGGAAGTGCGTGTGTTTTTCAAAGGTTTAGTTTAAGAGGTGTAAATATCGCTACCTTGGAAACATATCTATAATATTTTTTGGTTACCTTCTACCCAACCTGCCAAAAATAATTTGGGATCTCAGCTCAAAGGATCCCAATTCCTACAGCCTTTTTTTATTTTATTTTAAAACTAGCTTAATGATCCAGAAAGAAGACAGAGAGCGAGCATCAGAGAGGGTGTCATGTAGGGAGAGATCGACGACTAGGTTTAGGGGTTTTAAATAATTTTTTTTTTTTTTTTTGTTCCTTTTGGGATTTTGAATGCGGGCACTCGCCCGCAATCGCCCACACATGGTTCCGCCACTGACTATGCCGCCACCACATGCTTCCTCTTCAGTTCCCCTTGTATGTATTGTCTCATCTCCCGTCACTTCCATTCCCACTGCTATTGATAATGCTGATTTGAATCTTCCTATTGCTGTAAGGAATGAGTCTCACACGTGCGTCACTACTCCATATCCTTTTTGTCTCCGGTTGACACTGTTACTATTCCTTGCTCTGTTCATGCTGCTCTTTGCTCACCCTCAATGGAAAGTAGCTATGCTAGAAGAGATGGATGCCTTTCAGAAGAATCATACTTGGGATATTGTTTAGCTTCCTCCAGGAAAGACTATTGTTGGATGTAGATGGGTGTTTGTTGTGAAACATCATCGTGATGGGACTGTTCTTCGTTAGCTCGTCTGGTTGCACAGAGATTTACACATACATAGGACAATGATTATGAGGCTACTTTTTCTTATGTACCCAAGCTTACCTCTGTTGGAGTTCTCCTTTCCATTACGACTATCCAAGGGTGTTCCCTTTTTCAACTCGATGTCAAGAATGCCTTCTTGAATGAAGTTTCTTCAGGAAGAAGTCTATATGAAACCCCCTCCTGGGTTCAAGCTTCAGGGGGATTCCTCTAAACTTTGTCTCCTTTAAAATGCTATATATGACTTGAAACAGTCTCCTCGTGCATGGTTTCACCAGTTCAGTGGTGTTATTTTGGATTTGGGTTAGTTAATTTGTTAGATTTTGATTAGGGTTAGGGTTAGGAGAGGAAGAAGAAGAAGAAGAAGAAGAAGAAGAAGAAGAAGAAGAAAAGAAGGAGAAAGAATTAGGGTTGAGGTGCTAGGCATAACACACTCCTCAATGCATTAAGTGTATAAATGCTATCTACATTATTACACGGATATCCATGACAAGGAAATAAGTAATGGAGTAAGTTGTGTACTTACTCCACGCCCACCCACTATGTCTAAATACACCTACACACATTTAATTCTAATTATATCACCAACATTCCCCCTCAAGTTGTTGCATATATATTAATCATGCCCAACTTGGAGGTGATATCAAACAAGCGCTTTCCTCCGACACCCTTTGTGAGAATATCCGCCAACTGTTCCTCAAAACGAACTTGAGGAATGGAGATTTCCTTGGATTTGACCTTTTCCCTGATGAAATGACAATCAACCTCAATATGTTTGGTTTTCTCGTGATACGCCGGATTTTCTGCAATATGATGAGCTGCCTCATTGTAGCCATAAAGAGTCATAGGAGAAGTCACATGAACACCAATGTCACATACCCTCACGAGCTCCTTGAGACATAGCTCGATACTCCCCTTTAGCACTAGAGTTAGATACAACGTGTTGTTTCTTAGATCTCCAAGTTACCAGATTTCTACCTAGAAAGGTACAGTACCTAATAGTGGACCTTCTATCATCTAGAGACCCGGTCCACCCAGCCTATGTGAAGATCTCAATGTCTAGGTGGCCATGATTCCCATACAATAGTCCTCTTCCAATGGAGTTTGCAAGTCCTCTTGAGCGGGAGGATTGCACTGAAGCAGATTCAAAAGAATTTCTTGAAGGCCCAAACCAGGGCTGACCATGGGGTATGGCGACCGTTGCGGCCGCCATAGGCCCACCAAAATACAAAGCATAAAGGTATTTTGTTTTAATATTCAAAATTAGGCCCCAAATATTTTTAATAAGGCCCTAATTTACTTAAAAGGCCCTTAATTTTTCAATGAAGCCACCACCGAAAACTCGAAATTTCCTTTAAATTCGAGCGCCAAAAGCTCAAACTCCTTGTGTCCTTAAACTCTCTTTTCTATTAAAAAATAAAGAGTTAATGGCTCCTGGTTCCTGACCGGCATTTAAACATTAAGCTATGTGTGATCGATCTTACACCCTTTAAATGAAGTCAGAGTCAGTCATTTGACAAACCAATAGATGCAAGTTCTTTAAGAGAACGAACGTAAAAACAAATGGGTTAGGAAATCAGCTGAACAGGTAATAGTAAGCACTTATATACTTACCGTTTGAGTGGTGGCTTAGTTGGTATCCTCCATCCTTTGTGAGGCTTGAGGTCGTGGGTTTTAAACTCCACGTTTGCTTCCTCCCTTTATGTGAGGGTTGTTGGGTGGGATTTATTCCCCTATTTGTCACTCAATATGAGTGCTTTGTTGTGTGAGATTTATTCCGCAAGTGTTGCTTCTGAACTTTCATATTCTCTACGATATGTAAGGCACATCTAGGTTGTCTATGCCGTATGACATCGTAAAAAAAAGTAAGTATTTATGTACTTAGGAAAAGGGCAAAAATTCATTCTATCTTCTCTTTCCTCTCCCAAAATCGATATTCTGAGGAGGCTTTGGTGCTACCAGTTCACCATTCTCACATGCTTCAACTATAGAGAATGCAAATCGTTCCCAGTAGAAACCACTTGCAGGGGAATAACCGAAGTATTATAATTTTATAGCAAAATTTTCAAACCGAACTGAAATGAATCGGTTCGGTTTCGGTTCCTTTTTTTTTTAAAATCGAATCTAAACCAAAACAAAAAACTTTTAGTTTTTTCCAGCTCGGTTTCGGTTCGATTTATTTTTTTATTAAAAATATTATCAAGGGTTGGTTTCATTTTCGAAGTTTTCCTCTTTTTTCAGCTTTCTCATCCTATTCGGCAGCCAAAACTGAAATCGAACGAAGTCCGAATCGGTTTGAACCGGTTCAAATCGGCTTTCTGGCCAGTTTAAACTGGTTCGGTTTCCTTGATTTCGATTTGGTTTTAGGTTTTGGGTCAAAACTCAAACCTTGCATCCCTAACTTCATCTTTAGCTCAAGATGCAGAAAGGAAAAAAGTAGAAGATGGTGTTTCCATCTTTCAAGGAAGTCAGTTCCCGGCGGTAAAGAAGAAAGAGTTGTTCCTCTTTGTATTCTCCCCTTCCTTTATAAACCGTAGCTGGTAACCGCCAAAGAAGAAAGAGCAGTTCCACTTTGCAAGAGCTTAATGTTTCAGCCATTCTCTCTCCCGCGATTTGCTCAACCAGGTATTTCGTATGCCATTGATTCACTGACTTTGGTATTTTCTTTTTGGGAGGGGTTTGGTAGGTTATGGCATATAGAGATTTTGGTCAGAATGGGAAACAATTAGGTTTGGTCGGGTTTTGTTTAGATCATCTTTTCTTTGAAAAATTAGGGTTTCCTTTATGATATTGTTCCTTAAAAATTGACATAAAAATCAGGATTTTCTTTGAAAAAAGGGTTTGCTAATTTGAGAAAAAAATTATTTAAATATAATAGGCCCCATTTCAAAATTTGGCCATAGGCCCTCGAAATCTCAGGACTGGCCCTGATCAAACTGCTGGCTGCTAAGTGTGATAGGTCCACTATCAAGATTGTTAAAGTCGCTAGGTGAGGCTCATGCACTGCCCCCCTTGAAAGCCAAGCGGGGTCTAGGCAATGAGACCTAGTAATATTGCAGTTTTTTTCCTTATTCTAGTAGATCGTGGAGCAGTGTAATCAAGGCGTTTGTATGACGAGGCTATAGCGTATGCGTAACCCTTTATTTTATAATATGAAAGGATTTTAATCCCTATGATGGATTGATCGATGGATTGGGACGATGATATGCTTACTTCATATTTCATATTTGTTGATATTTATTTATGTTGCAAATTTGTTGATATCTCATATTGGAAATTAATTTAAGATAGAATCATAGAATATTAGACTTACTCGTATACTTGATAGTTCAATGGAATAATATCAATATTAGAATCATATAATATTAGAACTTTTTTGGATATTTAAAGATATTTTGAATGTTATAATTACTTTTGAATATTATCAGTAAAAATTAATAAATTTTTTCTTCCTCTATAAAACATTAAAAACAAAAAACAAAAAAATGGGCATCATTCCCTTGTTACGACGCCATAACGACCTACCTATAGAGGATCTATAATAAATGATAAATATGATAAATATAACTAATAATGATAACTTAGGAATAACTTCGTCTTTGAGCAAGCACTCTCTAAGCTTGCTACCGGCATTTGGAAAGTAGGTTTCTCTTTGGAAACCTTTCATTAAGTATCAACCATCATGTTAAATTGTACGTTGAAAGAGTAAAATAGCAATTAACAACTAGCAAGCAACAATTAACAAATTCAGACAAAAAATAATAGTGAGGACGTCATTTATTTTGAAAAAATAGTATAGTTTAAAGTTTTTAGATTTTAAGGACATCCATTAATCAATGATAACCAATCTAAAGTTTTTCTTGGCTTAATAAATCTAAAAGTTAATTATCACGATTGAAAATTTTATTTTTCAAAATAGTGATCTAATCCAATTTCATTTTGATTGATCGAGGTCTTAAGGGATTGAGCCTTTGTTCAAGTGGTGATGCCCTCAAGCAAGTTTGATGTCAAGGATTTAAATCACGCCTTTTCCTTTAAAAAAAAAAAACTTTAAGGATAGTGTTTAAAAAAAAAAAACTTTAAGGATAATGTTTAATGAGAGCTATGATTAATTTCTTTCAACAAAGAAAAATGTACCATTTGTAAAGCTTGAGAGCAGTATTTTCTATCACATGTAATACCGTTGTTATTACGAATCATAATCACCAATCGTCATCATATCTGGTTGCTCCAATCAACTTACTCAACAAAATGGGATAAACTAGGATCCCATGATACTCGGTCAACAAACCTCTTGTTGAAGTCCACGGTTGTTGTAGATAGGTATTATTAGTTTTAAATTTAAATGCACTTTTGTATATAAATATACACTTCCAGATCAATGACAAGGTAAGCTAATTTAGGCTCAGTATTTGTCATGGTATCAGAGCCTTGACACTCACTGTTTTTTTTTTCGACGACTATTTCATCATTGAATTTTCTCTTTTTCTTCCTCTCTCCTTGTTAGCCAACTTACGTTTCCTTCAACATGGCTACAACAGAGGATTTCAACAACCCATTTTTTTGCATCGTTCTGATAGTCCTGGTTCAGTTCTTGTGTCCCAATTTCTGACTGGGGAGAATTATCCAACATGGAGCAGAGCCCTGTTGATGGCCCTAAGTGCAAAGAACAAAACTGGCTCTCTTGATGGCTCCATCAAGAAGCCCAATGAACCAAAGTCTCTGGCGCAATGGGTTCGATGCAACAATATGATCATTTCCTGGATTCTGAATTCTATATCAAAGGAATTGGCAAGTAGCGTTATTTATGTAGAAAATGCGCATGAGATCTGGTCTGATTTAAAGGAGCGATTCTGTCAAGTAAATGCTCCCGCTCCCTGCAATTTTCAAATCGAAAAACAGATTATTTGTTTGACACAGGAACAATTATCTGTCGCTGCTTATTATACCCAGCTGAAGGGATTATGGGATGAACTTGCCAATTTGCAACCTTTCCCTGGTTGTACTTGTGGTGCTTTGAAGACCTATCTGATTACCAACTAGAAAACAGACTCATTCAATTTTTGATGGGTCTTAATGAATCTTATGCTGCTATCCGTGGGAAAATATTTCTCATGGACCCGCTTCCCTTCGTCACTCGTGCTTTTTCTCTCATTCTTCAAGAGGAAAGACAGCGCGAAGTTGCTATTTCGATTCCACAGAATACCAAAGCTGCTGCACTCCTCAGTAAAAATATTTCGCAATTTGGATGTGGCAACCGCGACTACAAAAAATTTCACCACTACTGGATCACACAGTGAATGTCCCACTTGCACTCACTGCAAGAAACAAGGGCACACCATCGAAAAGTGCTATAGCCTTCATGGGTGCCTACCCGGGCATCGACTTCACTGAAATAAGAGAGATATCTCTTTAAATCAACTCAACTGATATGCACAATGAAAAACAAGCAGCAACTGGTCCAAATTTCCGTTCGCATCAGATCAATGTCAACAACTTCTCAAGCTTCTAAATACTCACAACTCGCAGCCAATGGCTTACCGGGCAGGTACCTTGCAGCCAATTATTAACCTCTCAGGCATGTCACTTTGTTTTGCATCTTTTCGACATATCATTCCATGGATTCTGGATACAGGTGCAACTGATCACATGGTCAGCTTGATGGGGACATCCAACAAAACAAGGCAGATGAAAGCATCAAGAGGAAACCAAAAGAGACCGCAAAAAAGAAGATACAACAGCACGCTGTCGCACATCGCGCTGTGAATTGTACAACAGCACACCGTCCCACATCGCATTGTGAATTAAACAACAACACGCTGTCCCACAACACGCTGTGAATAGTACCACAGCACTCTGTCCCACAACGCGCTGTGAACAGTCCCACAGCGCGTCGTGGACGACTCCGCCAAGTGACGGACTTGCGAGAAGTTCTATTTTTGTTACGAAAATTATCATTTTTAGTATTTTATTGCGAGTTTTATGTTGTTTAGGGTTTTCTTAGCCTATATAAAGGCATTGTAAACACTTTATTAAGAAGTTTTTTATTATTAAATGAAAAGAGAGTTGCTTTGTGCAAACCCTAGAGAGCTTGTGGAGTTTTCAACTGAGGGAGTGAATCCTTCAAACCTTGAGGAGTGAGTAATCGCTTCTCGTGCGACTTGGTGCGAAGCCGACGTACAGCCGTGGTGTGAAACTTCGGACCCTTGGTGTGAAGCCTTGGAATCTATCATTTTATTTTGTCTTTTCTTTAGTTGTCATGTATTATCTTTCTTTAATTCCGTTGATAAAAATAAAAAATCCCAAATTGTTCCCCTTTTACTGAATTATTTTAAGCTTTATTTCATTTAAAATCCTCGAGGAGTCAAGAGACGATATTGCGATTGTCGATTGATGTCTTAAACTAGAACGGAACTCGAGTTCCTTCCTCGGAGTCGTTTTTCTAGATTGGAAAATTTTCACGCATGCAAACGCTAAAATTGATTAATCTAATTATTTTATTATTTTCATTGAATTAATTTTATGTGTTGTGTGATTTTGAATATTTTCGCTATTCAATTCATTCTAAAGTTAGTCCCAAATTCACATATTAGTGTTTTAGCGTGTCGTCCCGCGTCAGTTTTGGTATCAAAGCACAATCTTAGTTTAGGATTGTCCGTGTCATATAGATTTTATGGTTCACTTGATTTTAGTATACTTTGTCTTACACCATCTAGTCTTGCATAACTCCGTCATGGATACCAGTACCTTAGAAACCCTGATTAGAGATCTTGCATCTAAAGTGACCGCTTGTCAACCCTGGTTGGATGAGCACATCGCTGATCAACAAGCCCGACATGAGGCTTTAGAGACTCGTTTCGAAGAGATTAATAAGCTCATTGCTGAGAATCACAACAGAGTCAACAACCGTCACCGTAGGAGAGATGTTCCTCCTCGACGTGAGGTCCAAGCCTAACTGGACGATAAGGTTATGAAATCAGTGAAAATGCACGCCCCTACTTTTGACGGGAAAAGACAACCCAAGGTCTTTCTTGAATGGGTCGCAAGCATGGAAAGCTACTTCGAGTGGTATGCCATGTCTGAAGAGCGCAAGGTCAAATTTGTCAAAGTCAAGCTTATGGGTCAAGCTAGACTTTATTGGTTGGGAGTAGAGCGTCGTAGGCAAATCCAGGGTCTTCGTCCTATTTTCACGTGGGCTAAAATGAAAGTCCAACTACACGAAAAATACGTTTCTGTATCATATGATGAATGTATTCTTGATCAGTGGCAGTCATTGCATCAAGGAGATTCTCCAGTCACAGAGTACATCGATCGGTTTGAGGAATGATGGCCTAGGCCGATGTAGATGAACTAGCAAAAGTTACCCTCTTCCGATTCCGAATGGGTCTTCGACCAGAGTTACAGAGGGAACTCATTCTTTATCCCATTGCGGATCTCGAGGAATGTTTCGCTAGGGTTGAAGAACTAGAAAGGTATCTCGACACCCCTAATAATGACCAATCTAAGTCCTCCAAGTTTGAGTATCGATCTAATCCTACAGAAAAGGAAAGTACTGCCTCTAATCAATCCACAAAATCTGTGACTCCTCAGATTGACAAAGGAAAGGGACCAATGATCGAGAGTTCTAGGCGTGCTCCATAACAATGTTATAAGTGTCAAGGTTTTGGTTACTTTGCATCCCAATGTCTCACTAAGGGTCAAACCTTGATTATTCAGGAGCATGCTGAGAAAGAGGGCAATGAGTTACACGAGGAAGTGTATGAACCGTGTGAAACGCCAAGTGATGATGAAGGTGAAGTTCCGGTCAAAGCCGTAGGTTGCATTAGGATAGTTCCTATTACCGAGGACGGTGTTGATAGTGTGTCCATCCCAAGTGAGTCATTAGAGTTGGTAGGAGCATATCATCATTCTAATTTGCATGAGATTAACAGTCTGAATTTATTGAGTATCGGAAATACGCATGATCATACTAACACATTGAATATATTTAATGAATTTGATACTAACGGTTTTGTGTTAATTCCTGATATTCCCGAGTATGTGAAATCTTTTCCATTCTCGGAAAAGGGTAATGATGGAGGTCTAGATCTTCCTCTAGACAAGGGCAATCATCCGATAGTTGTCGTAGCAGATCTTACACCTATTCTAGATCCCACAACCCCGCCCTTTGATCCATTCCTTCTTGAACACCCAATTGAACCACACCCATTTACCCAATTTCTATCCAGTACTTTACCTGTCCAATATGAGAAAGGGTCGATTGAGAAAGTTATAGAATTTCCAAGCTTCTATACCAATGAAAGTAAGAATCAGAAGTATCTCGCAACATGGAAAGGCAAGCCAAGAGTTGAGCTTCTGAAGCGTGGCATCCGTGGCTTCCCTAACTCATCGGAGATGAGTTTTTCCCACCCGGGGAGTATTGATGAGGACATCCAGCAAAACAAGGTAGATGAAAGCATCAAGAGGAAACCAAAAGAGACGACAGAAAAGAAGACACAACAGCACGCTGTCCCACAGAGTGTTGTGAATTGAACAACAACACGTCTCATAGCGCGCTGTGAATAGTACAACAGCACACTGTCCCATAGCGCGCTGTGAACAGTCCCATAGCGCGCCGTGGACGACTCCGCCCAGCGACGGACTTGCCGGAAGGTCTATTTTTGTTACGAAAATTGTCATTTTTAGTTTTTTATTATTTTATGACTCTTTTATTACGAGTTTTATGTTGTTTAGAGTTTTCTTAGCTTATATAAAGGCATTGTAAACACTTTATTAAGAAGTTTTTTATTATTAAATGAAAAGAGTTGCTTTTGTGTAAACCCTAGAGAGCTTGTGAAGAGTTTTCAACTGAGGGAGTGAATCCTTCAAGCCCTGAGGAGTGAGCAATCGTTTCTCGTGCAACTTGGTGCGAAGTTGACGTACAGCTGTGGTGTGAAGCTTCGGAAAGCCCTTGGTGTGAAGCCTTGGAATCTATCCTTTTATTTTATCTTTTCTCTAGTTGTTGTCAGGTATTATCTTTCTTTAATTCCGTTGATAAAAATCAAAAATCCCAAATTATTTCCCTTTTACTGAATTATTTTAAGCCTTATTTCATTTAAAATCTCCGAGGAGTCAAGAGACGATATTGCGATTGTCGATTGATGCCCTAAACTAGAACGAAACTTGAGTTCCTTCCTTGGAGCCGTTTTTCTAGATCGGAAAATTTTCACGCATGCGAACGCTAAAATGGATTAATCTAATTGTTTTATTAATTTCATTGAATTAATTTTATATGCTGTGTGATTTTGAATATTTCTTCTATTCAATTCATTTTAAAGTTAATCCCAAATTCACATATTAGTGTTTTAGCATGTCGTCTCGCGTCACAGCTCAATCTCATTCTCACATCTTACCTCAATCACCTCTCTTGGCACCACATCTGCTAAACTTCCAAATGGTTCTCTTGCACCTGTTACTCACATTGACACTGTTCGTTTGCCATCATTTCTCATTTTAAAAGATGTTTTGTGCGTACCTTCCTTCAATTTCAATCTTATTTCCGTTAGTAAACTTACTAGTGCATCTAATTGCTCCATAACCTTCTTTTTTGATTCCTTTTCTATACAGGGCCTCTCCTCGAGGATGATGATTGGTGCGGGTAAGGAAATACATGGTCTCTACCATGGATCAAAATATCGTTCGATACCGATACGTATCGGACGATACGTATCGGTATTGGACTCGAACGATACATTCAATGTATCGTCCGATACAGACCGGTACCGATACGTATCGTCCGATACGTATCGTTTTGGAGCTCGGACGATACGTATCGGTAACCCGATATTTTAACCCATGGTCTCTACTACCTTCTACTTCCAAATAAAGCTGCTTAATGTTGTTGTTTCTACCTTTGATCATCGGCACCAAAGACTTGGGTACCCGTCTTTTTTCTTGTTTAAAATTTTTAGCAAGAACTGTACCCGATATTTCTATTTCAGAAAGTAAGCATTGTAGTGCATGTCCTCTTGCTAAACAAAACGACTCTCTTTTCCTTGTAGTCATATATCTAGCACATAACCTTTTCATTTGATCCACTGTGATATATGGGGAAATTATCATACACCTTCAATTAGTAGGGCTCGATATTTTTTGACGATTGTCGACGACTTCATGTGATGTACATGGGTTTACCTCATGCGGCACAAGTCAGAGACTCGACTTCTTCTCAAAGGTTTTTTTGACTTAATCGATTCCCTGTTTAAAAAAAAATCAAACAAGTTCGTAGTGACAACGGAATTGAATTTGATATGGATATTTTTTTTTCAAGAACTTGGTGTCATTCACCAACACAGTTGTGTTGCTGCACCGCAACAAAACGGTGTTGTTGAACGAAAGCATCAACACCTTCTCAATGTCGCCCTTGGCCCGTGTTTTGCGTTATCAAGCTAACTTACCCATTAAATTCTGGGGTGAGTGTATTCTCACACCAGCTTATCTCATCAATCGAAAACCAACTCCCATTCTCTCTAATCGAACCCCACATGAGGTTCTTTTCAATACCAAACCCCATTACTCTCATTTAAAGGTGTTTGGTTGCCTCTGTTTTCCACACTCGCCATGCAGCGTTCTAAATTTGACCCACGGGCTAGAAGGTGTGTTTTTCTTGGTTACCCCTATGGTACAAAAAGCTACAAACTGTTGGATCTTGACGCACAAAATATTTTCATATCTCAAGATGTCATATTTCATGAGGATATCTTGCCTTACCAATCAGACACCACAAACACCCCTAAAATTGTTTTTCCTTTACCTATTACAAACGAACAAGATTTGAGTCATTATGATGAAAATTTCCCCAACCCACAAGTGCCATCTTCTCCAAACGATGGTTCTACTACCATAGCATTAGAACCCAATCAACTTCATCCTCCATCACCCATGGACATCTCCTGATGTTCCTTCACAAGATCTGGTTGCTTTTTCTTCTGGTAGATGACAATCTTCTTGAGTTCAGCCACAACCTAGCTACCTCAAAGATTATCACTGTGGCCATACACCCTGACCCTCCCTCATCATCCTCCTTGCTGGTCCATCATTCAGGCACACATTATCCCTTATCTAATTTTTTATCTTATGAGAAACTTTCTCCCTCTTATCATGCATTTTTTGTAGCCATTTCCTCTGTCACAGAACCCAAAACATTCACCCAGGCTGTGAAAGATTCAAAATGGTATACTGCCATGGCTGATGAGAGTCGAGCTTTAGAAGAAAACCATACTTGAACCTTGACTTCGTTACCTGCTCATAAGAAACCCATCGGCTGTAAATGAGTTAAAAAAATCAAACACAATTCTGATGGGTCTATAGAACGGTACAAAACCCGTTTTGTAGCCAAAGGATACAACCAAAAGGAAGGATTGGACTATCATGAGACATTCACTCCAGTTGCAAAACTTGTTACATTTCGTTGCTTATTGGCCATCGTTGCGCTTCGTAATTGGCATTTACATCAACTTGATGTTCATAACGCCTTTCTCCATGGCGACCTTGATGAAGAAGCCTATATGACTCTTCCACCTGGTTTTGCACGCAAAAAGGAAAGTTATGTGTGTCGCTTGAATAAGCCACTGTACGGGTTAAAACAAGCTTCTTGACAATGGTTTGCAAAGCTCTCAACGACTCTTCTTGATGCGGATTTCACTCAATCAAAGGCTGATTACTCTTTATTCACCCGATCAATTGGATCCTCATTCACCGCCGTCCTTATCTATGTTGATGATATCATCATTACTGGAAATGGTAACTACTCCATTGCTATTTTCAAAGCATTTTTACTCTTGGACTTCTCAAAATTTTCTTAGGAATTGAGGTTGCAAGGTCACGTCAGGGTATATTTCTTTCTCAACACAAATATGCGTTAGAAATTCTTGAATATCGGCTTCCTTGGAGCTCGCCCTGCTGCTTCTCCCATGGAACACAACATCAAACTTAATACCTCTACCGGGAGTCTTCTCTCTGATCCGACCAGATATCGCCGGCTTCTTGGGCGCCTCATTTACCTCACTATTACATGCCCTAACATACTTTATTCTGTGCAACTCTTAAGTAGATTAATGAACAAGCCACGAGAACCACATCTTGATGATTCCTATCGAATTCTTCGATATGGAAAACAAACTCCCTGGAAAGGCATTCTACTTTCTTCTTCTTCCACTGTACAGCTCAAAGCTTTTTGTGACTCTGATTGGGTCAGCTGCCCGGAGGCTCGACGATCCATTACTGGTTATTGCACAATGCTAGGCGATTCTGCCATTCCATGGAAATCCAAGAAACAGTCGATGATTTTCCGACCTTCAGCAGAAGCGGAGTATCGTGCCATGGCCACTACAAGCCGTGAAATCGCATGGGTCTTTTACCTTCTTCGCAATTTACAAATCAACCACCCTCAACCGGCCTTACTATTTTGTGATAACAAGGCTGCTCTACATATTGCTGCAAACCCTGTCTTTAACGAACGTACAAAGCATATCGAGATTGATTGCCACGTCGTTCATGAGAAGATACATTCTGGGCTGATTCACACTACTCACATCTCCACTGATCTACTGATTGTCGATGTTTTCACCAAGCCACTTGGCGCCTCTCAATTTCATAAATTCATCAACAAGTTGGGTATTCTCAATGTCCATACGCGAACTTGAGGGGCCATATTATGAATCATAACCACCAATCGTCATCATATCTGGTTGCTCCAATCAACTTACTCAACTCAACAGAATGGGATAAAATAGGATCCCATGATACTCGGTCAATAAACCTCTTGTTGAAGTCCACGGTTGTTGTAGATAGGTCTTATTAGTTTTAAATTTAAATGCACTTTTGTATATAAATATACACTTCCAGATCCATGAAAAGGTAAGCCAATTTAGGCTCAATATTTCTCAGTTGTGGTGGCTCTAGGTAGGCCCACATAAATGCCCTGTGAAAATCTGGCATGTCTATCTTTATGGTACCCAAGACAGGCAAAGTATAGGAGGACTATGCCTAGGCGGCAACCCTCCTTAAGTGGGGCCTAAGCACAATTTTTGACAACCCCCCCCCCCATCATCAAACTTGACATTAACAATCTGATGCATTGGGCTAGGAAAGAGACTGATTATTCATGGAGATTGGCTGATACGACAATACCTTCGAGATTATTTTGGTGTTGGTGTGCCTACTATGCTAATATGGTGCATTGTATATGTCATGACATGTAAGTGTTAGTGTTTTACACAGGGCTCTATTTTTTAAGTGATATACATCATCATCATCATAATAATGATAATAATAATACCAAGAATAACATGTGAGTGTTAGTCTGTGCATATTATATGTCATGACATGTGAGTGTTAGTGTTTTACATCGGACTCTATTTTGTAAGTGCTAGACATATAATAATAATAACATTGAAGGATGTGTGGGCTCTCTAACACACAATTGTACTTTTCCTCGCTCTCGTCTTCTCCTCTCTCATTCTCAATCTAACCCCAACATCTGTAAACCTTAACCTTCAAAATTTAATTTGTTATTGGAGAGGGATCCTTAAGGATACTTTCTGGTGCTGATGTCATCACCAATCTGTTGACATAATGCCGCAGTTAGTATGGTCAAAGGTTGACCTTAGATTTACTTGAAAACAACGAATTTTGATAGTTTTTTATGTAGAATGTTGTTAGATAAGTTTATATTATTGGCATGTATTGGTGTGCGTGTGTAGGTAGATATGTTGACCTCACTTATGGTGTTTGTGTATTACATAGTGAGGTGTATACAACAAATTGCAATTACTAGTATAAAGGTTTGTTGGGGTCTTCTTGTAACCCTAATTAGACCATTCTATAACCTTCTTCTTCTTCTTCTTCTCTCTCTCTCTCTCTCTCTCTCTCTCTCTCTCTCTCTTCTTCTCTCTCCTACAAACCCTAACCCTAAAATCAAGTTGGTATAAGAGATTAGATCTGCGAAAATTCTTACTCAATCCTCACATCGGCAACTTGCTGACATCATCGACACTCTGCTGACATCACATCTGATGTCATGCTGACATCACCCGGATGTCAGCAACTCTGGCGCAACCATCCCGGAATCCCATCGGGATTCTACGGTTCGGAACAGAATAACCATCTGATCATCTTTCACTTCTGGCACACCCACATCCGATGGCCCGAAACCAATGAAGTCACTTCAACCTCTGAAACCCATCGCAAATAACCATCGCAATATCCATCAGACCCATTTCAAAATCGAAACCCTAGCCCTCAAAACTCCATTTGAAATCCAGAAACCCCATTTCGAAACCCAGAAATCCCAGTTCGAAACCATACCAGAAACCCCAAACCCCCCGTGCTCGGGAGTCATCAAATGAGTTGAATTGCTTAGGGAATAATGCTCGCATCCGAGGTATGGGAAGGTGACCCAAGCGTGTGTGACCCAAGTGTATGTGCCACTGATGAAGAGTCTCCAACGAGATAGTTATAGTCGCAACAGTAGCAGCAGTCCTCTCTCCTCACAACTAAGACCAAAATTTTACTTTGTTGACAAGTCCTAGAACACACCGTATGAAGGGGAAGAAGTTGCGCTACAATTAAGTTTCTTAGTGACATTGCTAACTGCTAACTGACAAAAGATTAATGGGCATGTCTGATGTATGAAGAGTAGACTAGAGTCTGAGGATATCTTATTAACTTGAACTGTCCCTGTTCCCAGTAACTGGAACAAGGGATCCATTGGCAATACAAATATTACATTGCGTTGACAAAGGAGATAGACTGGAAGAGAGAAGACATACCAAACATGTAATCAGTTGCTACTGAATCAACGGTCCATGGAGCTTGAGATGATATGGAAATATGAGTAGATCCGCCAATACCTGTCTCTGCCAAATATGAATGTGAAGAGAACAACATGTCTTCATTACACCAGGCTGTTTGGATAAAAGGATAGTCTTCATTGTTCCATTGATTTTCGGCACCAACAACACTGCATGTATTCTAATTTAATTCTCCCATTATAACAAAACAAGTTTGTGTAGGCAACACCAGCCTTTATCAACACAAGAGTTGCAGCAGTACCGTATACAGGCCACCACAATTTTTCTGCACTACTGCCTGAAACATAGCAAAACCCGGCCACACAAATACTAAGGCAATCCAAGCTTTGATCTACCTCATACCTACACCACAAAGCTGCAGGAGTCTTCACCAAAATGGGTTAAACAACCTACAAAACAATCACATTTTTCTGCAACATGTAGGAATAATATACAGTAAGTATGCACATAAAGATAAAAACTACCCTATGCAGTAAGTATACACACAACAATCACGTACAATTCTCATTATATGAAAAAAGACACCCCAAAGAAGTGCAAGTTTGCATGACTCTCAGAGGAGAGAAGTTATACTCGTACCTAAAGAAGTGCACATTCATGTCACAAAGTGTTGTCTTCTTAGGGTTTGTTGTTAAGTCTGAAGGAATGACTGCAGACCCGGAAAAGGTCAAAGGTATCGTAGATTGGCCTGAACCTCGAAACATTCACGAAGTCCGTAGCTTCCATGGGTTAGCCACGTTCTACAGGCGGTTCATCCGTAACTTCAGTACGGTAACTTTCCCTATCACTGATTGCATAAAAGATGGGGAGTTTAAATGGGCACTTGCTGCGGCTAAAACTTGTAAGGAGATCAAGTCTCGAATGACGGAAGCTCCTGTCATGCGCCTTCCAACTTTTCGAAGGTCTTTGAAGTAGCGTGTGACACGTCAGGCATAGGTATTGGAGGAGTATTGAGTCAAAAGGGCCATCCGATAGCTTATTTCAGTAAACTGAATGAGGCCAGACAGAAGTACTCTACCTACGACAAAGAGTTTTATGCGGTAGTGCAATCTCTTGAATATTGGAAACACTATTTGCTACCACATGAATTTGTCTTGTTCTCCAATCACGAAGTCCTACGATTTTTGAGTTCCCAAAAGAAGTTAAACCCGCGACATGCGAAATGGGTTGAACAACTTCAAGGGTTCACCTTTGTGCTGAAACATAGGGCTGGTGTAGAGAATCGAGTTGCTGACACGCTTAGCCGTAGAGTGGCAACGTTGCACTCATTAAGCGTCGAGGTAACCGGAATCAATCGCCTCGTGGAGGATTATCCCACATGTTCGGATTTTGGTGAAGAGTACACCTCACTTATGAGTGGACAACCCGTCAAAGAAAGTAAGCACACCCTACAGGAAGGGTACTTGTTCTTAAAACACCAATTATGTATTCCCCGCACTTCTCTACGCGACTTGTTTGGGAATTACACGTGGAGGGGTTGTCGGCCATTTTGGTCACAACAAAATCGTTGCATTGGTGGAGGAGCCGATTATATTGGTCCAATTTCACCCAAGATGATGCCAAAATTATCAGCCAGTGTCGTGTCTACCAATTGACAAAACAAAAGAGGCAAAACACGAGATTAAACACGCCTTTACAGGTGCCACATACCCCGTGGCAAGACCTGTGCATGGATTTCGTGTTAGGCCGGGCCAAAACCCTCCGAAAGCACGATTCGGTGTTCGTGGTTGTGGGCCGTTTCTCAAAAAAGGCCCACTTCATTGCTTGTTTGTAAACTTTTGATGCAAGTAACATTGCTACCTTGTTCTTTAAGGAGGTAGTTTGTTTACACGGTTTGCCTAAGACTATACTATCTGACTGCGATGTTAAGTTTGTCAGTTATTTTTGGAAGGCACTGTGGCACAAAATGGGGACCCGACTCCAATTTTCATCTGCATATCATCCCCAAACTGGTGGGCAAACTGAGGTTGTCAATAGGAGTCTAGGAAATTTGTTACGGTGTCTAGTAGGTGAGCACATTAGGAGTTGGGATTTGACCCGGGATGGGAACCCTAAAATGCGTGAATAATGATTTAATGCAATTTTGCCGGAATTAAATAAAATTAATTCAAGTTTAATCGCAAAATTATCACGATATCTTCTGATTATGAGAATTCAAATAGGTAGATAACGCGAGATCCGGCTAGGTCCAGTCTGATGTGTAAATCCCGTTAGATTTATGGCGTGATCGGGCCTAGAGATAGAAATGTAGCTTTTCCAGGCTTGGGCGTTCGTCGTCGATCCGATGTAGGTTCACTAGTTTTCACTAGGGCTGTGGGATTGGGTTGACTTGATAGCTCAGATGAAAACTAGGGTTTTAGGGTTGAATTAGGGCTTCGGAATGTGGGATCAAATTTAGGGAAGATAATAGGGAAAAACAAAGATAGGGGATATAAAAGATAAAAAGATAACTTTGGGAATCATTCCCTTGGCCTCACACCAAACCCATGACGGGGAAGAAGAATCTCTCTCCACTAAGCAAAAGCTTATTCAATAATTGTGTTTACAAGCCTCCTTATATGGGCAACCAAATAATAACACGAAATAACTCCTAAAACAATTAAAAGACTAAAAACAAGTATTTTTTTCACAAAAATAAAAATTTTCGTCGCTGGAGCGAAGATATCCACGGACGTCCGTCAAGTGCCCACAGACGTCTCTTGCCTAGGGACAGTGAGGGCTCACAATCACGGACGTCCGTCACTATTCATGGACGTCCATCACTGCTCACAGTCACTGTTCACTACACTGTTCACGGAGGTCCGTCATTGGATGACGGTTTTGTCTTTCTGTCTCGTTTTCTCCCTTGAAGCTGTGGTACTCGAGCTTGTGTCCTCTTTTGGCCTTTCTGACGTCGAAATTCTGGTGTGACCCCAAATCCAAGACTTTCGATCTTGGCGTTCCCCGTCAGGATTCCATCTTACTTGTTGCTGAGTTTGCATATAACAATTCGGTTAATAGAATCACATGCATGAGTCTGTTGTAACTTGTGCATGGGTATAAGTCTAAGACACTTGTAGATCTCATTCCAATGTCTATTCATCAATGGTCATCATAGTCTGCATTCACATTTGCGCATCGCATTCATGAGTTGCATACTGAGATTAAGAAAATAATTAATACGAATAATGAAACATACAAGTTTTCTATAGATTCTTATAGACGGTTCAAAGAATTCCAAGAGGTTGATTTTGTGATTGTACGGAATGGATCCGAGCGTTTCCCGTAAGAAGTTAATAAAGAAGTTACAAGCTCGTGGTGCTGGACCCTATCAGATCTTGAAGCGTGCCGATTCTAATGCTTACATCTTAAATCTTCTGCCGGAATTAGGGATTAGCACGACCTTCAATGTGGAGGACCTCGTTTCGTTCCATGGCCCTTCAACCATCCCACCTAACCCCTTCGAACCTTCTCCATTCGATGCCCCAATTATTCTTCTACCCACACCATTACCTCCACCTACTCGGCAAATTCGTGAGATTATCGAAGATGTGTTGGAAGATCAGATTGTGTCCACCAACTAGGACTGTCAATGAGCCGGGTTTTAGCCTGGACGTGGCCTGGATGGGCCGGGTTAGGACCCAAGATTTAATACATTTAATAAACGGGCTGGGCTAAGCCCGGATAAGAAATGGGGTCCGGGTCCGGGTCCAGGGAGCAAAGTAGAAAATAAACGAGCCCAAATATGTCTTTAAATTTTCGGGCCAATAAGCTCGTTCGGAACCAGGCTCGGCCTGGCCTTGTAAATTTATGCTCTTGCCCCCATCATATTTTCGTTCAAAGGATTCAACAGATTAATAAGGGGGGTAAATAAGTCATTTTACCCCCTTTATTAGTTTATTAATTTATTTAAGCAATATAAGGGGGACTTTGGGAACTAAGGTTTCATTTTATTCTCATTTCTCTCCTCTTCCTCTTGCAATCCCAGCTGCAGCACTCTTCTTCTCTAAAGTCTAATCTCTGCAACTCTTCTTCTCCTCTTAAAAAATAAAAAACGCTATTCTTCTCATGCAATCCCCACAGCAACTGTGGTCTCTTCTTCTCTCTCTATCTCTCTAGCCCCTAGGCCTAGGGTTACTTCACCACCGACGACCGATAAGCCATCTCTCTCCCAGCCGACGCCCATCTCTCTCTCTCTCCTAGGCTCCCAGCCACCAACGAGCAAACTGCAAGGGTTTCAACTTTCAATCCGTGCTCGACGCCCTACCACTATCAGGCCGCACACCACCGATCCACCACTATCGACTTGCCAGTTGCCATTTGCCAATAAGTTTATTATTTTTATTATTATAAATCACTGAATTAGTCTTTTTTTTTTAAATTAATTTTTTTTAATCCGTTTTTTTAAATCAGTTTTTTTTTTTCCTGTTTTAGTGTTTTATTAATTTCATCTCTGATTATTTATTAATCTGACTGTTTTTTTTTTAAAATCTGTTTAAATTAATTTATCCTGCTTAAATAAGTTTAATTCATTTTTTGTAAATCAGTTTAAATCAAATTATTTTAATTCAGTTTAAATCACTTTTAAATCAGTAAGACAGTAAGTAATCTTTGTGATTATTTTATGATAATCTACTTGATTATTTCATTATAGTTTTAATTTCTGCCTGATTAATTAGTCTGTTTTATTAGTTTTATTAATCAGTTTTTTTTTTTTTTTTTTTTTTAAATCTGTTTAAACCAATTTATTCTGCTTAAAGAAGTTTAAGTCTAAATCATTTTTTGTGAATCAGTTAAAATCAATTTTAAATCAGTAAGTAATAATCTCTGTGATTATTTTCTGGTTAATTAGTAATCTGCCTAATCAGTTTAAATTAATTTTAATTTCTGCCTAATCTTTTTGTTAGATTTGCCTCATTGCCTGATAATTTTAATTTTGTTTAGTTATTTTTGTAAATCAGTTATTATCTTGTGTTAGATATGTCAAATCCCTTTGATCTAATTGAGGATCATGACATTGAGGAGATAGAGGCGGTGGACAATGATGTTAATATCATTATGAGTCCTCCCCTTGAAGGAAATTCATCTCCAGCAGGTGGTGTGGGTCCCTCTACCTCAGCAATGCCCGTTGATCTAATAATTTCGACTCCCTCTACTTTAAACCCCAATGAATGCCCAAATCGTAAAAAAAGGAAAAGGACGTCTGCTGCTTGGAATTATTTTAATGAAGTGACATTGGGGGGAGTCCTCAAAGCTGAATGTAAGCTTTGTAAGACACACTTAGTCGCTGAAAGTATTCATAATGGAACTAGCCATTTAAAAAGACATGCTGAAAAATTTTGTCCAAAATTAAAGGGAGTTAAACAATGATAGTAAACAACAACAGTTGTGTGTGGATGAAAAAAGAGTTGGTAACTACATGTTTGACCAAAGTAAAATTCGTGAGCTAAATGCTCGGATGATAATTTTTCATGAATTACCTTGGAATTTTGTTAGTCACGTAGGGTTTATTGACGTATGTAAAGGTCTACAACCCAAACATAAAATGGGCACTCAGGATAATCTTGTTTCAACTGCTCAAATTCGATGACCTCGGTGCTCATAGACTGCAGAGTCGCCACACAATGACTAAGTGCATCAGCTGCCTTGTTCTTGGCACCGGCCTTATGCTTCAACACGAATGTGAACCCTTGAAGGTACTCGACCCACTTTGTGTGTCTTAGGTTCAACTTTTTCTGGGATGCAAGGAAACGTAAGACTTCGTGGTTAGAAAACAACACAAATTCCTGCGGCCTCAGGTAATGTTTCTAATACCAAAGAGATCGGACGACCACATAAAACTCCGTGTCATAGGTGGAGTATTTCTGCTTTGCCTCATTAAGTTTCTCACTAAAATAGGCCACAGGGTGGCCCTCTTGGCTTAGCACTCCGCCTATGCCTGCACCCGATGCGTCACATGCTACTGCAAAGACTTTAGAAAAGTTTGGTAGGCGCATGACGGGTGAGGTAACCATTTTCTCTTTTATCTCGGCAAAGGCCCTCGTCGCGGCTTTGCTCCATAGAAACTCCCATTTTCTCATGCAATCGGTGATGAGAGCCATGATGATGCTAAAGTTTCGGATGAAACGATGATAAAATGTGACCAAGCCATGAAAGCTACGGACTTCATAAATATTTTGAGGTTCGAGCCACTCCACAATGGCCTTAACCTTTGCAGGGTCCGCAACCATCCCGTCTACTGAAACAATGAATCCCAAGAATACAACAGACTGTTGCATGAAGGTGCACTTCTTGAGATTCGCGTATAACCTTTCTCCCCTCAAGGTTTCGCAAACCAACCTTAGGTGGATAATGTGTTGTTCCTTGTCTGGGCTATAAATTAAGATGTCATCAAAATATACGACAAAGAATATGCCAAGGAATGACCTCAACACTTGGGTCATGAGCCTCATAAATGTGCTCGGGGCATTGGATAGCCTAAAAGGCATGATCATCCACTCATAAAGACCGTCTTTAGTCTTGAAGGCGGTTTTCCATTCATCACCAGGGCGAATACGAACCTGATGGTAGCCACTTTTAATGTCTATCTTGGAAAAGATAGTGGCGCCAACCATCATATCAAGCATGTCATCGAGTCTCGGTATGGGAAATTGATACTTAACCGTAATCTTATTAATTGCACGGCTATCCACACATGTGCGCTAGGTACCATCTTTTTTTGGAGTAAGTAATGCGGGTACAACACACGAGCTTAGACTCTCTTGGATGAACCCTTCTGAAGGAGCTCATTGACTTGCCGAGTCAACTCGGCGTGCTCAACCGGATTCAACCTGTAGTGGGGCAGGTTCGGTAATGTAGATCCAGGAACCAAGTCAATTGCGTGTTGAATGTCACGCATAAGAGGGAGCTCATCAGGTAAGTCTTCGGGGAAGACATCCGCAAATTCATTCATGATTGACTCGACCTCCTTGGGGTACTCACGTGTTGACTCAGGAGTACTTTCAATGGTGACGACGACATACACTACGCTCTCATCTAACGATGCCCTCTCAAACTCGGAAGGGCTCACAATGTTGATGGCCTTGGATTGGCCTCCCTTCTTTTCAACTCTGTTGACTGATGGTTCTTTGGGAGCCAAATGGTTAAGAGTGATTTTCTTGCCCTTATAATTGAACGTGCAAATATTAGATCGACAAAAATTGGTTACGTTCAAATCATAGAGCCATGGCCTCCCTAAGATGATGTGGCTCACATCCATCGGCACCACATCGCACCACAAGGTGTTCAAGTATGAACCCAATTGTATGGGAACACGACACCTTTGTGACACGGGAATGGATGAGGAGTCAACCCATGCGACTTTGTAAGGTCTCGAGTGGGCTTCGGGTGTAAGCCCTAAGCCCTAAGCAGGTGACAGTATGCTCTGATACTACATTGGTGCAACTTCCGCTACCCACGATAACCCTACAACTCTGTCCCACATGTGGCAAAGGTGTGGAAGATGTTTTCCCTCCGTCAATCCTCCTTTTCATCCCGTTGAGGTTGTGAAAAGGCACACCTCACAACTAGAGCGCAACCAATGTCATCACCTTCCTCGTCACTAGGTGTGACATTCGGCTCAAAGACCTCTTCATAAGCCCCCTCATTCTCTTCTCCTTCTCCTTCGATGAAGAGATTCCTTTGTGGGTCTCTCGTGGGCATTGGGCGGCAAAGTGTCCCAAACCGTGACATTTATAACACTAGACGTGAGAACCATTTTTTGAGGACTCTTCGACTACACCTTGCCTTTGTCAAACTGCACATTGGCAGATGTGGATTGTGTGGGTTTGGTAGACGGGTTTCCAACACTAAGTCTCACGTCGCCGGTACGGGGTTGACCGGTGTGAAAATCAAATCTCCTAACCACTGCCATTTTTAAATATCGTTCAAGGTCTTGAACGACGGTGTAGCATTCAGCGAGTGTCTCAACAGGGTGAGAGACTAACTCTTTTTATAAGTCAAGTCTCAATCCAGTGTGAAATCTGGATAGAGCGACTTGAGGGACTTCGGACACTTTGGCTCTCATCATGAATTCTTCAAATTTGCCAATATAATCCGCCATGATCGAGGAGACGATGGTAGTATGAGGAAGGAACGTACTTCTTTGTAAGTCGCTCATTCATGTCCTCCCAACGGGTAATGGGAGTACAACCCACATTCGTTCTGGTGCGCTCAACGTTGATCCAAAAGAGTCGGGCTTGGCCAATGAGCTTCATTTTAGCAAGTCTGACACATCTCTCGTCGCTCATTCCAAACCACTCAAAGTGTTGGTCCATATCGGATAACCAATCGAGGAAGACTTGAGGGTCCAATCTTCCATCGAAAGTTGGAAACTCAACTCGGACATTCTTGAGGAGTTTCCCTTCTGGGTCGTAGTCATCTCCATGATGATCCATCCTATGATTTCGGTTCCGATTATGTTGGTAGCCATTTCGTTCGAAACGTGAACCATTACGCTCACGGTGGGGTTCGAAGAACTCATCACCCTCGTCTAACCGATTGACTTGGTCTAACAACCTCTCATTGGACGTTTCAAGGTTCCTTTGGGCTGTTTCCATGGTAGCCATTCGGTCATTGATCGATTTTAATTCAGCCCTCATACCGTTATGAGCCTCGACAATCTCATTCATATCCATGGTGATACGGTTCACTAATGACGGGTTCTAGAATGGCATGCAAATATGAACTAACAATGAATGGGACTTTTGACAAACACGGGATGTGCACACTTTAGCCAAAACAGAAATAAGATGCAATGGAAATTTAAGTGCCATGAATTCAATGCCACACAAATATGCCCTAACCTAGAACTTAGGCTTTGATACCAAAACTGACGCAGGACAAACCCTAAACTACGTGAGTGCGATGAATTAATTATTTGCCGAAATTAATTTATATTATATTCAACAATGAACTTGAAAATAAAGCGAATACCTTAGGATTTCGTAGTTTTCCTGTGACAGATCGATTTGTGGTTCGAATCAGGTCCAGTCCGTGCGCTAGATCCGTTAGTTTTTAGGCGGGATCGGCCTAGAGATAGAACTCTAGCTTTTCCAGATTAGGGCGCTCACTATCCAATAATGGGATCACTGGTTTTCTCCGGATGTTTGATGCGGAAGGTTTAATGGCTCTAATGGGATCTAGGGTTGTTGAATCGGAGTAGGGTTTGTATTCGGTTACGGTTTTCAGGGAATAAAGATTGAATTAGGTAAAGAATATAGGGAAATGGAGATAGAAAAGATAAAAGGTAACTTTGGGAATCGCTCCCTTGGCCTCACACCAAACCCATCTCGGGAAGAAGAAGAATTGCTCTTCAATAGTGGTTCATCTCAAGAACACAAGCATAAGCTCTTTCATTAATCAAAAACTAATTACGTTGTTTTTCTTAATGACCTTATATAGGAGGTCTTAAAATAAAAGAAAGCCCTAAAACAATTAAATAATAAAAGACAACTTTAAGCATGGTATTTCAAATTCGAATTCGAGAGAATTCAATCTGCGAAATTTCGTTTGATCGAACGAAATTTCATTCGATCGAAATAAGTATTTGATCGAACGACATTTCGTTCGATCGAACGAAAATCTCGTCTTCGCCCTTTACGCCTGGTTCTGAAATTTTCGTCCTTTACGCTTGGTTTTGATTTCCATTCTGCTTCTTCTGACGTTGGTACACGCGAAACGGTCCGTATCCGATGTCTATTATGTCGGCGTCCTCGTCAACCTAGTTTAGTCTTTAACATTGCTAACTTGAGGTTCAGTTAATTGATTCAGTTAGATGGTACCGTCCCTTTTAGTAAACCATTGGAATTTGACATCTCCACAACTTGAGAACCAACCGAATATCAGACTTTTCCAACGAGATTTACTGAAAGACAGTGACATGTTTCAAGGATCAACAGATGGGAAATGGAAAATACTAGTTTCGATGAAATAAAGTTGACTTTCCAACTTCCTATCTCACATTTGGTTCTCTCTGCCTGCAGTTCTTCTTTGTAGTTTCCAGAGTGGGAGTGGATCGTCAACTAATGTGGTTCTTTTTCTGTCTGAGATAATGGGCATGCATTTCTTATCTTCAATCCTATTGACACGGAAAAGTTTAGCTACAAACTACAGGTATGCTCTTTATTTGCTCATGTGCGTTGTTGTGCAATATAGTGATTTGTGAATTTCCATTTGGGAGCCACTACTTGCACATGGAGGTTTGGCCTTTCCACACAACTTCTCTATGACAGACTGCTATTTGTGACGCATAATTTGTGTGCAAAGGGCAAGTTCGTTGCAAAGCCCTACTTCCGTGTGCAAGTAGTGGCTTTCTTTCCATTTTGGTGCCTACACCAATTTTGGAAGTTTTTGTTGGAGATGATATTTCCATTATATGGGTGTGTAGTAACTTAGGTGTGTGTAGTTAAGTGAATTTTAAGTTGTACAATTCATGTAACTCTGGGACTATGTAATCCGTGAACATGCTAAAATGGTATAAATAATAACTTACATTGGGATTTAGGTCATATTGACTCAACCCTAATATCTCTCTACTTTTCTCTTCCCTCTTCTTCTTCCTACTACTCAACCCTAACCTTAAATTTCTGTTTTGACTTGGTATCAGAGCCACCACAAAAAAAAAACCTAGAAAGTTTTATAGCCCTAAGCCATCCACACCAGCGCTGATGTCAGCATGATGTTATCATGCTCACGTTAGCAGGGTCAACCCTTTGACATTGTTTCTCATTTATTTTTGGGGAGTTTTGATCGGATTCTTAATCTAAACATATTTCTCTATTGTGGTGCTGCGATTTGAAGACTCCTTCATGGAGGTCTGAAGACCTCCATTGTCGTCTTCCTCGTGGAGCTATTTCTGCAACTTTTTGCTTCAGAGCTTTAAAGCTTGAAACGTCTTTGGCTTTTGCATGGACATTCATTCGGAGAGTGTATACAAACATTAATGTGCCCAGATTGCAAGGTTTTGTAAAGCTGTGCTGAAGCTATCGATTTCTGAAGCTGCTGAAGTTGTACCTGTTGAAGCTGTAATTTCTGATGGAGCTGTTGAAGCTGTGATTTATACAACAGATGTTTCAAGGTGCCTGCTTCAAGGTGCTTGCAACAAATGTTCCAAGTTGCTGATCGTGAAATCTGAAAGTTCATGTTTCGAATATGATGGTTCAAGTTGTCTCGTGATATCTGTGTCTACAACAGTTGTGAAATCAGTGTCTGCAACAGTGGTTCTTGTGAAAGCTGCTGGTCTTCTCTCCTTTATTTAAATATTATGATCTCTGTATCTCTTAATCATGGACGAGAATAAATCTGGAATCGTTGGTGGGGGAGATGTCACTCATAACTTACAAATTACTACCAAGAAATTGAATGGAGCCAATTATCTTTCGTGGTCACGGTCTGCTGCTATGTACTTAGGGATGAAGAAAAAATTGAGTTACATTTACGGGAATATCCAAAAACCCAAAGAAGATGATCCGAAGTATATTGATTGGGAAAGTGACAATCTCACAGTCATAACATGGCTGCTACACTCCATGCAACCAAACATTAGTGATTCCTTTATGTATGCCAGTGATGCTAAACAATTATGGGAGGCTCTGAGGGATGCGTTCTCGCAGAAACAAAACCTCGCGAAAATGTTTCAAGTTAGTGACAAAATTAACGCTATGAAACAAGGTGATAAGACTATTGGAGAGTATTACACTCAACTGAGGAGTTTGTGAGATGAACTAGCCCAATATCAAGAAGAACTGCGCAGCTAGTGTGCCAGCAAGGTTAGTAAAAGTACTGAAAGGAGGAGAGTGTTTGACTTCCTAAATGGGGTTAGACCTGAATATTGTTAAATTAAACATTCTAGGTAGAGAGGAGTGTCCTCCACTTGGTATTGTGTATACTCTCCTTTAGCATGAGGAGAGCAGACAACAGTTTATGCAGATACTTAGTGGTGATATATCTGAGAGATCTGCCTTACCATCCTTCACTTCTTTTGGTTGTGGTGGAGGCAAATTTGGTGGTAGAGGTAGTGATCGTGGAGGTCGTGGGGGCCTCTCCCGTGAAGAAAGAGAGAAATTGTTGTGTTTTCATTGTGGCAAGAAGGGTCATACCAGAGAATGATGTTGGGAATTACATGGGAAACCGAAATTTCTTCCAGGTCGCGCATTTCAGTCTTCCACTGAGGAAACTTCTAGTTCAGTTGTTGGTCAGAGCATCCCTCTTTCAGCTCCACCTCCATCTGATTTTCAGAGCCTATAGAGAGAGCTTCGGGATCTCCAGGGCCGCCTTCAGCGCATGACGGTAACACAGGGACAGACATCTTCCTCCCACATAGATGAGTCAGGTACCTATGGGTCTGCCCATGTGACCTCAACCTCTCAGTCCCCATGGATCATCGATTCTGGGGCTACAGATCACATGTCTGGTATGACAGATTTATTTTCAACGGTGTCTAGTCTTTCTGATTCTATTCATATTCGTATTGCTGATGTATCCCTTGTTCTCGTAAAGGATAAAGGGAGTGTTTTGATTCTACTCTTTTAGTTCCCAATATGCCTATGAATCTTTTATCGGTCAGTAAAATTACCAATTCATTACATTGTAGTGTGACATTCTTTCCATCACATTGTGTTTACCACGACCTGAAATCGGGGAGGATCCTTGGTCATGGTACTGAAGAGAAGGGACTCTACCTCTTTCAAGATTTGCGTGGTGCATCTCCTCCTGTGGCTATGGTGGTTTCTGTTGATGAAGCTAGATTGTGGCACTCTCGTTGTGGTCATCCTCATATCAGTCGTTTGAAACCTTTATTTTCGGAAAAATTTTATGGATTTGATAGTAGTTTGTTTAATTGTGAAACTTGTCAGTTCTCTAAACATGTTCGCAATTCTTATCCCTTGAGTGGTAGTAAATGTGCTATTCCTTTTGAAGTTATTCACTCTGATGTGTGGGGGCCTTCCCCTGTTACTGCTTTGTATGGTTATCATTTTTTTGTTAGTTTTATTGATGATTGTACCCGACTCACTATGCTCTTTCTTATGTCCACCAAAGATGAAGTTGCCTCTATTTTTCCTCTGTTTCACAAACTAGTTAACATACAATTTCATGGACATGTTAAGGCTCTTCGGTCGGATAATGGTGGGGAATATTCCTCACATTCTTCAATCATATCTTACCTCTCATGGAATTGTGTGGCAAACTACTTGTCCTTATACACCCCAACAGAATGGGGTTGCTGAGAGAAAAAATAGGCATATTCTCGAGATTGCTCGATCTCTATTGTTTGATATGAAGGTTCCTAAATATCTCTGGAGTGAAGCTGTTCTCACTGCTGCCTACCTCATTAATCGAATACCTACACCTCTTCTGGACAAACATTCTCCCTTCTAGCTTGTGTTTCCTCATCGACCTCTGTTCATAGTGCCACAACGTATCTTTGGTTCCTTATGTTTTACTCATATCCCCACCATTTAGCAAAGTAAACTTGATCCTAAGGCTACAAAGTGTCTTTTTATTGGGTATCCCTCTTCTTAGAAAGGATACAAGTTCTTTGACCCTCTCACTCGTCGTGTGATCGCCACCATGGATGTCACTTTCTTTGAGGGCACTTCTTTTTCTTGTCCTCCGAGTCCTCTTCAGGGGGAGGAACAACGTAACAATGAAGAGTACTCTGAGATATTTAGAGCTTTACCTGTGGGAGATGGTTATGAAGAAGTGAATGATGAAATTGTTGAACCACAGCAAAGCAAAGGACCCATCTTTGATAAATATGGAAAGGGAAAGATGTATGTTTGAAGGAACAACAAAAGTATTGTTGAAACCACTGTGCATGAGAATGTGGATGAGTCACCTCCTCAGAATACCCACCAGGATCCCTTACCTGAAGAGGGTCCTCTTGTTTCTGATCTTCATCTACCCATTGCTCACAGAAAACCTCCTAGATCGTGTACTCGTCATCCCATCAGTAAGTATGTGTCATATCACATTCTCTCATCATTCCACTATAGTTTTATTTTCTCTCTTGATTCTATCACCCTTCCCTCTACTGTTTCTGATGCCTTATTGCAGCCAAAATGGACGGATGCTATGATTCAAGAGATGAATGCTCTGGAACAGAATCAAACATGGGAAATGGTTGAACTCCCTGAAGGAAAGAGGGTTGTTGGTTGCAAATGGGTGTATACAGTTAAGTATAGACTTGATGGTACTGGCAAAAGATACAAAGCAAGGCTTGTAGCAAAGGGGTACACTCAAACACAAGGAGTTGATTATCAGGACACCTTTGCACCTATAGCTAAGTCCAACACAATCAGAGTATTGTAATCTCTGGCTGCCTACAAAGACTAGCCACTATCTCAGCTTGACGTGAAGAATATATTTCTTCATGGTGATCTCAAGGAAGAAGTCTACATGGACCTTCCTTCTGGGTTTGTAAAAGGAGAGAAGGGAAAAGTGTGTAGATTGAAGAAATCTATCTATGGATTAAAGCAATCCCTAAGGGCCTGGATTAAAAAATTTAGTGATGTTATTATAAGAATTGGGTACCGAAGAAGTCACTATGATCATACCCTATTTGTAAAAAGGGGGATCAAGATGACGGTCATATTAGTCTATGTTGATGATATCATCATTACTAGTGATGATAATCATGAGATTCTTAAGTTGAAGGAGTATTTGAGCAGAGCGTTTGAAATTAAAGACTTGGGAAGTTTGAAATTAAAGACTTGGGAAGTTTGAAATATTTCCTTGGCATTGAAGTGGCGAGATCTAAGAAGGGCATCTTGTTATCCCAATGGAAGTATATCATAGACCTCTTTCATGATACAAGGTTTTTGGGGTGTGGGCTTGCTCATGGGTCAAAATATCGTCCGATACCGATACGTATCGGACGATACGTATCGGTTTTGGACCTCACCGGTACGATACATACCCTATGTATCGTACCATCAGTAAAAAGAGTAAATTATCGTCCGATACGGACAAAATATCGTCCGTATCGGACGATAATTTCAAATTATCGGACGATAAATTGAAATTATCGTCCGATAATTAGTGTCAACCTGTAGAAAAATTAAAAAAATCAAAATATCGTCCGATACGAACGATAATTTGAAATTATCGTTCGTATCGGACGATATTTTGAAATTATCGGACGATAATTTCAAATTATCGTCCGATAATTTGAATTTTATGTGGGCCCCACCGTAGACCCGACTTAAAAGTCGGGTACTACCCCTTCTCCTTCCCCTATTCCTCTCTTCTTCCTCCTCTCTTCTTCCTCTCTTCTTTCTCCTCTATTTTTTGATTATTTACCCCATAAATCGGCGCCAAATCGCACAAAATATCACGGGATCGACGTGGAAGGTACGTGTATTTCATTTTATTTCCTAAAATAAGGTAGATCTACACTAATTTAGTGTAGATCTACCCTTAAATAAGGTAGATCTACACTAAATTAGTGTAGATCTACACTAAATAAAGGTAGATCTACACTAATTAAGTGTAGATCTACCCTTAAATAAGGTAGATCTACACTAATTAAGTGTAGATCTACACTAAATAAGTGTAGATCTACCCTTAATATTAATTAATATTATAGGTAAATTTATCATTTACCTATAATATTAATTATTTAAATTATTTAAAATAATTAATATTATTTAAAATAATTTAAAAATAATATAAATAATTATTTAAAATATTTAAATTAATTAAAAGTAATATAAATAATTGGTCAAAAATAATATGATGGGTCAAAAATAATTATATATGACCCCATTTAAAATATTTAAATTGATAGGTAAAAAATAATATAAATAATTATAATTAAGGGTCACATGTAATCAATATGGGCCATATATAATATGGGTCACATATAATTAATAAAATAATAAGGTCAATATGGGTCACATATCATATGGGTCACATATAATTAATAAAATAATAAGGTCAATATGGGTCACATATAATTAAATTTATTATTAAAATTAATATGGGTCACATATTAATTTTAATAATAAATTTAATTATATGTGACCCATATTGATTATATGTGACTGTCACATATAATTAAAATAATTTATATTATGGGATATGTCCCATAAAATTTTAGAATAATATGGAATAAATTTCAAATAAATATTTAAAAATTAAAATAATATCAAATAAATATTCATAAATTAAAATAATATGAAATAAATATTCATAAATTAAAATAATATCAAATAAACATTAATAAATTAAAATAATATCAAATAAATATTCAAAAATTAAAATAATATGAAATAAATATTCAAAAATTAAAATAATATGAAATAAACATTAAAAAATTATAATAATATCAAATAAACATTAATAAATTATAATAATATCAAATAAATATTCATAAATTAAAATAATATCAAATAAATATTCAAAAATTATAATAATATCAAATAAATTTGATAAAATATAATCTGATATTTTTAAAATAGCAATAATTAAAAATAAATTTTATTTTCAAGTGTAAATTAGATGTTTACTTTAATGCAATCGCTCATTTCATTCATGTGTGAAATAAATAAATATGGTACGCTCGACAGATCCAAATATGGCAATATGGTACAAAGAATAGATGGTAATAGACTAGATTCAATGTAATCTTTGTGGAAAAAAGGCCGGAGGAGGTATCACACGATTAAAGGAGCATCTAGCTCATGTAAAGGAGAGACAAGAGGGTGTCCTAGTGTACCCAGAGAGGTAAAAGAAAATATCGAGCTAGTTTACAAGCAAAGGAAAGAAAAAGTCAAGCCGATCGTGACAGTGGAAATGTATGAGAATCAGAGGCGATCCACGCTTACATCGATGCACCTGAGGATGATGAGGATGAGGATGAGGATGAGCAGAATGAGAGCTATGAGAGAGAGTGCTAGGGAAGCACAACAAATGTCGAGATCGTGAAGAAGCCGATTATCGCTTTGGTCCAGTTGAGGGGTCCATCCATGCTCTGGTGGTGGATCTAGTCATAGGCCACATGTTGTTGATGTTGATGAGGATGTTGAGATGCGGCCAAGCCATGAGGGCAAAGATCTGGGAGGGATTATAGTGCCTACTAGAGGCCGATTACGCCCCCATGGATCCATTCATGTATTGCACTGAAAGCTCCAAACAAACCAAATTGAGTGCAATGTCACTTGCAAAAATGGGGAAGAAGCTTGAAAAATCCATTGCCAAGTTTTTTATATACAACCACATTCCGAGCCAAGCAGTGCATCACAGACTTTCAAAAGCATGATTGATAAGGCGTAAGTTGGTCCAGGAGTTAAAAAGCCTTCTCCATATGAGATATCTGGGCCCTTACTAATAGATGAGTACGATAAGATAACTGCCTATGTACAGAGCTTTGAGGATGTATGGGATGAGAGAGGTTGCACAATTACGTGCGATGGATGGACTGGTCCCACAAAGAAGAGCTTGATAAACTTTTTGGTTTATGATGCCGGAAGATTTTTTGAAATCATTGATGCTTCTAGACACGTAAAAGATCACGACTACCTCTTTAAACTAATGGATATGGTAGTTAATGAGGTTGGAGAGCAGCGGGTTGTGCAGGTGGTAACAGACAATGCGGCAAACTACAAAGCCGCTGGATTAAAACTAATGGCGAAGAGACGTCACCAGATCGGACCCGTGCCGCACATTCGTGGACCTCATTCTTGAGGATTTAGGAAAGAGAAGCAAGGCACAACTATTCAAAAGGGAAGAACGATTACATTCCTACTTGTACAACAAAGGACAAGTCGTCAATTTAATGAGAGCCTTCACGAACAATGAGTTGTTCCGACCATGACATATCGCTTTTGCAACACGCTTCTTAGCCCTACAGTAGTTTGGCTAGATATAGGCGTGAGTCGAAAAGCATGGTGTCGCCAAGAATGGAATCAACATGAAATAGGACTCCCACGAAATAAGAGACTAGCTTGCAATCAAGTTGTCGACCGATCTACAAAGACGCAGCTTTTGGGCGTATGTCGACCAATTGACGCCGCTACTACCCGTTGGTAAGTGTTGAGATTGGTTGATGGTGATGACAAACCAACAATGGGGTACGTTTATGAGTCAATGGATAAGGCAAAATTGGCTATAAAATCAAATGCCCTACAAATATAAACGAATCATACATTATCGACAAGAGGTGGGATGCATAATTTCACCAAGATTGCATGCGCAGTATAACATGTTGCACAATTATGTAGTGATTTTTATTTATTTATTCATTATTTTCATATCCGATGAAATTGCTCATATTTGATGTGTAGCACACTACTTGAATCCACCTTCCAAAGATATCGCGACGCTCGAGTTGAGCGACACGATGAAGTGTATACCGGTTTGCTCAATGTAATCCAAAGAATGCTCCTCGAGTTGGCGGACCAAGGCCAAGCCATAAGAGATGTGAGTGATCATAGTATCATACCTTATAATTAATAAGTCAAATGTCATGTGATATTATCATCTATTTATTGATATGTGCTCATCGTGTTTCATCTTTATAGATTGACATGTTTCAAGAGACATGGGTCATTTGGGACCCTACATGAATCCCAAATTAAACACGACAAACCCATTGATTGGTAGATGCATTATGGAGGTGATGGTCCATATTGAGGCGTAGCAATGAGGGTATTGTCGCAAACGTGTTCCTCGTCCAATCATGAGCGAATTGGAGCACTTTCTCTCATTCATACTAAGACAAGGAATAGACTAACTATGGACCGATTGGAAAAGTTAGTCTCATCGCCACTACAACATGCGTATTAAGGGTCGGAATATACAGAGAGGACCAACCGCGTAAGCAATTATATGAAGTCTTAGATCCTCAATTATATGAAGTCTTACTTACATATTATACTAATTCATCTATCATATTCTATCTTGCAGACGGTGATTATTTTGATCCTATCCAGTTGGATTTTATATTCGAGGAGGATGACCCTTTGAATGAATGGATCGAAGAGAGAGAAGGGCCAGTCTTGGATAGTGAGAGCATGAATGGTCGGACAATTTGAAAGAGTAGCTGAGCGAAGCTTCCCAACCACCGGCGGAAAAAGATTGAATCGTCATTCGGTTGGTTGGATGACTAAAACGCAGCCGGAGTGATAATGGGAGTGGTGAGGATGATGGAGGGCATGATGGTGGAGGGATGTTGGCACTAGTGGTGGAGGGAGGAAGTACTCGATCCTTATAGAGATATGGCGGCATGGGACAATGACAGCCTCGACACACTCCTACATTCAGAATGGGGGGGGTTGAAGGAAGAGGAGCGTCGAGATCATATCAAACCCCACCACCACCACAAGATGATACGGATATGGGTTATATGACTTCTAGCTTCGGGGGATTCAGGTAAAATATCAAGATTCAAAGAACTAGTAACCCATACTACTACCACAACAAGCTTACGGTGCCATATGACTGCTTGGTCGATTTTGGAGGACCGGCCTTTTAACTACATCGAGCCATATTCGTTGCTACTTTCGAAGAGGGCACATATAATCATGGGTATCAATATGGGCAACATTATAGGCAAAGGCAGGAAGCTCATGAGACCGATGATGACGATGATCATGAGGGCCAAGAACCACCACGAAATTCAATGTGGCTCTAAAATAAGTTTTTTATGTACAATTAAACTTATTTTTATCAACATAGCTATTATTTTTGACAATATATAATTTATTTTTGTCAATATATATTGTAATTTACTTTATGCGTGTCTGCGTCGATCAAATTATGAAATATTGTTAATAAAATAGGCATGTGATCAGCTGATCGAATATAATGTTAGAAGATCTATTACATTAAGTCAAAAATGTGATCTTAAGACAAAAATAAGTTAAAAATTAGGCATGTGACTTGGGTTAAGTTACAAAATAGGCATCTTACTTATATATTCATCTAAATAATGCATCAAATATATAAAAAATAAAAGCAAAAATAGTTGAAATAAATACAAAATAAATAAATATAATTTTTTCAGATTTTTTGGGGATTTAAAAAAAAAAACGATTTTTTCAATGTATCAAACCGATACATTCAATGTATCGCCGATACATTGAATGTATCGGACGATACCCGGTACGTATCGTCCGAGAAGTCCGGACGATACGTACCGGAAAACCGGTATTTTGACCCATGGGCTTGCTGTGACCCCTATTGAACAAAATCACCGATTAAATGGTGAAGAAGGTGATCTGCTCAATGATCCACGTACCTATCAGAGATTAATTGGCAAACTGATTTATCTAACCATGGCTCGTCCAGACATTGCTTATGCAGTAAGCGTGGTGAATCAATATATGCACTCACTAAGGACAGTACATTTGGAGGTCGTTCACAGGATCTTGAGGTATTTGAAAGGAAATCCTGACAAAGGCCTTCTCTATAAAAATCGTGGTCATTTGGATGTAGAGATATTTACTGATGCCGATTGGGCCGGGCCTTTGGATGATAGGAGATCAACTACCAGATATTGCACATTTTTGGGAGATAATTTGGTCACATGAAAATCTAAGAAGCAACATGTAGTATCAAACTCCAGTGCCGAGGGGGAGTATCGTGCAATGCCCCAAGGTGCGAGAGAAGGCATGTGGCTTAAATTCATCTTGTCAGACTTTGGAGTCACTCTATCCTCTCCAATTACTTTGTATGGTGACAATGAGGCCGCCCATCATATTGCAAAGAATCCTGTCTTTCATGAAAGAACAAAACACATTGAGGTGGACTGTCACTATATTCACGAGAAGGTCGAATCCAAAGAAATCAGTATTCCTCAAGTTAGAACTAAGGATCAACTTGCTGACATCTTGACTAAAGGCGTTGGTGGCAAGAGACTTTATGACATCTCCTTCAAGTTGGGTATGATCAACATCTATACTCCAACTTGAGGGGGAGTGTTGGAGATGATATTTCCATTGTATGGGTGTGTAGTAAGTAACTTAGGTGTGTGTGTAGTTAGGTGAATTTTAAGTTATACAATTCACCTAACTCTGGGACCATGTAATCTGTGAACATGCTAAGATGGTATAAATAATAACTTACATTGGGATTTGGGTCATATTGACTCAACCCTAATATCTCTCTACTTTTTTCTTCCCTCTTCTTCCTACTACCCAACTGTAACCCTAAATTTTTGTTTTGACTGTTTTCTATTTGAGGTTTTAAAATTTGTTTAACATCAACATCGTCGTTGTCGCATAGTCCCATCTATTTGAGGTTTACTTTCTCGGAAAACAGTCTTACAGAAAAGTGAAGCTCCGATATGACTTGTTAAGTTAATGATCCACTTACGCATCCATAAACATAAGAACAACCATACATGCACAGCTCAATTCATCAAGTTGAAAATCCATACTCATGCACGTATACCACTTCAAGATAATTTCGGAGTGCCGCAGAATTGTCCCTTGGGTTGAAACTTGAAACAATCCTCATGTTATAAATTGTTGTTTCCAAAGTGACAAATCTTGGATATCAGTTAATACGGCAAGCGAAAAAGTCTTAAAAAGGGCAAAATGTGGAAAAGTGGGGAAAAACTCGGAATCTAAAAAATACTGAAGACAAAAAACAAAAAATGTCGGGAATAAAGCCTTTAATTCATTTTAAGTTTTACTGTATTTAAAAATAAAATTTAAAGCAATTTCTTTTTAAAAATGTGATAAAGTATGGGAATAAAACATTTAATATGCGTATTATACGAAAGTATGCGTATTATTCAATGATGCGGGTATTCTACGGGTTTAGCGCACTGTGGCAAAAAGACACGTGCTATACGCATATTTTTTTTAAAATCAATGCTGTATTTTGTCTCTATGGTTGTTTCTTCATCTCTTCAACTTGCACATGGCTAACCTTACTCGTCTACGATAGTACGATAACAGATCGCTCTTTATGGTTGGAAGACCATAATCGCAGCTTTATGTTGGATTCTCCGAGTGATTATTTATCTAAAAATATCATGCCTACAGCTGTCAAAATATTAAGCATTGGTCTTTACAAGAAAAGAATAATTGTTAACATCCGTCTCTATGTGTTCTTTTAGCTGGATGATCTTGCTTCGAAGCTCAATCTTTACCTTTGTTGGATCATCTGTTTCTGCTCATACAAACTAGGTAGTCTACACTAGGATCTTTCACAATCAAAGAAATTGAATCGTCATCCTCTGATTGCATTTTGAGAAAAAAAAATTATGTTGTTCTACTATTTGAAAATTTTCCATGTCTTGGAAAACAGGTGAATTCACTCTCATGTGCAGCTTAAAGATAAATACTCAAGTCTTGAAGAACCAGAACATGCTTTGATACACATTCGTTGAGAAAACCAAAATACCCTTACTTACAAAAACCAAAATACCCTTACAAAAAAATTAGAAAATAAGCTATTAGATGATCTACTGTGTTGTTATCGAAGTTGATCATATACGTCAATTGAGCATTCCTCGCAAGGTGATTCCCTTCCCTTTGACTTCCTTTACTCAAGGGCAGCATGCAAACTCAATTTACTAGTTTTAGGCATCAATCGGTGCTGTACAAGGGCCACAAATCCCCAAATCAAGGCTTTTATGGAAATGTAACCCTCTGTTTAAGGAAAGGTTACCCATTTCTTCAAGTACCTGATCCATGGAATGCGATACGGAACACACTATTGTAAATTTTTTGTAAAAGTTTGGATTAGTGAAGATTTTTTGCCATCTGAACAATTTTTAAAGGCAGTTAGATGACTTTTACATTCTAACACCTAAGTTATTTATTTGTTTAATTTGAGCTTGAAGTTCTAAATCTTATAAGTTTTCGACAATCTAGTTTTCATTGTATATTCAAAAAAAAAAAAAAAAAAAAAAAAAAATATATATATATATATATATATATATATATATTGAAGTCGGTTCTCTAGGATGTGGCCGTAGGGTTGTTGAACCCTATGACGGAACTATATGGGTACCTCTCTTTGGCCAGTTGGCAGGCAACTTCATAATTTTACTTTTTATAATTTTTTCTCCCTTTTCACATGCGCACTTCAACTGAATCCTTTACAATAACTATTGGCAGGCAACTTCATATAATTCATTTACAATAACTAAATGAATCTGTTTTTAGTTCAATCCTACATCTATTCTGTCATAACCTTCTTTAATAAAATGTTGAGTAATTTTAGTTCTTACCAAATGACTAAAATCCCCCCTACATATTCTTGCGACAAACATGAACTCATGTTTGTATTTGGATCGTGGCTCACCCAATTCGCATTGAGTTGGTATAGGGTAACCGATCCATTCTAGACGGTGATTTGGAACCGGTCACTTTTTCGGATGTGTGGCATGTGGAGTCGCCATGTCTTCTGTTATGAAGGTATGCTCATGCTCCAAAGATCTATTTTGCTGAAGGTTCAGACGAAAAAAATCTCTATCGTGTGATTTAAAACAGTCGACACTTCAAAATGAATAGAAACTGTGTAAATCTCTAAAATCAGTTCCGCTATTCATTTAAAGGGCGTTGACTGTTTTGCATCACGTGATGGTGATGTTTTCCCCCCAATTCAGCACCATTGATGACTCCACATGGTACACATTCCAAAAAGTGACCCGTTCCTAGTCATCTTCTGGAGCGGTCGTTTACCCTATACCAACTCGCTCGCATTAGGACCGCATGATCTTGGAATGGTTACAAAGCTAACCGGATAGGCTTTTCAACCATATAATTTCGTGACATTTCGACATATTTTGAGACTTGAAAAAGGGTTGCAATAATGAATGATGAGATTAGGATACACGTTGAGTAATCTGTCAATAATGATTTTGAGCTGTATCCCCTTCCCATCATTCTGAAGGTCTGGATTGATGCGCACTTATTGATTGTGTATATAACTATATATGGTTTACACAGGTCGCTTATTTGTATTTGTGAGCTCATCTTTTTATTCTGTCTTGTAATAGTTGTTATGTGAGCATGCTTAATAATAATCTTTTCATCCCACAAATCTTGGCGGGATGATCATCACAGATGTCTTGGGCGGCGACATCCAATTTGATTTTTCCCATCGTTGGTTCGATGCAATATTTGTGGTAAGCACTTTCCTTTGTTTGCTGTTGCTTTCTGCACACTACAATTCACGCCAAGCTGATAAGCATCCCATTGGTTGATTATTTTTTCTGTAACGAGGAAATCAGCGGCGCCACGATGGTGGTAGCTTCTACGGAGCTACTGCAGGGAAAAATGTGTATGCAATGTATGCTTAGCCATCGGGCTATTACAAATGTAGCGGCAGCACAATTCCATTTCCCCATATTATGCTGAAATTGATTCCAGTTTAAATCCCTCAATGTAATTTTGTAATAATAGTTTCTCTCTCTATGGTATAACTCATCCACTTTTTAATAGTGAATTTGTATTCTTTCTGCCTTTCCTCCATCATGTGTGAAACTTATCATGAATTGCTATCAATGTTGCCCAAAATATAGGGTTCCACCCGCCAATTTTTTTTAAAAAAATATGGCCTGTGCCTTCTTAGTTGAGTTGGGCTGTGTTTGGCATACCTCTCTGCTAGCTCCCTGCTAAAGCAGGGTCTACTTGTTTTAACAAGTCCTCTTTCTCTTTGCTAAATCCCTGCCATACACCTTAGTAGGTTTCCCTTTTCGATGCTAACTCCCTGTAGAGTAGGATATAACTACTTTTGCAGTTCTCCCTGCTTCCTATTTACTCCTTGCAAGAGCAGATTTTATTTGCTCTGGCAGGGAATTAGCAGAGAGTAGGGAGAGGTAGCTGCTAAAGCAGGTAAATCCTGCGTTGCATGGAGTTAGCAAGGAGAAGGGGGCCTTGCTAAAGCAAGTAAATCTGGCTTTGGCAGGGAGCTGGCAAAGAGCTATGCCAAACACATGCTTAGTATTTCGCATGTGAATCTACCACAGATGCTCTTAGTACTCGGGTCACTTGTGAGGATTTGTCCCATGTGGAACCATAATGTGTTTTAAGGGATTTGACACCCATTTTCTCGACTTTTATTGTATAAATGATTGGAATTAAAGTGATCTTCACCATTTAAAATTAACGGGTTGTTGGATATACTTATCAAACATTATTTTTCTTCCCAATCTTCATCACCAAAGGTTGTTTGATCATGACAGACCTATCAAATGGTTATGCATATCGATTCCACTTGGCACAAATCTAAAAAAAGTGACCCGAGTGCCGGCGACTTTTTTTAACATGAATAAATAATAATAACATATTCTCGAATGGCCATAACTATGTGATAGATAAATGATCGGATTGAGATTGTCAAACTACGGAGAATTTTCGTCCATGCACCATGCATGCTCAGCCATTGACAAACCATGTGATTGATAATCTTGTGACTTGTGAGGTTGGTGATGAGAGTCGATCCCAAAATAGATTTCATCATGAGATTATGGAGGTTATGAAGCCTTATTCCTTTGATCTGCTCAAGTCCACTTTCACATATGCGAGGACTCTAAAAAGGTTTAAATCTGTTTGGGCAAAAAGCAGTAGAGAGCAGTTTTATAATTTAAAATAGTATCATCCTGTTTGAAGTTTAGATTAAAGTCTATATTGAAGTAAATATCTATAAGATATATTTATTTTTAATATTTCGATAGGCATGGCTTTTGGCTGACATGTGAGACAGGTGCCATTACATTGAAGAAAAAGATCAAAATAAATAAAGTCTAAAGTTGGCTATCATTCATGGCACTCTGCATAACTGCACTCAGGAGCAAAGATCAAAATAGCCATTTTTGGTTTCGGGAATGACAGAAACTAAAAATTTAAACCAAAATTTCGGCCGATAATTTCCCCTCCATATATATTTGGACCTAAATTTCGATTCAAGTTATCATTTCGGTGGGGACCAAAACCAAAATGATTCAGCCGATAACTTGAGTTATCAGCCCAAATTTTGAACCATGCTCAGGAGAATCACTCCCAAAGATTAACAGGCCCTCACATGCATCATAAGAGCCTCAAGCATATGCCGAGGAGCCTTTTATCCATCAATCCTATTAAAAGACTGACTACTGCAAATGTAAGGGCCCTTGAAATTTTGCATTAGGTTAAAAGGCTTATTCATGAGCTTCAAAATCTTGTTCTGTGTCAAATTACTTAAACTAATGGTTTAAAATGTTGTAAACTAGAAGAGCAGGGCAGCTTTATGCATGATTCAAACACCATTAGTCATAAAAAAAAACAGTTTGACATGGATGAAAAATGAATCTACCCAGTTTGACTTTCATGGGGTAGAGCAGAGCTATACTCACCATCATTTACTGTGTATCATTGATCACCATAAATGATGGTGACAGATTTGTATATAACAGCTGCTATTCATCTTCAGATTCGATATGGGTGTAAATATCGGTCGATATTTATACCATATCACTACCATAGTGCCAAATTTCGCCGAAATTCGGCGAAATTTCGCGAAATGGGGGTCAAACGAAAATTTCGGGAAAATTTCGGTTTTTGGTATTTTTCGGTACTTTTCGGTATATTTCGGTAAATTTTTTTAAAATATTTAAAAAAATATTAAATATATATTTTTAATCCCCGAAACTTTCCCGAAATTTTTCCGAAAAGTATCAAAATTAATCCGAAATGTACCGAAAGGACCCCCCACCAAAAAATTCCCGAAAACGAAATTTGTCACTATGATCACTACATAATATAAAAACGGGTTCCTTTATTTGCACCACCGAATCATTGAGGGCACCCAAGCCAAAAATCATTGACAGCGTTGAATCGGATGATGATGGAGATCGTTTGCTTCTCATTTGTTCAAACAATGGATCTTGAGATCATGGCGTACTATCAAAATGCCAAGTTTTTTAATTTCAAGTGGCACACATCCCCAAAATTAGCCTAAAGTTTCATTTGAATGTGATGTGTATGACCTAATTTTCAATCACCTTTTAATATTGCGCCACCTAGAATTAGAAACATACCTTCTAAGGATACGCCCATGATCTCAAGATCCATCGTGTGGAAGATTGGGACACAAAATACTTCCATCATCTGATTCAAAGTAGTCAAATAATATTTTGGTATAGGTGCTCAAAAATGTCTATTTTGACAATTTTTTTAATTTTATATATATATAAAATTTAAAATTAGAACCTCTCAAAAAATGAAAATGATACTAATATCGGCCAGTTTGACAAAAACGAATCTGATATATGTGGGATACCGTATAGGCCCGGACCATCAGAACACCTAGAAAGCAATGTTGACCATCATATCTTTTGACCACAATCTTTTGAACGGTCTGTAATGGTATCCAAACCGTAAGGAAAAGGACCACCAAGATAATCGTTAAATATCTCTGATTGATTTATACACGAGGTGTCTAACAGATCGGATGGTCATGATCGAGTTTCATATACAGATCGGATGGTCATGAAGTCGCAAAAGAGCCTGAGTTTATCTAAATAACAATGAGCCTTGATCCTGGCCATTCCCTTTAAAATTTTGAACCGCGCATAAGACCCGCCACTATAAATACTCCTTCAAAGTTCAAAGTCACAAACTGAAACCTCATTTGTTAGAGAGAGAGAGAGGAGGGAGAGAGAGAGAGTCTCAGAAGATGAGGAAGAGAGAATCAGTGAAGTCTCCAGCAAGCCGTGCCCTATCGCCACTCCCCTTCTCATCTCCAAAGCACCACCGTTCATCCAAGTCTTACAATTTCAATCCCAACCTCCTCAAAACCACTTCCTCCTCCGACAAAACCCTTCCTACATCCAGATCTATGCCTCATGAAACCCTAATAACGATCTCAGATCTCCAAAACCTAGCATCTTCTCACTCTGATTCCACAAAGAGACACCTCGATTTCTGCCATTCTTCGATCCTCAAGGAAATCGACGCCTCCAAATCCAGACTCTCCAAAAGATACAAGGTAATTCAATTTAAAATCGGTCATATTCTCGATTTTGATTCGCTATTTAGTGTTTTTTTGTCTTTTTCTGTCCATAAATTAGTGATCGTTCAGTAGATTAGGATGACCTGCATTGAGTTCTGACATTAATATAACGAATTACCGATTTCTGTGATAGATGTTTTGTTCTTATTAGATTTAATATAATTATGCACGGATCTAATAGTTTTGTGTGAGAAAAGTTTGATGCATCTTCTTGTTTTCCTGTTGATAGTGGTGATTGAATACTGAACATGTAATTAGGAAGCTAATTTGAGCTATTTCGTTGTTTCTATTATCTAATACAAGAGCTTTTGTTGTTATGATGAGATCTATTTTGATCAAACATACTGATGCAAGGATCTGATGGTTTTGTGAGGAAGTTTTGATTATTATTATACTCTTTTATAGCGTTGATGAAATAGAGAACATGCAATTAGGAATCTCAATGTCTTTGGTGTTCATTGCATGATTGATCGAACTCACTCAACTAGCAATGGTCAGTTCCAACTAGATTGAACTGGATTTCGAGTTTAACCCCATCTGTAGCCGTCGGAAATAGGGGAATCTTCACTGCATATCATCCTATAAAAAGTGAAAATCATGAAAGTCAAAGATTCTCTTATTTCCAAGGGCTACAGATGGGATTAAGCTGGAAATCCCGTTCAACCTAGTTGGACCTAACCATTGCCCCTCCCACTCAAATTATGTTATTCATTTGAGCTATACGGGTGTGCTGCTTGTCTAATAAGAGTCTTTATCGAATTTAGCCAATCTTTTGTACCGTAGATCTTGCCCTTCACATCAGACAACTTAGTGCCTCTCGAAGAGGTATCCCAAAATGGGATACAAAATTTGGGATACCTATGAACTCCAAGAGGTATTCCAAATTTTACTTTTTCAATAAATAAATTATTTATTAATTCTAAAATTAATAATTAAATATAGTTTAAAAGAAAGGAAAGTTGGTAATTTGAATAAACAAATCATTTATTCAAAAAATATGATATAAATATTGGTATACCAAAACAAGATATGGGTTACGATGTTGGAGATACATTCTATCCCAGAACTAGTTGTTGGGTGCCCATGTAGCATACCAGCTAGTCATGAGATACCTGTTGGAGATGCTCTTAGATAACGTTTTCACATGACACAAGTCTCCCAAAACACAAAGTCTCTCTTTTAAACCTCGTGCAATGGCCAACTTCTATGTATCCTACATTAATTTAATGTCACGTGGCACCCAATCATATAATCAGTGCCACATAAAAGAGCAGCAGATGATCACATCTATTGTTGAAAAAACGATAAAAATATATTAAAAGCGTACAATCCCAAGTGCAAAATGAAAAGGGAAACCAAATGAGTTACTGCTCACTTTTCGTGACCATACGGTTTTATATTACTTATTTTATTTTCTTTTTCAAATAAATATAAACAGTGAAAGGCTCCTTTACATTCCTGATCATGTGCGATTGGGTGCCACATGACAGCAAACCAATTTACGTGGTCTTTTTTACGAGGGTACCTTTATCCCAAAGAATACCTCACATATTCAGGTATTCTGAAGATACTAGGTCAATCGACAACCATCCAGCAACCAAAAAAAATTATTTTTTCACCACTAATTTCGTAGGAAAATGTTGAACATTTTGGAACACAATTTTTTACGTGAAAAGCCCATATCTTTGATCCATGAAATAAAGGACAAAAATTTCTATCTTTTTCTAAATACCCTAATATAGGGACAACTTAATTCTCACTCACACACACTCACTCTCTCTCTCACACACACACACACACACACACACACACACACACACACATATATATATATATATATATATATATATATATATATATATATATATAGGAAAAGGTATCCGTCTTTCATGGAAGGACGGTCACAATCCTCCAAGCTTTCACATGGAGCTCTACGTGACACCCAAAATATTGTTTTAATGCCATGTGGAGCTTGGGTGCATTGCTTAGATCATCTTTGAAAAAAAAAGATTTGAAAACTCATCTCTATCGTGTGTTTTTTGAGCCGTGAAATGTGGATCAATGAAACCCGTCAAACTTTGACATGTGGGTTTAAAAGGTTTTTTTTCGAAATTTATTATTTTAATATTAATCTATATTGTCCACTTGTGCTCCACGTGACACCCAAACAGTATTTTGGGTGCCACGTGAAGCTCCATGTGTATCTTGGAAGACGGCCACCGTTCTCCATTAGAGGACCTAACCGGCTTTTATATATACTAGTAAAAGTGCACGTGCGTTGCACATGTTAATATAAATGTGAAGACGCCATCGAATTCCTCTTAATTAAATGTCATATTCTAAAGATGTCCGATCTCTATCATATGACTGTTGACTAAAAAATTTTGGAATTGAGAACTCTTTTTTTTCTTCCACTTAGCCTTAAAAATCAGATAGAATAAATTAATAGAAGGAATTAGGGAAAGAGACTATTTATAGTTTTTTTAATAAATCTTAATCTAAATAGGATTTAAAGTCCTAAGTTATGCTTAGCCACTAGAAAAATATACGTAGCTAGGAAAATATATTTAGTCACCTAGCTTGCTAGAAAAATACTTATCCACCCTAGGTGGATAGAAATATACTTATCCACCTTAGGTGGATAGAAATATACTTATCCACCCTATGTGGATAGAAAAAATACTTATCCATCCTAGCTGAATAGAAATATACTTATCCACCCTAGCTGGATAGAAAAATACTTGTTCACCTAGGTGGCTAGAAATATACTCATCCACCCTAGGTGGATAGAAATATACTCATCCACCCGAGGTGGATAGAAAATATACCTAGTCACCTAGGTGGCTAGAAAAATACTTATCCACCCTAGGTGGATAGAAAAAATACTTATCCACTCTAGGTGGATAGAAATATCCTCATCCACCCTAGGTGAATAGAAAAATACTTAGTCACCTAGGTGGTTATAAATATATTTATCCACCCTAGGTGGATAGAAAAAATATTTATCCACCCTAGGTGGATAGAAATATACTTATCCACCTAGGTGACTAGAAAATATACGTAGTCACGTAGGTGGCTAGAAAAATACTTATCCACCCTAGGTGGATAGAAATATACTTATCCACCCTAGGTGGATAGAAAAAATACTTATCCACCTAGGTGGATAGAAATATACTTATCCACCATAAGTGGATAGAAAAAATACTTATCCATCCTAGGTGGATAGAAATATACTCATCCACCCTAGGTGGATAAAAAAATATTTAGTCACCTAGGTGGCTAGAAATATACTTATCCATCCTAGGTGGATAGAAAAAAATACTTATCCACCCTAGGTGGATAGAAATATACTCATCCACCCTAGGTGGATAGAAAAATACTTATCCACCTAGGTGACTAGAAAATATACCTAGTCGCCTAGGTGACTAGAAAAATACTTATCCACCCTAGGTGGATAGAAATACACTAATATACTCATCCACCCTAGGTGGATAGAAAAATACTTATCCACCTAGGTGGCTAGAAAATATACGTAGTCACCTAGGTGACTAGAAAAATACTTATCCACCCTAGGTGGATAGAAAAATATTTATCCACCTAGGTGGCTAGAAAATATACGTAGTCACTTAGGTGGTTAGAAAAAATACTTATCCACCTAGATGGCTAGAAAATATACCTAGTTACCTAGGTGGCTAGAAATATACTTATCCACCTTATGTGGATAGGAAAAATACTTATCCACACTTATCCACCCTAGGTGGATAGAGAAATATACTCATCCACTCCAGGTGGATAGAAATATACTTATCTACCCCAGGTGGATAGAAATATACTTATCCACTTAGGTGGATAGAAAATATAGTTATCCACCTAGGCGGTTATGAGAAAAGAATGACGTACATGAGAAGAATCTTCTCAATCCGCGTGAAGATGAAAACTTACGCAGCTCTCTCAACCGTTCATTTCATGAAAAAACCTTACGGAACCGTAAGATCGTAACTTCTATAACTGCTACCACAAATCTATAAATAGCAGACCCGTCCTTATTGCAAGAGATCGGAAAATTCTGAGAGAAGAGCTCTGCCGAAAATATCTCCGACTCTTCTAAAAAGACTTTAGGGTGATCTCTGAGATTTTGACTATTCTTTTCTTCTTTTTTTATTTTCTTTTAAAGTGGACGGGAGGAGTAAGTTAGGATTAAGACTTTTAGGATAAGGGCTATGGCCCTTACCTAAAGGAGATACGCTTAGGATAAGAGCTACGGCTCATCCTAAGTGGGATTTATGGTTACAATTTGGGATTACGACACGACTGCACTCAATCTCACAGACTTAGAAATAGTTAAGCCACGTGGGTACGACCTTGGGCATAACTCCTAGTACACTCGGATTACAACCACAAATTCAATGTTCATATGGGTTGCAATTACGAACTCGAAGAATGATTTCGGACTATAATACCCAAAATATTCACTTATGATAATTAGAGTTTCCCTCGCGGTTCGGATCATCACTCTCTCAAATGAGGGTTTGGACCTTAACCTCGAGATCGAAAATTCTTTCACAGTGGATTCGTTGATTTTTAGTCAAACGATCATAATGTGAGATCATAGTGAGATCCAACGGTGGATTTATTGCATTTTGACTTGATCTTATGAATTTGGTCAAATCCAACGATGGAATTATTGACTTTTAGTCAAACGATCATAATGAGAGATCATAATAAGATCCAACGGTAGATTTATTGTATATTGACCAGATCTTGTGATTATGGTCAAATCCAACGGTGAAATCATTGACTTTTAGTCAAACGATCATAATGTGAGATCGTAATGAGATCCAACGGTGGATTTATTACATATTGATCAGATCTTGTGATTATGGTCAAATCCAACGGTGGAATCATTGACTTTTAGTCGAACGGTCATAATGTGAGATCGTAATGAGATCCAACGGTGGATTTATTACATATTGATCAGATCTTGTGATTTTGATCAAATCCAATGGTGGATTCATTGGCTTTTAGTCAAATGATCATAATGTGAGATCGTAATGAGATTCGATGGATTTACTATGCATTGACCAAATCTTAAGATATTGATAAAATCCAACGGTAAAATCATTATAAAATCATCTATGATCATCAAATTTTAAGGAATTTGACGATATCTAACTCATGATTAGACACTCTATCACTGAAAGTGATAATTCCGATAATCGCCGTTGCAAAATGGATTTGGTATTCGAAGTCATCTTTGAGACCAGAGAACAAGAATTCGTTTTAAGACTCGTCTACGAGTTTCTTGCTCCAGTAATGACTCGTGCTTTTTGATCAAATGAACCCGGCTTTTGGAGGAGGGGTTCTCCCAACCGTCGTCCCCTATTTCATATTTCTCAAATCTCCGATGAAGATAGTCTGCTATCCATCTATCTCATGACGGATTGAAGATGTCGATGAAGACTTAGAATTAGAATTTTAGTTTTGTTTATTTCAGAGATGTAATTACGTTATTATTTTTTAGTATCTTTTAATCAGAGGTATTCAATTTTGATGTAATTAACGAGGAATCGACTGCGATACCCGGAAGTGTAAGGTCCGCCATTTTAATAAAACCCTCTTCTAGCGAGGGGAAATTTGTTGTGATTGATTTGTGTTAGATTTATATCCTACGCAAATTTATTGTTTACAATGACTTAACACAATAAATGGTCATCATCTCATCCATATTTGATTGCTTTGAATTATATAATAGAGATTTTATTTTATACCAATCTTTTGCATTAAACATATTTAGAACATGACCTTCAAATCCAATGGCTAAGATGAAGTTTTCACTTGGCATAAGTCCTCCAAATACCAAGTCTTTCCTGTAAAGGATAACTCTAATTATACCAATCAGATTTCTAAGTGCACTACATTCGAAAAATCATTAACTGATGTGAACCAGATGATAGAGATCGATTTTCTTTTCAATCTTTCACATAATGGAGCTTGAGACCAATGGTGTACCATCAGACGGTCAATTTATGGTTTCTATTGTATACATCCCAAAAAAATGATCGAAAATTATGGGGCACGCATCATACTCAAACGTGATTTTCGATCACTTTTTGGGATGTTTTATTTGTACCACATGCAATAAAAAATTTACTGTCAGTACACTCATGATCTCAAAATCTACGATTTAGACGAAAACGACCGTTATTGTCTAATTCAAAATAGTCAATGGTATTCGGCTATAATGTCATTCAAAATTGATTTTCAATTCGATCTTCTATATGATTGATCCTGAGGTAAATGGTGTACTATTAGACGGTCAATTTTTAATCTGCGTGACACATCTCAAAACAGTAACTGAAAATCATGTGACAGACATCATGCTCAAACATGATTTTCGATCACGTTTTGAAACGTGCAACGCCTGAAATAAAAAGTTGATTGTCGGTATATCCATGATCCCATACATTATGGGGAAGATTGTGCGACAAACGATCTCCATCTTCTGATTCACAATAGTTAATGGTTATCAATTATAGTACCATTAAAAATTTGACCATTGTAAATAGAACGGTTCGATTTTCGTTTTAATCTTTTATCCCAAAAAATAACTGGAAACCATGTGGCACACAAAAATATGATCATGAGCATACCATCAAAAGGGCAAAGAGTCATATAGCTTACTAATTTTTGGAACATGTACAAGAATTTGATTCATGCAATTGGCAGACCACCTCATGTCATTTGACATTCAATCGGTTTATTGGTTATATAGTTAAAAACTTAGAATCATTAATTATAAATCTCATAAAAATGCATGTGCATTACACATGGTGTCAAAATAAAAATTTTAATTGAAAAATGTGACAGAAGATGCATAATAATCACTTGCACCATGTATCAATACATGGTGTCAAAATGGTGTCCTATATATAAAATCTCTAACCTTAATTTTATGTGCATGCCATCATTTTAAAGCCACATGATTCACATGATCATCATATAAATCATATTTATGTTAAAATAACATTAAAAAAAAAAAATAAACATATAATTTAGAACTTAAAAGTAGGGTTGCCAATGGGTCGTGTTAAAGGTTTGACTGTCCGATTGGTAAATGGCATATGTTGACCTGACCTGGCCTGGCTTGATGGTGCACCCTGATTCGATCTAATACTCGAAGGGTCAAGGGTATATTCCCAACCCGACCTGACACCTGTCCCGACCTTAACCTAAAGAGTCGAGTGTATATGCCCAACCCGACCTGACACCTGATTTGACCTGATTGAAAACACTCTATTTTATTATTATTATTATTATTACTACTATTATTATTAATTGTTATATAAAATCTTGTAACTCGAACTTAGTCGACCAAACTCGACTTGACACCTATCCCGACCTTAACCTGAAGGGTCGAGTGTATATGCCCAACCCGACCTGACACTTGACTTGACCTGATTGAAAACACTCTATTTTATTATTATTATTATTATTAATTATTATATAAAATTTTGTAATTCGAGCTTAGTCGACCAAATTTTTCCTTAACCTGACCCAACCATACCTATAGACTGTGTCTGATACTTCATGCTTGACTTAGCTGAATAATCCAAGTTTAGTACCTAGCCCAATAAAAAAGTCGATTTATTGAGAGCCCTGCGTAGAAGTATCATATGTTTGTCTAAGTCATATAAAGTTAAGTGCTCCCCTTAGTCTTACGACCAACATACGTATGAGTGCAAGTTTTGGGCTCGAATCTGATTAGGTAAATGACAAGATTTGATCAGGGGTACATTAATCATGGCTCAGAGGGTTTCAACTTTCTAGTAAATTATTATTTTGGTAGCTTTATTAACACTCGCAGAATCTTAGAGGGCACCTATGCAAAAAATCATTGACTCTTTGTATTAGTTGATGGAGATCATTTTTCGGCCCAATCTTCCACATAAGGGATCTTTATATCATTGGCTTACCATTAGATGATCATTTTTTTATTTCATAAGGTGCAGATCCCAAAATATGGCCCTATATTTACATGACATACATCATGCTCAAATTTAATTTTTGGGCTATTTTTATGTGATTTATGCCACATAATTCCAAGCAAGTCAAATATTTTATGGTAAAATTGTTGATTCTCGTAACTTTGTGGATTTCTTTGAAGGTGCTAAAAATAAGGAAAGAAAGAGAACTTATCTGGATACCATTATTTACGTATTCCCATTGGAAAAGAGATTCTATTTGGGTATCATTATTTGCAACCCTTAAAATTGTGACCTCGTCAATATCCTCTAGTAGGTATGAAATGACCGCTTTGAATTAGAAGATGAAGATAATTTTTTATCCCCATCTTTTACCTAAATGATCTTGGTATCATGAGAGTATTATTAGACCGTCAGTTTTTTTAAATTTGATATTAAAATCATGTTTGAGAGTGATGTATGTCATTTGATTTTAAAGTCACTTTTTTGGTTGTGTGTCAAGTGAGATAAAAATTTTACCGCCTAATGATACAAACAGGATGTCAAGATCAACTATATAGAAGATTGAGATGAAAAATAATCTCCATCGTATGATTCAAAGAAATCAATATATTCAAACTGAAAGAGGTGAGATGAAGTAACAATTTTTTGGATGGTAAATAATGATACCCATTTTAATTTTATTGTCACGGCTTAGGAGTGTATATAGGAGCAAGTGTGGAAACAAATATTGAGAGAAACTATTTTAGCTTTCATATAGTAGTAAGGATAGGGAAACATAAGAAAGAAGATGAGGGTAGATGGAGTAGCTTAGGGGTATTTTGGCTTAGGGGTATTTTGTTACTGAAAATATGAAAACACTAAAATTGACAGAAATTATTTGTACTTTTATATAGTAGTAAGGATATATATATATATATATATATATATATATATATATATATATGAGTGTTGATCCTCTGACTCGAGTATCTCAGCCGTGAACTTGTGCATCAGTGCAACGTGGATGGTGTGATGACTCAATTCATATGCCAATTTTCTATACATCACAAAAAATATATAAATTATTACATCGAGTTGAGCTGATGTAAGTTTTTTTTTTTTATTCTTTTGATAGCGAGCCGATGTAAGTTATATCATCAAAAATATATAAGTCATCCCTGAGAAAGGATATATATATCCTTTAATAGCTACACTACTATATATATTTTTTTAATCCGAGAATCGAGGAGCAAGCATGCATGCACATATGACAGTTGGGGAGCAACGTGAGACCTCCTCCCTCACAATGGAGGGAGGTTACCAACTGGGCTAATGCCTCTTTAGTTATTATCCTATTTAAATAGTTTTTTAAAATATAAATATATAATCCCGTTAAGCTTGGTGAATATTCAAGGAAGTCAACAATGCTACTCAAATTAGGACTCTTTCTTCTAGTATATTAATACTTTCAAGGGAAATTTACAGGATCGACCTTGTCAGATATACCTTTTTCGCCAGAGATCCTATATTTTAACCTTTTTTCAAACCGACTAGCTCCAAGCCTAGCCATTTCCCGCTAGCACAAAAAGTCATAAATTTCCCTTACACTCTTTTTTCGTTCTACATAGCTTAAAATTTTAAATATTTGCACTTTTCTATATTTACGCGATGTGAAACAGGATCTATGCCGTCTGATTTGAAGGCCACAATATAAAATCGATGGTGCCAAAGATAAACATGAAAAAAGGCGATATTGACTCTTTAAAATTTTTATTTTTTTTAAACAGTCAGGATCGACTCTCTAAACAGTCGATGGCGACTGTTTAAAGAGTCGTCATCGCCTCTTTAAGCAGTCGGTACAAACTGTTTAAAGAGTCGCCATCGATTGTTTAAAATTTTTTTCTTTTATTTTAAAGATGCGATATCGCCTTTTTTTCGTGTCAATTTCTGGCACCATCGATTTTATATTGTGGCCTTCAAATCAGACGGCATAGATTTTGTTTCACATTGCGTAAATATAAAAAAATGCAAATATTTAAAATTTTAAATTATGTAGAACAAAAAAAGGTGTAAGAAGGGGTATTTATGACTTTTTGTGCTAGCTGAAACTGGCTCGGCTTAGAGCTGGTTGATTAGGTGAAAGGTGAAACTATAGGGTCTCTAATGGAAAAGGTGAATCTGATCGGGTGGATTTGGGGATTTTCCCTACTTTCAAATAGTTTTGAAATAAAAAGCTGAAAAAACAGAGAAGAAAAACTCGTGTATCCTTTGTTTTTTTCGCTTGATTTGGTCTGACTGAACTGATACTTTGCTGGTTCAGCATGCGGTTCAATTTCTAATTCATTGGTCCCAAATTATCTCATGCGACATTATTTGATTTTTCCTTTTACAAGTTTCTCTTATATACTCAGATCCTCATTTACAAAGGTCTGACTCTCTTAGTGAGTAGTCAAAACTTTCTAAATTATCTTTCATTTAGCTTCATGGGTCAATGCATGTAGTCGTAGACCCAAAAGAATGAATGTTTCAGATATTTTTAAGGTGGAGTAGCCGAAGGCCACCTAGCAATGGTATGGAAGTGTGCATTACAAATTTCGTTCTCAAGTTTTACAAATGTATTTTTTTCTTCAATTTTTTAAAGATGGAAGGCCATAATTTTTATTAAGTGAACTCTTAGCCCACAAAAAAATTTATTTTATCGGTTTAGCCGCTTGGGCCCACCTAGCGCTTTGAAAGTTCTTAAGTGTCAGAATAGAGAAACGTGCACACTGGATTTCATTTTTTAATTAATTTTTCATTTCTCCTACGCAGATTCAACTACAGGCATGCATGCAAGCAATGGATGAAGCTGAAAAAGAGTACAAGAAGCTGTCTGATCGAATTAGCGAAGACACTGAAGGGATGAAGGTATTTCTGCAATGTCTGTAAACTTGAATTTGACTAAAGCGTATTGGTAGTTAATGGTGGGGTTGCAAAATCTGGTGTTTTGTCAGGCTTCATACACGGAATTCATTGCAGAAGTCCAGGCTACTGCATCTCGGGGTATACGCCTGAACATGATTACATCTTTAGTAGCTAAATTTCTCAGAGCTAGGGTGGTCTTTTGCAAAATGAAAAAGAATCAAAGCATTCAAGTCTTAAAGATAACAACCATAAGAAGCAATTAAGGAAAAATTAATCTATTATAATTTTTAATGATTTAATAAATTTTTTTTTATTTTTTTTTCAATTTATAATTTTTAATGAATATATTTAATAATTTTTATTTTTTACGAATTTTGATCGTACTTTTCGCAAATTTTTTCCAAGCCGATATCAAGTTCAACTAGTTGAACCGGATACCGGAATCAACCAGTTTTACAATCAATGGAGATAAGAGAATATTGACTGCATGTTGTCTTATACAAACTGAAACCATGGAAGTCAAGATTCTCTTCTATCCAAGAGCTGCAAATCTAGTTGAACACAAAACAGGTTCAACTAGTGTTACCTTGGCACTTCTACGTTTGGGATTTTTGCTATGCCGACACTTGGACACTCCTCAGTCCTCAAACAACACAGAAATTTCTAGACATAAATGAAAAACCAAATATTACTATTAAAATGCTTATCGTTTTAATACTATAATATACTTTTATCTAGGTTTGAGTCATTAAAAACGATTTTATATTATAATATTATTTTGTTTAGGTTCACGACATATACTATGAATCTTTTCATTACATATCTAAATTGGTTCTCTATGATTTTCCTTCAATTCTTCTCCATATATATATATATATATATATATATATATATATATATATATATATATATATATATATATATATATATATTTTAAGGTCGTGCTACCGCATTGAAATTTTTAGACATTGGTGTGCCAAACATCTATTATCACTTTGACACTTGGCAAGATAACATTGGGTTCAACCAGTTGGACCTGACCATTGTTCTATGGTTGTAATCAAGACTTCATGTTCTTTATGTTTTGCTGGCTGTTTCAGCTAAGCATCTGAGGACGTAGAATTCACTTGGGACATAAATTGATTTACAAATGGTAGAGCCAATGAAAATAGAAAACACTCAAGCAAGAGTAGCCAACTAATTTTTGTATTGACACTGGAGAGGTGGTGTTTTGACATATATTACTGTTAATTTGATCAGTGTGCAAAGTATCCATCCCTCAGATAGCAGCGTCCCTTGAAAAATCCATTGACGGTCTGCGTAGCCATTATGGAATCCCATCAACTAGAATATAACCTTCATTACAATGACATGATGACTTTGGTATGTAATGCTTTTCTTTACTTCGTTTTTTTCTTCTATTGAAAGAACCATCATTAATAAGTTGCCTTCTTATCTGTTTCAAACCATGGATTGAGATGACATTTTGAAGTTAGCAATCCCAGTTCTGGTAGTTGAATTGATCACCATGCATGTAGAATAAGCAGCAATTAGTTGAACTGTAGATATTAATTAAAATCATATGAAACAACAAATTACTTTCCAAATTTATCTGGCAACATAAATAACATTTAGCAAGAGCATTGAGAATTATGTCCGATGAGCAAAATTGTAGGAAGCAAAGGTCGCCGATTTTATAGATTTTAACCTGCTCAGCAGATATTAACTATAAATGTTAACAACAAAATGCAAATGTAACACTTGCATCCATTGTGGTTCAAAAAGAAAATATTAGAAAGTTGAAGCACTGTGCTTTAGTTCCAGACAGGACCCTTCCAAATATTGGAGATCTCAAACAGAATTCAGCTTCTGTAGCTGGGCCTTGAACAGATCAACTTGTCCTGCCAAAGTAAAGGAAAATGACTTATTGTAGAAGCGAAAAAAGGTTATTACCTGAGAGTTATTAGAAGCATTAAAGGAATGCTTACTCTGTTCCGATGACGTTGCTGTTTTGATACTTGTGCGGAAGAAGATATTACCATTTCTTTGATAAACAGCCTGTGGTCATGTAAGCAAGTAATCAGTTTAAACTCAAACTCCATGTATTCCAGTTTCCAAGGCCAAGACTTCTTAATACGAACACCTACTGGAAATGAATAGATCACTTTAGGCATTACTTTGTATGAATGTTTTGTCAAGGGGAAAGGGTTTGAATTAGCAAAATAGTAGTTGAAAAACTATGATGTACCAAAGGTTGACAGCTCGGCTGAATCAACTCATTAATCTTCTTTTTTGTTTTAAAAAAAATCATGTTAAAGCTATAATATCATTAATAAAACAAAGTCACGGTGGATCAGGACACAACAAGTAGCTTAGCCACATTAAAAGAAAGAAAAGAAATGACAAGAAACATAAAAAAATTGTAAAAGAAACAAAGAAGGGGAGAAGAGAGGAAGAGCAGTCCGTAAGTCGAAAGAACAAAAACAAAGATCAGGTCTAAAAGCAGTGTCCATGAAGGGAGGGAGGCAGGGAGCAGCTTTGGAGATACTATGGCAGTCTGACTTGCTCACACTAGCAAAATTTAAATAGTCACCCTTATTGATTGGTATACATGTTCCTAAATGTTTATGGGGTAATGTTGTTCTTACTACCAACTTCCTCATTAATAGAATGTCACAAAGAATGTCAAACCCTGTGATTGAGGGTAAGTTTATCAGGGACCTTTTTCGTGAATGAATTTTCTGGAAAGTTTTCATTTAAGAAATTTTGGTATTCCAAGAGTGTGACTCTGATCCTGCTGCCGTTACTGTGGAGAGACATGCATATCTAAAATTCTTTAAGGTTTCATCCTCTTAATTTCTGCTGAAACACAGGCTATTGAGCCTCTTGTTTGCTAAATTAAGTCTTTTTAGACTTGCCTCTATTGGTTGGTGAAATAGAGTCTTTTACGACTAGTTCTGGAAGTAAACTGGTGGTATTTAAGGCCCTGTTTGGCAACCTTTTTCTATGAAGCACTTTTAGGTGCTTTAAAGAGGTTATCACATGCTGCTTCTTAAAATGTTTCTCAAAAAGTCCATCACATGCTGAAAATGGTGTTGTGTGAGAAGCAGGGCCAAACAAGGCCTAAGGCTGCCATTCTTGTTGCCTTCTGCTCCCATTGCCTGGAACTAGTGCTTCCATTATTACCTGTGTGACTGCTAGAAATTTTGATCTCAAAGGCGTTATTGATCTCTTTTTTTTTTTTTTTCTAATCGATAAGCTGTTTTGAACCTGCGACCTTGAAGTTGGAATGTTGTCAACCTTCCATTGTGCTACAAGCCTTGGCCCTTGGTGTGTTATTGCTCTTCTAAAATTATTTGTTAAACATCCTTGATGCGGAATGTTGTCAACCTTCCATTGTGCTACAAGCCTTGGCCCTTGGTGTGTTATTTCTCTTCTAAAATTATTTGTTAAACATCCTTGATGCAACAGTTTTGTATTAAACCAGCATAAGCAAGGTGTCAAAGCGGATTTCGGTCTGTAGAGGACTGATACGTATCGGCCAATACTGATATGCATCTAGAAATTTTATTTAAAAAATTAGAAGAGGCGTGCACCATACGTCTAATACCATATCCGAATTTTAAAATGTGGAAAAGACTCAAAGAAAAGATAATGTACACATAACACATGTCAACTTCTGATTCGGTAATCTAGAAATTTTGTTAACGTTAATGTGACATGACATGCCATGGTTCAAAATTTCAGCCAAAATGTTTCGGTTTCAGTCCCCACCAAAACCGAAATGATAATATAAAATTTCGAGTATTTTGTTTGTGCTTGAAGATTTCGGCCGAAATTTCGGTTTCGGTCCCCACCGAAACTGAAATGAAATCCGGAATTTTGATTCTTGTGACACGCTGACAACACAGAAAAAGCAGCGGAATCCCAATCCTTTCCTAGGTACCTCTGTTTGGCACCCACCTATTTATTGAAAGCGCTCATGTCCTAGAGCCCCTGAAAACGATTATCAAATCATATGATCAAGATCTTGTTTCACCCCGATCTTCTACACAATAGATCTTGAGATCATGGTGCATTTATTAGACGGTCAATTTATGATTACACATGACAAGTTTCAAAAAAATGCCCTAAAATCACGTTTGAGCGTCATGTGTGCCATATCATTCAAGAGGCATTTTTTGGGGATCTGTGACACATGGAATAAAAAAAACTGACTGTCGGGTAGGTGCACTATGATATCAGGATCTATTGCGTGGAAGATCGGGGTGAAACACGACATCCATCATTTGATCCAACACAATCAATCGATTCAGGGGATTTGGGATGTGGTTACTTTCATTAAACAGGTGGGCGCGAATACAGGTATCCTTTCCTAACTCTGCGTGCGCTGGCAGGAGACTGTCACAGAACAAGAAAAGCAGCGCACAAGTTCTCATCTTCCTACCGCTGCTGGTAACGTGCGCTAGCGGGGGATTGCCACCCATCCATATCATAGCGATACCTGATACGTATCGGTTGGCTAGAAAATCGATACGTATCAATATCGGCCGAAATTTGATACCATGATTGTAAGGCTACTGGGCTGTGTATTGCTGATTAATCTGGGCAGACAGTGGACTTTTCCGTAGGAATTACGAAGCGGATAATCCTTGACCCACAGAGAGGCGATACGGGGTTAGATCGACTGGAGCACGAGGTTCAAAGTTTGTTTCAAAAGATAGATAAAATGATTATGTCGGGTAGAAGCTTGCCGAAGATGTCGATGGAAGCGGATAAACCTTGACCCATGGACAGGCGACACGCAGGTGACGAGTATGCTGCTGACATTGTCGTTCTTTGTGACAGAGTTCGAAGGTGAAATATTCAATCCCAAAAAAGGCATTGAATCAAGGTGTTCAAGAGGATTAATGGTTAGATGTCGATTCAGGCAATGATCAACCAGCAGATTCTGCTTTAATAGAAAATCAATGGTCCTATTTTTCAATCCAGGAACGGATAAGGAGGCTATAAGAATCCCAATCTAAATTCAATCCTTGATCAACATTTCAATGAACATTGAAAGACGAAAAGATCTAAAATTGCCAACATAGTGAAGATCACGTGTTTGAGAGGGAAATTTGACAGTGGAAATGTGATAGATCAAGCGCCTGAAGAGGTTTCTAGCTGTGGGAATGACCCTGAATAGTTATCAGATTGTTCTTGAACAAAAGGAAGCAGTAGCACCACACCTAGTGAGATACTAAACCAGCAAGTTCCTTCAAGAATTCCCCAAAAAGGTCAAAAGACCCCCCCAAAAAAAAAAAAGGCAGAGAACACCAAAAATATAACCAGGGTTTGGCCGACAATGTTAATGCATAGTTTTGTGCAATCGTGCTGACTTGGTGTGTAGGTATAAAATTCTATAAGATGGAAATATTTTCTGTTTCTTTTGTTCTTAAAAATAGCATAGTTGTCAACAGATGTTGAACAAGAAAAGGCATGGCAATTCATAATAAAGAAAAGGGAATTCCAACATAATCAAATTCACAGCTAGCATTCAGCTTTTCCTCTTGAAGCGTTGTAAAATTGAGGCCTAACGATTATGCTCATTCAAAGACCTGTCCAAAGACTCATCTTCCTGTGTGCCATAACTGCTCAGATATGTTGATATCCAAAGATTTGTCTTCCTATGTTGAGACTCTGAGAGGCCATATCTGTTTGGCTATTTTCGTATACATGCATCGGCTATAGGGTACCCTATGCATGTTCGTATAGATACGTAGGGTAGAGGGTACTAAACCAGATAGGCATGCCATCTCCCTCCCACCCTCCCTCCCCCCCTCTCTCTCTCTCTCTCTCTCTCTCTCTCTCTCTCTGCTGTGCTTGGAAATTGGATATTTCTTAGATATAAAATGTAATGACAAAGTTCAAATAGAAAAGAAAAATGAACATCTGATAACCAAATGTTCAATCAATTACAGGACGGTTGTTGTCGAATCATTACATTTGAAGAAAGAGAATGAAATAAATGTGACTCACTTATAGAATGGAGCAGACATATAATGTGATTGAAGGACAACATAATAATAGGAGCTATATGCAAATCCAAAATAAAATAACATCATCATCACCTTTTCCCATATATTCAAGATTGGCTTTACAAGTCTTATTCTCCACTCAATGTTGTTAAAAATTAAACTCTATTATTCCACAATCCTTCATGTCAGTTTTCATTACTTCTTTAAGACTTTCTTGATCCTCCTCTTCTCCACCATGTGGTTCTATTGTTTCAATTCCTCGTATAGGCACTGTTTCAGGTCATGCCCAAACCATTTCAAGCGGCATTCCTCATTTCTCTTTTTTTGCGGCCACTCCTAAACTTCCTCTTATGTACTCAGTCCTAATAGTATCCTTTCTTATTACTCCATGCATTCGCCTTAGCACACACAATTGAGCAACATGAACTGTCTTCTGGTCACTTCCTCATAGCCATACACTCTGCACTAGGGGTGGAAGTTTGGTAAACTGAACTGAAATTGAAACCGATTTTTCGGTTTCAGTGTCGGTTTGGTCAAAACCTAACTGAACCAAAATCCATCGGTTTCGGTTAACAGAAATCTGCAATGTCTGAAACCGAAACCGAACTGATCCAGTTTTGGTCGGTTTGGTTCAGTTTTCATTTTTTTATTAAAGAGTTTTCTTTCAGTGTTTTCGTAAGTTTTCTCTCCTTACTCAACCGGTTTTCAGCACCCAAAACTGAAATCGAATCGATCCAAAACTGGTTTCTGTTTTGTTTCGGGTTTTTTTTTCACCCCTACTCTGCACCATACAGTGTTGACAGTTCTACAGCCGTTTTGTAAAAATAAATAGTGTGCGAACCTACTATGTGAGAGACAGGCTGCAGATAGTGACAAGGTGATAGAGAGAACTAGGTTTAACTAGGCAATATATTACATCATGTACCGTATACCCAACCTACCTACAATTTTTACTAACTTTAATGAAAGGGTAGAGTGGTATGGAGAATCTGCATGTTAATGCACTGCTACATTTAGGGAGTCGGATTTTATTGAGAGGGACAATTTATTTTTGAAATCATAAGGTGAAGAAATGGTATCAGCTATGATAGTTACAGTAGCAGAAAATTGTAGTAATACTGTGGATAAATGAAAGAGATGATTTGTTGCCTTGATAAGAAGAAAATAATGTGAAAGGTCTCTTTTTTTCCCTCTTAGAAAGAATAGCTATATTGGCCTGTTCAAAATGTCACATTGTTGTTGGCTAGTTCATCCCAAAAGAAGTGGATGCGATCGAGAATAGATAATTGGAACTGTGATGGAGTCCAGAATTTTCTTGGACTAATATGTATTGGCTGCTATGGATACGGTATCAACGATACCGTTTTTGTCAATATATATATATATATATATATATATATATATATATATATATATATATATATATATATATATATATATATATATATATATTGAAAAATAGAAAAAAGAGTTGTATCGGTACTGACTTGTATCGGTGTTGACTTGTATACTGACCTCGATATCTGTATCGGGGTGGTATCAGTATCGGTTCTTGACAAAACCGATACGTATGCCGACCATGATTTTCAAGGCCACGTTACAGCCTCACCATGGTAGAGTAGTATTATGGTATCACTATACACGCTATTTTATTTTTTGGATTATAACGTTAATACTTATAAGTTATGACATTTTTATGATATATAAGTTACAAAAGTTAACTTCTAAGTCACAAAACCTCAACTTGTAAGTTACAAAATCCTCGACTCTCTCTCGTCACAGCAGCTACAAATACCAGCGTCGCCGAAACCTCAACGTCAACGACACTACCGTATGTGTCATGGATCAAAATATTGGATTTCCGATATGTATCGTCCTGAACTCCAGGACGATAAGTATCGCGTATCGTCCGATACATTCAATGTATCGGTGATACATTGAATGTATCATTTTGATACAATTTTTTTTTTCTTTTTTTTCAAAAAAATCTCAAAAATCTGAAAAATTATATTTAATGGTTTTATATTTATTTCAATTTTTTTTAAGGCTATTACCTAAATTACATTGTAATATTTAATAGTCTATCACACCCTCTGATTATGTCCATGATGTAAATTATTAGGTGAAAAAATGCTAATTTGTGTGATGGTTCATGGGCTAGTAGCCTCGTACACCGTCCGATCATCTTTTTGTCAAGATTTGACTATGTGGTGCTTTATGATCTATCTCAATATCCGATGACCAACATCACTGATATTGCTTTGACCGTAAAACACGCACAAATGATGGAAATAGATTCGGCGGTCACATTCTGAAATTGCTTTGTGACCGTTGGATTGAAAAAATAGTGCTGGTAGAAACATGGGGTGTAAGTAAAAACTAGTACTGGCAGAAACATGGGGTGCAAGTACATACAGTTATGCTATTATTGGCGCCAAACTCACCCCAACATAAGTCGGTGGCAGACTTGTAAATAAGTGAAGTGTCAAGCACATGCAGGGGCATAGAAGTCATTGTCTAGGTCTTTAGACAGAAAGTTATGTTCAAGATTGCGGCTCCCCAAATTCGTGCATGGAAGTATGAAATTATCGGACCCATAAAAAAAAATTGGTGGGTTGAGGGACCCACAAAAAAAACTCAAATTATCGTTTGTATCGTCCGATACGGACGATAAATTGAATGTATCGTTCGATAATTTGGCCAAATGAGGAGTCTATGTGAATCTTCCAAATTATAGGACGATACATTCAAATTATCGTTTGTATCGGACGACATGGACAATAATTTGGATGTATCGTCCAATAATTAGGTTGTTTCAGTGGGTACCCGATAAAAACCATTTTTATCGTATCGTTGACTTCCAAAAACGATACGTATCGCTATCGTTCGATATTTTGACCCATGCTATGTGTACTTAATATTTCATATTTTTCAATATTCTATATTTGTTGATATTTCATATTTATTTAGACGTTGTAAATTTGTTGATGCTCCATATTTGATTTGTATTTATTGATATGTGTTTACTCCTAAAACATGAAATCCTCAATATTAGAATCAAAGAATGATGTTTTAGTAGTTGAATTTTTTTCTTCCTATATTTTTTTTCTTATATAAAAAATATATAAAAAAGAGAATACTACTAGAGAATAGTTAAAATAAATTTTTTTAAAAAAATTATAGTCTCGCCATGGCTTCGTTATAGCCATGTCATGGCGTAGCGAGCCTCTTCGCCATGATTTTGCCACACCGCCTTAACTACCTTGTTGTAGACACATATCGGTTTTGACCGAGTTCTAATACCATGTTAAAAAGCAACTAACTCATCCTTTATATTGTGTTTATTGTTTAGATATAATTTTTGTTTTCTTTTTTCTTGGACCAAAATGCTCAACTTGTTTTTAACAAACACTTCGTTTTAGGTACGTGCAACTCTTATAGTTAGGAAGCCAAAGTTTATCATGTAGAGGAAGTTAAACAACAACCTTTGCGCAAGATCAGATTTTGTATGTGAGCTACTCCAAGTCCTTAACTGCAGGTAATGTGACTGCTATTTTCCTTCATGGCTTTGTTTCTAGGATGACATTTTGGGGAGAAAAATTCGTAGGCATACGACCTACTCAAACTTCTTTGATGGCATCTTGAGGCATGGAACAAAGATCTTGGGCATCTTCATAAATAGCACTGTGTTCAACTTCTACTTTTGATTCTTAGAACTTATGTACTAGCTGATAGTTGATAAAAAGGCCAATCTAATGGTTTCTACATGTAATAAACAAGTGGTTTTTATGGTGTATCATGCCACACCCCTATCTTTCTCACACACAACTATAAGTGCCTCATAGGAACTTCCAAACAAATTCAAATTTTATAAAACAAACCTACTCTGTAACTTCAAATTCTACATTATAGCAACCTGTAACTACTAGTATTTTTATATATCACAGCAAATACCACCAGAAAATAAATCATGAAGTTTTATACATTTGACTTTGTTTACAACTACTATTATAGAAAATTAATTTTAATACCATCAAATCCCTATTTACTAGGACAAAATAAATCCTAAATTTTATATTTAGGCATCTTTTCTAACTATGACTATTAGTCTAGAACAATAATTTTATTAACATCAAATCCCTATTCGCCAAGAACCACCTTTGTTGTGGAACTTGAAAGTTGAAACCCCACAAATAAGAGGTATTTTTAATAGTTGGACATACGACTTTTGGATCATGGGATGCAAAAGTATTCTTAATAGTTGAAACCCCACAAAATAGTTCAAGCCGCCAGCCCTACTATACCATGATATCAGTGTCACTTTGGATTATGGGGTGCAAATCTTGGCCAACAATTCTCTTGATTTCTATGCATTCTCTGATGCCAATTGGGTAAGTTGTCCCGTCACTAGAGGTAAGTTGTCCCATCACTAGACGGTCAACCATTGGGATTTGCACTTTTTCTGCAGTAATTATTTCTCTTGGAATGCCATGAAACAAACCAGTTGTGTGATCTAGTGCCGGATCCAAGTAGATCATGGCATACACAACTGATGAGATAACATGGCTCCCCTTTGTGCTTTGTGATATAAGCATCTCTTTGACTCTCTCCATAAGCCTCTATTTTAAGCTGACTGATAATCTTGACTGTCATGGAAGGGGGAGGATATAGGATGCTCAATTAGCCTATCACTGCGTTAGGGAGAAAGTCGCACGAGGAGCATTGATCACATGATTTGTGGCTTTTGAACAACAACTCATGGATATCTTCACCCAACGTGTTTCTCACAGTTCATTCTGTAATTTTTCGGGTCAAAGTTGCATGTGGAGCTTTGATCGCTCGCTTTATGACGTCCCATCAACAACTCAAAAATATCTTCAACAAACTCCTTCATCCTAGTTCATTTTTTTGTAATATTCAGGAAAATTGGGCATGTGGCCCTCTCCCTGTCCCAATTTGACGTAGAGTGATAGAGAAGTTGAGAAAGGTAAGGAGATGACTTCTTCTCAATGGCCTATGCATGAGGTGTCAAATGGAGTCGGAGAGTCAAGCTCCACAATTAACTTGATTCTTTTCCAAAGATCAGGTATAGATTGGTTGTTTTTGTTTCAAATGTATATTCCCTTCTTTGTGTGGTCCTTTCCTATCTTGAAATCTTGTACACTTCGAAATTCACTCTTAAATATAGGAGATACAACACCACTCTCTAAACTCACCTTGAGATAGAGAAGTTTCGTTCAAAGTGCCTTTCATACGTTTTTATGACACCCCTAGTAACTAATGTATTGATATTTCTTATGCCCTAAAGCCTAAGGACAGGGGAAAAAAATCTACTGCACGGATCTTGAGGAATTTGAGGAATCCTACACTGTGAACCCTCAAGCCCTACTAAAACCCGTACTTATAAAATAAAACCTAAACCTAGTTTCAAGTATTAAGTACAGAGAGGCCTAGTTTAGAGATAGTCTACCTCATAACTAATATAAACTAATTCTTCAAAACAAGTTTTGAATTTTATTTTTGCTATCGAAAAAAAAAAACCAGAGAAATAGTAATAGGGTATGTTAGGGAAAACAAAAAGTTAAAAGCAGATAGCGTTAGGTGGCGAAGAAGTTACACGAGAGGAGGAGAGATTGTTCAGTTCGGCGATGGCAACCTCGTGGCTTCGCATCTGAAATGCCCGTAACAAAATTTTTATTTTATTTTTAAATAAGAAGGAAAGCTTAGAAATTTAAATAAAATTAAAAATAAAATGAGAGGAGATACCTGTATGAGGATGTTTGGTTTCGGGTCTTCCGTAGCTAATGAGAACGAAGGGACAGAAGAAGAAGAAGCCATTTCGTTTCTGTGAAACGAAGGGCGGGTTCCTCGTTGTCTTTCAAATGAAAAAATAGAAGGTTGCATTATTTCATAGTCACCAAATTCGGGCTTGGACAATAATTCCGCAAGGTTAAAATTGGGACAATTCCAGCGAATCGGAGAAGTATGGGGAAATATTTAGAAGAAAATATCCGTGGAAAAAATTAAAAATAAAAATAAAAAGATTTAAAATTATAATTTTTTTAAAGAAATATTAAAAATATTAGAAAGTTCAACTTTTTGGAAGAATTCGGAAATTATTTGCAAATTACTCGAGAATTTTTTTTATTAGCAGAATTTTCGAAAAAATCCCAAATAACGTTGGAGGCCTGAAATTTAAAAAAATAAGGAGATTATTTTACTTATTGGCACTCATTTTCACCATAAAAACTTTTTGACTGTCTTGAATTAGACCAAAGAGATCTTTTTTTGTCTCAATCTTTCACACAATACAATAGATGCACCTATTAGGGGGTAACAGGTTGATTCCTCATAGCACACATCCCTAAGGCTGCATTTTGGTTAGCACTCTCGGGGTAAAGAATAGCTCTTTTACTTTTTGGCTATGATAAAAAACTATTTTATATTTGGTAACACAACTTTTTACCTCATTTTTTTTAGCAGGGATGGAATCATGATCTGACTCTATGATAAGTGCACCTTAATCTCAGGATTAATTGTTTAAAAGATTGGGACGAAAAAGAGCTTGATCGATTCAAGGCAGTCAAAATTGTTTTTTTTTTTTTTTTTAATAGTGGGAAACGGTATGGCCTTTACAACAGGGGCAAATAACGTCACCCTAATTTGAAAGGAACGCTTAGACTGACGGCAGAGGCGAAAGTTCTCCTGTGAATTGTGAATAACTAGGATATATGTATACAAAAGATCTCGGCCCGTAATAAAATCCTCAGTGGCTGTCAGGCTTATCAACCCCACGATCTGTGGCTAAAATTGGCAAAGGGGAAGAAAATTAACATTAGAGTATGCAAAATTGGCAAGGGGCAAAAGCAAGAATTTTTTAATCTGAGAAGGTCCAAACTAGTAAATAATTAACTCATAGGGTCCAAACTTTTGCTTAGCAGGGTATCGAACCTTCTATTTTTTAAAAACAAATATATATATATATATATATATATATATATATATATATATATATATATATATATGTTTTGTTCACTTTTAAGGGCGAAATTGTTCTTTAACTTGAGAGTTAGTCTACAATGGGTGTTCACTGACAATGAGTGGCATCCCAGTGCATGTGTCTATGACGAAGAAATTTGCATGAATTTTCAAGCATTAGATGTGTGTAAGTCATTCAGTCATAAAGAACATGTGGATGCTTGTTATAGCCTAGCATTTAACTTAAAGCACGTGTTCATTTGTTTTTCAGTGAGATCAATCAGTGTCATATGAGACTGACTGAATGACAAATCTTTCACAAGACCAATTGTAAACTAAGGTGCTTTTGCAAATAATGGTGTTGTGGTGAAGATGGTTGCATGGTCTAGGGTAGATTGCTCTGTACTAAACATCGGCTCGGAATTTACACACGTCCGATTACAAATTGTTAGATAATAAATCACCTCAGCCAAATTCAAAAGTCCTACCTAAAGCTCCTTGTCACGGGGTCGGACTTCTGCAATCTCAGTCCCGTGCGGCACCTAATGCACGCTTCGCTAGGTCAGCCTACTTCTGATAACAATCGTTGCGAGGGCGTCCTTCGACGCGCTTTCAACCCGCGCGGTGCTTCGCTATCGCGTGCAACGAAGCCAACCCATCTGCACATCAACTCTGATACTACCCGCCTAGAGGATGGGAACTCCTCCCAACATGGTTGCCTCTGTTTCACGGCCTACCATTCAGCTCATCGTGTCCCTTACGACACGCCAATCTGCACCGCTGCGCTAACTTGGCCTGCTCAAGCTTCACCCTGTGCATTGCACTAGTACCTCGCTCGCCTGCCGAACCAAGCCCATAGCCTTGTGCCTCGCGCTCGCGTGCCAAGGCGAGTCCCATGACTTGCTTGCCGTGTGCGTTCAATTACTAGCACGTTAGTCCCTTAGCCCACATCTCGTGCTCAATCGAGTCCCACGCCTTGGTGTTGTCTCGCGAGGTTGCCCGGTAGTATGTACGCGATCGTGGTCCGAGCCATACATCAACCTCCCTCGGGTTCCACACAGCATCGCTGCGTCGACGTCCTAGGCCCACCCTTTCAGGCCTAGGAGACACTTACGCCCCCTCTGGCAACGCAAGGCCCCGTGTGCGGGGGAATAGCTCTCTAGCTCCCTTCCCCTATATAAGGGTAAAACAGTCATTCAGCCAAAATGGCAGGAGAACCTCAAACTTATTGGTTTGACATACTGCAACGCCTCATGCATCGCTAGCCCACCTTAGCTATGTCGCGTCCGTGACACTCCGCGTCATACCCTCATGCGACCGTGTCGCGTCCTCGCAGCGCGACCACGTCGCAAGGCCAATATGGCCCCATGTCGCGTGCCCTCCTGGCACCACATATCGTGCCACACACACCACGCCACAAGGTCGAGTATTGGCCCCGTCACATCCTCCACCACTCCATAAACTGTCAACGTCCTCGTTGACGCATGATCGCAGTGAACTGACCCCGCCAACTCCTCCCAGCTTATTCGCATCACACTTCTAGTTTTTAGGCCCGCACCTTCCCACAAGCTCCCCACTGTCACCCCGGTCAGGTCAACTTGGTTCTGCTGTCACAAGGCCCTCCCCTGTTAACTAGCTCAGGGATGTCGCGTGTCAACTTGACACCACATCGCGTGCCTCCGCACCACTTGTTCAAGGATGTCGTGTGCTCTCTTGACACTACATCGCTTGCCTCCGCACCAGTTTGCTCATAGCATCATCACTTCTGGATCAAACTTGGCTCTGATACCAAAATGTCACGGGGTCGCACTTCCGCAACCTCAGTCTCGTGCGACACTTAACGCACGCTTCGCTAGGTCAGCCTACTTCTGATACCAACAGTCGCGGGGCGTCCTTCGAACACGCTTTCAACCCGCGCGATGCTTGCAACGGCTGTCAACCCATCTCGCATCACCGATACCACCCGCCTAGGGCGGGAACTTCTCCCAGCTCAAGCTTCACCACATGCCTTGCACTAGTACCTCGCTTCTTTCTTAGAACCAAGCCTCTGACCCTTGTGCCTCGCGCTCGCGTGCCCAACTGAGTCCCACCCAGCTTGCCTTCGTGTGCGTTCCGAATTACTAGCACACGTTCGTCCTTAGCCCACATGCTGTCGTGCTCAACTGAGTCCCACACAGCGCCTTGGTGTTGTCTCGCAAGGTTGCCCAGCAGTATGCACCGCGACGCGTAGTCCGGAGCCATACATCAACCTCCCTCGGGTTCCACACGGCATCGCTGCGTTGACGTCCTAGGCCCACCCTTTCAGGCCTAGGAAACACTTGCGCCCCCTCTGGCAACGCAAGGCCCCGTGTGCGGGGGAATAGCTCTCTAGCTCCCTTCCCCTATATAAGGGTAAAACAGTCATTCAGCCAGAATGGCAGGATAACCTCAAACCTATTGGTTTGACATACCGCAACGCCTCATGCATCGCTAGCCCACCTTGGCTATGTCGCGACCGTGACGCTCCGCGTCATACCCTCATGCGACCGTGTCGCGTCCTCGCAGCGCGACCACGTCGCAAGGCCAACATGGCCCCATGTCGCGTGCCCTCCTGGCACCACATGTCGTGTCACACACACCACACCGCAAGCTCGAGTATTGGCCCTGTCATATCCTTCTCAAGCCCACATTGCATCCATCAACGCTCCTTCCTCAAGAGCCAAACCTAGATATCACCCACCAAGTCTTATTTAGGCAGACAACCCCTCGAAGAAGCTGCTTAAACTATCACTACCGCATTGTGTACTCATTAAAAATGATCTTCAAACCTAGATAAATTCTCATTTGGGTTTGGCATTCCTCTTTCGAAGTAGAAAAGAGCAGGTGTTATTTGTTGTTGCATGTGAATATAAGAAAAAAGGATTGGAGGAAGAACAAAATGGGAGGTTACTCTGTGAAACATGAAAAATCTTGCTCTTTTAAGGAAGACCGCTTTTCCTATTTCGGAGAGCAGCATCTCCTTTTATCCTCCAATCCTTCCCTCTCCTCTCATTTTTTTGCAATAATAAAGAGCAGTTGTTGCTCTTTTCTACTCTCCCAAAGTGCAATGCCATGTAAATAATAAATCAATGAATAACGATATAGGCTAGGAAATTAAATCAAACAACTTACCCGATTAGTTCCTTGTAATTGATTTGGCGGTAATGATGATAATGAATATGCAGTTGATTTCGATCAACAACTTGAAACTGTGTTACATCTCGTCTTTTCTCTTGCTAAAGTAGCAGCTCATCTCTTAATATTGGGAATCTTTATTTAAACACAAGATTCCTTCCTCTAAACCTACATTTCACAAGCTTAATAAGTAAATTATTTTAAATTAGACGATAGAGATTGTTTTTCATTCCAATCATCCACACAATGCATATGGAGATCACATGACTACCAATGAACAATTATATTTTGATTCCATATAACACACATCCTAATAATCATTTTTGGTGTTTGCCTATTGATCATCTTTACTTTTTGGGTTGTATGTCACGTTGAATCAAAATCTGATCGATAGTAGACTCATAATCTTTAGATTCATTGTGTGAAAGATTGAGGCTAAAAAATGATTTTTATCTTATGTTTTAAAATGATCAATGTTTTAAGCACATGATATGCGAATTAAGAGGGAAGACTTTTGGATTGTAAATGAAGCTACCTTTAATATAAAATATATTAAAGTGACGCCAAAATCCCCAGTTATGAGAGGCTTTATATTATGGGAAATTTACCTGATCGGCCCTGTCAGATACGCCTTTTACGTCAGAAGCCCTATAGTTTCACCTTTACCCAAACCAACTAGCTCCAAGCCTAGCCGACCCTTAGGTTAGCAAAATACCCAAATTACCCCCTTTCTTTAACGCACAAAAACATCATCTTCTTCCTCATTTTAGTCTAGTACAGTTTTTAAAAGTCAGAGGTGGCAAAGGTGACGGCGTCTTCTCCTCAATCTAAACTATTCCGATCTGCTATTTGGATCGACCCAGATACACCTTTTTCGTCAGAGACTGTAGCAGATTAGAATAAGGAAGAAGATGATACACCTATATAATTTAAAATTTTAAATATTTGCATTTTTCTATGTTTACGCGATGTGAAACGGGATTTATTCCGATCCAAACTATTTTGAGCTGCTATTTGGATCGACCCAAATACAAATGCGATTTGGGCGACAATATAAAATCGATAGTTCAAAGATAGATATGAGAAAAATGCGATATCGACTGCATGACAGAGTCGACTCTGCATAAATCGGTAGATCATTTTAAGAGTTGTCATCGACTACATAGCTGACATCGACTATATACAGAGTCGCCATCGATTATATAAAAAATAAAAAAATAATAATAATAAATAAAAATTATGTAATCGATGACGATTCTGTACAGAGTCGTCATCGACTCGGTACAGAGTCGTCATCGATTACATAAAAAAAAAAAATTAAAATTTAAAAAAAAATTAATTTTATTTATTTATTATTTTTTTTTTATTCAATCGATGACGACTCAGTACAGAGTCGTCATCGACTAGGTACAGAATCGTCATCGATTACATCAAAAAAAAAAAAAAATTTAATTTTTAATTTTTTTTTTTTTTATGTAATCGATGGCGACTCAATCTGAGTAAATCATCGACTGAAATGTAATCGTCATCGATTACATAATTTTTTTTTTTTTTTTTAATATAATCGATGGCGACTCTTAAAATGATCGGTACCGACTGTGTACAGAGTCGATATCGCCTTTTTCTCATATCTATCTTTAGAATTATCGATTTTATATTGTAGTCTTCAAATCTGACGGCATAGATCTCGTTTCATATCGCGTAAATATAGAAAAATGTAAATATTTAAAATTTTAAATTATATAGGTGTATCCTATTCTTCCTCATTCTAATCTGCTACAGTCTCTAATGAAAAAGGTGTATCTGAGTCGATCCAAATAGCAGATCGGAATAGTTTGGATTGAGGAGAAGACGCAATCACCTTCGCCACCTCTGACTTTTAAAAACTGTACCAGATTAAAATGAGGAAGAAGATGATGTTTTTGTGCGTTAAAGAAAGGGGGTAATTTGGACTTTTTGCTATCCTTAGGGTCGCTTAGGCTTGGAGCTGGTTGGTTTGGGTAAAGGTGAAACTACAGGGCCTCTGACGTGAAAATTGTATCTGACAGGGCCGGTCAGGTAAATTTCTCTTATATTATTTGATCGATGCATTTTAATATCAAATTTTGTGGTAAAAATCCTTTAGTTGGATAATTTTTGGACCGAGTGTTCGAGTGAGAAAGTTGAAATGTTTTAAGATATAGGCCAAGTAGCACTACATGAATTAATAGTCGATTGTAGAGAAGGTACCTCTCTCTTCTCTGAGGAGAGTCGGGTTATTCTTCTGTAGTTATTCATCGAATTTCAGCCTCAAAATCGTGAGGTCAAATTTTCAGAAGCACAGGTAACGGCGGACTGACATGTAACCTTTGGAGTTATTTGCAAAGTCACCTGGGCAATTGTCAGCTCCAGGTTGACTTGGATTTCGAGTTTAATCACATCTGTAGCCTTTAGGTACGAGAGAATCTTGACTTTCAAGATTTTCACTTCTTTTTTAGGATGGCGTGCAGTCAAAATTCTCATATTTCAAAGGGATGCAGATGTCAGTTGAACTCCAAATCAGGTTCAACCTGGTTGGACCTGACTATTGCCCCACTATGTGTTACTCCTAAGGCTCTCAAAGGGTCGGGTCAGCTTGGATTTTAGGTTGCACCTGACCCAAAAAAAGTGGTATGTTTTATAAAGCCAACTCGGGCCGGGCTATGTATGTGTTGACTTGGATTGATTTGGGCTAGGCTTGGGTTGAAGATTCCAACACCCGGCTCAGATAAAAAAATGAAGAATTATATATATATATAAGAGCATTGTACTTAAATACCTTGAGATTAAACTATTGAATAGTTTAAAATCAATGGCATTTAAGTAAAAGTGCACCTTGCAATCCCAATCAGTACTAACTTCGTAAATAAAAACCTTAAAATAGGGTTTTCATTTTATCCCAATCTCTTACCATCTCATGTCTCAGCTCTAAGCAAATTAGTCTCTCTTAGTTATTAGAAAAAAAAATCCAAAAGAATTTGGAAAAAAGGTCAAGCCCATCCTGGTCCACTATGGGACGGGCTTGGGCTGAGTACATTGTTGCCCCAATTAGAGCCGGCGTAAAAAAGATGGAAACCCTGCCCGAGTAGGATTAGACTAAATTGAACCCTAGCTTGGCCCTAATCCGGCCCATTGAAAGCCCTAGTTGCTCCCTTTGATGGTAAGCCCATGAACGAAAGTATTGTAGATCAAGACAAGAAAAACATGTTTATTACATGACTCTCAACAGTTAATGTCGTTTAAAATGAGCAATGATTGTATAAATTAAATTTATAAATTCAATTTAGCGGTTCATTTAAAAGCCGTTGATTACTTTAAATCACTTGTTGGAGATATAGATCGAGAAGGGGTTGGTGTAATGGTCGGGACAATGCCTCAAGAAGCAAAGATCTTGAGTTTGAATCGCACCCCTTCAAATCACGAGGGTTTATCCCTATCAATTGATACGTGTGATATGCGGGTGTTGCACGTACTTGAGGAATTAGGTCTTGTTTGGCAACCCTTTCAAAAAAGCACTTTTCAAGTGTTATAATAAGGTATATTACATACTGCTTCTGAAATGCTGCTTCTCAAAAAATTAGGTCCTTGGGGTGTAATACATTTTTCACCTACATTTTCTCTTTGAAAAGTGTTTTTTGAGAAAAGTTTGCCAAACATGACCTTAGTAAAGCACTCGGAGCTTGTTTGGATATGAGGGAAACAGAGGAATTCTTAGACTCGAATTCTATTTTTCGCTGTTTAAATGCGACTTAAGGGTCGGAATACAAAACATAAGTTTTTCGCTCATTTCCAAGTGAAGAGTTCAAGGATATCCCTCAGCATTTCAATTTGCCGAGACCTCGAAAAGATGACAAGACGAGTGGAGAAGAAAAAGATAAGGGAACACAATGTTTTTAGGAGTTGTTTGGGTTGGAATAGCTATACAAGGTAAGGTCAAATGTTGACTCGGTTACGAATGTATGAAGATTTAGAGAGAATTTGAGCTTATTTAGATTCTATCAAACTTCCCTTGTTATTTCTATATTTATCCTAATTTCTCATGAGAAAATGAAGGTTCTAATGAGAGAAGATTTGGAGATGAAATATAAAAACCTTCTAAAATTTGTGCACACAAACAATTTTGCTCAAGTCTTTTCTTCTCTTTGAATTAAAGTAACATTTGAGTTTATAAATGTATAATACTTCAACCTCAAAGGCAAACTCCACAGCTCTTAACCACTAGGTTAATCTATAACTTATGAAATTGTTAACAAACAATAATATATATATATATATATATATATATATATATATATATATATATATATATATATATATATATATATTCAAGGAAATCAAAGTAACAGGAAATTAATATTTATTCTATTTAAATAATGTTGAAAAAGTCAGGTTATTACAAATTTTCAGCTCAATCTACGACACATTAGGTCTTCAAATCATGGGACTTCCATTAGGCAATCAGATTTCTCGGATTTTGATTTCACATTCACACATTCCAAAAAATGAATGTCATTATGAGCATATATCGAATAAATTTTTCGGATAATTTATTCAAGAAGTGTGTCACGCGAATCAACATCTATCAATCTAATGAGTGGACCATAATTCCAAGATCTATTGTGTCGAAAATCTGGGGGTTTAAAATGGTATTCGCGGCGATAGCGAGACATTCAATTATTTTATGTTACTTGTATACGGGAATTAGCAATCGAAAATTAATATCTGCAACCTGTAGTTTCCACTTTTAACACCACTGACTGCTTTAAATAGACACATGCAAATCATTTTTTTCTCAATATTTTATTGAATTGATCTTTAAATCGTGACTCACCTATCAGACGGCCAAATGTTAATTTCAAGTGGAACACATCCCAAAAGTGACTCCAAAACCTTTCGCATGGAACGCTCATGATCTCCACACGGAATCAAAATTTAATCATCTGACGACAGACCCACGCCCATTATCAATCATTTATGTGGATGGTCATTTTTTGAAATCATTCTTGTGCATGATCATTTTTGTGATATTATAGTTATTTTTTAGTTTGGATGATCTTTTGTGGTATTACGATTTTTTTTGTTAGGATATGTTATTTTTCTATAATTTCTCACATATGTATCTAAACATAGGATTTCCTTAATCCTACGTTTTCTTGACTAACAATATGATTATCTAAACAGCGAAAAACAAAGGGAAAAGAAGGAATCTCATGGTTTTCTATAACTCGAGCATTCATGGGAATTGTAAGAATATTATTTTACTTTCCTACATTTCTCGTGTTTTTGTCCAAACAAACCGTCAGAGCATTTAGAGTCATTAAAAAACAGAAAGAGGATCAATGTGCAAGAAACTCAGCCAAGCCTACCCAAAGATGCAAAAAAATAATGGAAAACTAGCTAATGTTCACGTGCTTCAAATCAGCTCCATCATTAGCCTAAGACTGTGTTTGGGTTAGCTCTTTGGGGAAAGAGCAACTCTTTCACTTTTTAGCTTCGACGGAGAACTACTTTTACATTTGGTAATTCAATTATTTGCCCAATTTACTTTGGCGGGAAGTTGTTTTAAGTGGTAAAATTGCTCTCTGCCTGCCCTATCCCATAGCAGATTTTATCTGCTTTGACAGAGAGTACGCAAAGTGCTGCTTTTACTCTTATAAGTGCTAACTGAAGCATAGCCTAAGAAAGTGGGGAAAAAAAATTACATTTTGACCCGTGAGAAGCCCTTTGATGTTGTCATAAACATGCACATATTGTCATAGGAGGGCCCAACAAGGTTCAAAATTTCGGATTTCGTTTCGGTGGGAACCGAAACCGAAATTTCGATCGAAATTTTGAATTTCGGCCAAAATCTTGCTACAGTACCAAAAACTACTAAATATTTGAGTTTTCATTTCGGTTTTGGTGGAGACCGAAACCAAAACATTTTCAGATGAAATCTAAAAATTTCGGCCAAAATCTTGCTACAGTGCCGAAAACTACCGAATATTTGAGTTTTTGTTTCAGTTTCAATGGGGACCGAAACCCAAACATTTCGGCCGAAATTTGAACCATGGGGCCCAAGCAGGGACGCAGCCAGGTTTCAGTGAGTGTAGGCAAAAATGCTCACACTCAACTTTGGTTTTCCTTTTATTAATTATAGGGAAATTTGCACTTTCAGCCCTATATGTTTGCGTATTTGCAGAAACGGCCCTATAGTTTCAATCCTTGCATAAATGACCAGCTCCAAGCCTAGCCGCCTCCGCCTGCTCCACGTCAGCAAGGGCCAATTTTATATAATATAAAAAATTTTCCACCGCCCTTTAAAAGAGAGTATAAAAGCTACTTTTTACTTTTCATTTGTTACTGTTACGTTTTAAGTTTAACTGTTCTAAAAAAAACAAGATAGCGGCGACTTAGCGGCGACAAAGCGGAAAAAGGTCACAAAGGTCACATTACATTTCCAGGTAATTTATTTTTTTTACATTTCAACACATTTAGTCATCCTCAATGTTTCCCTTATCGATCGATAACTTAAATTATCGGTAAGTTAGCGGATTAGTAGTTTTTTCAAAATCACTTCTTTTGTTTATTAATTGCTTTTTATTTATATTGCAGTTCCTACTAAGTGATTGAAAATGACCATGACTCTAAAGCCCATCGGAAAATGTTCTGGAGTTGGTGTTAAGAAATTTTACATACACTGTAATGAAGAGAGAAAGAAAATATTAGATGATTCAGTATTCGGTCATCTATTTAGGATGAATGAGAAATTAGGATTCGTTGGAAACTTGGTTGATGCTATTTTAAGTTTTTGGGTTGAAGATAATGTTTTCAAGGTCAAGAACACCAATGTACTCCTGCAAGAAATCGATATAGCCTTGATTTTAGGCCTCAACATGTTGACGGAACCTGAGTCTGAGAAGGTGGCCGTAAAAGAGGAAACAACTATTCGATACAAATTCTTTCGTGGGAAGCCGGCGAAAAGATCTCGTATTGAAGAAATTATTGACAGTGCTGATTTATCCAACGATGATTTTTTGAAACTATCATTATTATTTTTCGTATATTCTTTTTTACTTCCGGACACATACCAGGAAGTAAATACACGGTACTTAGAATTAGTAGATAACATTGAAGAGTTCAACAAGTTACCGTGGGGCCTGATAGTTTACAATAATTTATTAGATAGTATATGGCGTATGCGAAGGAAATGACGAAAAGGTCAGAAAAGGGGCAATACAACATCTACGGATGCACTATCGCCTTACAGATTTGGGCGTATGAGCACTTTCCTGCAGTCGCCACCGCTCCTATTGGGCTTAAAGAACCATTTCCAAGGCTAATGAAATGGGAAGGCCGAAAATTCAGCCGTAATCCTAATTTATATTGAGAAAAATTTCTTAAGTCTAAAGTGATTTTAGAGCTTGAAGTTGAAAAACACGAATTACAGTATAAATGGGTTCGATACTTTTTGATTCGAAGAGAAATGAAAAATAAGAAGGAAGAGACCGAGGAAAGAGAAGAGTCTTACTCCGAAGAAAATATAGATGAATATGATGATATCCCAAGTCATGCGACACGTCCGAAAGAAAGAGCCAAAGAGCCGATTAGCCGAGATGACGACAATAAGGATGACGAAGATTACAGCGACGAAAACGATGATTTTGAGGTCGTTGTACGTCAACATATTGAACCAAAGGGCAAACCGGATATTAGGCCCCAGCCAACAAGAGAGCAGCCGGTTAGGCAACCGCACCTAACCAAAGAAGTAACGGAGCTTAGAAAACAATACAAGACGCTCCGCATGGCTGTAAAAGATATGAAAAAAGAATTCCGGCGTGCATTTACGCTGCTCAAAGGGCAAGCACTCACCATTGAACAACTCGGGAGAGATAAGAAGGCCTTACAAGAAGAAAATAAAGCAATACGGAAGGATCTTGATGCGGTCATCTCTCATTTAAGAAAGGTACTAAACCAAGCCTTTTCAAATTTAGAACAAAATCAATTCTTTACAAATTAATGCAAAAGTAGCTTGTCGTCCGACGATGTAACTTATCGGACGATAATTTAAATAGTCGATCGATAATGTACATTAGCGGACGATAATTTAAATTATCGACCGATAAGTTACATTATCGGACGATAATTTAACTAATCGATCGATAATTTACATTATCGGTCGATAATGTAAATTATCGTCCGATAAGTTACATTATCGACCGATAATTTACATTATCGGTCATTAATGTACATTATCGGTCGATAATTTAAATTATCGGTCGATAATGCGATTTTTTATTTTTTTATTTTTTGTAATGTATTTTTTTTTGCAATTATGCAGGATAATATTTTAACCTCTGTGCTATTTGACACCTTAGTTCCTTCCCCCACTTATCTTTAATCAACTGTCCCTCAACCCACCGCTCATCAACAAAGCCATCTGTCTACTGCCCCAAAACCCACTGCTCCTCAACCAAGCCATCAGTCCAGTGCCTCAAAACCCACTGCTCCTCAACCAAGCAACAATCATCTGCCCCAATACCCGCCGCTCCTCAACTTACCCATAAATCTACTGCCACTAAACCTGCTGCCCCAAAACCTACTGCTCCTCAGCCTACTAAACAACCCTTGGTTGATGTGGGTGATGATGGTGCTCCTCTTACGCAGCCTTCTCGTGAGTCACAGCCGGCATCACTAAAAACAATTATAGTGAAACTATCATCTGCAAAAAATGAAGCCGAAGGTTATGACTTGCGTGCTCGTAAGAAGAGAAAGTCTCCGACCACTAAAGCAATAATAAAAAAACCAAGATTGGTTGTGGAGGAGGAGGATGGGGCAAACTCAATGGAGCAAAAGTATATACTTAGTTTTTGGAATCAGTCGGAGAACGAGGACAATGTGATCGTCAATACTATCAGGGGTGTTGACATCACAGTTGCTCTTTTGAACGTTCGTGGCTCAACAATGAAGTCATCGACGCGTACTCGAGAGTCCTTGAAGTTATAAATGATTCAATGTTTACGGAAAAAAATGGTTCCGTACCGCTCGGTAAGGTTTCAAATATTTATTGGAAGCTCGTTTGTTTCTTTTATTTGTTTTTTCAATCACGACTCTTGATTAACTTCTTCTAATTTATTTACTTACTACATTATCCTGTTTCAGACCTTGTTTATGGCAAACGAGAAAAAATTTGAAAAATATATCGATAATGAAGGTATAGCTGCGCTCAGCGACCTCGATAGGTGGCAGGCCTATTGTGACGAATGGCATGCTCGTAACAATTCAAAGCCGATGGAACCACTATTGACAAATAATATCCGCGGAATTCACGCGATAGACTGTAGAACGGTACGTTTTTGAATACTAAACTTCGCTTTATTTAACGTTAACGACTTTTAAATAAAATTTATTATTTAAAATTTCGGTTTCGTTTATGTGTAGATTTATCTTCCGATGCATAGCCAAAAATATAGCCACTGGGCGTTGGCTATAATTTCATTAGTTGATCGAGAAATTAAGTTAATAGATCCAGCAGACCGAGAGCTCTCAAGAAGGTTTGAAGCGCATAAAGAATGTCTATTGAATCACCTTAGCGCGTCTTTCTGTTTGTCCGGTTTGAAGTCAGCTTTCGATCAACAGTGGAAGGTATCGGCGTTCAACAGTGTTGTTCTCCCGATCCAAGAAAACGGTTGGGATTGCGGTGTATACGTTTTGAAGTATATAGAATACTTCTCCCAACAGCGGCATATTGATTTCGACGATAAACATATGCAACAATTTAGAGCCGAAATCGGACATCTAATGTGCATGTTTGGGAAGAAGAGTTAAACATGTCTGTAAAATTTTTTAGACTTTTGTAGAGATGTTTTTTGATGAAATTATAAATAATTAATTTTTATTAACTTGTATAATTTTCATTTTCGTTGTTATCAATTTATCGTAATTGTCTAACAATTACTTATATAATGTTTAGATTTCACCTTGCCTGATTTATCAACGGAGCCTTCCTCTCTTGAAGCAATCATATTTGACTCTTATTGAACCACATCAAAGATATAGTTTCACAATTCCAATCGGTCGATGACTTAAAATATCGGCCGATATTTTAAATCATCGGCCGATATCTTAAATCATCGGCCGATGATTTAAGTTATCGTCCGATGAATTAAACAATCGGTCGATGACTTAAAATATCGGACGATATCTTAAACAATCGGCCGATGATTTAAATTATAGGCCGGTGATTTAAGATATCGGCCGATGATTTAAAATATCGGCCGATATTTTAAGTCATCGGCCGATATCTTAAATCATCGGCCAATTGTTTAAGATATCGTCCAATTACTTAAAATATCGGCCTATTACTTAAAATATTGGCCGATTGTTTAAGATATCGTCTGATATTTGAAGTCATCTACCTTTTGGAATTGTGAAGCTAGATATCTTTGGTAGGGCTCTATGCCAATCACTAGTAGATTAGGGGCGAATTTGACAACTTCAAATCCTATTTGAATGAATGATTTATTAAGCAGAGTAATATATTTCAATCACAATTCCAAAACTTAATTATTAGTCCAAAAAAATATATTAATTAATTGGTGGATGTTGATCGCTCTTTTATTGAGGTCCAATCTGTTGATGTTGAAGGAAAGAAAAAGAGAAAAAAAATACTCTTCTATCATGAGATCATTTGGAAGCTCGATCGCCACTAGGTCTAATCTAATCTCAATCTGTTTTCAATCTCAAACTTTGAAGTAATATAAGTTAATTTCAAATATTAACAAATTTACACGAGCGACGGTTATGACCGTACTTGTTACAATTTTTACATTGTAGTGGTCGAACTTCGCCTTTAGATCTTATTCTCCTTTTCTTCGGACGGCCGGCATGACGTATTTTGTGGGGAGGCAAAACTTGAAGGTCTTTTATTTGCGAAGTCCATTGGCGCTTGTCAACGGTCGGGACAAAGTGTTCTTTATAAGTTTTCCTAAATAAGTCACTGGTAAACCAGTGTTCACAAAATTGGGGGATCTCTCTTTCTCTGTTTCGGTGCGATAATGCGGCGATCGCATGTGAACATGGTAATCTAAGAATAGCTCAACGTCTACATGTGCATGTTCGCGATTCTAGATCGACACTGTGAGTGTAATCACCACGTTTAACTTGAAATATATCACGACCATATGGTATGACATTTTTTCGACGGGCCCATCCTGAATTTCTTGTTATGTGTTTTTCTATCATCGGTGTTAACACATGTGTCATTTTATTTCCTTCCTCCTGACGACGAAGATAAAATTCGACTACTTTTGTGCGAATAGTTTCTAGCATGCTCACAATCGGTTCCTCCCTGGCTATTTTCAACACACTATTTATGCTTTCAGCTATATTAGTTGTCAACATATCATAACGCCTCCCTTGGAAATAAGCGCGTGCCCAGAAATGATCACTAATTTCTTTAATCCATTTTGTACATTCCGGGGGGGCGTCGTCTTCTATTTTTCACATAATTCTTTTAAATTTTTCTTCTGAAAATGCACGGGCAGCAACCCAGAAAAGCGGTCTAGAGATTGTATCTTTATATTTATCAAACAAATTTAGAGCCAGGTGTCGCATACAGTAGCTGTGAAAGGCATTAGGAAAATTTTTTCCACTGCTTCCATCAAACCTTTCTATCTGTCTGATATCAAAACAAACTATTCTTCAAATTTACCGATTACACGTCTCCCTAATAGATCAAGAAATCATGTCCAATGGTCTTCATTTTCTTTCGGTACAACGCCGAACGCTATAGGAAATAAATGTCTATCCCCGTAGCTATTAACAACACTCCCTTGTATCGTCCACGCAAATGCGTTCCATCTACCGCAATTATTCTTCGTAAAGTATTACGAAAGCTTCGAATGCAAAGTCTAAATGCCACGAAGAATCTCTGAAATGCATTATCAGGCTCGAGACACAATTCGATCTATACGTCTGGATTGATCCGCTGTAATTCGATAACATATGACGGTAACATCTTAAATTGCTCCTTCCAGCTACCTCGGATGTCATTCAACGCCATTTCTTTTTCTCTCCATGCTTTCCAGTAACCTACTGTTATACCGTATTTTTTTTCAATATAAAAAATTATTGAAGCAGGAGTCTCTTCAAAACCCTTTAATAGCTTATCTCTCACGAATGAAGCTATCCACGATGTCGTACATTGGCGATGTCCGCTTCCAAAAGCTGGCATTCCGCATGTGTGTTCCGGGTGGAAAGTTTTCACAGCAAACGTGTCTACGCCTACTAATTTCTATGCATGTATTCGCCAAGCACATCCTACTTCAATACACCTCGCAGTAACTCAAAGAGGACTGGTTTTTATTGGTTTAATCTGAAAATTATTTGTCATTGCAAATTCTTTAAGAACTTTTTGAAATGATTTCTTATTTCTAAACGCCTGACCAATGGTAATCGTTCCCCTTTTATACAGTTCCTCATCGTCTGAATCCATATACTCTCCTTCCGAGTCATTAAGCTGATAGTCTTCGTCCACCAAAGGTTGATCAATTCCCCTATTAGTATAAACACGCGAAGTGGGATACGGCGGAGCTTCATTATTTTCAGGATCACTATCACCATCATTGACTGGATGGTTATTACGTGATTGGGATTGAGCCAGTCGATGTACGCTTGGTTGATGTGCAGTTGTTTGGATTGATGTTAGCCGATGCGGGAATGTTTGATGTATGAGAGGCTGTTCTGTTGAAGGCTCGATTATCGTTGGCTCCGAAGCTATTTGTTCGGAAGGCCATTGATGTGGACTAATGTCAACTAAAAATGTTTTCCACTGATTTACCGAATCGAAGTTGAACTGAGATGTATCATGCATCGGATTCATTTGATGACAATATCCTTGATCTTCATCGCCTTCACTCATCGAAATGTCTGAAGAGGGTTGCTCCAGAAGTTTACTGTAGGGGCGAAATCCTATATTCATATTTCTATCATCGTCGACTATTATCGGTGCAACAATGTTCTCCTCTTCATACTGTATTTCTTGATTTTCAATCAAATGTTCTGTTCTCACACCATGATCATCTTCGTTTGTTTCCTTGAACGGTTGAAATGTTTCTAAAGACGGCAAAATTTCTGCTACAGTAGTGACTAATGATTTTTCGATATAAATATTTATCACACCATCACTGATACGATATGCTCTAAATAAGTTTGTAAGATCATCAGAGTCAGACAATTCGGCAAATACAAGCTCATTCCCTATGCGTAATGAAACAGTAAGTGTAATAGAATGTTCTTCCCAGGTCCGGATCGACTTTGTACATTTTCTCTATAAACTCATCAAATAATATATTCTCCGTGACAGTGACAATCCTCCGATGTCCTCCGTTGTAAGTATTATTTCTCACGCGTACGAAATCAAAATGGCAAAGAAGGGGAACATCCATTTCAACCTACAATATTTACAAAATTAAAATTAAAATTGATTGTTTATAAAGAGTTATACTTGACTTAGCGCTACAATTATTTAAAAATATTATTAAAAAATGAAAGGAATGAAAACTTTAGCGTTTTTGTCAATCATAGGATATCGCTCGATATCCTAAGATATCTAGCCGATGGACTTTTAACATAAACCATAATCTAAAAACTAAAAAAAAAACCTCTTTTAAGATATCGGACGATAACTTAAGATATGGATCGATATCTTAAAATATCGGTCGATAACTTAAGATATCGATCAATATCTTATATATCTTGGACTACCTACAATATTTTGAAAAATTAGGAAAACAATAACTTAAAAAGATATTGTACTTGATAATTTACCTAGCTTGTTGTATTCTCTATGTTATACGACCTATAGTGGAATCTCGAAATCGCTTTCCAAGAGAGATAGAAAGTGTTAAAAAATGATACAGAAATTCTAGATTCAATGCTTGCATAGAGAAGCATATATATATATATATATATATATATATATATATATATATATATATATATATATATATATATATATATATATATTTGACGTGCAGGCGACTAGGCTTGGAGCTGGCCATTTATGCAAGGATTGAAACTATATGGCCATTTCTGCAAATATGCAAACATATAGGGCCGAAAGTGCAAATTTCCCAAATTAGAGAAATTTGCACTTTCGACCTATTTGGGGAAAATTTTAGATTCAATGCTTGCATATATATATATATATATATATATATATATATATATATATATATATATATATCTGACATGCAGGCAGTTAGGCTTGGAGTTGACCATTTATGTAAGAATTGAAACATATAGGGCCGTTTCTGCAAATATGCAAACATATAGGGCCTAAAAATTATATACCATACTTATACTAAGCCTATTTGGGGAAAATTTTATATTTTTTCTTTTTTAAAAAAAAAAAGCTAATCCCCGCCACACCCATCTCTATGCTCTCTTATAATCTTAGTAGAATTCATTTCAAGGATGGACCATATCCAAAATCGTTCCTTGAAGAATCCATCTCACATATGGACTTTTTCCAAAACAGTTCTCTCTCTCTCTCTCTCTCTCTCTCCAAATGAATGACTATTCTCACCTATTTTAGGAGTAATTACCACAAAGGTTTTCTTGGACAAAAACTTATTAGATGATGGATATTTTTGCTTTTTTCCAATCTTTCCCATAATAAATCTTATTAGATGATGGATATTTTTGCTTTTTTCCAATCTTTCCCATAATAGACATCATCTAATCTTTAGATGATGTCTATCAGACGATCAGATATTGATTTCACACAGCACACGTCTCCAAAAGTGACTTGGATCATGGGCTAATGAATTGACCTTCACTTTTAGGGGAGTGCGCCATGTGGAATCAATATCTAATCATATAATAGGTCTTAATAATCTCCATCATCAGCTTCAAATCCGGTAATCATTATCGTAGAGCATAGTGATTATTCCGAAAATGGATGAGAATAGCCCTACAGAAATTTCCAATTTAAGCATTAAAGATTCAAAGGAGCTTATCATTCTGTTTTCTAATTTCTTTTGTTTTATATGAAATTATTGCTTACGAGCAGGGGACGTACATGACTCGAGAAAGCAAGTATCCTGCCCCATGTCAGCTGACAAAGACACATTTGGAATCCCCTTCAATGTCAGCTCAGGCAGTTATATTGAGGGCCAGCCGAAGAAGACACATTTGGAATTCCCTTTAATAATAGAGGACCTTTAATACCACCCACAAAATCTTCGAGTTCATTAGGGCTCAAACACATCGACTGCATTGAATCAGGCAATAAAGATTGTTTATCATCTCAATCTTTAGATCATGAGTGTATCATCAAATGATCAATTTTTTTATTTTATGTGGCACACACCAATAAAAGTAACCTTAAAATCAATTTTAAGCTTGCACGAGATGTTAAGGTCACTTTTCTAAGATGTGTGTCACGTGAAATAAAACACTAACCGTCTGATGGTATGTTGATAATCTCAAGCTCTATCATGTAAAAGATTGGGAGGATAAATGATTTCTATCGTTGAATTCAATTCAGTCAATGTGTTTCACCGTGGGTGAACTCAAAGATTCGGTCCGTAGATTTAAAGGTACTCTACTCTTAAGGGAAATTTATCGGATCGACCCTATCAGATACACATTTTTCGTCAAAGACTCTATATTTTCACCTTTAACTAAACCGACCAGGTCCAAGCCGAGCCAATTCCAGCTAGCACAAAGAGTCAGAAATACCCCTTCTACACTTTTTTTGGTTCTATATAGTTAAAATTTTATAAATATTCGCACTTGTTTATATTTACGCAATGTGAAACGGGATTTATGTCGTATGATTTGAAGGCCCCAATATAAAATTGATGGTGCCAAAGATAGATATCGCCTCTTAAAAAACAGAATATATATATATATATATATATATATATATATATATATATATATATATATATATATATATATATATATATATATATATAAACAGTTGATGCCGACTCTTTAATCAGTCGATGACGACTCCTAAAATAATAGGTACCGACTGCTTAAAGAGGTGACATCGACTGTAAGTTTTTTTTTTTTTTTTTTTTTTTTTTTTTACAGTCGTTGGCGACTGTATCGATTATTTAAATTTTAAAAAAAAAATAGTCGGGATCGACTGTCTAAGCAGTCGATGGCGACTGTATAAACAGTCGATGTTGTATCTTTAAGTAGTATCGACTGTTTAAAGACTTGACATCGACTATTAAAATAAAATAAAATTCTAAGAGGTGATATCGCCTTTTTTCGTATCTATCTTTAGCATCATCGATTTTATATTGTAGCCTTCAAATCAAACGACATAAATCCTGTTTCATATCGCGTAAATATAAAAAAATGTAAATATTTAAAATTTTAAACTATCATAGAATAAAAAAAAAGTGTAACTACGGGTATTTTTGACTTTTTATACTAGCTGAAAATAACTCACACAAAAGCTGATTGGTTTGGATAAAAGTAAAAATATAGGACCTTTGGCGAGAAAGGTGTATCTAACGTGTTGATCCTTTAGATTTCCCCACTCTTAATAATATGCTCGGGGCAATTAAGAGCCGAAAGCACCGAATCTCATATTGAGGAGCGCGAAGCTCAGCCTCATTGTCGGTGCAATCGTGAAAGAGTCACGTGTTTCACCTTCCTTAGTGGTGAAGGTACCTTTGCCATCATAACGTTGGGAAAATGGTGTTTGCCCCATTTTAAGAAGTTTGTGTCACACGACCGAGCCATGTTTTCTGTAAGGCCAAAAAAAAAAAAAAAAAAAAAAAAAAGGGTAAGATTCGGGAAGCATTTAAGAAAAAAAACACAAAAATACTTAATAAATATTAAAAAAGTCCTGTATGCCATCCCGAATGTGCCACGTGTCTAGATAATTAACTTAAGGTTAAATTGCCAGTCAAGTTAAATGGTTGCTTTTTCAGTTTTAATTTTTTTTACCAAAAAGGCAAATACAATTACTTTGTGCTTTAAAAGCCAAAATCTTTTACTCTTTTATTTTCACCGAGATTGTCCTCCAAGTTAAGAAGTATGGCAAGAGATTTTTGATCTCTCTCTCTCACCCTAAAAACCTGGAAACGATTCTGCCCTATCACTCAACATTATTTTGGCACTTTAATGACATATTTTTTCAAACCTTATCTTCGTATGTTAATCAACTGTTCCTATTAAGAGGTGGAATTTAAAACCTGAGCAAGTAAAATCTCTGATCATATGTTATGATTTTTTTTTTTTTTTAAATAATTTAGAGTATCCCAAGCTTGGACTAAATCCTAAGGAATGCCCTCGATCCTACTTGAACTCACCGCCTTCGGTAACAAATCCAACCAAGTGATTATATTACTGAATAATTCAGGCGGTAATGCATTAGGCGAATTTTATCAAATGCCCCATAAAATTTGCCGATTTTGTGACAGTGCGTGAAAAATCAATAGGTGGTTCCAAGCTTAATACAACAAGAGGCTTCCAAATTAGAATGCACAATCGAAAGATGTGCAGGGAGTTGGAGACAATTATCTTTGGTTCATCAGTGCTAACACAAATAACTTATGGCAAGATAATAGTAGATTCCATGAGAAAAGGGCAATTTTGGGCATTCCAGGATAATTGGTTGGCATCAAGCAAGTCAATGGACAAAAAAAAATCTGCCATTTTTTCTCAAACAAGATCTTCACTAAGATACTGGGTGAGAGGGAAAGATGAGAGACTGCTGGGAAGAGAGATCTTGGGAAAGATGAGAAACTGCTGGAGAGAGAGAGAGAGAGAGAGAGAGAGAGAGAGAGAGAGAGAGCATGATTTTTTTAGCTTAAATCTTGCTGGAATATTTTTACGCGCTTGAGTTGTTTTTCGCCAACTCTCAGCAGTTTGGAGGATGCCTACCCTCCTCCAATGGAGGACGACGAATACCTGTTTTTTTTAAATATATATAATTTTTTCACAACATTGAAGACAAAAAAAATTCATCAAGAAAACATTTAAAAATCGTAATTTTTTCAAAAGTACGAGTATTTAAAAAAAAAAAAAAAAAATTCATTGTAAGCATAATGACAAATTTTGTTTTCGAAAATTTTTCGTTGAGGATTCTTTCGGTACATTTCGAATTAATTTCAATATCTTTCGAAAAATTTTCGGGCGATTAAAAAATAAGGGAACCGACCATTTTGTTCACTGGTGGAACCGAGCATTTTGTTCACTGGCGTAAACGGGTGGATCTCCTTAAAGTCATTTGGGATGCTAAAAAATAGTTCTATAGTTTACAGTTCACAACGTGCAAATTAGTGGGAATGAAGAGAATGACCTCTTCCGTCTTTAATGTCTTGAACTCTATGGCTATAGCAGGTGTTTCTAGAATTATGACTCGAGCTCGCATTTGGTACCCCGCCCGAGTACCAACGGTGAAACTTGGGTTAATATCCTTCAGTTTTAATTGTCAAGCCTCGGGAGATGCCCTGTTTTTTAGGAGTAGGGACGCAGGTTCGGTTTAACTAAATTTTTCGGTTCGATATGTTCTTTTTATTTCCTGAAAACGAAACAGCACCAAAAGTGAAACTCTCGATTTTTTTATTAGTTCTTCATATTTTAAAGGTTTTTTTTTTTTCGGTTTTGTAGTTTTTTTTTTTGTTTTTTTTACAATTTTCTCATCTTACTCTTACATAAGCAGGTTTCGGTTTTTGTCACCCGAAACTAACTGTTTCTGAAGCAATTCAAATCGGTCCAAATCAATTTTGGGCCAGTTTGGACCGATTCAATTCCTTTCATTTTCTGTTCAATTTTCATTATGAGTCATATTTATGAACATGCAAATCAATAAGTACTAAGATTCATACGACCCTGATTTGAGCATGCAAATCAGTAAAAGTTCCCTATTTATGAGCATGGAAATAAGGGAAAGTTCAAAAGCGCAACCTAACATTAAGGCCCATTTTAACCATTTTAACCATTTTAACGGCGTTAGATAATATACCACACTGTACACAAAGTTAGTGCTTCACATCTGAATTTATCATATTTTAGAAAAATGTCAATTTTCCTATATTCATTTTCTTAATCAATTTTTAATTTATTGTAAAGTGTTCGTCAATAAAGTTCTAATGATATATTATTTGTCGAATTCTGATAAAAATATAAAAAATTACGCCCATTTTAAGAGATGAAATACGTTAGGGGGTACAACTATAATTTTAGAAGAGAAACATCATTTGTTTGCGTTGAAATGAAACCTTTTGGACAACTTATTCACTCACACATAAATACCTTCTTACGTAAAAAAATCCTTCTTTATTGAATATTTTACGAAAAATCCTAATTAGGGCTTGCGTGAAAAAATTATATTTTATTGAATCTTTTACGAAAATCCTAATTAGATTTAACTATAAAAAGCTTTGATTAGGATTAACTTAAAACTTTACTACCATTATAAATAAAATATTAAAAGCTCTTTATTCTCTACAATTAAAATTATACGAGAATTTTCTGTCTTTTAAGTCTTCCCCCGAAAACTCACTAGCCTCTTCTATAAAATTTTCGCTCAACCACTGACAAGATCGAAGGAAGAAGAATGAGAAAACAGTTTAGACGAACCGACGCTTTGAAATCGATCTCTTCAACTCGAACCACCGCAAGATCAATCATTCATGCTTCAACAGGTGGGTACCCATTAATCCCCTCTATTCTTCTCAGATCCAATTGCATAGGGTGCATTCGATCGCTCAACGACAAATTTAGAATTAATTAAATCTTAAAATCTTTTAAATCTGATATTTCAACATAATTAAAAATTTACTCTTCTATTAAAACTGCGAATCTATATTCTTGTTTTATTTAAAATTTATTATGCCATAAAATTTAATATATATTCTTATTTTATTTAAAATTAATTAAGTCCTAAAATTTTATCAATCTAATAGATTTGTATAAATGGTAATTTATTTTTCTATTAAAACTGTGAATCTATATTCTTGTGTTATTTTTTGTTATCTTCCTTTTGTTTGACTGCCGCCGACGAACCACCGCTTGGACGGTGCTAGAAAACTGGCTGAGAGATCCAACTCTACCCATGCCTTAATTTCCGTGGAGAAACCAATCCCAAATAAAGTAGATATTGCCCTAATCGGTTAGGATCCGTGCTGAACGGACGTCCGTAATTTTCAGGACAGACTCCTACAAGTTCAGGGCATACGTTCGTATTTTGAGTACTCCATTGGCGTGTTCTGATATTATGAAGCATCATTAACTTTTGGCGGAGTATCAAGTACTCTGCCTGTGATATATAATGACAAAAAACACTTATTGCACGATAATTTTAATATTCGATTTTCGATTGATAGTCATGATAAATCTAAATTAAAAGTGCGATATTTTTTATATATTTATTTGATTATAGCATATTATATATCTTTTTTATAACATAAATGCGATCTTCTATATTCCTATAATTATTATGTTGTGCGTTTTATGGATATGATAGATCATGTACGCGTTTGTGTGAGATTATGCTTACGCTTGAGAGTGGGGATTCACTGAGATGGTATCGAAGTGGGAATCACATCCTATTCACATGTTTTACAACTCATGGTGGTATGAAACATCATGACGAGTGAGGCGAGTGCGAATTCAGTGTAATCTCGTATACGATGTCATATAAGGTAATCCTATCACTTTGAGTTTTAAATATGATAGATTAAGTTAAGGAATAAGATACGACACTCGGCCTCTAAACATTCGTTATGATGTTTCTTTTACGGTTACGTGAAATTTGAAATATAAGTATTCATGTATGGATGTAGCACCTCAATGGAAATATGGGCTATTACACGAAATACAGTCATTTTACTATGAAACCCGTCCTTTGAAAAACATAGTTCAGTGAAGCGTATCGCACCATGACTTACTCTATATTAAGGTTGTATGAAAATAATAAGAAAAAATATATAAGATAAGATAAAATACGAATATAATAAGATATCGATGTGTAAGTCAACATAAGATTAAAAAATTAAGCTTGTACATGTAGTTTCTTATGTAGCCACCGTAAAGATTACAACGTCTACAGTCGAGACGGGTCTCTAAGAAGAAGTGTGAGATATGTTACAAAGTATGCCGTTCTCGCCTTTAGAGACACGTATCCTTATGATCGATTGTCCCAAAGACTGTATGAGGTTTATGATATGATTATATCATATTACATTATGGTGGTATACTACTATAGTGACCCTCATATAGTAGCCTCGAATAACGACACTTGTACATGTCGTATTAGGAATAGAAGTAAGAATGCACGCTTATGCAGTGGACAAACATATGTGACGTTGTAATGTCATAAGTTACGTTGATGAGGTATATTAGGATTTGAGTGTATTTAGATCATGATCTTATATGTAAGTTAAGATATGATTTTTATGTTACGCATGATTATAATATTTCTTTATTTCTCATATACTGTCATATTATTATTATCACTAACGAGATGCACCCACAATGCACCTGAGTAGTGTAGGATAGATTAGTAGTATATCTACTGAATTGCGCGCTATTTAGCAACTCAACTCTCGTGACATTTATTCTTGTCAGTTGATTTTATCGATGGAGTGGAAGCCGGTTATCCAGATCCTGTGAACGCTGATTATTTTTATTTTGTGGATGCCAAGTAATAGGAGTTTCGAGAGAGCGACATTACAGGACATCAGGAGGACTTCAGTGCCGACTATGATTTTTATGCCTATTATTGATAGTTTAGTTTTAGTATTGAGATTATGAATCATAGATTAGACAGTTTATTCTTTCAATTCGTATTATTATGGTCTATCGTTAGGTATTCATTGTTATCCCCGTATATTTGATTTATCATTGATTTTTATTTTCTCATTAATTAGTAATTATTTCATTCCTTTATTATTGGATTCATGAAGTTTGCGAAACCATGTTAGTATGAGAACTTTGATTATACATATATCCGCTTACCGTATCTAGGATACGTGCAAGTCATAACACAAAATTCTAGGCCTTCAGGATGGAGTGGAATTTCGGATTATGACAGGTACTTTCCCTTATTTGACGCTCATAAAACATAAACTCAATAAATCATAAGATTCCATCTTGCTTTTTCACCCAAACTAGGGCTATGAATGGGTTGGGTCGACTTGATACCGAACTCACTCGACCCGAATTTTTTATTGGGTTGGGCATAAACCGGATTGGATCAACCATCGGGTAAGGTTTTTAGGTTGGGTTGGTCATTTACCCTTTGGGTTAGGCCGCGTAGGGTTGGGTATCTATCATTTTTCATTAAGTAGCTAAAATTTTGGCCCGACTCCACTCGACTTGTTTACGTCCCTAACTCTAGCTTGATTACAATTTTAAGGAGACAACACAATACCCATGACCTCTCTAATGGACCCTTTCACGAAATAAACTCACTGATCGACCTTTAAACACCATTAAATTAAAATTTTGACCTTACTCCATTAAAGTGTGATTATTATTTCACCACCCCACACCATGCCAGGTCATATACATATGTGATTAATTCAAGTGGCAATCCCGGCCAAAGAATCAAGCCTATAAGTAGATGTGAATCATCGAGTGATGAACTCTAACATCAGGCATTAAAAATCAAGAATAACAATTAATATTAGAGTGCATAAATCAGAAAGTTCAAACCTTCCAAAAATGGTGAGCAACGATTAGTATTGAGGTGCATAGATCAGCTGGTTCAAATCTTCCGAAAAAATGTGATTATTTAGGCCATAGCTCTTAAATGTATGATCTATCACTTTCTTCGTGTGAAATGGCTGCATTTTACGGTATAAAATAATTTAATTAAACATATGAATCTCCTCCTTTTTATATAATTTTAGGAACAATGGCTCCAGACCGACATTTAAGCATCAAAATATATTCAAATGATCTTCCATCATTATTTTAGGATTTTGATTTTACACCACAAAATATTGGTATAATACTATTATGTCATGGGTTGCACATTGTGAACAGCCAAACGTGTTCATTGCAATATGTCTCAACGAAAAAATCATGCTTATTAGTGGCTTTGAACATTCGGTTTAGTGAATTTTAATGACTGCCTTTAAAAATTAATAACAACGGCTAGCATTGGAGTGCAGAGATGGGATAGTTAAAAAGTTCCAATTGAGAGGGGGTTTGTGGGCACATTGCCCTTCAACATTTGAACTATATATCACTTTGGCGGTATGGATTATCCATATCTTTAACTGGTGCAAGACCATTTAAACATCAATTTGGGTTTTTATTTATTTTTATTTTTTTTTACGAAAAAACAGACCTTTAATTAACGAAAATCAGAACAAACAATGAATGCTGTAGCTATATATCCATCCAAGAATGACAACAATCATCGCTTAAACCGAATTTGGCAAGAAAATCTGCAACTCTGTTGCAGTTCCTACTGTTGTAGCGGCACTCAACTTGATCAAAACTACAGAGAGATCATGCCTGATTTCGAGGATAAGATTACCCAGTTCAGATTAATTTTTGATTGCCATAACCACAGTCTTTGCATCACCTTCCAAAACTAGATCCAGTAATGCCTCTTTCAAAAATAAGCTAACACCCTGGCCTCCTGATCTCTGATGACTACACCAATTCCAACCCTTCCAGAAGCTTTCACCCCTCAAAGCGCCATCAACGTTGACCTTCACAGGTACCCAGATGTGCCACATCAGCCGGATCAAGACGGTCATGTTGTTTGCCTCAGTAAAATCAGCCAATCAGATCTTCCAAATTTCCCGAACTGCGGAGGAACCATGTGCAGGCGTAGGAAGCGGAGCGATTCCTCTATCCTGTGGACCGGTCTCTGACTCAGTGATTCGCCCCGGGATCTACTTCCACCAACTCCCATAGACATACTTAGGGTTGACTCACGTTCCATTAGAGCCGGGCTAGCTCAACAACTCGGCTTGGCTCGGCCTGAAAATGAGACCTTTTACTCTCTTAAGCTCAGCTCGAGAACCATGGCAGAGCTTTTTATTTCAAGCTCGAGTGAACTAGAGCTGAGCTAGTAAAGCTCAGCTCGGTCTGACTCGGCTTCATTAATAGTATATAATGCTTTTATATAATAAAATATACTATATATAATTTTAAATGTTTTTCTTTTTTTCTTTTTTCTCCTTATAATAAGATTCATGAAATGAGTACTTTATAATGGATAAATATGCAATCAACATATTATCCTTATGATCTTCTATTGAAGTTTGCGCTTGTTTTCTTTCTCTCTATTCAAACACTTTTTTACTTTTCAAAATTTAAACACTTTTTCTCCAATCAAATCCCTTAAATCCAAAAGGACCAAGAGATCAAAAGATATTAGGGCTTTCATTTTATAAATTTTATTAAAAAAAGAATACATTGTTTAAAACAACATTAGAAAAATATTTATAATAATACTTATTTAGCTCGAAGCTCGGCTCGGCCCGACTCGAGCTCGATAGAGCCAAGCTAGAGCTCAAACTTTTTAGGCTAGAAGGGCCTAGAACCAAGTTTCTGCTCAGAGTTTCTGCTCATCAGCTCGTATAAGATAGAGCCAAGCTAGAGCTGACCCAAGCTCTGGCTTGCCCCGATTCGGCCCCAATCACCATGAGGTTGTGAAAATCCATTTTTTTATTGATCATTACCCTCTTTACTCACTTTAGTTAATTCTCGATATTAAGGATCAAAATATCGGGTAAAATTTCGGTTTCGAGCTTGATCGAAACCAAAAATTTGAACCAATTTGAACCGAAATTTCAGCCAAATTTTTGGGTCCTATACAAATTTGGACCGAAATTTCGGTCCAAATTATCGTTTCGATGGGGACCGAAACCGATAATTTCGGCCAAAATTTTGGTCATTTCGGCTAAAATTTTGATCCTTGCTCGAGATACAGATACTCTCATCAATGCGCCTTATTGAGCAGGCCCCAACTCCTCAATGGACAAAGAAGCATTGGTGCAATCCCTCTCCATCACCCAGGCTATGTATGGCATAGCTCTTTGCTAGCTCTTGCCACGGTAGAGTTCAACTACTTTAGTTGATTCTCATTCTCCTTTCTAACTCCCTGCAAAGGGAGATTTACCTACTCTAGCAACAATCTCTCTGCTCTCTACTAACTCCCTATCAGAGCAAATGAAATCAGCTCTGACAAAGAGTGAGTAGAGAGGAGGGTAGAACAGATGAATAGGTAAATCTCGTACAAAATTTTGCTATGCAATGAGTTATCAAAGAGAAGGAATACATGCTAAAGCAGGTAACATGATGTTAATAAAGAAGATGAGAACCTGCTAAAGCAGATAAACTTTACTATGATAGGGGCTAGCAGAGAGCTATGCCATACGCAGCCCCAGAATCTCACATCTTTAACAAAAGTTTGGCTTTCTGTCATATTTCAAGGGAACCCATTTTTATATATGATGGGATAATGAATGGCTCCTCACCAAAATTTAAATACCAAATGATGCTCAAATGATCTTCCACCGTAAATTAGATTTTTTATTTTTTTCCCATTGAAGTGTGGTTTAGCATTGTTCCATATAGTAAATATCTATAATTAATCTTAAGAAAAATTATAAACGGAGGACAAATTTGTTGTGGACAAAATATAGATAGCCTATATGGCACGATATGATTAGTTGTACCGACCTGCATTAATTAAGTCTTACCATACTTGTAACCAATTGCGTCGCGCCACATCAATTGCTTGTATTTTGTCTGTATAAAATTTCTCCTCCATGTAACACTGTTAATATTAATTGTCGAAGTGGCAATTTATTCTTGAAACATGTATCAGACTTTCAATCCAAAGAAATATGTCTGTAAGTTGATGTGAACTATCCGATTGATCAACTTTAATATCAGCCAATAAAATTAAAATAATGGTTGATATTATAGTCCACAAATTGATAGTTTAAATATTCCTGAAACACCATTTTTGAACTTGTTGTACTCAACTTATGATCTATCAATTTGACGGTATGGATTATCCATCTAAATCATTGATGGTGTTTAAATGACATAAAATTTTTTGGTCTGTATATAATATGACCAAGCACCATCGTACTGCTAGCACATGGGCGTGGGATACACCACCGAAAATTCTATAATTGCATTGCCAGACTCTCTTGCCCGTCATTTAAACACCAAAATGGTGTTTAACTGCTCGTACACCACTAATAAATCAAGATAGAGGTGATCTATACCGTCAAAGTGATAGATCTTAGATTAAAGTTGCAACAGGCCCAAAAGATAGTGTTTTTGGAATGTTTTAAACCATCTGATCTGTTTACGATAATATCAACTGATGTTTTTTACTTTTAATGGCTAATATTAAAGCTCATCAATCGGATGGTTCACATCCACTTATAGGCATATTTTTTTGGGTTAAGATATATTTCAATGATGGATTGCCACTTTAACAATTTAGGTTAGTTCCAATGATAGATTGCACGATGGCATATTGATAAATCAAACTTCAATGGTGAGAGATAAAAGAAATAATTTTAACGGTGTAAGATCGTTTAAACACTTTTTTTGGCGTTTAAATGTAGGATGGGATCATGGGAACCATTATCCCAAACTGCATGTTCACATTAGTTTTTTCTTCTTCTCCATCAATAATTAGTAACACATTAGTTTCATATTAAAAAGAAAACAAAAATAGTAACACGGTAGTTTCATATAAAAAATAACTAAAAAAGTAACACAGCACTTTCCTCAAGTAGATTTTATTTGATAAATTATTTGGGGTACTAGGCAGGAAAACACATGAATCTGTCGGCAGTTCTAACTAATATATCGTGATGGCAGGTTTTGAAACTTAAAATATATATTTTACGGAAAGAAATGAATGCTATTAAATATATATTTTACGGAAAGAATAAATGCTATTAACCTACGTTCCGAGGTACGGGATCCATACAGGGGGTACCTCTCTTTGCACCCACGGATTCTATTAAAGCAATTATATCTCAAACCTCTTTAAAATCATTAATTGCTTACGATTAGGTATCAAAAAATGGTGTTTCACCATTTTTTGGCGTACCTATTAAACATAAATTTAAGGTTAAGTTTTAAGGATTTGAGACACATGGAATAAAAAGTTAATTATCTGATAAGTGCTTCATGATGTCAAGATCTACTTTGTGGAAGATTAGGGTTAATATCCATCATCTAATTAGAAGGAATCAATTATTTTTAAAACGTGGGTACTTTCACGAGCGCAAACGGATATATATAAAAATAAGCTTAAAATATTCTTTACTGCAAGGGGACAATCAAAAAATTCACAACTCCACCTTGCCCGTTGACGATAAACAACTAAAAGTTAGATTTTATGAAGGCTAGGGTTGCTGTCAAGCCACTTTATTTTTAACTCACCTCATTGAGTCAAAAGTAAAAAAATTTGACTGCCGCCTAGCATCATAATCTACTTAACAGATCACGAGTCTAACGTTATATAGGCTCCAATGTTGATTACATATTGCACACATTAGAAAGAGTGAATGTGCTCATGGCATTTCATAGAATGCGATTCACGTTCAATTCTGAGATCTCTATCATATGTAATCAACATCGGACTGTCTTATAATAAACCCATAATCTCAAGATTCATTGTTTGGAAGATTAACACTAAAACAATCTCTATTATCTTATTCAAAGCAGACAATAAATTTTTACTCTTTAAATAACTCTAATATAAAGTGGTATGAAAGTAACACTAGCCTTTTAGTAACTCATAAAACTAATGTTATTAGGGAGTATTTTTTGCGGTGCAGACAAAAAAACATGAGAGGGCTTATGATGTGTTGGTCTATGTATTAGGTTGAATTGGATTTCAAATTTAACCACATCTGCCCTTGATAATAAGAGAAACATCACTACACGCCATTTTATAAAAAGTGAAAATCAAAAAAGTCAAAATTCTCTCATATTAACGGCAATGGATGTGATTGAACTCGAAATTGGATTTAACCTGATTGGACTTGACCATTGCTCTAAATTTAAAATAGGAAAATTTATTGAATCGACCCTGTCAAATACACCTTCTCGTCAAAGACCCTATATTTTCACCTTTATCCAAAATACCAGCTTTAAGTCATGTCAATTCCAACTAACAGGAAAAGTCTTATATACCCCTTACATTTTTATCATTGTACATAGTTTAAAATTTTAAAAATTACTTTCTTTTTATATTTACGCGACGTGAAACAACATTTATGACGTCTGATTGAAGGTTATAATATAAAGATCGATAATATCAAAGATTGACACGAAAAAAATGCAATATCGCTTTAAAAAAAATAAAAATAAATAAATAAATAAAAATCGACTGTCTAAACAGTCGATAATGACTGTCATATACAGTGTTTATCCACTGTATAAATAGTCGATAACGGCTATCTTAGACCGTCGTTATCGACTGTCTAGACAGTCATTTTCGACTGCTAGACAATTGATAACGATTATCCTAGACAATCATTTTTTATTTTTCAACTGTCTAGAAAGTTTTTTTTTTTTTTGGTTAAAGATAGTCGTTATTGCTTATTTTTCATGTCAATCTTCGGTACCATCAATCTTTATATTATAGCTTGCAAATCAGACGCCATAGATATTGTTTCACATCGCATAAATATAAAAAAATTATAATTTTTAAAATTTTAAATTATGTAGCTGGCTTGGCTTCAAACTGATCGGTTTGGGTAAAAGTGAAAATATAGGATCTCTCAGTGGAGAGGTGTATCTTACAGGGTCAATCCCCTAAATTTTCCTTTAAAATAATATATCATTCCAAATCTAATAAAGTGCAAACTCCAAAGCTGTTGTCCTCATTGGATCTTTGCCAAACGATTCACATGTAGCATTTATTATTCCTCAACTTCTCTACTCCCAAGATTTGTTGACTATTCAAAATCCCAAAATTTTAATTGTTCATGCCTCTTACTTGCAAAATTTGTTTATTAAATAATCAATTGTCAACATCTCAACAGTTGGATATATGTTTATTAAATAATTGAATTGTGACAATTAAAAGATTTGTTCCAAGATTGTGTGAACTATCAATGAATTTGGATTATAAAATTTTACGGAATAATAGTACAACGAATAGGGCAATAACGAACAGGGCAATAATTGACTGTAACTTAGCGGATTCCAAGGAGAAATGCATTTCAATCTTATATTTTAATATTATTTAAGATATATACCATAGATCAATTACTAGCCTAAAGATAGCGTTTGAAGAGTCAAGTAAGTTCCATGTTAGGGTTGGAGTAACTATATCAAAGATATTGTTCGAGCTCTTATAGATGTTTTAACCCAAAATATACTAGATGAGATTCCATGATAATATTTATTTTGGGATGATGCAATGTTAATATATATTATAATATGAATATTCGGGCCTCTTAGAGCACCCCCTTAATCCCTAATCCTAAGGGCACAGGCAATTAGACCTACCATATTATACAATATAGATTATTGACCTAAAAAAAGCAACAATAAGTTAAGATGAATTAGTTAGACTGCACTAGCCAACAAGGAAATTCAATACATAATCTTATATATATATATATATATGAAAAAGGCCTTCGTCCTCCAAGCTTTCACGTGGAGCTCCACGTGGCACCAAAAATATTATTTCAATGTCACGTGGAGCGCAGATGCATTACTTAGATCATCTTTGAAAAAAAAAAAAATTTAACTCATCTCCACTGTCTGTTTTTTGAATCGTGAAATGTGGACCAATGAAACCCGTCAAACTTTGACTTATGAGTTTAAAAAGCTTTTTTCAATTTTTTTTTAATATTGATCTATACCGTTCATTTGTGCTCTACGTGGTACTCAAATACTGTTTTGAGTGCCACATAGAACTCCCCACGTATCTTAGAGGACGGTCACCATCCTCCGTTGAAAGACCTAACAGCTCCCTATATATATATATATATATATATATATATATATATATATATATATATATATATGAGATTTTAAAGGCAGACGACTATGTTACATATGAGATTTCCACGAAAGGTTGGGTCCCGTCTGTCTCATGAGTAGTGACGTGGGCCCCTGTCATTCATTTGAGTTGTTACTAGGTACAGTGCACAAGCACCATCAGTGGTGCCGAGAATCAAAAATGTTCTATGATACCTTTATTTGTATCCACCGAATCGTCTACCCCAAAAACTTTTGATTGTTTTGATTATAAAGATTATTTTTGGTCCCAATCTTCACAAAATGGATGTTGAGATCCTGAGTGTACCATAAAACAAAGTGACCGAAAAATCAAGTGGCACGCATCAGTCATCACGATCAAGCGTGATTTTCAAATCACTTTATGAAATGTGCATCACCTGAAACTAAACATTGGCCGTTTGATTGTGCGCCCATAATGTCAAGATTCATCATGTTGAAAAATTGGGGCGAAATGCGATCGCCTTCGTCTCATTGGAGAAAGAATAATAGTAGAGAGAAGAAACAACACACGTGGTCAGCTCTCCCTAATTTGAGTTGATATTGCGTGGACTCGACAAGCACCATTAATGGTGCTCGTGTCAATCTCATCCATCAAATGTCTGTCCTCAAGGGTGCTCGTGTCAATCTCATCCATCAAAATGTCTGGCCTCAAGGGTGCTCGAGTCAACATCAATAATTTGGGGTTTTAAAAATTTATACGTCACATGAGCCCTCCTCTAATTATTTCCATGCAATGCAAAGAGGGATATGGATGCAGCACCTTTGACTCGGGCTGTGCAGAAACCGACCTGAATTTCGGTTCGGGTTCGGTTTTGGGACATATCGGCTCGGCTTCGATTTCGAAAAATAGAAACCGATAGTTATCGGTACGATTTCAGTTTTAACGGTAAAAAATCGAAACTAAATCGATAAGAAATCAATAGTGGTGCATGCCTAAGATTGGGGTTCTGTGAAGTTATTGAGATCTCGATATGATTTTCTATTATCTGTATGCATGTATTTAGATGGATTTTGTTCATGCATTGCCTTCTGAATTGATTTGTGAAAAATATACTTCAATCATTTAGGTTCTTTGTTTCGATTTCTGTTTTCTCTCTTTATGCAAAAAATCTGAATATATATACAACTTGTAATATAATGAAAATATGAAATAACTATGAACGGTCATGTGTCATTAATCTGATCGATCTGGACAATATATGTTGGCAACTTATATCATGCATTTGAAAAATGCTCGACATTTCACAGATCAGAGGATTGGTAAATGGATAGTTGAAAATTTTATAATAAACTGTCTAAAATTTGACATGCAATTAAATGATTAGGATTGTTTGACATTCTACTTTTGGGTGTCTTCTATCGAACGACCTGTGAACAATTGGATTGTAACACTGTATGGATTCATCCCGTCGAGACCTACCAGTGTGTACTGATGATCGGTGCATTTGCCCATCAATCTGGATTGTCCGATGGGTATATTAATTTCTTGGAAATGTTCTTAGTCATCTGATCAATCGCCTACTTTTGGATGGTTAATAGCGAATTAGCAATATAGGCAACAACGTACAGAGTCTTCAGTGATCTGACTCTTATGAACTGGCAATGACTTCCTAATATAAAAAAATTAAAAAATTGAGGTTTAGAAACCGAAAATCGGCCGAACCGATAACTATCGGTTCAGTTTCGGTGTTGAAACTTATCGGTTCGGTTTCGATTTCATAAAATAGAAACCGATAGTTATTGGTTCGATTTCGGTTTTGCTCCAAAACCGACCCGATAACACCCCTACCTTTGACCTATGTGCCACCCTTAATGCATGGACGATGATAGGTGTGATTGCCTTTTGTCAAGAGGTGGGTACTCTATGAATCGATCATTTTCCATCAAACTAGTTAAATCCAATTAATGAAATGATTTTTTTTTCTTATATATTTTTTATTAATACGCCCTTTAATTTTAAAAATTAGCTAATGCCACAAAAGGTAACAAAATGGTATCGGACTCGCGTATCGGTCCATGTAGGACCGATACGAATCAGCTGATACCGATACGTATCAGCCCCTTAATAAAATAAAAATAAATAAATAACTCAAAGTCTCGGTTCAAATCAACGCATATTGATGTGAATTTTAATTGTGATATTTTACTCGCAAGTGCACGAATCGGATTGTATATAGTGAGTGCGGAGTACGAGATCGTTCCCACGAGGACTAATTTTGAAAGATCTAAAAAGACAAGACAATAATTCAAGAAATCCACTAAGATCTAACAGTATTCTACCAGTCTTATGATTTAAGCGGTTTGATGAGATGATAATTACTGACTACAAAAATAAAACTTAATTGATTATTCAAAAATAAAGATAAAGATGAAGATACTAAATCCTCCCATCTTTGGTCCGTTCTTCCCATAATATAAATCTACGGATTAAACTATGAGATATACCATTGAGAACAAATGTATTTTATGGAAGATAAATGGTCAAAAACTCTGATAGGTTCCACGTTGCATCCCTGCAATCAGGACTTAGATGATTTTCATATATAGATCTGAGATCAGGGCATGGCTCGGTACACTTAATCTCAGGTTCAAATAAAAATTATCCCCAAAGTGGGTAAAAATTCCAATAATAATACCACCATAGATCTGAAATCAAGGGCATGGCTCGGCACACTCGATTTCAGATTAGGGAGTAATTAAGATAAAATTATCATTACAGATCCAAGATCCAGGGCATGGCTCGGCACACTCGATCCCGGATCATAATCGTAATTAGATCCACACGATGAAAGCAAAAAGATCATATAGCAATGATTGGATAAAATTTACACGGATCAGATCCGAGATCCCGCTGGCTCTACACACGCGATCCCGGTTAGTGGCGGGATTTCATCTTGATAGCACAACAATAAAAATAAGATCTCATATTTTAATCCTAAATTTATATTATTAAAAGTACATCCCTCGGATGTGAATCATTAGATCCCCATCCTTATGAATTTAGCCACACATATTGCAATTAAATGACATAAATAAATAAGGAAGAGAAAATAACATTAATTTAATGAATTAAAAATACCTCAACTTCAAAAGAAATTACTTTGATCCAAAAGTACGATGGTCTTCAGAAACGAGAATAATGCAGGAATAAACTTGAGCAAAAATATAATAAACTGGATAAATGAGTACTAAAAATTAAATGAACAAAGCTCTCAAAAAAGAATAAATAAAAACTCCCTATTTCTATGTCTAACTATGAAAAAGAAAAGCAAAAAATTAAAACTCTAATCTCCTATCTCCCTAATTTCTAATTCTCCCTCGAAATGTTTGAGTCGCTTTAAATAGATTCTTGGTCGCAGAAGTCTCCCCAGCTGCCAATTTAGGGTCGATGCATTGACCCTACAAAAGAGGCTCAAAATCAGCTTTAAAGTAGTCAATTCCGTGTCAGACTCTCCTTCTCCTCGATTAATCGACCAAAAGGGTCGATGCATCGACCCCCAGAAATCCGTGAATTTTAGCACACTTTTTGTATCAGACACTACTTTAGTATTTCAGTCATAACTTTCTGTCCCGAATTCAGATTGAGATGATTCATACGCCGTTGGAAAGCTGACGAAACGATCTACAACTTTTGTGTTTTGACAATTTCATAATTCGACCATCTTAAAGGTCCCAATTTAGCCACAAGTCGCACCAAGTTCTCGATGACCCAAAGTTACAGTGTTTTTACATTATTTTCAGAATTCTTGGGCTGTTTTCCACACTTGGCTTGTATTTACCTGAAACACTTCAAATCTAATAATTTTCATCAGATAGCCTTCATCGGACAGCTAAATATAGGTATTTAGGGGTGAAATATCATCATATTTCAGTACTCATCACATATCGGCCGATACCGATACCGAGTTATAGGACCGATACATATTGGTTTACTGAGATACCGATACGTGTCACCTATACGTATCGGTTTACTGAGATACTGATACATATTAGTATCAGTCAATTTTTGATACCATGTAATGCCTATTGGTATTTTAATATGCCCTTTAATCCAATTGATATTTTTAAATGTCTATATAGTGCTCGGACACCTCCGAGACCGAGATGTTTCATGTGTCGGCGAGATGGTGATATCAAAAAATGATATTATTTTTAATTTAAATTAAAATTTAAATTGATAAAATATTTATAGTAATTATATTTATGTTAAAAAATAAAAAACATATTATATATATATATATATATATATATATATATATATATATATATATATATATAAACATAATAATATTATTTTAAACATATATAAAAATAAAAATTGGTGAAGAATTTAGGGAATTTGGGTAGTATTCCTCGTGGGTACTTTTCTTTAGGATACATTCATTTACAACTTAAGATTCTTCATTCTCAACTCTGGTGGTATGCCTGTGATCTTGAGATTTGTCGTGTTGAAGATTGGGTTAAAAACAATCTCTATCATATGATTCAAAGAAGTCAACGTTTTAAGTATATGATGTTGAATTTTTTTATGAAAACTAAAAATTTTTATTTTTGTGGCCCACACACAGTAGGATTTTAATAAAATCCTGGATTAACAAATGACATTATTGAAAATTAGTGAAAAATTTTAGGTTTTCTAATGAACATGTAATTTCTTGCCTTATAGAATTCTATGATGGGTAGAACTCTAAATTAGGCATTATACCTTTTGGCTATATATAGGTAAACGTCCTCTCTCACTAATCTAATGATTTTTATATCATCTTCTCATTGAGATTGTCTAGGCAGAGAGGTCGGTAGAGCCACTTTCACCTCCTTCTTCCTTGTAGGAAAGGCTTTCAGATTGGTACAATGGATTAAAGTTAAAGTGACAATCACGATCTTTTCGATAAAGTACATGATAGCATATTAATTTTGTAGTAATTGCCTTGAATCTCGATCGAGCATACGCTTAGATCCAAGGACCAAATCTATCAAGTGGTATTAAAGCAAGGTTATGGTGTACGATTGATGAAAGTATCAATATAGATGTTGGTGATTTAGTTATTATCTAATAACCTTGAAAACGATAAGATTTTACTTTGAGCTTTGGCATGGGTCAGTACTTGCCTGCGATGGTCGGCAACCATGGTGTCAAAATTCTTAACCCATATTGTGACAGCCCGGATTTCGGCACCCCGAAACCCGTGCCATCAGCACGATCATCTTGACCGTGCCCTTTAGCTAAGCACGGAACACTGGTATATCAAGCATCAAAAGTATAATGAAAGAAATTTGCGGAATTTAAATCTATATTGATTAACTTCCCGAAAGACAGTTCTACCCTCATGCCTCTGCATGTATGGAGAACCGATCCGAACCATCGATGATAGCAATCATCACGGATGGTTCGTCCCAAAAGAATAATCCAAAACCCTATATACATGGTTTTAAACAAGATCAAGGCTTGACATACCAAGCCGTACAAAATCTCTCCAAGAACTCTCAAAGTGGCACAACGGAGTCCTCTAGAAGAAGTCCTCTGGAGGTGGCTCCAACTCTTCACGGCCGAGTCCGGCTCATGGGATCGGCGTCTCCTCACGCGCCATTGCTAATAGTGGACCTGCGACGTATACTCTATAGGGTGAGCTACATCCTAGCTGAATAGGGAACAAACACAGTTAGAACATATAAATTATAACTCACATGTATTCCATGATATGCCATGCATGATGTATCTATCACTTGTTAGGGTGAAATGTATTAAAGCATTTCCATCATGATTACTCATATTTTCATTTACTCATAAATGATGCTGAGAAGGCCTAAAGCAAAACTTAAACTTTCAACTTAAGTAATCCCCGAGCAATATAGCATCGAGCCCCGATGAGATACCCTTCATCGTCATCTATATAGACAGTTTTAATGTATTCCCTGGGCATACCATATAGTACCCAAGCCCCTTTCCCCTGGGCTTTGGTCGCGGGGTTTCACTTGGTACTTACTATGTGCGGATAAGCCTCAGACCGGCCTACAATTTCGCCAACAGATCGGTCACGGATATCCTGCCGTGTCAGTCGTGGGTATCCCGCCACGTCGGTGGGGTAACCTATCAAACCTCAAATAACAAAAATATCGGTGCCTTACATATAGTTATTCACCGTGTAAGTGTGCTATCTTATATCAGTTAGGCCCTATCAAACATGATTCAATCCTTGGATACATCCCTGGGATGTATCCATTTACTTGCATCACACCTGATGCTCTTATCTCTTTACTTCTTCATCCCCTGGGGATGGCTCGTTAGTTTACTCTTATGAATATCACACACACACACTTTTCACAATTCTTTAAGCAGTAAAATATTTGAATGGAAATCTATATCACTACATACATGCTCTTGTAAAATAAAGTACATGTTCAAGGTGTTCCCTACCTCAAGTCTTCATTTGTTCAATGCATCAAGGTCCCACGTGGCTCCTTGTGCACTAGTCCACACGTACCACCTATGGTACCACATAACAGGTGAAACACATCACAAAGGATGCAATAAAGAAGGTATAAGATCCCCCAAGAATCTTAAAGTCAAACCTAAAAGTCAACATAGTTTATCTCAGTCGATTAATCGAATTCCAAAATCGATTAATCGAAGGTCAATATCGATTAATCGAAGCAATTTCGATTAATCAATTTCTCCTTTCGCAAAGTCCATTCTTAGTTCAACGATGAAGTTTTCATTCGATTAATCCAATTTCGATTAATCGAAATTCTTCTTTCGCAAAGCAAAGTCACCGTCAACAAATGAGTTTTCATTCGATTAATCGAATCCAATTTCGATTAATCAAATCCTTCTTTTCGCAGGAGACACTCGTCAATAAATGAGTTTCACAAGTTGATTAAGTTGATTAATCGATTCCAAATCGATTAATCGAAAACTAAAATCGATTAATCGAAATCCCATTTCGATTAGTCGATTTTTCCTCAAGTCATTTCCTTCAACCCCTGGGGTCCACTGGAGGTTCTCAGTCGATTAATCGATCCCCAAATCGATCAATCGAAATCCAAAGTCGATTAATCGAAATCCAATTCGATTAATCGAAATCGGGGTCCTCTGACTTTTTAACTTCCTGGCCAATTTCGATTAATCGAAACCCAATTTCGATTAATCGAAATTGTCAGATTCAGCCCCTTTCGAGCTGTTCTTCCCAATCTTTTTCCATACCTTTTTCCTCTATTTTTCTAAGCCATTATCCTATGATTTAACCCACATTTAACTGCAACTTAACCCCTATAATCTATGCATCTTATTTACAAAAATCTTACCTTGAATAGATCTCAAGTTGATTTCAAATCTAGGGTTGGAAGGCTAGGGTTCTAGCTTTGGTTTCTAACGGATTCCTTGCGTTGAATCAGCCTCTTTAATGCTTGAATCCTTCTTCCAATCACTCACAATAACTCTTGCTTGATCACCCTCTTTACTCCTCTCTCTCTCTTCTTTACTCCTCTCTCAACAACTCAAAACTCATGATTTTAGGGTTATTAACTCTTTTTATCCTCTTCCTCACTTGTGTGTTGAGCACATTCACCGCGGTAGGTGTATGCGACTATACCTTCACAACACACACCACATAGGCATTCTATTTATCACATCTCATCCGTTCATCACACTACATACTAACTGTTGGACTTCCATTTGGTCAAACCTATGACCGATCGGGCACGGATCCTGAGGTCATAGTTTAGTGTGATTTTTCGGGTTATTACACATATAGTTAAAATACCCCTAACTCATATACTCCCCGTTATGCCCCTAACTCATATCTCATATATACCCGCAAGTTTCGAAAACAGAGTTCTACTTTTAATTAAGTAGGACTCTTTTGCTAAACAAACTATGATGCTCCAGGTTTCTCTTCCAGATCAAATTCACTTCGTCATGGATTCTACTCGAGCTTTCGTCAATGACGTGAAGTGTGTGATCATTATATATTAGTAAGGATAAGATCCATAAAACAATACATTAGGGTTTACAAAAATCAATGCCAAAAATGTCAAATCAGAGCTCAGATAATTGGAAACAAAAAACACACAAAATTAGTAAAAATAGTTTCTCTCAATTTTTCATACCTAAAATGCCCCTAACTCATATATAGCCTAATATTCTACCAATAGTATAAATACACACATTTGTAGTGCACCGTTTTAAGACGATTGGTGAGATAGCAAACAGAAAGAAAACAAGTGGAGAAGAGTGAAGGAGCAAAAGATCTTCGAAATCTAAGAGGTTCATTATCTTCTTTTTGTAGCTTTTATTTATTTATTTATTAATAATCGTTATTTTCAACATTACTCTTTTTATAAATCTCGCTATATTTCATTTTATTTTCTACTTCGAAAAAAAGAGCAATTTGAAGGATCTCTGTCACTGACTTTAATCACTTTTTTAGGGTTTGTAGTTTCAGATCTTGCAAGGCATTGCAGATCTAGGGTTTCGGTGGAATCCTAGGGTTAGGGTTTTGGGATCTCCATGTTCTATTAGAGCGACAATGGCAATTGCATTTCCTAGTCAAGTTAGTGTTGTTCAGGTGATTGAATAATTTATTTATTTATTCTTCTATTTTTTATTTTTTTTCCCCTATTTTTTATTTTTACCTTTTAAGTGTTCAATATTTATTTTAATTTTATTTTTTAGGTGGATTCTTATTTCGTGGGGCAGTACCATCAGATTCTTCAACAACAGCCAGATTTCGTTCATCAATTTTACAAAGATGCAAGCACGATGCTTCGTTTCGACGAGATCTAAGTCTCGAAAACAGAGCTCTACTTCTAATTAAACTAAGACTCTTCTACTAAACAAACTATGATTATCTCTCACTCGGATCCTCTCTCTCTCTCTCTCTCGCGAAGGCTTGGCCTTTTCCTCACCTTCTGATTTCAATCTGATAGTCAGGAACATTCCTTATGATGCCACTGAAGAACAACTAATACAAATTTGCGAAGAGGTTGGCCCTGTCATTTCAGTTTTAATAAACATAGATTTTGTATCCAAGTTTAATTTTTTATCAATACTCCATGTTCGAATATGTTATTATTAGTATAGTTTTAGGGTCATTTGTTTTAATTGGATGAACTTGCCTAGCTTTATAATTGTTGTGTATACTTATTGATTTCTGGCTATTCGACGATTGATAATGCATAAATTAACTGTTATTCATATGTATACCTTCTCCGTTGGTAATCATTAGACCGTCGAAATGATAAAAATCCCAATTTTAATGAATGATGATCGTAAATTCGACCAACTACCTATTTCATTCATGAATTCCTAGTTAAACTACTGGAAATTTTGAATTTTTAATTGTCCCAAATAGATCTCCATTCAATTTCGCTCAATATCTTCTGTACATCACTTGATGAAAGATCGAACGCATTAATTTTTAATAAGAAATTATTGTTATTATTTTCATCCATTTGAAGATCAAGGCAATGGTATTTGATTTGGCACCAAAGATCTTTATATTAATATAGGGCGACATTCCATTTCATTTCATTTTATCCTCCATTCATATAATGGTATTAGAATCATCGTTCACACATCAAGGCGCAACATAGCCGCACTTTTAATTTTTTAGTTTTTTTTTATAACATGGGTGTCTAAGCTTGGTAGAGCACTCGACTAATCTTAGGGGCATGTGGGCACCCCAAGTTAGCACATGTCGGGTCAGCAGGGATATAAATCCCTAGGGGCGGCCTCAAAGGGGGACTGGAACTCAAGTCTCCCACTTCCTGTTGCGGGTACCTGGCCATCAAGGACCAATATAGTTGTACTTAATATTATAGAGTTCGCCCCATAGATGATCCATAACAAGCTCACTACATTAAGCAATTGAGCACATTTTCAACCGGCATTTCTCCAAAAAAAGTAGCTTTATAATCCATGTAAACAAAATCTTGCCAACTATCTAATTGTAGGAAGCGTAACCACCATTCCCCCACCCTTATTGGCTAAGGAATGATATTCACAACAACTCTCTTGAAGGGGATATGTCAGGCTTTATGGACTTAATTGAAGTCCCGTCACCTCAATTTTAGAATGGGAATCAATGAGATCTCTGGTGTTCCATGTATCAATCCTCCCATACCTTGATTTTTTTTTTTTTTAAATATGAAAATATTTAGAAATTTTAAAATTTTCCATGTATCGATCCTCCGACATTGATTTTTTTTTTTGAAAATATGGAAATATTTAGAAATTTTAAAATTTTCTAATTCAATTATTTCATTTTTAAAAAATAATTATAAGTTTAGTAATTTTTTTATTATCAATGACTCATGCGTAAATCAATAATTTCGGATGATTATCACTAAACCCTTTTGATAAACAATGTTGGAATAGAGAAGTGAGAGAGTACAGAAAATGAGAGAGAATTAAAAAATTAATGGCTTGGGTTCCCCTTGCTGGTGTGTTTGCAATGGAATTGAGCCTCTAATATATATATATATATATATATATATATATATATATATATATATATATATATATATATATATATATAAAGTTTAAAGGCCCAAAAGTTTTATAGTACAAATAGGGTCATTTTTTGGGATAACTTGAAGTTATTGGCTGATACGACTGATACATTGAATGTGTCACCGATAGCTTGGGCGATATATTTGAATGTATCGACTCGGTGACCTTTGAAACTGATACTCATCGAGCGATTCGTATTGGTTTCGTCCGAGATTCTGAATCATGCTTTCTAGAGATTTTGTTTGACTGCTTTGAATCATATAATAGAGATTTTATTTTATATCACATGACCTTCAAATTCGATGGCTAAGATGAAGTTTACACTTGGCTTGAGTCCTCTGAATACTAAGTCTTTCCTTTAAAGGATAGCTCTAATTATACCAACTAGATCTCTAAGTGCACTACATTCGAAAAATCAATAACTGATGTGAACCATCAAACGGTCAATTTATGGTTTCTTTTTATTGAAAACCATGGGGCACGCATCATACTCAAATGTGATTTTCGATCACATTTTCGATGTGTTATTTGTACCACGTGCAATAAAAAATTGACTATCAATACACTCATAATCTTAAGATTTACGATTGGGATTAAAACAATCGTTATTGTCTGATTCAAAACAATCAATGGTATTCGTTTCAATCTTTCATCCCCAAAAAAATTTGGAAACCATATAACACACAACATGTTTAAACATGATCATGGGCATACCTTCAAAAGGGCAAAGAGCCATGTAGCTTACTAATTTTTAAAACATATACCAGAATTTAGTTCATGCAATTGGCAAACCACCTCATGTCATTTGACATTCAATCGATTTATTGATTATATAGTTAAAAATTTAGAATCATTAACTATAAATCTCATAAAAATACATGTGCATTGCACATGCTGTCAAAATAAAAAATTTAACCGAAAAATGTGGCAGAAGATGTATAATATCATTTGCACCATGTATCAGTACATGATGTCAAAATGGTGCCCCATATGTAAAATCTCCAATCTTAATTTTATATACATGCCATAATTTTAAAGCCACATAATTCACATGATCATCATATAAATCATATTTGTATTTTTTTTATGTTCAAATCACCCGATAGATGTCTAAAAATTAAGTTCAATCATTTAATGTAATGACTCGAATTTTTCAAAACTTAAGTGTATGGTATTAAATGTGTTTTACACCAAGCACGGTATTAGTGTTCTACACCGGAACCTAACCTAATTAAGAGAACTCTATTTAAGTGTAAGTTACGTAAACTAATTTACACTTTTCATATTTTAAGAAAACCCTACCCGTCTTTGTTCTCCTCTTCTTCTTAAAACCCTAGCTGTCTCTTCTCCTTCTCTACCCACACTTTGTTTTTTGTTTTAGTGTTGTCTTTTATAAATTAAAATTTCTAGTCTCTTCTAGGTTTTCTCACCCTCTTTTTTTTTTTTTGTGGCATTTATAATGGACTTAATCTAATATGGTAGGAAGCGCTTTTATGTATAATTTATCTCTTAGCAACAGTGACACAATTTTTGTCTTAGAGTTGTAAAAGTTTTGTTCATAGCTTTGATATTTTGACTTAATTGAAGCACATTGAGATACTTTAAATCTTTTTTAAAATCTATTGTTTTAATCTATTGGGTCCGCTTTTGATCTATTAGTAGTCGATTTCGATCTATTCGTTGAGGCTTATGCTTTGGACTTACTGTTGGCAAAAGTAAATGACTATATATAATAGAATAAATTATTTTGGGTGACCTAATGATGTGTCTAGTATATTGTTGTTACATGTGCATTTGGATCTTTAGTTTGATTATATGGCTTGAGTGTATGTGTGTATATGTTCATTTTGCCTCTGACTAAGTTTTTAGTATTAATATTTATATTATATTTTGTATATGAGCATGTTCATACACACACTTTAGGATGAGTTGGTTAAACTCTTGAGACTGGACATATTGGGTCTAGGCCTTTCTAATGGGGTTTACGAAGACCGCTAAAGTGGTCGTTCGAGGGACCATAACCAAAGTGGAATTGGATTTGTCTAAAGGTGGTCATTCTATAGAGGTTGTTGTTTCTTTAATATTAAGATTTTATCTCATTCAGATTACCTTGTACACTGATTTGTATAGAGTTATTGATTCTGTCCAAAAGTGATTCACTAATTCAGTGCAAATTGAGTGAGTAGAATAGTTGTGAGTGTGAAGCGAAGAGAATGGTGACTCTCTTTGCCCAAAGGTAGTGATTAATCATAATCAAATCAAAAACATTAGTAATTAGGTCTACGTGCATTTTATTGCGAACAGGAAAGAAGGCAAATGCTCACCTAGTTTCTGCCCAAAGTTGATCTTGGACAATACATTTTGTCGTTTCTACTGAATGAATTATTTACACATGATAAGGCACTCACTCAATTCGGTAGTGAACTCCAACACGAATTGAATTTGGTTTGCTCTTGGTGAACATGGATGACACATAGTCATATGATTTAGAGTCCTTTGTGGATATTGGCTTTTTAGACTTTTAGTGACATGTTATCGTGTCTATATCCTTGGTATATTTTTAAGTTTCGTGATATTTTTTCTTTCACTAGTGATGCATTTATTACTTTTCTTTGAAATTGTGGAGTAATGGAAGAGACTTTTATTCAAAAAATTTGGTAAGGATAGAATATTTGAATGACTCTAATTATACTTCTTGAAAATTGAACATTGAAATCATTCTTCGTTGTTCAAATTATGACTTTGTTCTTACGAAGAGCAAGCCTCCCACTCCACCAGTAGATGCTACAGAGTCTGTAAAAACTTATTTTACTCGGTGTGAGAAGGCTAATAGGTTATCCATGATGATTATCCATGCTTGTATTAGTGAAGTCATTTGAGAAGGTATAAAATCTCCCGAAACGATGAAGGAATTACTTCAGAATATTCAGAATTAGATTGTAGGCTCAAAGAAAGCTTTACAGTATGAGTATTTAGGTCAACTCATAAGCTTTAAGTATGATGGTAATGGATGCGTTCATGAGCATCTTCTTAAGTTATCAACATTGACTATTAGACTTCGTCAACAAGATATTGAACTTGAAGAAGCATTGGTGCTTCACATGAGTGTTCGATTATTGCCAAGAACGTCTTAAAGGCCTAAAATTGAATCTGCATATCTGGCTATAGATACCCCAATTTTGCCCTCTTGGAGTATATGAACCTGTTCGGACAACTTTTGGCCTTACCCTAATACGGGACCATATACTAAAATAATAGTATATGATTAAACACATACTGAAATAATAATTTTGTGGCTCAGACCCCACAACCCTAATACGGAGACTATATACTGACACAATAGTATATAGTCAAAGCACAGGCTGAAATAATAGCCCTGTGGTTCGAACTCGACTTAGCTTGGGAAAAGTCCCGAATTTCACGCCCTTACAGGTGGGCGCATCGATTGCACTCCCGATCACTGACGCGCAATTGGTCCCCTTGGACCAGGCTTATCCTTCCCCCGAACCGCCTTAGGAGTGGATTGCGCGCCCTACATGGCACGCACAATCTGATTGCACGTCCGATCATTGGAGCGCAATTGGTCTCCTTTTGACTTGGACTCTAATTCCCTAAACCGCCAAAACTCCCCTATTAAGCGCCTGAAATAGATTGCTTAATCTAATTGTACGTGTCAAATCGAGCGCACAATTAGTTCCAAGTAGACTGGAATTAGGACATCCGGCTGAGCCAGTAAGCCGGTTACTCACTGAGTCGTGACCAATTGAATTTCAGTGACCAATTAAGCTCACCTCGCAGGGCTCGCAATTACCAGAATACCTATAAATAGACCCCCTCACCTCGTACAATGGGAACATCACAATGCGTCCAGCGTTGGAATTTTCAAAACCTTAGAAATTTCAAGGATTCTCTCTCCATTGCCTAGCTTCAGGTATTTCCCCTATTTCTAGTTCTCAATTCCTTTTTTTGGTTCTAGTTCTAGGTTCTAGTTCTTAAGTTTTAGCTATTTAGTTCTTAATTTCTAGTCTTAGATCTTAGGTATTAATCCTAGTTTTAATTTTAGTTCTTAGTTCTTGGTTTAGTTCTTAGGTTCTAGAACCAGTTCTTAATTTTAGTTTTCAGATTTCAGATTCTAGTTCTTAAATTCTGATTTCAGTTTATAGGTTTTAAATTCCTAATTTTATATTTGATTTTAAGTGTTAGTTCTTAATTTCTTTAGCTTTTAAATTCTAATTCTTAGGTTCTTTTTACCTTAATTTTTTAGTTCTAAATCTACGCTGTAATTACAGCCTTCGATTCCAGTCTTAATTCCAAATTCCAAATCTTATAAATTCACAGATTCAAATCCCTAAATCTACAATTTTTTTAATTCAAACTTAACATCTTTCAATCAAAATTAGTTCCAAAACAGCCTTAAAACCATTCGATTTGCACAAGGGAGCTTACGAAGGGTACTCGGGAACGGAGTCAATCCTCCTTAGCTTAGCGAGCCCAAACCCTTTTTTTTTTTTTTTTTTTCAGATTCCTAATATGATTAAAACATTTAAATTAATTAGATTCCTAATATAGTTAGAATACTTAAATTAATTAGAGTTCTAGTAGAATTAGAACATTTAAATTAATTAGAATTCTAGCAGAATTAGAATATTTAAATTAATTATAGTTCTAATAGAATTAGGGTATTTAAGTTAACTAGACTCTTAATCGAATTAGGAAATTTATATTAATTAGACTTTTAATAAGATTAGGACTCTTTAGATAATTAGACTGCTAGTAGAACTAGGAGACTAGTTTAATTAAACTTTCAGAATAATCAAAACTTTTTGAATCTTAGTAGGAATAGAAAATATTGAAAGACAATCAGATTTAGAGCAGGAAAAGAAGGAAAATAAACTAAACATCCAGGTGACCCAGTGCTGCTGACATCGACAGGCCGATGATTCAGTAAAGAAATCGAGCCCACACCCTGGAAAGGCGTGATCAGTGACGCGTTACAGTGTCGATAAATATTTACAGTTGGAGATCGCAACAAACCAAGTATTTTCCTTCTATAATTTATCTTTTTCCTTTTTTGCTTCTATACTTTTCACTCTCCATCAATCGCCTTACGTCATAGTCCACATAGACCAATTTAGACAACTCTTTTCGGGGACCGAAAGGAACCTAGAAAAAGCGCGCACCAACACTGGCCATCAATCAGAATAGCAAGAAGATTTTCAAAAAAAGATATTTCAACAAGAACCAGAAGGACAAAGACAAGGCAATCAAAGATCAAGCCGATGATGTATGCTTCTTTTGCAAGAAGAAAGGTCACATTATAAAGAACAACTTTATGTTTAAGAAATGGTTAAAGGAGAATCTTGGCAGCATTCATCATGAGAAGAGCTCTAAGCCTACAAAATGATAAAGATTCTTATGAATATTTATTTAATTTTTTAACTATTTGACTATTTTTATGATGATTGGTGGGTAATTTTTATGTTTGATTTTGTTATTGCATCTCATATGTCACATTGTGGGATTGCAAAATATTTAGACTTTACATTTTTAGTGAGAGTTATCTCACTTCTAAACTACAGTTATTAAATCTTTTTATTATTGATACATTTTAAATTATTTGTCATATATATATTGGGTGGAGTTTTCCACCAATTGCAGGTGAGATTTTTCCACAATTATATTTTAGGTGGAGTTTTTCACAAATTGCGGGTGAGATTTTTCATAATTTTTGAGTAGCGCACCTTGATGAGCGAGCCAATGAGGTTTTACATTAATCTTGCTTGTGAATATTGGTACTCTTTTAGATTTGCTCGAAGTTGAACGTGATTAGGCACCACGTTAATAACTTCTTATTCTGAAGTTCAAGTAAAGTATTTAATAAGTCAGAGTTTTCTGGATATCAATAACATATAGTATGGAGCGGGACGTTATGGATTTTCTCAATTTAGGTATGCATTTAGTTCACGTGTTAAATTGGTTTATCGTCTCTCAAATTTGTTGATTTTAAATATTAGTTTTGAGACCATCAAACTGTCTTAGTATCGATTTCAGAAAAATTGTATACTATATATATTAATGATCCACTACTATATTTTCATTAAATTCAGGTGATGTTTGGGAATGTCCAAGTTTTTTTCAAACTACGTTTTGTTTCAGAATGCACTCGTTTTGGTTGTCTAATCTAGTGGGAGTCGTTTTTAAAATTATAATTCTTGTGTGGACCAAGTAGAAGAATGTTAAAAAAATTTATGTAAACTCAAAATTCTTATTTTTCTGTGGCTCACACACACAAGGATTTTAATAAAACTATGGATTGAAGTTGCTTGAAATAACAAATGACATTATTGAAAATTAGTGAGAATCTTTAGGTATCCAGCCTTATAGAATTCTATGATGGGTAGAACTCAAAATTAGGCATTATGTCTCTTGCCCATATATAGGTGGACGCCCCCCTCTCACTAATCTAAGAGTTTTTATACCATCTTCTTATTGAGATTGCCTAGGCAGAGAGATCAATAGAGTCACTTGTTGTTTGGCTCTAACTTGAAGATATAATTATAGTTTGACTCTAACTTGGAGGTTAATTCAAATTATATGGTGAAGTTTAGAGCCAGGTGGAGAATTATTATTTGACTCTAACTTGGAGAGTTTGATTTGTAGATGAACTCTAACTTGGAGGTTGGCTCTAACCTTGAGAGTGAATTGTAGTTCGACTCTAACTAGAAATTGCCCAGTTACATTTAGACTTTATATAAGGCTAGTTTTTCTTATATTAGAAGTAGGATTTATATCTTCTATATAAAGGGAAAGCTCTTGGTCAAATAAGAGAGTTGAGATATAAAGTTTAGGGAAACCTATCTAGGGTTTTAGATCGTTCATCGTGAGATCGTTGATTAATTTGTGAGCTTTTACGCAATAAATTAGTATTAAAGCTATTAGATTTTTGTTCTACAATCTGAGATGACATCGAAGTTCGCAAACGTTCGAATGCAAGGTTCGAGGTTGAGAAATTCGACGATAAGATCAATTTCGACTTGTGGCAAGTACAAGTCCGGGATATCTTGATTTAACAAGGGCTGCACAAGGCATTGAAAGGGCTTACGGGTAAGTCGATAGATTTGTCCGATCGTGATTCAGAAGAATTCGAACTTCAGGTGTGTAGTACGATTTGACTATATCTAACGAAGGAGATTACGAACAATGTGATGCGAGAGAACTCGGTGACCTCACTGTGGGCCAAATTGGAGAGTCTCTACATGAAATCTTTGGCGAGTCGTCTATTTATCAAGAAACAACTATACAAGTTGCAGGTTTGAGCGCCCTTGGGATGCTGGTAAAGTTTAGAGTTACGTGGAGAATTGTTGTTTAGCTCTAACTTGGAGAGTTTAAATATAATTGGACTCTAACTTGGAGAGTTTGAATTGTAGTTGAACTCTAACTTGAAAGTTGGCTCTAACCTAGAGATTGAATTGTAGTTTGACTCTAATTGGAAATTGCCCAGTTATGTTCATACTCTATATAAGGCTAGTTTCTCTTATATTAAAAGTAAGATTTGTGTCATCTATATAAAAGGATAGCTGTTGGCCAAATTATAGAAGAGAGTTGAGATGTAAAGCTTTGAAAAACCTATTTAGGGTTTTGAGGATAGCTTTGGTGAGGCTTGAGTATTCTTGTATTCTTGTGTGATCATCAATATAGTGGATTATCATTGCCCGTGGACATAAGTATATTATCGAATCACGTAAATATTGTCTCTTGTGTGTTTGTGATTGATTTTCTTTTATTTTTACGTTCTTATTTGATTGTTGGTTAGTTTGTGAGCTTCCCTGCAACAAATTTATATCAGAGCTATTAGGTTTCTGTCATACGATCTAAGATGGCATCGAAGTCCGTAAAAGTTTCAAACGCGAGGTTCAAGGTTGAGAAATTCGACGGGAAGATCAATTTTGGCTTGTCGCAAGTACAAGTTCAAGATATCTTGATTCAACAAGGGTTGCACAAGGCATTAAATGGGCTTTCGGGTAAGGCGACAGATATGTCCGATAGTGATTGGGTAGAATTTGAACTCCAAGTGTGTAGTACGATTCAACTATATTTAGCGAAGGAGATTACGTACAATGTAATGCGAGAGAACTCGACGGCCTCGTTGTGGGCCAAATTAGAGAGTCTCTACATGATGAAATCTTTAGCGAGTTGTTTATATCTCAAAAGCAACTGTACAAGTTGCAAGTTAGAGCCAGGTGGTGAATTATTGTTTTGCTCTAACTTGGAGATTGAATTGTAGTTTGACTCAAACTTGGAGGTTGACTCAAACTAAATGGTGAAGTTTAGAGTCGGGTGGAGAATTGTTATTTGGCTCTAACTTGGTGAGGCTTGAGTGTTTTTGTATTCTTATATAATTATGAAAATTATCATTGCTCGTGGATGTAGGCATATTGTCGAACTATATAAATATTATTTCTTGTGTGTTTGTAATTAATTTTCTTCTATTTTTGCTCTCTTATTTGATCGCTCATCGTGAAATCGTTAGTTAATTTCGAAAGCTTCCACACAACACCACTTTCACCTTCTTCTTCCTTGTAGGAAAGGCTTTAAGATTAGTGTAAATAATTAAAACTAAAGCGATGGTCACAATCTTCTCGATAAGATGAATAATAATAAATTAATTTTATGATTATTGCCTTCATATCTCGATCGATCATACGCCTAAATTCAACGGCCAAATCTATCATATGAAACTCCGCTTGAGAAGAAAGAATCATGAGTTATAAATAGGGGGACTCTTTTTGGTTATTTGTTTCAAATCAACCCAAGTAACATATATTTTATCTTCCCCATCTCCACTAGATCCCAAGATGCGGAGCTTGACGAGGAACACTTGAATGTCGTATGTGAGACTCCAAACCGTGCCCATGAGTAAACGGAATTTATTCGGAAAGTTCAAACTCACTAGAGCTCATTCTCTATGGAGAGAGAGAGAGTAAAATAATTCCGACCTCTGTCAAAAGTATAAAAACTAGTTTTGCACATGGGGGAGCATTTTTGACCGTTTTCAATAACGACGGGGGCAGAAACAGAGAGTGTTGCTATAATAAGGACCAAAATAGTTTGTCGGCTCCACCACCTCACACGTTTTTTCAGTATATATATATATATATATATATATTATTTATTTTATATTATGTGCAACAACAACACAAATGCCGTGTGCAAAACGATTCTCCCCATAAAATCACCAAACTTTTATTTTAATAAAATTAAAATTTCTAACATTTAAGGCCGTTCATAATATTACACAATCTAAATGGTGAACAAAGATGGAAAAAATTCAAATCTAAATGATGAACAAAGATAGAAAAAAAATTCATATATTAAATCCCCCGAATGATGTTATCCCACAATACAAAACCAAAACCCCAAACGCAGCCTAAATGATAGCACATCATGGTGGTGTGCTCCTTTATTGTTCTTGCTAAGGGGTAGGGACAGCCACCCGAGGGATTCAATCGGTGGCACTATCATGGTGATCACTGTCCCTAAAACCATGGCCTGAATCCGAGTGTCTAAAACATTGAAGTGTCCCATATTTCTCCATCAAAGAAAGAAGAAAGGCATTCGTCCCCTTCAATTTCTCCGCATGTAAATATGTCTCTTAGATAATCGTCTGAGATGATGAAATCAATATCCCCTAAATCATCAATATTCTTATAAAACTCGTCGTTAGATTCCGTCAGAGTCGTCGATGATGACGGCGATTTTTCGATTTTGGCACCCACGCTCCCATCATCAATGTCCACATTAGCCACATCGAGATTCTGGCCGTTAGATTCCCTCATAGTCGATGATGACGATGACACCGATTTATCGATTTTGGCACCCATGCCACCATCATCAATGCCCGCATCGAAATTCTGGTGGTCTACATTGTCGTCGCTAATTGGCTGGACAGCATTACAGGAATTTTCTTTTGGCTCGGAAATTGGATTGGGGATTTCGATTTCGGTGCGCCGTATGGCCTTGGTTCGTGCATTTTTGGCTTTAGACTTCTTAGGCAGTTCATCACTCAGGGGCTTCTTCTCATCCGAAGGTTGTGATGGTTTCGAGTCATTATTAGAGAGCTTCTTCTTGAGATAGGTATTCCAATAGTTCTTGATCTCGTTGTCTGTTCGCCCGGGTAACTTTGTTGCTATTATCGACCACCTGCGTGAAGCCAATCAAGAGGAAATTAATTAGGCTAAGCATGATCAATTAATAGAGAGTTAGCGCACAGAAATCGAAATGGCAAACCAACATTGCGCGACCAATACTTAGAACAATGATGAAAAAGTGGTCGATGGTACTCCATCGAGCTGACCAACTACACTGTTCACAACACATGATTCATACTCAAGCCAACTCTCCGACCCTCATATTTTTTTTTGTTGTTTAAATGATCTTACATCATTTAAGTCATCCAAACTCTTATTTATTCACCCATCGTGCAGGATTGAGCCTAAAAACTTTACTTTGGGAGATTAATTTAGATCATTTGATCTCTGAACTCGAATATTAACACTTATTGCCCGATTTTAAAGTTCATCTGTATATACGACGAATCACATCAGCTAATAATAGGTGGTGTGATCATTTGACATACTGACACTCGGACCACTAAGATAAAAAAAGTGTGATAAATTTATTGGCTTAAATCTTATACCATAAATTAAGCAAGAATAATTGACCCGTAGGATACAGCTGTTAGCTTGATTCGTAACACATTGAAGTACAATTATTCAACCCGTTCCACGTCGTCAAAACCCTTTACTGACGTATATACACCGACAAAAAAGTTGGGATTCACATATTTCATAACCCATGAGATCTATGAATTTCAACTTCTTACACAATTGACCCCCCTCTTATGAGATTTGACTTTTCTTTCAAGGGCTGCTACTAGCCCCCACTCCCCTAAAAGATTCGGAATATCCCTCTTTGTGTATAGCTGAAAAAGGTTGACTGCTAAGAAAGAGTATACAATTATACATCCAAAAAAGTGACCACTGAGTCGTTTGGGGTTACATTTATGGAATGTGTCGATCTGAAGATCAATTTTATAAACGAATGGAATGAAAAATAGTTTTCAATCATATGATTCAAAACAGCCAACAAATTTTAAGACGCACATAATGGGGAGATATATATATATATATATATATATATATATATATATATATATATATTCTGTGTTCAAATAGGGGTTTAGTAGTGAATGGTTCCCATCTGCGCCACATCTTACTTATAAAAGTGCATTGATTGTACCCAGCATGTGACAAAGACGTGTCAACCCAAGCAGGCAGCCATTGGAGATGTAACTGACTTTTGCATCATCATCATTCATGGAGCACCAAAGAAAGAAGAAAGTAACTCTCAGTGGAGAAGATGATTGATTAGATAGTGGGACCCACCTATTACCAAGCAGCTTATGAAGCTTAATGATCAACTCCTCTTCTTCCTCACTTATGTTCCCTCTCTTGATATCTGGCTTTAAGTAATTCAACCATCTCAATCTGCAGCTCTTGCCACACCTATTCAAACCTGAAAGTCAGAAAAATAAAGAAACAAATTAAATAAATAATATTTTAGGTTTCACTATAGAATAAACATAATAATTCTTAATTATTTTCGTTTCATATGAATTGGGTGTTGAGTGCAAACAGGTATTGTCAACTCTAAAATCGTTACCAATCAGAGGATACATTTGATAGTATGTATCAGCCAATACCCGGATTTTGGTCTATATGTTAGTACGTACCAACCAAAGGGCCGGCCCAGGACCAATGCCCAAGAGGTGGCAGCCTCGGGCCCCCAAATCTTAGAAGCTCTTATCATCTACTTGCTTAATATAATATTAAATGTACAAAAAGTGTTAACTCAGTTTAATTGTTTAGTTGGTCAAGTGATTAGTGTTATTTTGCTTTTCAGCCAAGAGCTTTAATTTTGTCAGATTTGTTTGGCCAAATCTTTTACATATAGTTTATCTCTAAACCCACACATGCATTCTCCCAAAGCGCCCACATCTTATACCCCTTGAAAATCATTGATTCCTTCAAGTGACATGATGGAGATCGTTTTTCATACCTATCCATCACAAAATAGATCTTCCTCTTGGTCGGGCATGTTTTACTATTTAGTTTTTCTCTTATTTTCTTTTGTTACATTTTTCTTTAAAATATTCTTTAGTTAATTTATTAGTTGTATTTTCAAATTATAAAGATTAAAATGAAATATATAGATATTTATAATCTAAAAGCAATGAGCAATTATAGGAATTTAAAAAAAAAAGAAATTAATATGAAAGAGGGGTCATTTTAGGAACTCTCATTGAGCCCCGACCAGCCGATACATATCAACATATCTAGGTCGATATGCCGGCCTGGTCTTCTCATAAACCGTTAGGTATCGAATTCGTCTGGAATTTTGACCCGCGATGTTGCAGTAATGAGTGGTCCATATGTAGCTAGCTGTTTCTGTGGAGAAGTTCAGCGACCAAATGGTACACCTACAGAAGAACCCATAAGGTGGCACAATTCTAGGCCGGTAGGGCCTCATAAATCAAAATTACTTAACCACAATTAGAGCAAGGCAAGCATCTGGGTACTTATTGTTGAGGCATTTTGGAACCCCTATCTCTCAGCCAACGGATCTGTGAGAAATCAAGATTTCACGGATCTCAAAGTTTAGCAATCTATGCGTTTGAGCTTGAGATCTGTGAAAGTCCAATTTCTCCAGAGCTTCTAAGAAGCCTCTGGAAAGAGGGGGTTCCCGTACAGGGAACTCAGAAAATATGTGGTTGTGGTGGAGGGGAGGGAGGGGAATGGGGGATGATTCAATGTGTTAGGAAGACTACTGACCTGCAATACTTGGTAAAGTCCTCCATTTCCCTTCACCATGAGTTGTGATGTAATCTTTGAGCAATTTGTCTTCGTGGGTTGTCCAAGCTCCTCTGTTCATCCCCACCTTACTACAGCATGGCTTCCTCCCCATCTTTCTCACTGTCTAACTTTATTTTTTTTCTTTTTTCCCTGATAAGACTCTAACTTTCTTATATATATAAAACGCAGACCAACAAGTGGTTCTCAAATAAAAGCTGAGCTCGTGAAGCTCATGCGTCAGATATTAAATAATACCCACTACCTCTGTAAAGACTCAACTTTAGAAAAAAAATCTTCATTGTACTGCTTAATTAATAATACTTACCCTTCTTCTCTCCGTTAGATGAGGAGTTGGTATAAGGTACACGTCCGTTTACGGACCATTGCAGCTCATACACCGTGTTACGAAGCTGTCTCATCTTGAGATGCGTGCATTTACGCTCCACTTTCAAAGTTCACGTGCCTTTTTTTTTTTTTTTTTTTTTTTTTTTTTTTTTTTGTTTTGGCGGCATCGAAATAAACGATGATTTCCGTTATTTGCAATCAGGTATTCTGTGTCCACAACCAACGTTTCACGTGTGAATTGTTAAGACTTCCTTCAATCGGTCCATGATTTCATCCCATTATTTCACTAACAGATCTTTAAATCATAGGGAACCTATTAGACGGTTCCGAAGTTGATTCCACTTAACACACAACCCGAAAAAAATTATTATCATTGACATAATATACGAAGATTCTCTAGTGACTTTTGGGGATGAAAAGTTTGTGGAGTCAACTTCAGCTGCTATCTCTATTGATTTTTCCTGCGAAAACCCTGGTTGTTTATAAGAATATTTGGTTGCAAATATCGGTGGTCCGTATCATTGTATGGACCCCACGAAAGTTACACCTTCACCCCCCAACACCTTCATTTTGCAATCATTGACTCCCTATCGATCAAAGCATGCCAAAGTAAAATAGTATTTCTATATTTTTCTTGATTTCCTTTATTTTTCATTTTTTGAATAATTACATTGCTAATGAAAAACTACAAGATTAACCAAACCTTATTTTTGGATATACATACAGAAAATTATAGTAAAATAATATATCTTAACAAAAAAATAGTCATAATATCACAAAAGATCATTCAAACTAAAAAATAGCTGCAATATTATAAAAATGATTCACATGAATGACCAAAAAATTATATATGTATTAAGTTTTTGTTGCTCTTTACATATAATAGTAAATTGCACTAATGATTGACTTAGTGTTTTGTGAAGGTTAGGTTCTAGATTCAAAATTGTGGGATTTAATTAAAAAAATTAAAGAAAAAATATTTGTTATAAAAACAAATACTATAAAAAAGATTATTTGAAGATTTTTTATAATTTTGAGTGGTCAATATACTTTTTGATGGATGAGAATTCACTAATATATATTAGAACCCCTAAAGCTTAGTAACAAATTTTTAAAAAGTTTGGGTGGTCAATTGACCACCCAAGTCATAACGTGGCTCCGCCTTTGATTTTTGAAGATGTGTGCCTTATAGAATCAACATCTGACTGTTTGATAGGGGTGCCATGATCTTAAGATCTGTCATTAGGAAGATTGAAAAAAAACAATCTTCATCGTCTAATTCAAATCAATCAAGGGTGAGAAGAGTCGTACCCTTATCTTTTTCTTCTCCACTTCTCCTCTTATTGTTTCGAGGTCTCGACAAAGTGAATGTCGCAGGATACCCTCAAACTCTTAAGTCAGAAATGAGCGTAAAAATTTTATTTTGCATTCCAACCCTTAAATAGTTTCCAAACAATGAAAAACTACGAAAAATATAATTTGAATCTAAGTATTTCTCTCTTTGCCCAATATCCAAACATGCCCTCAATGAGACGATGGAAAACATTTTTCATCCGTCTTCCAAAAAACAATCTTGAGATCATATGGGTATCATTAGACGATCAAAGTTACGAAAAATACAATAACAATTTCGTAAATGGCGTTCACAAAAGGCAAAAGCGTCATTCAATATAAGAAATGACACCTAATTAATTGTCGTCTAACGGTAAAACAGAACATGTAAAGAAAACATAAAAATAAGGGGTGCAGTGTAAATAGGCATAACCGAGGGGGTTTTATGCAATTTCAACATAACACGGGAGGGTATTTGCAAAAAAACCAAAACAAACCCCTAAAATCACCTTTGAATGTGATGCGTGCCCTATAATCTAATGGTACGCCTATTATCTCAAATTAATTTGTCAAAGATTGAGGCAAAAATGATCTTTATCATTTGATTCAAAGCAGTTAACGTTCCGGCTGGAGATGGGTTAGGGTATAAATAACGGGTACCCATAAAAAAATATAGGAAGCCTGGTTTCGATGATAAGTTCATATTGATAAAATGTTTGTAGCAGTCTCATATATTGATAACATGTTTGTAGCCCCCCAATTATCTCCCTCGTTTGATCTTAAAATTTAAAATTTTAAAAATAAATAATAATAAAATATATTATCGCCTTTGTTTGAATGGTTTATTTAAAGATGTTCCATCCAACTAATTAAATTTAGTTATTACTGTAGCAGTAGCTAAATATTATAATAATATTTTTTTTCAAAATAACACTTTTGCTCTCTCCTCTCCCTTTCTTATCTAGTAGTAAAATAATAAAATAAGAATAAACTGAAATCGCACCGAAACCCGAGGGTCCCGAACCGGACCAAACCGCACAGAAACTTGATACAAACCGAACTGAGCCGAACCGAACCCTAATTCGATTCGGTTTGGGTGGCTTGAAAGCAAAAAAAATCCAAAAACATACCCTAAAAAATAAAAAAGTAGGTATTTTACCTACACCAAATCGCACCAAAACCCAACACAAATTGAACCGAACCGAAGCCCAATTCGGTTTGATTTGGGTGGCTTGAAAGCGAAAAAAAACCCCAAAAACCAAGAAAACCAAAAAAATATCCTTAAAAAATTAAAAAAAAGTAGGTATTTTACCTACATCGAACCAAATCCGTTTCGGTTTCAGAAAAAAAATTAAACCGAACCGAAACCCAACACAAACCGAACCGAACTAGGGTTCTATTCGGTTTCGATTTAGGTGGCTTGAAGCCGAAAAAATTGAAAAGATACCCACAAAAAAAAAAGTAGGTATTTTTCCTACACCGAACCGAACCAAATCGGTTTCGATTTCAAAAAAAAACTAAATTTGAACCGAACCAAATGGGTTTCAATTCGGTTTCGGTTTGGGGGTACACCGAACTTCAGTATACCGAACTTGCATCCCTCAGTGTGGGTAATAAAATATAATAAAACAAGAATAAAAAATAATATTTTAAAAAAAGGAGTAGCTAAAATAGAGTGTCTGCTGGAGTAATTTTTACTATAATAGTAACTAAAGTACTGTAACAGTAGCTAAAGTGGTGTTTAGCTACCCAAATTTTGCTCTCTTTGCTAGAGATGCTCTTAGAAAAGAAGACAAGCGAATGCTTTAGTTGCGTAAGCGCTAAAATCTCTCGTAAGAGCATCTCTAATAGGAGAGCTATCCAACCCGCTAAATGCATTATAGGGATCCATATATAAAAAAGGCAGCTCCCACAAGCGCGCCATCTCACACGCTAAATATAGCTATTGCTACAGTATTAGCTCAATTTAGCTATTGTTGTAGTAATAGCTAAACATTTAAATAGTCTTTTTTATTTATTTATTTTAAAGGCTAACCCTCTCTCTCTCTCTCTCTCTCTCACTCAATGATTGAGATGAAAAACGATCTCCATTGTATGATCCAAAGCAGTTGATGGTGTTTCTTTCAAATCTTGGTGCAAAAGATAGGTATGAACGCAATCTCTATTATAAGATTCAATCCAATCAAAGGTCATATGATATTAAAAGTGTTCCGTGCTAATCTTTTGCATCAAAGTTTTATAGAGCATAACCTTAAAATCATATTGCCTAAATTGTGTTTTCACATAGCATAAGTCTCCCGAATACGTAGTCTTCCATTTAAATCGTGTGCTTTGGAGTTGAGCCATCTTTGTGTGCAAGTAATGGCTTTTTTCATGTTTTTTTGTGTTACAAAATCATAAATGTGCTCTTTGTGCCAAATACATAGACTCTACCATTTTAAACCTACATCTTGGCATCATCTTCAGCTACTTCAATAAACACCATTATCTTGTTGTCATGTTGTCGGAGGAATATAATCGAAGTCATCAAGATCCGTTGAATCTATGCATTCCTCACAATCGCATGAATCTTTAGACTATCACAGTGATAGCGTGGAATGAAAATAATATTTTAAATGATTTTATATCATTAAAATAAACGTTTATTCTTATATCATTGAAAAATATGTTATTGTTATATCATATGACAAATATTTGTAATCAATCTCAACAGTCAATTGAAAAATCAAACCTATAAATTTATTATATCTTATTTAATCGATGAACTTTAATATTAACAAAAAAATAATTAGAATTAAGAGCGGATATTAGAGACTACAAATTTGGACACACAATAATAGCACGGTGAGAAAAAGTAGTTGCACTTGTACATAGATGATGAGTAATACACTTTTAATAGTGTACTAGCCTAACATCGATGTAAATTGACGTTTAAAAAGAATTCTTTCTGTGTAGAGCCCCAGGGTGAAACGCATAACAATATCGTCTCGCTAGGCCCCGAGATGCAGTACATATCATCCCAAACGTCTCGTCTTAGCTAAAATATAAAATCATGGTTGGGCCTCCTCAATCCTTTAAGATTCTAATGGACCTAATGGATACTACAAGTATTATTTAAAGAAGGAAAGTTATAAACCTAGGACAAGTATTATAACTAGGGCATATATGTTGAGGACAAAGTGCAAGTGGCTGACGTGACTTGTTGCACCGATCAGAGGCGGGGCCACGTTATGACTTGGGTGGTCAATTGACCACCCAAACTTTCTAAGAATTTGTTACTAAGCTTTAGGCGTCCTAATCTATATTAGTAGATTCTCATCCATGCAAAATTATATTGACCACTTAGGCTCCCCTCTATCTATTTAGGTGCTCCACATATTTATTTTCGGAGAGATTTTTCTCACAAGGGCTCCACTATGTTGTAGAGTTACATATTCACATATATGGTGTATTGACTCTAATATAATTAATTAAAAAAATTTAACAATTTATTACACAACAAGGTTTGAGCTTAGAACCTAACATTCACAAAGCACCAAGTCTACCACTAGAGCAATTCACTAAGATATATAAAGAGCAAAAAAAGTTTAATATATTTATAAATTTACTGAGGCATCAAAATTATTAAATAAAAAAATATCGGATCTTCCCATTCATCATCGAGATATGCTCAATAACTTCGATTGTCTCACGGGATCCCTGCAACGTACTGTCACATCATCCTACTCTTTGGAGAATGACGACGAGGATGATGCTACCTCATAGTCATTCTTCGAGGGAATTTTGAATTAGACAAATTTTGTTGGAACAGCCTAATCGATATGTATATGATTTTCTTTTACTTCGTTTTTAGTTTCGTTTATAGATATTTTAAATGAAGTCATTTTTTTCATATTGGCTTAATCGACATGTATTTTTTCTTTTTCTGATAGGAACTTAAGAACGAAGAATTATGACCTCTTATGGGAAAAGTCGGGAATCTGAGTAACTTAAGAACGCATTTGAGAAAAGCCAGGAATCTGAGTCTACTAAGATTTTATAGGATTATGATTTTTCAAGAATATAAGCCTTTCTAAAATCAGGAAACACTTGAACGAAGCCTTAGGGGTTTTAAATTGATTAAGATTTTAATATTAGGTTAATACTAAAACTCTAATCAATTTGAAATTTTAATACTAAAATTTTATTATCCTAATGTTAAAACTCTAATTATATCTAATTTTTTATTTTTATGTATATTTTTTAATTTTAGTTAAAACTCTAATCACTAATAAATTTGAACCCTCATGCTTTCAATCTATCTAATTTTTTTCTAAATATTTGAGAACCCTATACTAAAACCCTAATTATCTAGAACAATGGATCAAAATAGTATACTTTACATATATTTTTTGGTGTTCACTTAGAAAAAAAATTATACAATTTTTTAACATTAATTAATTAGATGACCACTCTATGAAAAAATCCTAGTGCCACCCCTACCAGCATTAATTGAGCCCCACCGCATTTGCAACCAATTGCATCATGCCACATTAATCGCCTGCATTTTGTCTGTACAAACTCTATCCTCCATGTAATACCATCCTTTAAATTAACATATCCTAAATTCCTAATAAAAGAAACAAAAGAGACGCTATAATATCTAATAATTTAGATGGTCCGGATGTCTTATATAAAAATTAAGAAATTGAAGCAACGGGTGATTTCCCTTTAATCAACCTTTTTCCCGGTTGGGGATAGAGATGTTTTCGGGCGCATTGATTGTTGTTTGATGAAAGTAGGGTGTAACCCTTTTCCCAGTGGTTAGATATCATCTCATAGTCTCAGTATTAGTATTATACAGTGGAGAAGGTCATCGTTCTTAATTAATCCGACTTTCAGGCACAAAGCACAAGTAAACTGTTACCATGTCATAACTTCGAGATCCTTTTCTCACGTGAGCGTAGTGACAAATTTCGTTTTCCAAAATATTTCGGTGGGATCCTTTGGGTACATTTCAGATTAATTTTAATATATTAGTAATTTAAATCTAGAGAGATTCGAGAATTAAAAATATATAAAAATTATATTTAATATTTTTTTAAAAAAATTACTACAATATATATTAAATTACTAATATATTTAAAAAATAAATAATTACTAAAATTTTGCCGAAAATACCAAAATTTTCGTTTGACCCCATTTCTTCAAATTTCGGTGAAATTTACCACTTTTCCCATGAGAGGAATTATAGCCAAATCCATCATTTGTTGAAGGTGGATTCAATTAAAGCGGGGTTTGGTCATGTCCAACCGGTTGAACTCTAAATGTGGTTCAACCAACTTTTATGATCATCAGATGCATCGTCAAAAATCACATCCGCACCATCCGAGTGATGATCGCCAAAACTCATATATGTACCATTCGAGTGATGATCACAATGGCATTACCCGAGTAATGATCACCAAAAATCGCATTACCACCATACGAGTGATGATCGCAGTAGCATTATCCGAGTGATGAATGTCAAAAATCACATTTGCACCATCCGAGTGATGATGGCAATGGCATCATGATAATCACCAAAGTTCACATTTGCACCATCACTCCAAAATCACATTTGCACCATCCGAGTGATGATCGCAATTGCTTCACCCAAGTGATGATCACATTTGTATCATCCGAGTGACGATCGCTCTTCAACCAGAATCTAACAACATTTATGCTTAGAGTATTAGAAATTTTGGATCATCAAGTTACTTTTTTTTTTAAACGGCAATTAATAGATTTTTTTTTTTTTATTGAATTCGAGATATCTGAACACCAAGTTATAAATTTTACTAAATCTACTTGATGTTATAGTTTAGATCGTTGCAAGTAGAATGTTAGTTACATTCATCTGCGTTTCAATAGTTGGCAATGGTGAGTGATGATGGTTAATAGAGATTGCATTCTGTTAGAGGTTTACATGGTTGCTCTAGATTAAATATTCATATAAGTTGAAGATGATGGCTCCATGGATTCTTTGGGAAAAAGATAACAAGTTGTTGAAAATTGAAGAAAATCACTTTAAAAAACATTTTAAAAAGAAAATGTAAAATTGAGAATTTATTTTTTAATCAGTTGTAATATCTATTTTATTTTTTTAATATAGGGTAAGTGTAACAACTCAAATTTTTTTAAATTTAATTTAATGGTGTTAGATGTATTTTGCACTATGTACAATGTTAGCGCTCCACACCGAAACCTACCCTATTTTAGAAAACTCTTTAAATTACATAACTCTTTTATCTTTTCTTATTCTAATATTTGAGAATCCCTAGCTGTCTCTTATTCTTTTCTTCTCTTAAAAAACTCTAGCCGTCACAACTTTTTTTCTAAACTCATCAATTTCTAGAACTCCCTAATCTCTTTCCTAAAAACTCTCGTATATTCTTCCACAATAATCATCATGATCTATTTCCGCCACCAAGATTAAGGAGGAAGAAGAAGAAGAAACCTTGGACGAACTATCGCGCTTGATGTCGATCTATTCAACCCTAATCGTTATGAATTTTCCGATAACACTTCAAGAGACCCATCAATCCATCTTGTTATTCTCAGATCTCGTCGCATATGGTACATTCGATCGTGTATCGACGAGCTAAATAAATTAAACCCGTAAATTTATTTTCATATAAAAATTGCTTTTAAAATGAACGGAATGGCTAACCCAAGCCACAATTGTATTTAAATTAATTTTTCATCTTTTTAATCTTATTTTTGTAATCCTAGAAAGTGTAGAAATTTCAAAACCGATCGATCGATTATTATATCTGATCGATCAATTCTGGGAAGAGCGAAAAGTATATATTTTCTGTGTCTAGTCGATCGATCTATTTTCAATTTTCAATTGATCGATTCTGCATCGATATGAGTTTGTATATTTTCTATATATATTCAGTCGATCGATTCCTAGTTATGATTGATCGATTATGGACCGAATCGACTAGGTTTATTTTTATTTTATTATTCGATTGACCAACTATCATTGTCGATCGATCGATTGATTCGGGATCGAGACCATTTGATATATATATATATATATATATATATATATATATATATATATATATATATATATATATATATATATATATATTCTCTTTCATATTCGATTGATCAATCGATGCCTTATGTTCGATCGATCGATTCTGGACATAACTGATTCATATATACACTTTCATTTTGATCGATCCATTTATACTTTTCGATCGATCGATTCCAGACCAATCGAATTGTTTATCTTCCATATGATATCGATCGATTCTAAGTTTCTGATCGATTGATTCTGACCCGAATTAAATGATATATATATATATATATATATATATATATTATAATCCCGATCGATCAATTCTAACACTGATCGAATGATTCTCGTCCGAACAAATGACTTTATTTACCTATATAATTTCACCTTATCACGAACAAATTTTAATACATGCTAATTAGAAGAACGTTTCGATCGATGGTCATGATTTATCTCACTTTAAATTACAATATCTTTCAATTTAAGCGTTTAATTATAATATATATATATATATATATTCATTTTTATTGTTTCAACACGGCCTCTTCGGTAGTATGAAGAGTTAAAAATTTGATGCCCTCTTGAAAATCGAACTCTGACCTCCACGTTCTCGATTTCACACTAATAGCTATCAAATTCTATATATTACTGTGCAATGTAAATATATATACATATAATTATAATGAAATCTGAATATAAATCTATTATGTAAGTAAGATAGTTTTATGTTTTCATCTTAATTATGTTATACGAGTTATGGATATGTTAGGTCATATGTACGTGAGTATAAGATAATACTTACGCTTGTGCGTGATAATTCGCTGGGATGGTATCAAAGTGATAAATATATCGTATTCATATGTTTTACAACTTATTGTGGTATAAGACATCATGACGAATAGGGTGAGTGTGAATTCAGTGTAGCCTCGTATACGCACGGTGACATATGCAGTAACCCTATCACCCCGAGTTTTATTATAATAGGATAAGTTGTAAGTTATAATATGAGATTCGATCTTTAGGCCTTAGTTGTAGTAAGATCTCTTTTACGGTCACGTAAAATTTGAAATGTAGGCGTTCATATACGAATGCAACCACTTTATGATCATATGGGCTGCCACACGAAGTATATCCATGTTATTGCAAAACTTATTCCTTGTAAAGCGTCGTTTAGTGAAGTTACCCCACTATAGTTCATCTTAGAATTAAGTTATAAGTGTATGTTATGATATGAGTATGTAAGACAAGAAAAATTATGAGTATGATAATAAGATATCGCTGTGTAGGCCAACATAAGATGAAAAAACTTAAGTCTGTACGTATCATTTCATACGTAGCCACCGTAAGGGCAACAATGCCTTACAACTAAGGCGGATCTCTGAAAGATAGTATGAGTATGTTATGAGTTACGATTGGTCATGTCTCCCCATTAGGCCGAATAAGATATATGAGTATGTTATGGAGGGCATTATGTTATGGTGGTAAGCTACTATGGTGACTCTCATATGGTAGATTCGAGCAACGACTTTGGTACAAGTTGTATAAGATTTATGAGTATGTAAGTTATACACTCATACGATGTACAGACGCATGTGTCATTATAATAATAAGATATGATATTTTTATGAGGTATGGTGAGGTACGTTAGGATATGAGTGTGTTTAGATCATGATCTTCCATTTATTGTATGTTACGAACTCTATGATACATAGGAGTTTATTGTTTCCTTATTTCTGTTATTTTGATATACTATTATTATCACACACGTGATAATGCCCCTGAGTAGAATGTGATAGATCGCTGGTGTATCCATTGAGTTGCATGTTGTTTAGCAACTCAGTACTCGTGACATTTATCTATTTCAAATGATTATATCGACGAAGTGGACGTTGACTATTATGATCCTTTGGAGTTCGATTTCATTCGATTTTCGGTGCTGTTTGGGACACTACAAAAAATAAGACTATTAACGGAAGTTTTTTGTGGTCAAAAAGTGCCGCTATGAACAAAAAAACTATTAAACTATTAGCGGCAAGGGTATTAGCGGCAGTTTTTTTTGTTAATAACGGCAGTTTATGGCTACCGCTAATAGTCTCTTTTTTTGTAGTTGAACCCACTGTTTTCAGTTCGGTTTCAGTGTTCGGTTCAAAGCATGCATCCCTACCTACACTCATGTGTGTCCTCTCGATATTATTTTTTTCCTTTTGAAATTCACTTTTCAAAAAAATTTGGATACTGTGTGTGCGATCACCCGCAGTCAAACAAGATTTTTTTTGGAGTTTTTATTTTTTGCCTAAAATCTTACCCAAAATAAGGCTGTTGATTTCGTTATAAGGAAGGCGAAAGATTTTGAGTATCAATTGGAGTTCTCTTTTCTCTCTCCTCCACATGAGATTATCTCTCTTACTCCTTTAATTTTAACATTTATTGGTTTCCACTTTGAAACCCCAATGCCATATCTCATATCTCCTCTTTTACTCTTGAATGGTAAGAGATAAAGTAGAACTCTGACTTTGGGTCCTACTTGGTAGGACCTAACCAAATCCCTACCAATTCATACATCTAGGGCTGCGATTGGATTAATTCTTTTAGGGCAAAGAGCAACTCTTTTGTTGTTTGGCTCCGATAGAGAAATGCTTTTAAGTTTGGTAACACAGCTCCTCGCCTTATTTACTCTGACAGAAAGTTATTTTAAGTGATAAAATTGCTCTCTGTCATAAAAGATTTTATCTGCTTTGACTAAGAACAGACAGAGAGTTGCTTCTGCTCTTATGAGAGCAAACTCAAACAGGACCTAGGGCTCTCAAGGAGCTGAGTTTGAGCCAAGCCAGGATTAACTTGAGGTCTGCTCTTTTATATACATTCAAGCCTAATTTGAGTCGAGCTCCATTATATTTGAACCTAAAACTATTATCTCATGGTCTAGTTTTTTTATTTAAAAATAAACATTATATATTGAGTCGAGTGGAGCTGAGTTAAGCTACAGACTACCTAGCTCGTATTCAGCTTATTTAAGAGTTGGTCCCAGCAAGATCTCCCTCCCTCGTCGAATCACCATCGCTTGGTCATAAAGTATCATTTTCGTAACCTGTTCCCGGTGCCAGGCTAATTATTGGACCCTAGATACTGTTTGAACATGTATAATTCTATTCTAAAACTTATATATGGTCCCTAATGATGGGACATAATAATTGGCAATCATCTATTAATAACTAATTCTGAGCTTGTACAATTAATCATGGAAAAATATATATAGTAAACTTTTTAAGAATAGAAGAGCGTGGTAAATCCAATTTGTTCAGCCAGTTAGGAGACTTGAGATGTTAGTATTGTATAACATCTGCTTTAATATCCCCCTTGTGATGTAGTTGGCTAACCTCATATAAACTTATCTACCCTTGGGAGATTTTATGTGCAGTGTCTCTATTAGGTGAACAATAAAAAAATAATTTATTTTGAACCTTCGGAATTGGCCCAAATCGGAATGAAACTGATTGAAAACCGACACCGAATCAAACTAATTTGGCCCAATTCAGTTTCGGTTTAATACCTAAAAACCAAAAAACTTGTCAGCTAGGGTGAAAAATCTGACAACAGACCGAAAAATATTAAATAAAACAAAAGTATGAAGAAAAACAGAAAATTGATCGAAACCAAATCAACCCAAACTAAAATCGGATCGGTTGGTTCAGTTTTGGTTTGGGGGTTGAAAAGTTCGGTTAATCAGAACCAAAACCAAAATGTTTCGGTTAATTTACAAAAACCATTCCAAAAATCAAAATATTCATTTTCCCCTCAGTAATGAAAATACTCAATATTTTTATAAATAATTTTTTTCGCATAAAATTCCGTAATAAGTTTCAAGACCGTTGACATTCTCTCCAATACCTTTTGGTTATTTTAGTATCAACGTTTTAACATGTTATACACATTCACACTCATTGTGCCATTAAATAATTTCCAACCTTTTTTAGACGGCTTCGAGAAGCCATAATATTTTCACCGTCTACACTTATGACCAAATGGTATTTTATAAATTTTGTACGAACTGGTATAGAGTATCAAGCGCCAGCACTTTTACCAATATTGGTGGTTTATGAATGACCCATGCACTGCCACGAGTGATCCTGACCGCTACCATATCCATATCATTTTGGATTGAGTCTCGTCTATTTGTCGGCCTGCCACTCTCAATTGACAAACAAAGTATGCCACGTGTATAGAACTTGATTGCCCACGGATTATAGTTGGTGCATGCCCGTTCACCTGATAGCCATACTTTTTTTTATTATAATCATGATTTTAAATATTGGACATTTCTAATACATATCGGCCGATATGTATCGGATCAGGTCATATGTATCGGATCAGGCCCTATCCGTTATAGATATATTCCCTGATTTTGTATAGAGTCAAATATCAAACAAAGAGATCAAATGTGAGATCAGATGGGCTCATATAGAGTCTTTATATATATATATATATATATATATATAGAGAGAGAGAGAGAGAGAGAGCCATTACTTGCACACGTTTTTCAAGTGATTTTCAAGTGATTGTACCGAATTTAAAGAAAGACTTGATATCCTAGGGATATGTGATATGTAAAAATGTAATATCGGCCGTCTAATTTGAAGTTCATGATCAATAAGTCTTTGGAGCATAAAATTGGAGAAAAACACAATACTTGTCATATGATCTATTGTAATCAACAATTGAATTATATAATAGTCTTTGACTCCCTTTAATCAAATGATAGAAAATTATATTTTATTTTAATCTTTTGCAATTGATACCTTTTTAAATCATGACATTCAAATCAAACTGCTTAGATAGTATTTTCACATTGAAGAGGTTGCCAAACTTGCAAGTCTTTCTTTTAAATTCGGTGCAATCACTTGTAATGTGTGTGCAAGTAATAGCTATATGAGAGTACAAGTAATGGCTCTCATATATATATATATATATATATATATATATATATATATATATATATATATATATATATATGAGAGCCATTACTTGCACTCGCTTTTCAATTGATTGCACCGAATTTAAAATAAAGACTTGCACGTTTGGCGATCTCTACCATGTGGAAACACCATCTAAGCCGTTTGATTTGAAGGCCATGATTTCAAAATATCAATTGCAAAAGATTAAAATAAAATATAATTTTCATCATTTGATTAAATGGAGTCAAAGGTTGTTTTATAATTCAACAGTTGACTACAATAGATAATATGACAAGTATTGTGTTTTGCTCCAATTTTATGTACCCGAGATCTATTGATCATGAACTTCAAGTCAGATGACCCATATTGCATATTTACAAATCACGTGTCCCTAAAATACTATGTCATTCTTTAAATTAGATGCAATCACTTGAAAAACGTTGGCGAGTAATGCCTCCCATATATATATATATATATATATATATATATATATATATATATATATATATATATATATATATATATATAAAGCATGAGATTTAGACCTTAGTAAAAAGGGAAATTTATCTGATTGACCCTGTCAGATACACCTTTTACGTCAGAGACCCTATATTTTTACTTTTACCCAAACCGACCAGCTCCAAGCCTAGCCGACCCTAAGGAGAGTAAAAAGTTCAAATTATCTCCTTCTATGACTTTCTTTTACCTACAAAAATATCCTCTTCTTCCTCATTTTAATCTGCTAAAACGTTAGAGGTGGGTCAGGTGACAACGTCTTCTTTCTTAATCTAATCTGCTATTTCGAAGAAGAAAAAAAAGGCTTGGGAGAATAAGTCCCTGCATTTTACCATTGTGAAAAAAAGACCCTGCAGTATAAAAAATAATTTTATTTTATTGGTCCCCATTTTAAATTTGTTAGGGTCTTTTAATGGTGCAGTATAAGAAAAAATTTATTTCTTTGATCAATTTTTTAAACAGTCGATAACGATTGTATATACTGTCGATAACGACTGTATAAACATTCGATGTCGATTCTCTAATAAGTCGATATCGACTGTTTATATAATCGATATCGACTCTATATACAATCGTTATCGACTCTATATACAATCGATATCGATTGTATAAACAATCTATATCGATTATATATAGAGTCGATATCTATTTTATATAGAATCGATGTGTTAACAATCGTCTTCTCCCTTTTGTGTTATCAGTCCTATGACCTCTTCCTTCTAATTCTTAAACAGGCAATGACGTAGGTGGGAATTCTTCTTCTCTGTCACTATGATGGCCTTCTTGTAAGTAATGATGACTTTTATGAAAGTGACCGGAAGAGGGTTATTAACATTTCGACTAATATTTCTTATGAATAATTCATAAGACGGATGTCTGCTATCAGTTTTGCGATGACAGATGAAACAATTTTCATAAAGTTTCATATGAAGATAGTGAAACAATTGTAAGTGATGATGACTTTTATGAAAGTGGCCGGCGGAGGGTTATTAACATTTCGACTGGTATTTCTTATGAACAATTCATCAGGCGAACGTATGCTATCAGTTTTGCGAGGGCAGATGAAATAATTTTCATAAATTTTTATATGAAGATAGTGAATACTCCTATGCTTGCCGACATATTGGACTCTGATGATTTGGCCACCCAATTGACGTTTTATAAATTCAGGGTGGACGTCATTAAAGTATTCATCATTAAGGAACCGTCATCCTTCCGAGTCAAAGCTGAACAAGTACCTCTTGGTGGGACTGATTTTCTTAGTAGCCATTCATTTGAGCCATGTAAGTTTGAGGAGGATGTAACTACATATGATACCGTCTCGTTAGGCGACGACAACGATATTACAGCGAACATGTTTGCTAGGAAAGCAACTATTTATTTAAACAATGCTCCAATTGAATCGTATGATGACCCACTACTGCATGGGTTACAACAATGTAGTCAATGGTTAGACTACACTTCAGAAAGGGTGGTGGATACCGACGATTTCAGTTATATCTTTCCCGGTGGATGGATAACTTGGTTGACTTACGAATTATGTTCTACCATGTCATCGATAGAGATTACCGGAGAAGCTCAACCCCATGTCCATACACATCAGTACTCCTTCAGTAAAGGGTCTAGTCAACTACGCCAGAACCCGTTCGATGAAGGATCTAATCAACCACATCAGAACCCCTTCGGTGAAGGATCTAGTTAGCCACCTGAGAACACTGCTAGTGAATGGTATAGTCATTCCCAGCCCACTAATGAAGATATCTTAGAAGAAGATTATGATGGCGAACCGGATAGATTTATAAAAGAAGATCCAAAAAATTTTGTGAGAGGCATTGATAATCCCTTAGTAGACGGAGATTACGAAGTGTCAAAGACATCGAGCAACCTTTCCGATCAAGAGGTGAAAACTGAATACTGGAATTAGACGTTTAAAGTTGGAGAGATATTTAGAGACAAGCAAACATTCCAAAGAGTATTGAAAGAACACGAGATAGAGAGAAACTTTCAAATCTGGCCCTTGAAAATCACTAGTTATCGAGTGACAGTCGGATGCTACGAACCTGATTATTCGTGGCGAATACATGCGTTGAAATTGACTGGGCATGACTCTTTCAAAATCAAGATGTTCAATAGTACTCACACATGTGAGGTCGTTAAGAACGGACCGCACGGTCACCGTAATGCAACAATCTCCTTCGTAGCCAACTATATACGAGAGAAACTTATGAAAGGATTCGACTGCACACCGGCGTTGATAATGTTTGATATTGCAATTGGGAAGAACTTGTCCATAATGATATTAGAGGCAGTTGGGAAGAATAATTTATGAATCTACCGGCGTACGTGAAAGAGATGGAGATGATAGATTCTAATGTACGAACGTCCTTTCAACTTACGCTTGATGGTAAGTTTTAAAGATTTTTTTGGAGTTTTGGCCCATGCATCGAAAGCTACTGCAATACACTTCGTCGCATTTTACTTGTAAATGGCACACACCTACGGGGACATTTCGGAGAGATCCTACTTTTCGTCTCGGTGCAAGACGGTAATGGACATATAGAACCGTTAGCGATTGTCGTCGTCGAGTTAGAAGAAGAGGATACATGGATGTGATTTCTTGAACGGGTAGGTGCATTCGTGATTGGTGAGTTTACCAAAGATCTTGTTATTATCACGGATAGGCCAAAAGGTTTAATAAACGCAGTGAAGCATGTATTTCCTAACGCATACAACAGCTACTACATGCTATATATGAATGAAATTTAGCACACAAGTATCTCAGGAACGGTTTGAAGGGTTTTTGGTGGAACGCTACGCGTGCATATTCAGTAGAGAGATTTGATTATTTTATTAATAAAATAAAGTAAGATGTTGGTGATCCTCGGGCCGTAGAATATATTTTAAAAATAGACCCAAGGCATTGGGCACTCGCATATATGAAAGGAAGACAGTACAATTCCCTGACTATGAATAATACAGAAAGTTTGAACAGTGTACTGAAGATAGCTCGGTAGAAATCAATTAATGACTTAATCAGAATTACTAAAGAGAAAGTCGCTGATTATTTTTAAAAGCGTCAACAGATATCTGAGAAATGGAGTAACCTCCTCTACCCGAAAGCAGACGAGCACATAAAGAAGGTGCTGCAATGGGCTGGTAGAAAAAAAGCTCAAACATACAGGTGCGATCAATTTTAAGTCAATTTCGAGAATTTTATTCATCACGTCGACTTGAAATAAAAGACAAGTACTTGCCGTCGTTAGCACATTCATGATTTGCCTTGCTCGCATGTCATTACGGCCATCAATCAGAGAATTTATGATTACCATACCTTCTCTGAGAAGTGATTTTTCACCGCTTGCTTTAGACAATCATACAACGAACAATGGCTTCCCACCCTCGATAAAAGCCAATGAAAATTCCAAGCGGAGCAACTACTGAAAAATATGAAAGTCAGACCACCCTATAATTATCGAAAGTAAGTCGGCCGTCAGAGGAAGAAAAGAATTTGGTCTAAGAGTAAAATTTGGGTCCTATAGTATGACAGATATATTGAGTATGGTCACAATCGCAGGAGTTGCACTGTGATGGGACCGATAGGTTGAAGTGTATATATTTTTAATAGTAATAGAAAGAATGTAAACGAGCTAATGTATATTTGCTCAGAAACTCAGAATCCCAATTTTTTGGTTTCGTAATAGTTGTAATTTTTTAGACTATACAGTTGCTTAGAAACATGAAACATGAAATGTACAAATGAGTCGTTAACGACTGTATATATAGTCGATATCGACTATATATATAATCGATATCAATCGTATATAATCGATATCAATCGTATACATAATCGATATCGACTTTATAAACAGTCGATAACGATTGTAAATACGATCGATAGCGACTGTATATAATATCGATGACGACTATATATACAGTCGATGGCGAGAACCACAGGCAAGTTCACGTAGTTGTGGTTAAATAATTTACAATAACAACTAAAATTTGAATGTACACTAAAAAACTTCATTACAAATTCAAGTTTTATTTACATTACAAATTTGATGATAGAATCACTGGTACTTCTTTACTAGGGTCTTGCTCCAATTCTCCTCCTCCATCGCCGACGTATTTAGCCAGTGTATGACCAATTTCTGTCCTGATCCTATTCATATCTGGTTGCGCGAAGTCAAATTTCTTCTCCGACATGAAGTACTCTACATACTTAAACACAAACACCCCACAATCACTCGAATTAGTCTGTCGGGGAACGGCTTTGATCCGACAGTCACTAGATGACCAAGGATAGCTCTTAACATTCAGTGCAGTAGAGTTATCGTATGAATATAAAATCGCGAGAAGGTATTGCGTCTGTTTCGAAACAGTGGAATGTCAGATATGCTAATCTAACAATGATGAATGATATACTAAGCAAAATATCATATCAGCGTTTTTAATTGGTCTGGATATCTTTCCTTAGAGGGCCTATTAAAAATAGGGTCGACGATCATTACCGATTGTTCAAGTATCTTCACAATCGCAAGCGCCCAGTGTAATGATTGTTATGAATGAATTTGGACAAATATCTATAAAAAAATAATATAATTTCAAAAGGTATGATTGAAAAAATTATAAAGATATTGAAAGCATACTGTGTTATAATCGTGAGCCCACAGATTTTGAAACGGATTGAAGAAGAAATTTTGCAGCAACTTCTTGCTTTAGTTCTCCTTGAGTATATGGGCAGCCCACAGTTCGATTTGTATCTCGAACGATTCCTCGTATAATTTTTCAGTAAGAAGGAAATTGCTAAAATCGTTCAGTTTAAAGCCCATGTAGGTTAGAATGGTGGGACACATAAGGAAGCATTTCTCCTCTCCATTAGGATGCATAGCGTCATCAATAACTTTCAAGTATCTCAGGTAGGCACCCATTATCTAAAACTCATACAGTTACAGTTAAGGAAATAAGCGACATTCAAAAAAGTCGTCAATGAGTCTGTATTTAGTCGTTGACGACTCTAAATAGAGTCGGTATCGACTATATAAGTAATCATCATCAACTCTAGAGGAAGTCGATATCGATTCGTTATAGAGTCGATAACGACTATATAGAGAGTCGATAACGATTACTTAGAGAGTCGATAACGACTCTCTAATGAATCGATATCGATTCGTTGTAGAGTCGATACCGACTCTGTATAGAGTTGTCGACGACTTTATATTGTCTATTTGGTGCTCACAGTAGCAATAATGAAATAACTAAAATATATGAGTTATAAGGTTACTTATAATATTATCCAAGTACTCCATGTCTGCTAAACATCTGAAAGACTGCACCACCAGCGTATAATTATCGATGGTGCTTATATAGGTGCTGCATAAATAATGACTAACGTAACTAATTTTCGTAAAATAATAAATTAGGGTAAACTACTACTAACTAATTGTCATTGCTGGGAAGAATGACTTACTCGTCCTCAGATTCAGGCTTATTCCACAGGTCCATCATGTATTTCTGCTCTGTTGTCAGCTCAGCAGTAGCATCAGCCACCGCTCCTTCAATGGCCCTCTCTGTTACACGTTTTTTCGTCGTGGCTCCCTTTCTATGTGTCCTAAGTTTGATTGCAATTGTTTTCAAGTGTTTTCCTTGCCTAGGCCTTAAGCAAGGGTCAATTTGTTATTGAGACAATTGGGAAGAGGTTTGCTCTTCACCAGTTGGGCCCTTATCAGCTTGAGACTCAGGCTGCTCGTCAGTAGTTGTCGTTGCCTCATCCGTAGGAGGAACGTCATGCATGGGATGAGATGGACCCTTATCAATGGACTTTTTCGTGGATGATGGGATATCGAAGGTTGTGCCAGACACCTTCAATATCAGCTCCGAGATAGCGGAATCCTGAACATCGAATATAACAATATTAGAATTAAAAATCTGGTTGAAATTATATTCACTTATACAAACTATGTTACAACATATACCTTAGGTGTCGCCTCCAAAATATTTTTAAGAAATTCGTTCAGCATCCCATAGTCCTTTCTGACCAACATGTTGAAGTGAATAATCTTCTGCAACTCCGCTTCCCTTGAACTGAGCCGCTCATTCAAGGAGTTGCATAATTTCTCAACAGAGTCGCAACGTGTCGCGATTCTATTCCAAATGGCTCACTCTTTTGGTGAATTTCAAGTTATCCATCACCAGCTCGTCGATCCTTCTCAACAATGATTCATTGGAGGAGGTCGATGCAACTAGGCTCTCCTTCATAGCCCTCTAATTCTCGGTCGCTCTACATGGATGGGGCCCTCTTCCAAGGACGATTCTTCGTCCGACGTCGATTGGACGTCAAATTCTTTTTCGTCAATATTATCGACTGGAATGCAATTTCTCTTCTTCTTCGGTCGCACAACTTTCACAGCTTTTTTGATCGGCTCATGAACCACTTCGTAAACTTCTTTTCTCTTTCTCCCAATAATCTTTTGACCCGTAAATATTCTCTTAGGACAGGTATCTTTGACTGAAAGCCAATAAATACGAGGGGAGCGCAAACCTTTTGAAAGAAAAGAAAATAATCATAATAAAAGTTACTAATCTGATAATAGGGTCTCTGAGGTAAAAGGTAAAAGGTGAATCTGACACGATGGATGTGTTAAATTTCCCAAGTAAAAAATATAAAGAAAATTAATTAATTAAAAAGGCATCCATTGTAAAAGGAGTCAAATAATCATTATCAAAAAAAAAAACCAAAGAGTCAAATAATCAAAGCAGCATCATTGGGTAATTACTTTTTAAATCTTTAGCTTCCTGGCTGTCATTTTGCTACTTTCTAGAACTGATCACGTCAATCATTTAATTATTTCAAAACGGACAATATAATATTAAAAAAAAAAAACGGACAATATGAGCTGTCATTCAGATAGCCAACCCATACATCCAGGACTTTTAACGAGCTGAGCTCGAGCCAAGCCACAAGTACCTTGAGCTCGGCTCTTCTATACTCAAACCTAGCTCAAGGTGGGCTCTTATACATTTTAATTTAAGTATATTTAAATAATTCAAACTTTTAATCTTTTATTTAAAATTTAGAGAAATTTACCTCATCGACCCTCTCAGATACACCTTTTATGTCAGAGGCCTTATATTTTCACCTTTACCCAAATTAATCAGCTTTTAGCCAAGCCATTTTCAGCTAGTACAAAAAGTCCAAAATATCCCTTCTTACACTTTTTGTTATTATATATGATTTAAAATTTTAAATATTTATATTTTTTTATATTTACGCGATATGAAATCAGATCTATGCCGTATGATTTGAAGGTCACATAATAAAATAAATTGCGCCAAAGATAAACACAAAAAAAAGGCGATACCACTTCTTTAAAAAAAAAAAAAAAATTTTAACAATTGATGGCGACTCTTAATATGGTTGGTACTGACCATTTTAAGAGTCATCATCGATTGTGTAGAAAGTCGTCTCGACTGTTTACACAGTCGCCATCGACTCTGTATAAAATTGTCATCGACCATATAAAAAAATGCAAATATTTAAAAATTTAAATTATATAGGTATAACCTCTTCTTTTTCATTTTAATCTGCTACAGTCTCTGATGAAAAATGTGTATTTGGGTCACCCAAATAGCAGATCGGAGTAAATTGGACTGAGGAGAAGACGTCGTCACCTTCGTCACCTCTGACTTTTAGAAATTGTAGCAGATTAAAATGAGGAAGAAGATGTTTTTGAGTGTTAAAGAAAGGGGGTAATTTGAACTTTTTGCTATCCTTAAGCTCGGCTAGGCTCCCAACTGGTCGATTTGGATAAAGGTAAAAATATAGGGCCTTTGACGTAAAAGGTGTATCTGACAGGGTCGATCAGGTAAATTTGCCTAAAATTAAATATTATATATTGAGTCGACTTGAGCTGATTTAAATCATAGTAACAAATGTTGTTTTCGGCAAATTTTCGGTAGGGGGTCATTTCGGTTTATTTCAGATAAATTTCGAAAAGTTTTAGAAAAATTTCGGGTAATATAAAAAATAATAAATATAAATTATATTTTAACTTCATAAAAAATTTATATATTATTTAAAAAATTATCAAAATTAGAAAAGATTTATTAATTTTGATTAAATTTCATTAATTTTGTCAAAATTAATGAAATTTCAGTGATTTCGGAGAAATTATCAAAATTTCGCAAAAAGTTTTGCACGAACCCTGTTTCGGTAAATTTTGAAGAAATTTTGAAAATTTTTTTAAAAATTTATTATTATAATTTAAAGTACAGACTACACAGCTCATGATGGGCTTATATACAAACGATTTCTTAACTCATAGAGCCGGGCTCAAAGTACTTGATAAACTCTTTTTCTAAGAGTCCGGCCGAGCGAGATCTCGCTCCATCCCTACACATACATCACATCGCTTGATATAAAAAATAAGTGTCGTTGTCGTAACCTTGGGTGCCAGGCTGCCATTCCCACTATCAAATGCCAATTGACTAACGTGTCTTAAATCTTAGCCACACATTTCTACTGGCTTATGGCATCAGTGCATCGTACGGAACAGTAAAAACAAAGGAAGCCATTACTTTTAACAAAATTTGGAACAAAGCTATTCTCACCTATTTTTGGGCTCAAGGGCTACACAATTTTCAAGAATCAAAATGATTGATTGAATTGAACGTCGATGGAGATTGTGTTTGTTCCAATCATGTCATCCATGGCACACATCCTTAAAAGAGAGAGTCATCTCCTTTGTTCATGGTTGAGTATGATATGGAATCAATATATAACTGTTTGATCGAGTACCACGATCTTAGGATCTACTATAAAGAAGATTGGAACAAAATAAATCTCCCTCTTCTTATTCAAATCAATCGATACTTTTGTCCTTAAAACACTATGCGGTCTTCTTATTCAAATCAATCGATACTTTTGTCCTTAAAACACTATGCGGTCTTTAATTACTTTTGAAGTTGGGTGAGAATAGCCGTACCAAGGATTAAAATTTCACCCAAAATTTTGGTTTTGAGCATAACTGATAGCCAATCTGAAATCCAATAATTTGGTCAAAATCTGAAAATTTGGCCAAAATTTTGATCCTCATATAAAAGTGACCGAAATTTCGGTCTAAAATTTCATTATAATAGGGACCGAAATTTCAGTCATTTCCGCCGAAGTTTTGATCATTGGACGTAGCCATTTTAAAAGGGACAAATTACTAACATACAATTCTACCAAATTTCATTTACCAAAATAATTAAGGTGATTTTCAATTGTCAAAACATCGAACTTGATGACCCTCTTTTCAAAGTTATCTTCATTATTTCTTTGCATCAGTGGTGGGACACTACGAGAACAAAATAACTCCGAAAATATATAAAAAAATGATAAATTTAAGCAATTTTGGAAATATTTTTAAAAAAATTACAAAATATATTTATGTTTTCATCAAATAAGAATTTCAAACGGAAAAAAATAATTAAAAAAGAAAAATTGGTTCATAATGCATTTTTCGCAATGCATGAGAAATTTTCAAAAAAGACATTTTCTCGGTGTTTTTTTCTTTTTTTTTTTTTTTGCTCTCAAGGAACACGTTTTTTATCACTATGAGAAATTTTCAAAAAAGACATTTTCTTTTGGTCATTTTCGCCGAAGTTTTGATCCTTGGCCATACCCATTTTAAAAGGGACAAATTATTAACATACAATTCTACTAAATTTCATTTACCAAAATAATTGAGGTGATTTTCAATTGTCAAAACCTCGAGCTTGATGACCCTCTTTTGAAAGGTAACTTCATTATTTCTTTGCTTCAATGGGATAATAGGAGAACATATTGACAAATTACGCCGAAATTTTGTGAAATGGGGGTCAAACGAAAATTTCAGGAAATTTTCGATTTTCGGTAAATTTTGGTATTTTTCGATAAATTTCGATAAATTTTTTAAAAATATTTAAAAAAATTTTAAAAACTTTTAAAAATATTTTTATAATCCCTGAAACTTTCCCGAAATTTTTCCTAAAAGTATTAAAATTAATCCGAAATGTACCGAAAGGACCCCCCACCGAAAAATTCCCGAAAACGAAATTTGTCACTAGGTACGAGAACAAAACAGTTCTGAAAACATATAGAAAAATGGTAAATTTCAGCAATTTTGGAAATATTTTTAAAAAAATTATAAAATTATTAATTATAAAAATAAAAAATATTTATGTTTCATCAAATAGGGATTTCGAACGGGAAAAAATATTTTTTTTTTTAAAATTGGTTCAAAACGCATTTTTCGGAATGCATGAGAAATTTTCAAAAAAGACATTTTCTCAGTGTTTTTTTCATTTTTTTATTTTTTGCTCTCAAGGAACATGTTTTTTATCACTATGTTGCCCCCCCCCCCCCCAGATCAAAATTTTGGTTTCAGGCATGACCGAAACCAAAACTGAAATCCGATAATTTGGCCAAAATTTTGATCCCCAGACAAAAGTGATTGAAATTTTGGTCCAAAATTTGGTTTTGGTGGGGACCGAAACTGATTATTTGGACCCAAATTTCGGTCATTTTCGCTGAAGTTTTGATCCTTGGCCGTACCCATTTTAAAAGGGACAAATTACTAACATACAATTCTACCAAATTTCATTTACCAAAATAATTGAGGTGACTTTCAATTGTCAAAACCTCGAGCTTGATGACCCTCTTTTCAAAGGTATCTTCACTATATCTTTGCTTTCGTGGGACAGTACGAGAACATAGTGACAAATTTCGTCAAAATTCAGCGAAATTTCACGAAATGGGGGTCGAATAAAAATTTTGGAAACTTTTCGATTTTTGGTATTTTTCAGTAATTTTTTTTTTAATGTTTAAAAAATAAATTTTAAATATTAAATATATGTTTTTAATCCCCGAAACTTTCCCAAATTTTTTTCGAAAAGTATCGAAATTAATCCGAATTGTACCAAAAGGACCCCCCACCGAAAAATTCCCGAAAACGAAATTTGTCACTATGTACAAGAACAATACAGCTCCGAAAACATATAGAAAAATGGTAAATTTCAGCAGTTTTGGAAATATTTTTTAAAAAATTATAAAATTTTTAATTATAAAAAATAAAAAATATTTATGTTTTCATCAAATAGGGATTTCAAACGGGAAAAAAAATATTTAAAAAAAAAAATGGTTCAAAACGCATTTTTCGAAATGCATGAGAAATTTTCAAAAAAGACATTTTCTTAGTGTTTTTGTCATTTTTTAATTTTTGCTCTCTCGAGGAACATGTTTTTTATCACTATGTTCCCCCCCCCCCCCCCCCATGGATCAAAATTCTGGTTTCAGGCATGACCGAAACCGAAACTCTAATCCGATAATTTGGCCGAAATTTTGATCTCCAGACAAAAGTGATCAAAATTTCGGTCCAAAATTTGGTTTCGGTGGAGACCGAAATTAATAATTTGGACCAAAATTTCAGTCATTTCCGCCAAAGTCTTTATCCTTGGCCGTACCCATTTTAAAAGGGACAGATTACTAATATACAATTCTACCAAATTTCATTTATCAAAATAATTAAGGTAATTTTCAATTGTCAAAACTTCAAGCTTGATGACCCTCTTTTCTAAGGTATCTTCATTATTTCTTTGCATCAGTGAGACACTACGAGAACAAAATAGTTTCGAAAATATATGGTAAAATGATAAATTTCAGCAATTTTGAAAAAAAAATTAAAAAAATTAAAAAATTATTAATTATAAAAAATAAAACATTATTTATGTTTTCATCAAACAGGGATTTTAAACGGGAAAAAAATAGCATGAGAAATTTTCAAAACGTATTTTTCGGACTGCATGAAAAATTTTCAAAAAAGATATTTTCTCGTTTTTTTTTGTTAATTTGTTTAAACTTTTCAGTCTCAAGGAACACGTTTTTAATCTCTATGTTGCCAACAATCGTTTAGTTCTCTCTTCCTGTCGGATATTAAAATGTCGGCAGAAAACACTCTTAAGTAAAGAGATTGCCATCACACAGATGCCTTGATTGTATAATGGTGACACAACTGTTAAAGGTCTGATGCTCAATCGACATCCCATGCGGTGCAAGTGAACTTTGAAATGCCTAGAATTCCGTGCATATCACAAAGTCACTCGTCGAACATAAAGTTTACTTTCCTACACCAGACAATGGTCAGGTCCAATCAAGTTGAATCGAATTTCGAGTTACTTCTTAAGAATGTGTGCAATGTGAAATAAAAAGGCCGACAGTATGATGGCATGCCCAAGACCTCATGATCCATCATGCAGAAAATTGGGTTGAAAGACAATCTCTATTGTGTGATTCAATGTATCCACCGTCTAACCCGTTTGATTTGAAAGCCATAATGTAAAGATCATAGGTGTCAAAGATCGACATGACACTTTCTCTCTACCATTTGATTAAACATAGTCAACTATCAAATTTGACGATAGGCTCAACTAATGAATTGTTACCAATCGAATAATAAATCGTTATCGTTCGAATAATGAAACGAAAAAGATCAAATAATGAATCGATAAAATAACAAAATAAACCAATAATGTACAACTTTAATAATGTACAACTTCAAATAAAATAAGATATCTTACCCAACTTTTAGGTACAACTTGAAATAAACCAATAATTTTATATTAAGATACTTCTTTTTGTCCGAGCAATAATGATTTGCTATCAGATCGATGACAAATTGATTTTAGATCGATGATGATTGGTAATGAGAGCGATGACTATTTGTTATCAGACCAGTGCCGATTCATTAGTCAAGCGATAACGATTCATTATTTAACCGATGACGATTCATTAGTTAGGCTTATCATTAAATTTGATAGTCTGACCGTGAAAATACAAATGCTAAAGAGCATGTTTCTTATCAATCTTTGGCATATTTGAACATTACATTGTGGCCTTAATCAAATGGTGTTTTACTTTGTACAAATATTGAAAATAACATATTTTTCATTTTTAAAGTACATGGAACGATAAAAAATATAAGAATAGGTATTTCAGTCTTTTTATATTAGCTGGATATGTCTCGGCTCCAAGCTGGTTGGTTATGGGAATGGTAAAATTATAGGGTCTCTAACGAAAAAGAGTAAAATGAGAGGGTCAATCTTATAAATTTCTCTAAAAAAATAAGGTATAATCAAAAGAGGGAAAGAGACTCTTAAATATAGGATGCTCAAAGAGGCAACTTGAGTCCCAAAGACGGTTCCCTCTTTGGCCAGCTTATTACAAAATCTAAGACTATTAGCGGCAGCTTTTAGCAACGAAAAATTGTCACTATTAACAAGAAAAAAAAAAAAAAAACTTTTTATCATACTGGCGACAAGATTAGTAACGACATATTTTATTTTTTATATTAATAATGGCAGCTTTTGGTAGCCACTGAAATAACTTATTTTTGTAGCGGCAGATTAGCTAAGCTATTGAGGGATGTAAGAGCATTCAATTCAAGGAGCCTTTTTGGACAGTTGTCAGCCTGCTATAGGCTAAATCTCTTTATTTTTTTTAGAAGGTCGGTGGAGCACCATTATTCCGCGAGGGGACCATCACTTTGCATAAGCCCTAATCCCTCGGGGCCAAATTTGCCAAAACGTCGACATCAGGCTCACTCCGTCGGGGCCATTTTGCTAGAGTCACCGTCAAACCATCCTATTGCGCCTACAATAAGGAGGAGAAGCTATCATTCTTACCATATGGTACCTTAGTAACTTCCACGTCAAATAAAGTCGAAGCTCGTGTTTTAGTAACATGGAAATGTTAAATTGGATTAAAATTTTGGAAGAAATGACAGAAATTCCGATCCAAATTATTGGCTTTGATCTCCATGAAACCAAAATTTGGATTGAAATTTTGGTCACTTTTGCATAGGGATCAAAATTTTGGATTTTAGTTTCAGTTTCCGTTATGTCCGAAACCAAAATTTTGATCCTCATGTCAAATACTCAGAGAAAAAGAAATTCATTTTTAATATGTTTCTATTTTAAGTGGGCCTCACATAAAAACTCAATTTCCATGCATCAAATCATTTTCATATAAAATCATTTAAATCTAGGCTAAAATTAAGTTTTCTAACAATATAATGGCTCTTTTGAAATTTCAACTCTAATTTTGGCATAATACTATTCTTCTATAAATGTGCCTACGCACCTCTGCCCACAATAACGATTAATGAATCCAATTGCTATAACTTTCATGCTCAAATGGCCCCACAGGGAAACTACCTGGAAATGCCCTATACTCGATTTTTTTTTAAAACCAATAAAATTATAATTCTTTGCGACTTTTTCAAACTCTTAAGAATTTGAAAGAAAAATCGCAAATTTCTCCCAATTTTTTCAAAAACAAAATCCCTCTGTTTTTTTTTAATAAATTTTTAATTAATATATTTTTATAATTTTTCTTTTATATTTTTCCAAAATTTGACCGATTCATTCCCAAATTTGACTAATTATGCCGGACCTTTGTGTTTTTGTTCCAAACCGATTTATTCCCTGAGCTCCGACTTGGTCACTATGCTTATATTTAGAAAGCACGTGTAGACATGTTATAATTATAACCGTCCATATTTGTGTAGTAACTGTTTTTCTAAAGAAGAGTACGAAAAAAGATAGAAACGCCTCATGCCATTTGAAGAGAAGGGTTTGAAAGCTACTTAATGAGAAATAGTATAATACGATCATTTAGATAACACTTAGTCTATAATGGGTGTTCACCCGATAATAGTTAGTCTATAATGAGTGTCCACTTATTGTGAGTGGACATCGCATTCCATATGTCCTTGTGACTGAGTGGCTTGCACGAATGTCTAATGTATAAAAATTCGTACAAGTCACTCAATCACAAGGACATGTCCTGTGATGATCACTCATTATGAATGGAAGTGTGGTAAATTCAATTTGTTCAGCCAGTTAGGACACTTGAGATGTTAGTATTGTATAACATCTGCTTTAATATCCCCTTGTGATGTAGTTGACTAACCTCATATAAACTTATCTACCCTTGGGAGATTTTAGGTGCAGTGTCTCTATCAGGTGAACAATAAAAGAATAATTTATTTTGAACCTTTGGAATTGGCCCAAATCGGGGCGAAATTGATTGAAAACCGACACCGAATCAAACCAATTTGGCCCGGTTCAGTTTTGATTTCAGTACCTAAAAACCAAAAAACCTGTCGGCCTGTCAGGTAGAATGAGAAATTTGACAAAAAATCGAAAAATATTGAATAAAACAAAAGTATGAAAAAAATAGAAAATTGATCTGAACTGAACCGACCCAAACTGAAATCGGATCGGTTGGTTCAATTTCGGTTTGGGGGTTGAAAGTTCGGTTAATCGGAATCGAAACCAAAATGTTTCGATTAATTTGCAGAAATCAATCCAAAAATCAAAATTTCAGTTTCGGTTCGGTTAAACAATTCTTCACCCTTACTCATGGGTAACGACATTTCAGAATTTTACGCGGGATCAAAAATACATTTTTCCCTTATTAATGAAAATATTAAAAAAATTTATAAATAAATTTTTTCGCATAAAATTTCGTAATAAGGTCCAAGACCGATGACATTCTCTCCAATACCTTTTTGTTATTAGTATCAATGGTTTAATATGTGATACACATTAACAATTATTGTGCCATTAAATAATTTCCAACCTTTGTTAGACGCCTTCGAGAAGCTATAATATTTTCATCTTTCCACACTTATGACCAAATGGTATTTTATTTAGAACAAGCATAAATTTTGTACGAGCTAAGTATGCCACGTGCATAGAATTTGATGGCCCATGGATTATAGCTGGTGCACTCCCGTTCATCTGATATAAATATTTTTTTATTATAATTATGATTTTAAATATTAGGCATATATAATATATATCGGCCAATATGTGTGGAGTTAGACCCTAATATGAATATACACTCCGATTTTGTATAAGTCAAATATGTGGTCAAAAGAGTCAAATATCATATCATATCGGCTGGGAGTCTCTTTTTTTTTTTTTTTTTTTTTTTTTTTTTTTTTTTTTTTTCATATTTGCAAGCATGAGATTTAAACCATAGTGGGGCAAAGGTCCAATCCCTTATATATGGAAACGTCAAATGTTACTTGGTCAGGTCCTACCAAGTAAAATAAGTAAAGAAAAATAAAAGCTTATTTTTCTTCATTAAAACTTATTTTTCTTCATAGATTTTGTTATTCTTATGTAAAATAAGTAAAAAAATAAGCCAGTCACCTGGATAAATAGTGACATCTTCTTCTTCTCTTATAGCTTATCTTCACTTAGGGATGCATTCGGTGTACTGAACCGAATCGAAATCGATTTTTTGGGTTTTTGGTTCAGTACCCCCACACCGAAACCGAACCGAAACCCATCTGGTTCGGTTCAGTGTTGGCATTTTACTTACTTTTATTCATCTTTTGATGTATTTTTAAAAAATTTCGATTTTTATTTATTTATTATTATTTTGGTGTTTTTTTAGTTTACTCATCCTACCCCAACGAATTTCGGTTTTTGCCACCGTAAACTGAAACCGAACCGAATTGGAGTTCGGTTCGATACGGTTTCATTCGGTTTGGTTTTGGTGTTCGGTTCAAAGCGTGCATCCCTACCTTCACTCATGAGTGTCCTCTTGATATTAATTTTTTCCTTCTAAAATTCACTTTTTAAAATTTTTTGGATATTGTGTGCGCAATCACCTGCGATCAAACAAGAATTTTGTTGAAGTTCTTTTTTTTGCCTAAAATTTTACCCAAAATAAGGTTGCTAATTTTGTTGGAAGGAAGAAGAAAGATTTAAAGTATCGGTTGGAGTTTTCCTTTTCTCTCTCACTCCTTTAATTCAGCATTTATTGGTTTCTATTGTGAAACCCAAACGTCATATCTCATATCTCCTCTTTTACTCTTTTAATGGTAAGAGATAAAGTAGAAGTCGATTTTGGGACCTGCTTGGTAGAACCTGACCAAACCCATGCCAACTTATACATCTAGGGCTGCGTTTGGGTTAGCTCTTTCAGGGCTAAGTGCAGCTCTTTTGCTCTTTGGCTCTGGCAGAGAAATGCTTTCAAGTTTGGTAGCACATCTCCTCATCCCATTTTCTCTGGTGAAGAGCTATTTTAAGTAATAAAATTGTTCTATGTCTACTCTGATCGAGAGCAGTCAGAGAGCTGCTCTTGCTCTTATAAGGGCTAATTACCCAAACACAGTTAGGGCTCTCAAAGAGCTGAGTTCGAGCCAAGCCAAGATTAACTTGAGGTTGGCTATTTTATATTCAAGCCTAGTTCGAGCCAAGCTCCTTTATATTTGAGATTAGAACTATTACGCTTGTGGTTGGTTCCAAGGCCTAAAGCCAGGGGAGGGCCACAGGGGCCACGACCCCTACCACAATTATTTTTTTTCTTTCATATAAGAACAAGGCAAACATGTTATTATATAAAAAAAAATTAGTAAAACCTAAAGCCTAACAAAAAAAATCATGGGTTCCAAAAATAAAACCTCATCCTTACCATCATATATACATAATTTCATATACCATTTTAGGATTACTACCTTATTCAAAAGCTTGATATGTTTAGTTTCATTCCCATTCCAAAGATATTGAAGGAGGAAGAAGACATAACTTATAAGTTTTAAATAATATTTTTTTATAAAAAATATTAATCTCTCTTATGTACCAACATCTCAAACATTTACCGATTGAGTGGTAGCTCCGATGGTATCCTCCCTCTTTTGTGAGGCTTGAGGTCATTGTGGGTTCTACACTCCATGTTTGCTTCCTCCCTTATGTAAATAAGGTGAAGGTTGTTGGGTAGGATTTATTCATTTATGTGCCACTCAATGTAAGTGCTTTGTTGTCTTGGGATTTATTCCCAAGTGTTGTTTGTTAATTAGCATACTCTCTACGATATGTGAGGCACATCCAGGTTGTCTACGCTATATGGGCAATGAAAAAAAAAGCATCACGTGCCCTTACTACCCCCTTCAATAGTCAGTTTTAGGGATTCTCTTAAGACCTTGTTTGATAACATGGAAATGTAATTTTATAATGGAAATAAAATTTAGTTTCCAATTGTTATTGTTCGATAACTATTTAAGGCGATGGAAATAAAATTAAGTCGGCCCCGCATGAAAATTGAATTTTCATACACCAAATCATTTTAGGAGGAAACCATTTCGCTAAGCAGTGGTAATTCAAAAGATCCCCCGGAGGAAAAATAGAGATGTCTCCTACGTTACCCTTAATATGTGGAAGTATCGACATAATTTCATAGAGTCATTCGGTCTAAATGCTACATGAAGAACATAAGCCAGATGACGAAACGGGGAGACCTAGGATGTAGAAGATCATAACATGAGTGATTCGGCAGATTTGGATTCCTATTTATCCACTCATGTAACCTATTAAGTGGCTGAAATTGAGTTTCCTACTAACAAAATAATTTGTCATTTCAAATCTAAAGTTACTTGTAAAAAACCTAAAAGCAAAAAAAAATTATTTTTTGACTATTAAAAAATAACTTCAATTTCTATGACCATCATACTAGCACGATCACTATGATGACTATATTATCTGCATCATACTTTTTTCAATTAATATTTGACTTTGGTCAAAGTTTGAATTTTAATCAAACTTTAATTGAATTTATAAGTTATATAAAGTTTTGACTTTTGATCAAATTTTGACTATTAAAATATGATAATAAGTTATAAGTTAGTAATATACTATCAAATTTTTATAGGTCAAAGGTTGACTTTAAGGTCAAACTTTAACTTTTAATTAAAATCTAACTCCAATAATTTGATGACGAAGAAAAGATACTGCCGTGTTGATATATAATTTGATAGTAGATTCTCAGTTCTATTAGTCACTACTTTGACATTTAGTCAAACTTTGACTTTTTGTCAGACTTTGACTTTTACACAATTTATTTTTAGTCAAACTCGAAATCTGCCTATAAATAGAGTCTACTATCATATCAATGCAATTTTTCTTGGTCAAAGTTCAATTTTTTATAAAATGTTATAAATCTTTATTAGTGAAATATTATAATTAAAAATATCTATCATTATTTTAATTTATAATTTGAAAATATATTGCCTCGTTTTTATTGATCAAAGTTTGACTTTTATTCAAATTTTGACTTTAGTCAAAATTTGATAAGTGCATCTTGACAGTAGATAGTGATTATTATTGTTATTATTTGTATTTTGGTAATACAAATTTTTATCAGTCAAAGTTTAATATTTGATCAAACTTTGACTTTTTAACACAATTTGATTTTTTTGAACTTCTGTATCCTTAATGAGATTATCATTTTTTTATATATTACTTTATAGTATATTATCAAATTTTATTTTACTTTTTTTTATATTTGGTCAAAGTTTGACTTTTTTAAAAGTTAATATTTAGTCAAATTTTTTACTAGTGTAACCTAATGATGGATACGAATACGTTATATTAATTTGTAGGTTGGCGGTAGATTGTCAAATTTTTTATTGGTCAAAGTTTGACTTTTAAAAAAATTGAATTTTGTTTTAACATGTAACTTTATAATAGATTTTTTTCTTTTTAAATTTTTACGTTTAGTCAAAGTTTAACTTTTATTAAAAGTGCATATTTGATCAAAATTTGACTAGTGTAACCTAATGATGTATATGAATACTGTTATATTAATTTGCAATTGAACTTTTGTAACTTGTTGGTACATTGTAAAATTTTCTCTTTGTCAAAGTTCAAATTTTAATCAAAGTTTGACTTTTATAAAAATTTAATTTAATTTTAACATATAAACTTATATTAGATACTAGCATTTATAACTTTGTTATTTAGCTTTACATATGTTTTTATCAAAATTTTAAGTTTGATCAAAATTTAACTTTTTATTGGTTTGACTTTTCAAACTCTGACTTATATAACTTAGAAATAAATAGTGATTACTATGATATTAATTTGTAACGTAATAAAATATCATTAAAAAAATTATTGGTTAATATTTAACTTTAATTATGATTTTGATAATAAATGATCAAAACTTAAAAACTCTTTTTCAAAGATACTAATCAAACAAGAGAAATTAATTTCCAATGAAATTCATTTATCAAACACACTAATCAAATAGTGAAAAATCCATTTTTAGGGGAAATCATTTTGCAGGAAATCAACTAAGAAATTGATTTCATTTCCACTTTGAAGTTTCATAGCTATCAAACAGGGCCTAAGGTACTATAATTTCCACCCTATTAAACTGTGACCTCACCCATCTCCTACTGCCGGCATGCATTGACTTCTTTGAATCATATGACATCCATCATTTTTCATCCAAGTCTTCCGCATAATAGATCATCTAATCATGAACGTACCATTAGATGGATACATTTTTTTGTTCCATGTGGTACACTTCCCAAAATTTGACCCTAAATTTTGTGGCACATCACACTCAAACACATTTTGGGGTCACTTTTCGGGTTGTATGCCATGTTGAATAAAAAATTGACCGTTTGAATTTGCTAATTTTTCACGAATTTCTCCCTCATAAAAAATTTTGCTATTTTTATTTTTTTTTATAATTTTAATATATCTCAGTCATGCTTTAGCCCTCTCTATCTTGAATTCTTGATACATTTCTTGTTCATAATTAATTTGGTCCTCTCATAAAAGTTTTTGGCTCCATCCCTAGTGAACTCTCTCGAGTTCAAGCCTAACTCAAGCCGGTTTTGAGCCTAGTAATATGTTATATTGTTATTTTTATTTAAATTTATTTCTTATTATCTTTCATTTTTCGTTAAATTTTAATTTAATTATATTCAAATCATTCAAACTTCTGATCTTTTTATTTAGAAATAAATATTATATATTGAGTCGAGTCGAGCTAAATTAAGTTACAAACTACGCTTATTTTCAAACGAGTTCTTAACTTATAGCTTGGCTGGATTCGAGAGCCGACCTCAAGTTACTTGTGAGCTCATTTTTTGAGAGTCGAGCCCAGCGAGACCCCCCCTCCCTCGTCGAATCACCATCGCTTGGTCACAAACTCACAATAAATTATCATTTTCGTAACCTGTTGCGGGTGCCAGGCTGGGAATTCCCTCTACCAAATGCCCATTGACTTTGCCTGTCTTAACTCTTATCTCGAAACTCATAACCATATCAGTAGTGCATTGTAGGAAACACTGAAAATAAGAAAGCCATTACTGTCACACATGATGTCGACACTAAGTGTATATTCTCGCCTATTGTTAGAGTAGAGACCGGACATTAATTTTATATTCTCACCTATTTTTAGAGTAATAAGGACCATACAATTTTCTCAAACGAAAATTATTGATTTATTTGAATCGGACGATAGAAATTGTTTTTGTTCAAAATTTTCCTATGATAGATATTAAGATCACGGCGCGCCTGTCAGACAGTCCACTATTGATTCCACATAACACACGTTCCTAAATGTAAAAGTCATCTCCTTGGTTTATCATCGAGGTCACTTTCGGTGATGTGTGCTACGTAAAATCAATATATGACCTTCTGATAAGGGCACCATGATCTTAGGATCCATCGCGGGGAAGGTTGGAACAAAATAAACCTCCGTCGTTTGATTCTAATCAATCAATGCTTTTGTCCCTGAAACACTACATGGCCATTACTTGGAGAATGGGGTGAGAATAGCCGTATGATTTTTATCACTATGTTGCCAATAATCTAAGCTCACCCACCAGCGACATGATAACTGATGGTAATTGGGACCTGCTCTCTGGTCATTTAGCTCTCTGATGATAACAGGTTGCAGTCACAAGGTTGCTTGTAGATAGGTGACACAAGTGTTAAAAGGAGTCGAAAGTGATTTATACAATACACAGGCTGTCTACGATGAGCGAACATGGCATCCCATTATGCGGTGCATGTGGACTTTGAAATGCATAAAATTCCGTGCAGATCACAAAGTCACCCGTCGAACATAAAGTTTACTTTCCTACAGCAGACAATGGCTAGGTCCAATCATGTTGAATCGGATTTCGAGTTACTTCTTAGGAATGTGTGCAATGTGAAATAAAAAGGCCGACATTCTGATGGCATGCCCAAGATCTCATGATCCATCATGCAGAAGATTGGTTGAAAAATGATCTCCATTACGTGATTCAATTTATCCACCATCTAACTCGTTCGATTTGGAAGCCACACTGTAAAGATTATTGGTGCCAGAGATCAACATGACACTTACTATCTACCATTTGATTCAACACAGTCAACTATCAAATTTGACGATAGGCTCAACTAATGAGTCGATACCGATCGAATAATAAATCGTCATCGCTCGAATAATGAAATGAAAATGAACCAATCATGAACCGATCAAATAATAAAATAAGCCAATAATGTACAACTTGAAATAAAACAAGATATCTTAGCCAACTACAATGTACAACTTGAAATAAACCAATAATTTAATATTAAAATACTTCTTTTTATCCGAGCGGAGACGATTTGTTATGAGAGAGATGACGATTTGTTATTAGACCGGTGGTGTAACAACCCGGATTTTTAGACTTTATTTTAACGGTGTTAGATGATGTATCACACTTTGTACTGTGCTAACGATTTACATCGGAATCGAAACTCACCCTTTAAAATAGAAAATTTTTAATTTTTCCTATGTCAAAATTAGACTCATTGCGAAGTGTTTGTCGATACAATTTCAATGGTATATAATTTGACGATTTTTGACAAGAATGTAAAAAGTTATGCCCATTTTAAGTAATCAAGCAAGTCAAAAGGTATAACTGTAATTTCGGGAGAGAAACACCAATTGCTTCGATGCCGAAACCTTTTCTCAAGCTATCCAAGTTACGTATGAATTCTTATTCCGTGTAAAAAACTCATATTTTATTAAATCTTCTACGAAAAGTGTTAATTAGAGTTGACCTAAAATTTTATACCATTATAAATAAAACTTTAAAAACTCTCTATCCTTTATAATAAAAAATCATTCTCTCTGAAGACTTAGACAAACCGACGCTCTGGGTATTAATCTTTTCAACCCGAATCATCGTTGATCTTCCGTTCACACTTTAAGAGGTGGGTACCCATCAATCTATCTTGTTCTTTCTAGATCCCGTCGCGTAAGATGTGTTCGACCGCGCATCGATGGGTTTAAAAATCTTATTTAAACTCAAATATCTTATAAATTAATAGACCTATATATTGAATATTATGCTTTCCCTTGAAAGTTGTATAATTGTAAGTTGGATTTATATGTTATTTCTCTTTTCTTTTCAAGAATCCCTTTTACTTGGGCTATTAATATTTTACCTTCTATTAGGTATGCATATTTAATATATTACTTCCTCTTTTATATCTGTAAAATTAATTAAATTCTAATATTTATAAATTTGATAGATTGACTTAATTGGCATAATATCATATTAATATTGTTTATTCCCAAATCTATATAGTTAAAAATTTATCCTTCTACTAAGACTATAATAATATATATTATTGTTACAAGTCTATATTATTATTTATTTAAAATTAATTCTGCCCAAAAATTAAACTATATTTTTATTTTAATTAAACGAATAATAAATTGTACCATCTTAAACTTTTGAGTCCGAACTTGCGGCTACGAACCCGAATTCGCGGCCACGAACCCGAGCTAGCGACCATCGATGTGTTGGTCTCGATATTTTGGTCATAACTTTTTACTCCGATCTCGAATTAATGCGATTCTTGCAGCATTGAAAAGAAAACAACTAGCTTTACAGCTTTCTGTGAAATAGTCATTTCACGAATCTAACGTTTTAGAGGTCAAAATAGAGCAACAAGTCGGATTCAATTTTAAATGACTTAAGGCTATTCGAATTTAATATTATTTTCTAATTCTCATGACCAAAGTTCCTGTGTATATTATATCGTAAGGTCTTTCGATCGATGGTCATGATAAATCATAACTTAATAATTATAAATACCACTTAATTTAATTATCTAATTATTATATATATATATATATATATCAATTTATCGCTTCAACGCGACCTCTTTGATAACACAAAGTGTTAGGAATTCGATATCTCGTGAACATCGAATTTCGACCTTCCCATTATCGAGAATACACTTATAATTATCATATTCTATGTTGTATTGGAATGTGTGTAAATAAATATATATATATATATATATAAGATGATCTAATATAAATCTTTTTATATGTCTGACTTTCTGTATTTCCATCTGAATTATATTATATGAGTTATGAGTAAGTTAGGACATATGTACGAGAGTGTATGAGATCATGCCTACGCTTGGGCGTGGTGACTCACTGAGATGATATCGAAGCGAGGAATGCACCGTATTCACATGCCTTACAACTCATGGTGGAATGGGACCCATGACGAGTCGGGTGAGTGTGAATTCAGTATAATTTCGTATACGGTGGCATATACGATAATCCTATCACCCCTAGTTTTAATACGAGAGGATAAGATATGAGATATGATACAAGAATCGGGCTTTAGGCCTTAGTTGTGGTGAGGTTTCTTTTACGGTCAAGTAAAACTTGAAATATTGGCGTCCATGTACAAATGCAACACCTCTATGGTAGTATAAACTACCACACGAAGTATATCCAGGTTACTATGGAACCTTTTTCTTGAGAAGCGTAAATTAGGAAGGTTGCCTCACTATAGTTTGTCATAGGATTAAGTATAAGAGTATGATAAGATATAAGTATGAGATAAGATAAGTTATGATATGAGTACGATAATAAGACATCGTTCTATAAGCCAACAAAAGATAAAGAACTTAAGTCTTTGTACGTGCCGTCCTTGCGTAGCTATCGTAAAGGCAACAACGTCTTTCAGCCAACGGATCTCTGGGAGAGATTATGAGTATGAGTATATTATGAGTGAGTTTGGCTATTATATCTCCTTATTGGCTGCATGGTGGAGTATGAGTATGACACGAGGGCGTTATAATATGGTGGTATGATACTATGTTGACCCTCCCATAGTATCTCGAGCAGCGACTCTGGCACAGGTCATTTAGGATTTCACTAGTATGTTAGTTACGCTCATGCGATGTACAGATGTATGTGCGAAAATGATAATAAGACATTATATGATATGTTATGAGATATGGTAAGGTACGTTAGGATATTAGTGTCTAGATCATTGTCTTGTATTTATGATATGATATGAGTTTTACGATATGATATGAGTTTTACGATATGCATGTGATTTTGTCTTTCTTTTGTTTTATATTTTGAGATATTATGTTTATCACTCACATGATGCACCCACAATGCACCTGAGTAGTATGGGGTGGATTGATTGTGTGTCCCACTGAGTTTACGTGACTAAGTAAACTCATCCCACGATAATCTAACAGTTGCAGGTGATTACGCTGGTGGAATAGACGCGAGCCATCTAGATCTCGCCGACGCTGATTTCATTGATCCCGCAGCCATTGAGTATCAGGAGCCTTTGGAGGGCGACGCTGCCGGTTATCAGGAGGACTACGGTGCTGATCTTGATTCGAGTGCCCGTTACTGATCATTGTGGACTTGGTATTGAGTTCTATTGATACTAGTATTGTGAACTTTATAGTTTATTTTATCGGATTTGTCTCCGACTTTCATTATTATTTTATTAGTGAATTGTGATTTTATCATACTTATTCAATATTTATAACTGTTTTTATTTTCACTTTTATGTGTTGGCTTTTACGAATTTTGTGAAACCTGTTTTACGCGATAACTCTGATTAGGAGTATGTCCACTTAGCATATCTGGGATATGTGCGGGTCATAACTCGGAATTCTAGGCCCTCGGGATAGGGTAGAATTTCGGGTCGTGACAAGTGACGATTCATTAGTCGAGCGATAACGATTTATTATTTGATCGATGACATTCATTGGTTAGGCTTATCATTAAATTTAATAGTCGACTGTGAAAAAGCAAATGCTAAAGAGCATATTTTATATCGATCTTTGACACATTTGATCTATACATTGTTGTCTTTAAATCAAACGGTACAAATGGTGTTTCATTTTGCACAAATATTGAAAATAACATATTTTTTCTTTTTAAAGTACAAGGAACGGTAAAAAGCATAAGAACGGGTATTTCAGACTTTTTACATTAGCTAGAATTGGCTAGACTCCAAGCTGGTCAATTATTGGAATGGTAAAACTATAAGGTCTCAGAGGGAAAAGAGTAAAATGAGAAGGTCGATCTTAAAATATTTCCTAAAAAGTAAGGTACTCGAATGAAGGAAAGAGACACTATAAAAATAGGCTGGTCAAAGAGGCAACTTGAACTAACCAAATTCCAGTTTAAGTCTCAAAGAGTGTTCCCTCTTTGGCCAGCGCACTATAAAAAATAAGATTATTAGCTATAATTTTTTATAGCAAAAAATTATTGCAACTAACCAGAAACGTTTATTATTTCAATGGTGTCAATTTTTTGAAATTAATAATAGTAATTTTTGGCTGCCGCTAAAATAACTTATTTTTATAGCGGCCGATCATCTAAGCCATCGGAGATATAAGAACATTCAATTCAAGGAGGCTTTTTCGACCATTGTCTGCCTTCCAAACTGCTAGAGGCTCAATCCCTTCGTTTTTAGATAAAAAATAAAGTTAAATAAATAAAGGTTGTTTTGTGGGACCATCACGTTGCACCATCACGTCGCATAAGCCCCGGTCCCACGGGGCCAACTTTGCCAACACGTCGACACCAGTCTCAGCCCACTTGGGGTCACTTTGCTAGAGTCACCGATAATTTTAATATGCTTATGCCTTATTGCATTATAAATAGATGAAAGGGAAATTAAGTGGCCCCCACATAGATACCCAATTTCTAGGAAGGAAATTATTTTAATAGGAAATCATTTAAACCTCTCAAGAGGCTGAAATAAAGTTTCCTAACAATATAATGGCTTTTTTGCAATTTCATCACTAATTTTGGCATAAATGGCTCTCCTTTTCTAAGGCCTTGTTTTAGAGCTCATCTTCAAAAAACACATTTCAAATGTTGTGAAGAGGTGGTTTGCATGTTACTTCTCAAATACTGTTTCTCACCAAAATTTTCAAATGTTGAAAATGACGTTGCGTGAGAAAAAGTATTGAGGAGCTTCTTAATAGAACAACATTTTCAAGTAGAGGTACTGGCAGTCATGTCTTTGTAAAATGTGCTTCTCACTCACCCACTATTTTCTCTCTTAGAAAGTGTTTTTTGGAAGAGAATTGTTAAATAAGGCCTAAAAAATAAGATCTATTTGTTTATTGTTTGAACAAAAACCTTTTAACAAAAACCCACTTTCCAAAATCTTTTTGAATTACTAATCAAATAAATCAAATAAGAGAAATCAATTTTCAATGAAAATCATTTCTTTGAGCACATGATTAAACAATAAACATTTCATTATCATGAGAAATCAACTAAATAATTGATTTCATTCCTTATTTAATAAAGTTCCCTGTTATCAAATAGACCCTAAAGAGTAACCAATTATGAGTACCGTAATGGTAAAATAGGTGATGAAGATGCACAAGGTTTGGTTATTTTGATACCCCAAAATTTTGATTTTGAGTTTTTTTTGGTTTTTTTTAATTATTTACTGGTCCTTCTCTTTGAGCTTCAGCTAATTTTAAGGGCACTTAAAAATCTACCTATGAAAATTAAAATTTTCTGACTTTTCCTTTTTTTTCAACAATTATTTTGATTTTATTTCTTCTTTGAACTGGTGCAGCTGGATTGGCCAATGTGCCTCTGTTTGGGGTCGGGATGGTACCAAAATTTTAAATCACGACTCCTCTCTCTCTCTCTCTCTCTCTCTATATATATACCATATTAATTGATATTTAATTTATTATTAATTTTTCTAAATTTTTCACCACGAAATTTGGCATTTCTAAATTAAAGAAACTTGACTCTCATCACTGGCTGCGCTGCATCATACTAAATTATGGCTGACAAGTCAGCTTTTGGTAGTAGTATGAGAATCGACTTCAATATATGTAATATAGTATATCTATTGGGCGATATCCTATCAACCCTTTCTTAAGATGAAGTAATTAATGGCATAGAATAAGTTGAACATCCGAACCAGTTAGACCACATAAGTGGCACGACAAACATATGGATACCACATGGCAAGTTTTCATGGCACCATCAATCAAAGTCAGGTTGAATTTTAAAAGAGAGCCCTGCAATATTTAAACTTTTATTTTCAAACTTAGCCCATTCTTCAACTATATATAACACATACTTTTATGTCACAGTGATGTCACATATATGATGCATGTTTTTATAAATCAACCTTATAAATGTGCCTGAAATATCATATAAATTATATTCTGATCCCCAATAAAACAAAAATCTATTTTGTACCTTTCAATCAATTGATAAGTGTCAGTTCCGTTAAATTCGGATAAATTTAGCAAAAATTTAGAATTATAGAAAGGTGGGATTATTTGCACCCGTACTTCCTATGAAGAAAACACACCTTTCCGCTATTAAATATTATTAATTGCCTTCAATCAGATTAAGCATATCATTTTTTTTGTCCCAATCTTTCACACAATAGATCTTGAGATCATAACACACCTATCAGATGGTAAGATTTTGATTCCACGTGACACACGTTCCCAAAAGTTATACTTAAGAACATTTTCTCATGATATGCCCATGATCACGATTACTTTTGGGAATGTGTGTCATATGAATCAACATTTGATCGTCTTATAAATGCTTCATGATCTCTAGATCTATTGTGTGGAGGATTAGGATGAAATACAATCTCAATCGTCTAATTCAAAGTAATTAATATTTTTTTCATAGTAAAAAAACTTTTTACAATAGAAAAACAAGTGCAAACAATGTCACCCTTATAAAAAAATGATTTATCCACATATACAAAAATAACATTTGAAACAAAAAAGAAAAGTCTATTGCATAATCCGGATGCAATACATTGCCAATTTACCATTATAGAAAAAATTAACATGTGATTAAAACCTGTACGCCACAATAGTAAAATTTTCGTCAAAATCTGATAAATTTAGAAGAATAGACAAGTCGAGTAATTATAGGACAAAAAAGTTTGACGGATCACCTATTCATTATGAAGAACAGACAAATAAGTACTTGACAAATAAGTTTGACGGTGACGAATCACCCAATCGAAGAATTTTGCAATACTTTAATTAATATAAAAAACTTTGTGAAAAAGGCTCTTTGGAAAAATATGAGATGACATTGAAAATAGCCAAGAGATAGCCACCTTTGTTTTAAGGTGAGAGTCTGTACACGTGAAGGGAATCTGGAGTTGGACCAAAACTTCTTCAATTGGACAGCCTGGACTTGGAATCTGCGCATGTGGGCAACCAGTCCATGTGTCCCCGTCGTCTAACTATTTGGGGAGTAGAAACTTACGCATAAGATTTGTAGCATGATACATAATTAAACATAAAAGACTATTATTTTTGGGATTTATGTCATATAAAACACCATCTAAATTGCATGATTTGAGGATCGTAACGTAAAGATTTATGAGCCAAAAAAATTGGCACAAAACATAATTTTTATCATATAATTCAAGGAAAGTCAAAGATTATCACCCAATTCAATGATTAACTTTAACAAATCGGATGATAGAGATAATTTTTCATATCAATATTTGACATCAAAATCTTTAGATCATAATCTTCAAATCAATTGGCTCAAATGGTACTCAGTCTCTTTTTAATCCATCGTATGTGCGCTCACAACTAATTTTTTATTTTTGCACCCAACTATTTGCTTCTCAGGTTATTTGAGGACAAATAATTAGTGGTTAGGCATCGGTACATTGTTATGGAATTGTAAGTGTAATATTTTATAATTTTAAATATTTTTTAATAAGTTAAGAACCTCTATTGTCGCCTACCACTTAGAAATCAGTTTTCATCCAAATCTTTCACACAAAAAAGTGATCTTAAAATCATGCTTGAACGTGACCCGTGTCATGTGATTTTTGAGTTACTTTTTGAAATATGTGTTTCTTACCATTTGATGGTACGGCAATGGTCTCAAGATCCATCATGTAGAGGATTGTGATGGAAACGGATCTCCATCGCCTGATTCAAAAGCGATCAATTATTTTTTAACATAGGCGCCATTAATAATTCAGTAAGAACAAATAGAGCTACCCTAGTAAATTTTAAATAAGGAATTAATGACCTGGGGCTAAGTGTATGCAGAGCTCAATGGAAGGTTGACAATTTGCAACCTTAAGTTCCTATAGATTCAATCCTAACCATTATTTTTAAATCTAAATAATTTGACACAAAACAATAAAAGGTTTTAAATGATCGTACACTATTAAAATATGTGTTTGATCTTACATCAATAAGATATACTTTACTGCTATGCCACATGGTTAGGACTGGGCATTTTTTCGGCCGAACCGACCAAACAGACCAAATCGAACCGAACAGCCGATTTTGGTCAAGTTTGGACGGGTACCAGTTTAGTTTTGATTTGGCAAAAAGAAAAATCGAAAAGTTCGATTTGATTTTGATTCCGTGCCTTTTCAAGCCGAAACTGACCGAACCGAGCCGATTGTAAGTAAATTTTTTAATATATATATACACACGCATATGCAACTTGAATCAAGCAGACGATTGGGCCTCATATTTTCGGTCCAAAATTTGAGCCTAAATTTGGTGTTTCACAACCTTACTTAAGGCTCGAATCTTACAATGTTGAAATAGGGAGTAGAAACTTAGGGTTCTAATTTTTAAAGGTTCAATCAATAAAAGTGTATTTGAGCAAAAGTAAAATAACTCTGGAAAAATTGAATATAGTAAAAGAGTAAAACAAGTTAAGTAATTGGGAGAATTTTGATGTGTAAGTAGAACTTATAGTAAAACCGAAACCAAATCGAATCGGGTTGGTTTGGTTCAATTGTTGGACGATTTGGTTTGGTTTGAACATTTAGAAACCGATTAGAACCGATTTGATTTGTGATTTTAGTTTAAAACCGACCAAACCGAACCGGATAAACTCCTACACATGGCACATATTTATGATCAATCAGAACAGTCCAACTTGTTGTCCATTATTGATACATATCTTAGAGCTTTGAAATCTAGATCGTTGATTAAATCTACCAAATTGGACTTTAGCCTTAAACAAATTTGTTTTTATAAAATTAATCTAAACAATACATACCAGCTTTAGAGCAGCAAAATAGTGTTTTGATTGTCACGTGAAACTCCATATATATATATATATATATATATATATATATATATATATATATCCTTTTATAGTTTAGGCCTTGTTTGATAAACATTTTTTTTCTATTAGCAATGTATCGGGCCACTTAGAGCACCAAACTAAGTCCTCCGTTACGCACCTGTTTTTTCCTGAGGATCAATCTGGTCACTGCGTTAAGCTCTTGTTGGTTACCTGCAAGAGATGGTACACTTTTAAATTGTCACGCAACATTAGAAATCGGTCAAAAGTAAGCTCTTTGGTGAAGACATCAACAACTTGATCCAGGGTCAAAATATTTTTGACGAGAATGTCCTTTCTACTCTACGGTGAGTTTTTCGTTCAAGAAAAAAAAAAAAAACAATAATATTATATGCATGATAGATTTTATGTAAAAAAAGTGAAAGTGACTGATGTAGCGCAACACAATTGGCTAGAATTGTGATGGGGCACGATTAATATTAGGTTAGTGCAGCCAGTCACGTCACGCTATGTTAGTCGCCTATACTTTGTGTTTGAAGTTTCTACTTTTGGTGGCTGTCATTATAGTCAATTCGTTAGTTGGTAAATGACGTATGACTAATCTTGAGATGTAATAATTGCTAATTCGGTGAATTTGAGAAAATAAACAATTAATAATTAAGTCTTTTAGTTAGGGTATGATTGTAATTTTCAATCACAATATAATTAATAATTTAAGTCTTTAATGGGAAGGACTTAAATATAAGGGATGCTTGGTTCTAACGATTATTCAACACACTTCAACATTCCTTATTAGTAAAAACATCCATTGTGAAGGAGATCGTTAAAGATCCAAGCGGCAACCATTCTTTCATGACTCACACCCAAGGTGAGTTAGAAATATTTTATTTTAAAGTTTTTGAAAAACCTATAACCATTAAGAGCTTCGCAATAAGTTAAACACATATTTTTTAATTTATTGATTATTGATTTATTATTTTAATTAATCATACGCCTAGATCTTAAAGTGAATATTTGGTTAATCGGCTTAATAGATCCAATACTTTGTCCTCAATAAATAAATATGCCCTCCATCAGCGGCCAGCCGCCTATACTTTGTCCTCAATAAATCTTTCCTACGTTTATAATATTCCAAAAGCAAATTATCTTCCATTCGAGAGTGAAACAGTGAGTTGCGGGGGGGGCAAATGCCATCGCATAAATGTTACTTGTAACACCAGAGTACAGATGGAGATGTGCAAAGTGCAAACTAGGAGGATCTAAAGCTCTCTCTTTACCTTCTCAACTTTCCTCTAAAGCGGTCAAAATTAATAGCTATAGGTCCATAACAATTGCATAAGTTTGGGAAACCCTCTGTGTCTTACAAGAAATATTATTTTTGATAGAGAAAGGAAAACTACAAGTGGGGCGGACGCATGTATGAGCGAGGGTGGGCGAGCGGCCGCCTGCACTAATTTAAGAAAAAAATTTTGTTTTGTTGGCGAAAGAAGAGCCCTAAAAAAGCCTCCTAAATTTTATCTTGGGTATCTCTATTTGCACTCATGTCACCTCCGAAATTGCTCACATCCTAAACCCCTTGAAGACCATTGATTGTTTTAGATCAATGATAAAAATAGTGTTTCAGGCCAACATTCTACAGAATAGATCTTGAGATCATGACTCACCTATCATACGGTAAATTTTTTATTCCATGTGTCACTGATCTCCAAAAAATGGCCTTAAATTGACATTTAGGCGTAATGTCTGACATATGATCCAAAGACCATTTTTGGGGGAATTTGTGATACCTGGAATAAAAATTGACCGTCTGATATGTGCGCCATGATCTCAAGATCCCTTGTGTGGAATATCAGGATGAAACATAACCTCCATCATCTAATCCGGTTTAATTAATGTTTATCAAGGGGTCTAGGATGTGGGCGTAAATAATGGTACCCATTTTGCTTTTCTTATAGAATAAAATATTTTTATTTTGCAATAATATGGGTCCACTTTCTAGATCTTTTCTAAAGATAAAATTGAATAAAATTTAGCTAGCTTTATTTTCACCCACGATTGGAGCTAAAATCTAAGGGTTTTTTGCATATACCCCCCTGTGTTATGCTAATATTATAAGAAACTCCTTGAGTTATGAGTATTTATTCTGCAGCCCCTACTTTTGTGTTTATGTTTCATATTACCCCCTGCCGTTAACTAGTCGTGAGTTTACGGACGGAAAGTCTATTTTGCCCTTAATAAAAGTAATATTTTAAAAATACCACCATTCTAAAAGGCCTTTCATTCATCCATATTTACAAGTCATGCCATTAAAGTTTATCACCATTCTAAAAGACCCTTCATTCACCTTTATTTACAAGTCGTGCCATTATAATTTACAACTATCCTAAAAGGAGTACCTTTAAATCCACCCACAAAATCTTTTAGTTCATCCATACGGAAACACATCAACTGCATTGAATCAAACGATGGAGATTGTTTATCATCCCAATCTTTCATGAGATCGATCTTTAGATCATGGGTGTAACATTAGATGGTCTTTTTGTTATTTCATGTGGTACACACCCATAAAAGTGACCTTAATATCAATTTTAAGCATGCAAGTGATGTTAAGGTCACTTTTCTGAGATGTGTGTCACGTGAAATAAAACACTGACCGTCTGATGGTACGATCACGATCTCAAGATCCATCGTGTGAAAGATTGGGAGGATAAATGATCTCTATCGTTGAATTCAATTCAATAAACGTGTTTCAGCGTGCGTGAACTTAAAGATTCAGTGGGTGGATTTAAAGGTACACTTCTAAAAGGCCCTTCATTCACCCATCATATTCAAGACTCATCAGATGGTGATTCCCCATTAAAGTATGCCAACGTTTGGACGAATACTCAACCAATGGAGGATTTGTGACAAACGATGCAATTAGTCTTTAAGAGAAAACCTTCAATCTACATGTTCCACTCAAAATACTCGTCCCCCCAATTTCCTATATAATTCAAGAGCCATCAAATGAAAGATCAATTGGTATTAACCGAGACTTATCGATACAATTTTTTTTATCGGTATTGGCCTATTCTTAGAACCTGGGCTGCCAAATAAGGCCGATTTTATCGATTTATCCTCAAATTTTGTTGTATCCAAGTGGAGTTTACTAAAAGTGACGTCATAACTCATAATGCAGATTGAGTGTTTTCATTGTTGGGTCATCATCGACATCATCGACATCAAGAGAATATCAAGCTTATGAAGAGTCTATTGTGTTGAAAATTTGCTCCTTTAACTATCAAGACCCTAAAAATCAGTGAAGATTAGGTTGTCAATGGGTCAGGACAGGATAAAATTTTAAAAGCCGACCGGCCTCGAGCCCCTACTTCATCTGACTTGATCCGGTTCAAAACCCCCTTATTTCCTAGATTGTATATAAAATATCATATCCATCCAACCTTTTAATCTATCCCACGGAACCCGAGCTTTGAGGCCCAGTTATGGATTAGAAATTTTTCAAATTCGATTGATTGCTACCATTTGATGAATCACTGGTTATACAATTGATCGGATTCACTATCATGTTATCGTTGGTTATATAATAATAGTAACCATTATATAATAATGGTGTAGTGCTTCATATTATCATTCTGTACAAAATATTTATCTTTTTATTTTATTTTATGAATTGGATTGTTTAATCGCGTCTGCTTCTACCCACCGAATCTTTGAGTTCACCCACACTAAAACACATTGATTGCATTGAATCAGACGATGAAAATTGTTTAGTCATATCATTAGACGATCAATGTTTTATTTCGCGGCACACATCTCAGAAAAGTGACCTTAACATCATATACACGATTAAAATTAATTTTAAGGTCATTTTTTTGGGTGTACACCATGAAATAAAAAATCAACCGTCTGATGGTGCCATCATGATCTCAAGATCCATCGTGTGAAAGGTTAGGATGATAAACGATCTCCATTGTCCGATTCAATGCAATCAACCATCTGATGGTGCCATTATGATCTCAAGATCCATTGTGTGAAAGGTTGGGACCATAAACGACCCCATTGTCCAATTCAATGCAACCAACTGTCTGATGGTGCCACCATAATCTCAAGATACATCGTGTGAAAGGTTGGGACGATAAATGATCTCCATTGTCCGATTCAATGCAGTCAACCGTCTAATGGTGCGTCTGTGATCTCAAGATTCATCGTGTGAAAGGTTGGGACAATAAATGATCTCCATCGTCCGATTCAATGCAGTCAATGTTTTTCAGTGTGGGTGAACTCAAAGATTTGATGGGTGGATTTAAAACTACTCTTTTTTGTAAGTGGAGGGCCGCCAACTCTAATCACGTGTAGAGGGTGGCAATTTAGTAATTTAATTTTAAAAAGGATAAATATGGTATTTAGGTTATTCTTTAACGGCTGATTAATTATTTAAAGTTGCATCCGTTAAAGAGAGTGTTTTATGAACACTAAAATGCTAACTAGGGGGTTTAGAGCAAATACCTATAACTGGGGGGTTATTTGTAATATCAGTATAACTCAGGGGGGTATTTACAAAAAACCCAAAATCTAAAGGGATTAATACATTTGCAATCCTTAAAATGGAAAATTCTTTCTTCTCAACTCAAGTTTTGCATGCAACAGCCATTTGACTGTTTTGAATTTGATGATGAAAATAGGTTTTAAGCCTAATTTTTCACACAAAAGATCTTGAGATCATAGACTTGCCATCAAACGTTAGTTTTTTCTATATGGCACACATCCCAAAACATAGCATTAATTTAGTGTGATGTGTGCCTCATTGCTTTTTAGTCACTTTATTGAGATTTGCGCCACTTAAAATAAAAAAAATTGACCATCGGATGGTACGCCCATAGTCTTAAGATCCTTTGTGTGGAAGATTGAAGTGAAAAATGAACTCCATCGTCTAAGTCAAATCAATCAATTATTGATGATCAACAAATCGTATGAAAAAGATTAAACGCAATGATCAAAAGATCATATGTAGGAAAGGCCATCTAAGCCGTCAGATTTGAAAGTCATGATAAAAAAATCCTATGTTGAAAAAATTGGCATGAAACACGATTTTTATGATAATATATATTTTAATATTTTTTAAAATTATAAATATATATATTTATATTTTTTTTAATCACAACAATTTTTTCGAAAGTTATTCCGAAATGAATTGAAATTAAATCTAATTCATCTTGCGCCCCGCCTAGATGAAAATCCTGATTCCGCCACCGTCGTATGATCATGCTCGCCAAATTTGATGACTTTTTGAAAAGTCGGAATACAAAATGCCACTTACTAATAGAGTGAATAAAATTATCATTTAATCTTGAGATTTTTTAAAGATCATATTTTTGTTCATGGTATTCTCATGAACACTGTCACTTTTAGGGATGTATGTAGTGTGGAATCAACATTTGATCTTCCAATCGATAGGCTATAATCTCAATATCTATCTTATGGGATTAAAAATGATCTCCATAATCCAATTCTAGGCAATCAACAATTTTAACAATGGAAACGTCGAAGGGCTTGTTTGGATATGAGGAAGAGAGGAATACTTATATTCATATTATATTTTATGTAGTTTTCCGTTGTTTGGAAGCGACTTAAGGATCGGAATATAAAATACCATTTTTACGCTCATTTCTGACTTAAGAATTCGTGTAATAGCCCGAAAAATCATGCTAAACTGTGACCTTGGGATTCGTGCCCGATCGGTCATAGGTTTGACCAAATACAAGTCCAATAGTTAGTATGGGGTGTGATGAACGGATGAAATGTAATGGGTTGAGTGTCTATGTGGTGCATGATGGAAAATGCGAGGTCACATACACCTACTGCGGTGCATGTGCTCAACACACAAGTTAGAGGGAAGATAAAAGGGTTTAATAGCCCTAGTTTCTCTTTTAATTGGTTGATTGAGAGAGAGCAAAGAAGAGAGAGAGAGAAGGAGACCATAGTTAATGCAAGGAGTAAATGCTAGTTGAAGGGGAGGGATTCGAGCAATAAACGTCGGATTCGACGCGAGGGATCCGCTCGAAGCAAAGCTGGAAACCCTAGCCTTTCCAACTGCTCAACTTAATCAATTTGAGATTGATTCAAGGTAAAACTTTGTGAATAAAATGCATAGGTTGTAGAGGTTAAATTGTAGTTAAAAATGGTTTAAATCATAGGATAATGGTTTAGAAAAAATAGGGAAAAAGTGTGGAAAAAGATTGGGAAGAGCAGCTCAAAAAGGGGAAGAATCTGGCAATTTCGATTAATCAAAATTGGGTTTCGATTAATCGAAATTGGCCAAGAAGTTGAAAAGTCAAAGGACCCCGATTTCGATTAATCGAATTGGGTTTCGATTAATCGACTCTGGTCTTCGATTAATCGATTTGGGTATCGATTAATCGACTGAGAACCTCCAGTGGACCCCAGGGGCTGGAGGAAAGGACTTGGGGAAAAATCAACTAATCGAAATGAGATTTCGATTAATCGATTTGGGATCGATTAATCGATTTTAGAAACTCGATTACTCGAGTTGAGAATCGACAGATAGAATGGAGAATTTCGATTAATCGAATTGGGTTTCGATTAATCGAATGGGAATCTCGATTAATCGATTTGAGAATCGATTAATCGACTGTGCTAAATTCGATTACTCGAGTTGAGAATCGACAGATAGAATGAGAATTTCGATTTTGGAAATTCGATTACTCGAGTTGAGAATCGACAGATAGAATGAGAATTTCGATTAATCGAATCAGATTCGATTAATCGATTTTGGAGTTCGATTAATCGACTGTGCTAAATTCTATTGACTTTTGAGTTTGACTTTAAGCTTCATGGAGGGTCTTGGACCTCCTTTATTGCATCCTTGGTGATGTGTTTCACATGTTATGTGATACCATAGGTGGTACGAGTGAGCTAGTGCACAAGGAGCCATGTGGGACCTTGATGCATTGATCGAACGAAGACTTGAGGTAGGGAACACCTTGAACATGTACTTTATTTTACAAGAGCATGTATGTAGTGATATAGAATTCAAATTCAAATGTTTTATTGCTTAAGAATTGTGAAAAGTGTGTGTGTGTGACATCCATAAGAGTAATTATAATGAGCCATCCCCAGGGGATGAAGAAGTAAAGAAATAAGAGCATCAGGTGTGATGTAAGTGAATGGATACATCCCAGGGATGTATCCAAGATTGAATCATGTTTGATAGGGCCTAACTGATATAAGATAGTACACTTACACGGTGAATAACTATATGTAAGGCACCGATATTTTTGTTATTTGAGGTTTGATAGGGTACCCCACCGACATGGCAGGATATCCACGACTGACACGGTTGGACATCCGTGACCGATACGGCGGCGAAACCGTAAGCCAGTGTGGAGGCTTATCCGTACAAAGTAAGCACACCCCAGGGGTGTGATACGGCGGCGAAACCGTAAGTCAGTGCGGAGGCTTATCCGTACAAAGTAAGCACACCCCAGGGGTGTTGATTTGAGACAAGTGAAACCCCGCCACCAATCCCCAGGGGAAAGAGGCTTGGGTACTATACTGTATTCCCAGGGAATACGTTAAAAGTGTCTATATAGATGACGATGATGGGTATCTCATCGGGGCTCGATGCTATATTGCTCGGGGATTACTTAAGTTGAAAGTTTAAGTTTTGCTTCAGGCCTTTTCAGCATCATTCATGAGTAAATAAAAGACACGAGTAAACTACCAGTAAAATGTAATACTTTTTAACTGTTTTATCAGTAATTGCATAGACACATCATGCATGTCATATCATGGAATATATGTGAGTAGTAATTTATATGTTCAACTGTGTTTTGTTCCCTATTGAGCTAGGATGTAGCTCACCCTATAGACTATACGTCGCAGGTCCACTACTAGCAGCGGCCGAGGCTTCAGGAGACGCTGACCCCAGTGAGTCGGACCTTGCGGCCGGAGACGAGTTGGAGCCACCCCTTGAGGACTTCTTCTAGAGGACTCCGTTGTGCCGCTTTGAGGTCTTTTGAGAGAGATTTGTACGGCTTGGTATGTCAAACCTTGTTTTGGTTAAACCATGTATATATTGAGTTTGGGATTATTCTTTTGGGGCGAACCATCCGTGATGATTGCTATCATCGATGGTTCGGATCGGTTCTCCATTCATGCAGAGGCATGAGGGTAGAACTGTCTTTTGGAGAATTGCTTTAATATAGATTTAAATTCTGCAGTTTCATTTATTATTTTATTTTATGCTTGATATGTCAATGTTCCGTACTTAGCTGAGGGGCACGGTCAAGATGATTGTGCTGATGGCACGAGTTTCGGGGTGCCGAAATCCGGGCTGTCACAGTTCGAGGGTACCCCTCGACATTCAATTTGCCGAGGCCTCGAAATGATAAGAAGAGAAGAAAAAGCTAAGGGTACGACTCTTCTCACCCGTTTATTAGTAATATCACACAATTTTTTTGCGGACAAAATCATTGACTGATTTGAATCAAACGATGGAGATTATTTTTTTTCCAATCTTTCTCATGATATATCTTAAGATCATGACGCTCCTATCAGACAGCCAGATGTTGATTGGATATGCCACACATCCCCAAAACTCAAAGGCGGAGCCACGTTATGACTTGGGTGGTCAATTGACATCCAAATTTTCTAAATATTTGTTATTAAGCTTTAGGTGTGACAGCCCGGATTTCGGCACCTCGAAACTCGTGCCATCAGCACGATCATCTTGACTGTGCCCCTTAGCTAAGCACGGAACATTGGCATATCAAGCATAAAATGAAACAATAAAGGTGCTGCGGAATTTAAATCTATATTAAGTAATTCTCCAAAAGACAGTTCTACCCTCATGCCTCTGCATGAATGGAGAACCGATCCGAACCATCGATGATAGCAATCATCACGGATGGTTCGTCCAAAAGAATAATTCTAACTCAATATATACATAATTTAAACTAAACAAGGCATGACATACCAAGCCGTACTAATCTCTCTCAAAAGCCCTCAAAGTGGCACAACGGAGTCCTCTAGAAGAAGTCCTCAGGAGGTGGCTCCAACTCTTCGCCGGCCGCAAGGTCCGACTCACCGGGGTCAGCGTCTCCTGAAGCCTCGGCAGCTGCTAGTAGTGGACCTGCGACGTATAGTCTATAGGGTGAGCTACATCCTAGCTTAATAGGGAACAAAACACAGTTAAACATATAAATTATTACTCACATATATTCCATAATATGCCATGCATGATGTGTCTATGCAGTTATTGATGAAAACAGTTAAAAAGCATTTCATTTTACTGTTAATTACGTATGTTTTCATTTATTCATGAATGATGCTGAAAAGGCCTAAAGCAAAACTTAAACTTTCAACTTAAGTAGTCCCCGAGCAATATAGCATCGAGCCCCGATGAGATACCCTTCATCGTCATCTATATAGACACTTTTAACGTATTCCCTGGGAATACCATATAGTACCCAAGCCCCTTTCTCCTGGGAATTGGTGGCGGGGTTTCACTTGTCTCAAATCAACACCCCTGGGGTGTGCTTACTATATACGGATAAGCCTCGACCGCTTACGATTTCCATACAGATCGGTCACGGATATCCTGCGCGTGTCACGAGATATCGTGCCACGTCGGTGGGGTACCCTATCAAACCTCAAATAACAAAAATATCGGTGCCTTACATATAGTTATTCACCGTGTAAATGTGCTATCTTATATCAGTTAGGCCCTATCAATCATGATTCACTCTTGGATACATCCCTGGGATGTATCCATTTACTTACATCACACCTGATGCTCTTATCTCTTTACTTCTTCATCCCCTGGGGATGGCTCATTATACTTACTCTTATGGGTGTTACTCACATACACTTTTCACAATTCTTAAGCAATAAATATTTGAATTTGAATTCTATACCACTACATACATGCTCTTGTAAAATAAAGTACATGTTCAAGGTGTTCCCTACCTCAAGTCTTTGTTTGCTCAACGCATCAAGGTCCCACGTGGCTCCTTGTGCATTGGTTTTCTACCACCTATGGTACCACATAACAAAAAACACATCACTAAGGATGCAATAAAGAAGGTCCAAGACCCTCCAAGAATCTTAAAGTCAAACTCAAAAGTTAACATAATTTATCTCAGTCGATTAATCGAACTCCAAAATCGATTAATCGAATCTGACTCGATTAATCGATTTCCAAAATCGATTAATCGAAAGTCAATATCGATTAATCGATTCTCAAATCGATTAATCGAGATTTTCATTCGATTAATCGAATCCTAATTCGATTAATCGAAATTCTCTGTTCAGCCAAGTCGATTCTCAATTCGAGTAATCAAGTTCCTAAAATCGATTAATCGAAAATTGAAATCGATTAATCGAAATCCCATTTCGATTAGTCGATTTTCCCAAGTCTTTTCCTCTAGCCCCCTGGGGTCCACTGGAGGTTCCCAGTCGATTAATCGATACCCAAATCGATTAATCGAAATCCAAAGTCGATTAATCGAAATTCAATTCGATTATTCGAGATCGGGTTTCCTGACTTTTCAACTTCTTGGCCAATTTCGATTAATCGAAACCCAATTTCGATTAATCGAAATTGCCAGATTCAGCCCCTTTCGAGCTGTTCTTCCCAATCTTTCTCTACGCTTTTTCCTCTATTTTTCTAAACCATGATCCTATGATTTAAACTATTTTCAACTGCAATTTAACTTCTACAATCTATGCATTTATTCACAAAAATTTACCTTGAATCAATCTCAAATTGATTTCAAATCAAGTGGTTGGAAGGCTAGGGTTTCCAGCTTTGCTTCTAGCGGATCCCTCGCGTCGAATCCGACGTTTATTGCTCGAATTCCCCTTCCTCAACTAGCATTTACTCCTTGCATTAACTATGCTCTCCTTTTCTCTCTCTTTTTTGCTCTCTCTCTCTCTCAATCAACCAATTAAAAGAGAACTAGGGCTATTAAACCCTTTTATCTATCCCCCTCCTTGTGTGTTGAGCACATACACCGCTGTAGGTGTATGTGACTTCAGATTTACAACACACACCACATAGCTACACAAACCATCATATCTCATTCGCTCATCATACTCAATGCTAATTATTGAACTCATAATCGGTCAAACCTGTGACCGATCGGGCACGGATCCCGAGGTTATAGTTTAGTGTGATTTTTCGGGCTATTACATTAGGGGTCCTAATTTATATTAGTGGATTCTTATCCATCCAAAGTTATATTGACCACCAAAAATTATCAAAAATCTTTAAAAAAAATTTTTTATGGTATTTGTTTTCATAACTAATGTTTTTTCTTTAAATTTTTTAACTAAATCCCACATTTTTTAGGCTCCTACAAATTGATTATGCGTAACATCTAACTAAAGTGCTTATTTATTGTTAACTTTCCTTTATATATATTTTTTTTATGTGGAACTTTCATTTATGGTGAAAAGAACAAGTGAGTTAAGCTAGACCCTTAAAGTGCTTATTTATTGTTTTTTGTTTTTTGTGAACTTTTCTTTTATATTAAAGTTAAAAGAGCAAGTGAGTCAAGCTGATCGTTAACCAGCTGGAAGCGTGGAGTGGCAATCAACTAAAAAAAAAGAGCCATACGTTTTAGGAAAAGTTATCAAATAGCATGTCATTTTCAATTAATAATGTAACCACACTGCGAGCGGCCTGACTCGGAAACAAACTTTGCCGGCCTGTTTGGCATTGGCCCGACACTAAAAAGAAAACTAATATGCTATCCGGGAAGGCATGGCCCAACCTGCATACGAATTGTTTGAGTCTGAAACCAACCCCGATAAATTTGGCCCTGTTATTAGTGGGGCTAAAACTCGGGGTCGGGCTGGGTTCTATAATTTTTCAGCACCTTTTATCTAATCAGGCTGAACTTCTTTCGCTGAAACTTATCAATAAAATTTGCACTAAAATGAAACGTTTACAATTATATTAAAATTTAAATCAAATTCATCGAAAAAATACTAAAATCTCATACGGAATTATAAAAAAATAAAATATCACTGAAATCTCATACAAAATCCACTGAAAACCTGTTTTTAACTTTTTATCATCATTTTTGAAGAGAGAGAGTCTTAGCGAGAGAGAGAGAGGTTGGGAGCTGAGAGATCAGTGCACCATGATCATCGATCAGAATCTTGATCAGACTGCCAACAATTAGCAAAATAGAGGAGATCGAGGTCGCTGACTTGCGGCCCGATTCGCAGATTGAGACGAGCCAAAGAGAGCTTTCTTTTAAAGAGAGAGAGAGCCCTAAATCCACGGCCGCTCGCTGGATTTTAAAGATCGGTGCCGCTCGCTCGCCGGCGGCCTGATTCATAGTCGTTTATGAAGCGGCTAGTGGGTGAATGAAACTGTAAATTTAGAGAGAGAGAGAGAGAGAGAGAGAGAAGAGAGAGAGGAACGCGCATGTGGGAGATCTTTGAATCTTTCGGTGGCCATCGGATACCAGCCATGAGAGTAGGAGTTGAAGCAGAAGCCTTGAGTGTGGTAGATGGGGTGTTTAGGGTTTGTTGGAGGAGAAACGAGAGGAGAGAAGAAGAAAGTGTTGGCAAAGAGAGTTGAGAGAATGGCAGATATTGGACTTTTAACTTTTTTGAGAAGTTTGAGCCCGTCACTCTGCGAAACGCGTAGCGTTTAAGGCTTACGAAGGTCTACCCTTGCATTCATTTTCGAAGACGCGTAGTGGAATCCGTATGCTACGCGTATAGTCAAAAGTGCAATCAAACAACCACAAAATGTTTGACTGCCGTAAAGGGCCTCCCAAACGCGTTTGGCCATCCCATTACATGCAATCAAACACGCCCCTAGAGTTCTGCTTTTAAATAACATTCTCTACAATCTTTTGTAAATTGAGATGTGCACTTTGAAACGTATGTACATTTTGTATACAAAATGCATTCCAGCACAGGGATCTCTTACCATCAATCAACCCTTTTAATGGTTGGTTGATAGATTTTGACAGTTGTAGTCAGTCATTCCCTTAGATTCCTTCTAGGTAAACTCTATTTGAGCCCACCTTAAAGCGCCACTTAATGATATCTAGCATGTGGTGTGGCTAGTGCGCACTTTCATTAAGTGGACTGTGACGTGGGCTCGCATGGGCTATCTGGTCATTATTTATAGGACCACGGTGCCACTAGTGCGCCGTATTAATCGGTGGATTAAAGTCGACATCGCTCGCTAAGCCATGAGGGCTTTGCCATTGGTACTCCTAGAGCTTCGATCGTGGGCCAAGAAGACACGCGACATGATGCAGATGGAGTCGTGACGCAGTGCCAAAAGGGCACGCGATGCGGTCGCGATATGGCCAAGCTGGGTTAGCAGTGTGGAGCATTGCGGTATGTCAAACCAAGAGATTTGAAGTCCTCCCACCATTTGTCCATTATTGATGTTTAAATCATATATATGAGAAAGTGATCTAATAGTCACGTGACGTGTCGCTAGCCTAAGTGATCCCCTACGGAACGCGTACAATAGCCTTGTGGGCTAGAGTTCGTGCATTCGGGTCTCGCATAGGTGTTGGGCGCTCCTGTCGCATCATGCACTGGAGCCATCGTGTTGGTGGTCCACAACCACCATTCACGGTGCAAACCCAGACCCTGAGTGGGGCTGCCCCTAGGATGGTCGCTGCGTATAACTATATGAATTGCATTCGGGAATTCGCATAAGTTTCTAACCTAATGCGCTACCGTGCAGGTTTGAAATGTGAATAGGCTGATCTAGTTCGAGGAAGCTAGTTGCCACACGAGAGATTACGTTGCAAAGAGTAACTTTATGACATGACGCTAATAAAATAGACTAGATGTTCCCATTCCTCTAAAGAAGTTAGAAATGGGAGCCATTACTTGCATACAAGAAGATGTTTTTTTTTTATAATTAGCTATGAGGATGGTGGGACCTCACCCTTCCATTAAAAAACAGAGAAAAAAATCGAAAGAGATAACAAACGGAACCCCTTCGAGGGGACAGAGGACCAAAGGCAATGAGTTAGGCACTTCTCATTGATTGCCCTGGCTCTAGAAGGAAAGAAAACTAACTCTAAAAGCCAAGAAGGAAAATTTTGACCCCTACAGACCAGGTCCCAATTCCTTAAACAATCCTGGATAAAGTAAGGATTTAACTGCTACGATGTTGATGGGGCAAAAGGACGTCGAAGTATTAGGTCATTGAGAGACGCAAGGTGAGATTTGCTCATAGAGAGGTGTGATTTGCCCGTGGAGAGTTTAAATATGTGATTTAAGGTCTGCTCAGGATCCTTGGAGGCATCATAAAGAAAGGACAATGTTATATGGCAGACGAGAATTAACAAATCATTCAACGGACTACTGATGTGGCGCGATGCAAGCGTAGTGGGGCCCATCAATGCACGTCGGGGCAGCCATTTAATTTAACGAGTTCAGATATGCTGGTCGGATAAGTCAGTTTCAACAAAACTCAACCGTTCTTTTTAATTTTAATGGCTAATATTAAAGTTCATCAATCGGATTGTTCACATTCACTTATAGGCATCTTTTCTTTGGGATGAGACATCTTCCACCACAAGATTGCCATTTGGACAAATTAGATTGATCATAGATGTGTGCCAAATGGCATAATGAGAAATCACACTTCAATGGTGTGAGATAGAAAGTTTAATTTTTATAGTGCAAGATCATTTAAACACCATTTTTGGTGTTTAAATGTAAGTTAAGAGCCATTATCCCCCCAAAAGGTACAACTATTCTCACCCCATGAGAGTGCTTTCCCACCTCATCTCCTCCAACCGGTATGCATGGATTGCCTTTGAATCAGACAATGGAGATCGCTTTTTCTTCCCAAGCATTCACACAATGGATCTATAGATCATGGGTGTACCATCAGACAGTCAGTTTTTAATTACACGTGGCACACATCTCAAAAAGTGAGGCTTAGTACAGTATACATTGGTCTAATCTTCATTTTCATATATCCTGCTATTGACATGTCCACTAGATTTTATTTGGATTAGTTTTGTTTGTCACAAACTTACAATCATTTTATGATCAGGCTTTCAAAGTTATGGATTTGTTTGGAAAGCACGTAAATGTGATCTCAAGATCCATCGTGTGGAAGATTGAGAAAAAACGATCTCCATCGTCTAATTCAAAGGAGGTCAATGCATATCGGTTGTAGATGGGGGAGAACGAAATTTGGTGGTGTGAGAATGACGATACCCACCAAAAAAAAAAGAAATTGTTGTCATAGACTAGTGATTTAAAGTCATATACATATATGGCGGGTCCCAAGCCGATACATTTCAAATACGTATCGGAGGTATATATCATATCGGATGGGGCCTAACATGATACATATCAACCGATGTGTATCAAATATAGTCTATATTTAACATCATGAGACCATGATTTTTAAATCTAGGAAATCAGAGACGCATCGGAGGGGGGCCGATACAAGATACGTCTCAGCAATATGGCGTGAAACGAAAAATATTGTCACTACAAAAAATAAGACTTTTAGTAGCACCAAAAACTATCGCTATTAACAAAAAAACTACCACTACTAGTCCTGTTACTATTGAAACAAGTTTTTTTGTTAATAGCGGCAGGTTTTGGTGTCGCTAATAGTTTTATTTTTTGTAGTGTGTTTTGATGATATTATATTATTAAAATATTTGTTTGACCTTACACCATTAAAGTACACGTCGATCTTTTGAGGAACGTATCGACTAATGTGTGGTTGGTAAACAAGGATCAATTTTTTAGCCAAATTCGGAATATATCATCAAATATTAAAGTACATTTCTTTGCTATCCACATGGAACATATATCAATCTAATCAATACTAGTAGTCGTACATCATTGGAGCATATATCGGTTAGAGAATCACATGGAACATATATGTGATGATCAATCTAATCAATACTAGTGGCTATACATCATTGGAGTATATCTCAATTAGAGAATCGCACTATTAAGTGGATGCAAACCGACCAATTAATGAGTTTTGATATTAGATGTTGAAAAATAAAAATAATGATGGTTATTAGAATGCCAAAATTTGGGCAAACTATGATAAATGTTCATCCAATCATCACATATATTGGATACAACCTAAGATTGCACAAAAATAGTGCACATGATGAGTCAAGTTAGTGCCACATGTACAAAAGTGACAATTCCTACACTTTAATTATCTACTAATATAACATCTTATATAAATTCATCCTTAAAAGATTAACTTTCTCTCTCGCACAACTTGGTATGATTATTGTCTCCCCTTGGGCGATAATTAAAATCATGCCGTAGACTTGTAGAATGGAAGAAGGTCAACACCTATAAGCTATTTATGATATAGAGTCCATCCTATCAATATTTCTTTGATAGCAATTGATCATTAATTTTTTACAAAAAAAATATATGCATATATGTTATGTTCACTTTTAGTGTATGAAAATGTCTTTTAAATAAAAGCATGCACACATTTTTTTTTAAGTGAGACCATTTGTCTCCTACAAGACCATGATCAATAGCGTTCTTGTATGAGACTCGATCGATCTCACTTTAAAAAAATGCGTACGCATTTTCTCCCATAAAAATGGACAAAACGCATGTATTTTTTTCTAGGAAAAAGTTTAGGATCTTATCCATGGTATCAAAAATCAGCCGATACCGATACGTATCGGTAATCAATATCGGCCCACACACACACACACACACACACACACACACACACACACACACATATATATATATATATATATATATATATATATATATATATATATATATATATAATAGGCCGATACATATTGGTTCTCCCAAGACTGATACCCGAGTCCAATACCGATTTTGTTACCTTGGTCCCAACCCTCTCACGTAAATGAGTTTAAAATTAATCATGTACCATAAAAACTAAAAAGTTCTGATCCTGTTTTATATTTTGGTTATGGAGATAACCCTCTGTTATATCATTTAATGAAGTAATAAAACTGATTTTGGAAAATTTGTAGTCACTTATTCTAAAACTGAAGTAGTTTGTCCTTACCAGTTCTTTGTATCATTTGCATTATGTGAGCTACTTTCAGAAAATTAGAAAATTAGTGCTTCTCAATCATGCTTGAGAAGGGGTTCGCTACATATGCCAACCCACATCATCATAAGTTATCAACATTATTAAAAACCTTTTACTAATGAGAGAGCTTTTTATAGGTTTTTGTGAGGGAGGTTTTTGTTACCCTGTCACCAATGGGTTAGAATTGGGTACCCTAACCGAGCACCATTCGTAGTGCTTGGGTCAATCTCCTTTTGCCCAAATGGTCAACCCCCAAGACGAACACAATCATTTATCAACACACAACTTAGGGAAAGTATACTTTTATTGGTGCTCGAGTTGGGTGCGTTATACCAACAAGTCACCTTATTCCAAGTCTTTAAGACAAATTGGTATTTGATTTCACACTTGAAAACCAAGGATTGTGGATGAGCGATATCGCCCTCCACCAAATTGACCAAACGAGAGTTACAAATTAGTTAACATATATTTCTTAAGGAGCTATTATTTGCACACGTTTTTCAAGTGATTGCACCGAATTTAAAAAAAGACTTGATATTTTAGGGACATGTGATATGTAAAAATGCAATATGAGCCGTCTGATTTGAAGTTCATGATCAATAGATCTCCGTTACATAAAATTAGAGTAAAACACGATACTTGTCATGTGATCTATTGTAGTCATCTGTTGAATTATATAATAGCCTTTGACTTCATTTAATCAAATGATGAAAATTATATTTTGTTCTAATCTTTTGTAATTGATATCTTTAAATTATGGTCTTCAAATCAAACAACTTAGATGGTGTTTTCACATAGTAGAGATTGTCAAACTTACAAGTTTATCTATTATTAGAACAGTTTCTAACAATAGATAGAATAAAGAGAAAATTAGAAGAACAACCTTGAGAAAGAAACGTTTTAGCCTATTATCCAGGCTGCAAACGTTTTAGAGGATCAGGCATTCGCTATTTGCCGTACTCCAAATTTCCGTGAGATTGTTAAAAGAGGCACACGTGCGACTAATTAAATCCCTACAAATTTATTGAAATGCCCTCCTATAAAGGGTAAAATAGAAGCTGAGTTTCCTGCGCAGCTCCCTTCTCTTCTCTGCCGGTTGGTTCGAAGAACATGTGCTGTGCTCGTGGTTATTGAAGAAGACGACGCCGTTCATTTGGTCGCCGGAGCTGCCGTTTAGGTAAAATCAATTTTGAGCTCCCTTCTCCAGTTCTCCTGCACAGATCTAAAGGCTCCGGACCTCACCTCGGCATCTCGCACAAACAACATTCTCTGCCGTTTGTCGACGCCGTTCATTTGGTCGCCGGAGCTGCCGTTTAGGTAAAATCAATTTTGAGTTTTGCATACCTTATGTTTGATAGAATGCCTCATAGAACTGAAGGTAAATTTTAGGATACCAAGTCATACCTTATGTTATTTAGTTGTTATTAATTTAGGCTATCTAAGTTGCCTACTTTTTGTTTGATGAAATCCCTCATAGAACACAATTTCAGGATAGAAGAAGAGACTTGCTCAGTCCCTTTCTAGAAGCTCCTTCAGCTAAGGTCTCACTGCTCATTACATAATCAACGGCTGAGGTGATGCCATAGAAAAATATATTCGTCCCATAATCAAAACCACTTTCCCATCCTTCACCTTGAGCTTCTTGGCAAGCTTCTTTTCCAATTCGAGATCCTCTTCCACAGAAATTATACCTCTGTTCATCTCCAGTTCAAGGTTTTTGTTATGTATTTTGTCTCTGCAATAAGGTTGGTGAGCTGGTCAATCTCCTGCCAGTACGTTGGTCAAATCTTAGGGGATGCACATGCGTATCTGAAGACCCAAATCAATTAAAGTGCTAGTTTGACGGTTTACCAAATTTGTGGGAATAATATTTTTTTGAGATGGATGGGGAGAGATGGGGAGAGTGGATGAGGTCATAGCTCTGGATAATATGCATAGTATCTAATACAAATTAGAAGAGAGAGATAGAGACGGAGACCGTTTTTGTCTCCTTAATAGATAGGAAAGAGGAGGCTTGGTCCCGGGTCTTTAGATTGAACCCTAAGGCCTCGTTTGTTTAGCCAAATTTGGTAGGAATATGAGAGTAGAAAGTTTCTAAGCCGTGTATAGGGTTTTCTTGCGTGTGGTAAAACCTGTGGGACCTACACAAATTTCGCCGAATTTCGTGAAAATAGTCGAATTGGGGTCAAACAAAAATTTCAAAGAAATTTTGACCTTTTTCGGTAATTTCGATATTTTTCAACGAAATTTATGATATTATGGTAAATTTCAGAAATTTCAGCATATTTTATCATGAATTTTTTTTTTCCCAAATAAATTGATAACTTAGCCAAATATTTTGATAAATTAAAAAAATTTCAGCATTTTTTTTCATGAAAAATTTCAGCATTTTTTTTGATAAATATAAAGAATTGAAAATTTTCAGCATTTTTTTTCATGAAAAATTTCAGCGGGTAGAGTGTGGAGGTTTTTTCCCCTCAACAATGTGGGACTATATGGATCGTAAAAAACAGCAATGGGTACCATTATACTCACTCCCTTAGTTGCTTTCTCACTCCACCTTCTTTAGCTGGTAATCATTGGCTGCCCTTGAATCTGATGGTGAAGGTCATTTTTCGTCCCCATCTTCTTCACAATGGATCTATGGATCGTGGGGATATCCTCAAACGGTCGATTTTTTACTATACAAGACACACATATCAAAAGTGTGTCTATGTGCTTATTAATAATTGGGCACTTCCAAAGTCTGATACTGTCGCTCACGTAAATTCAAGGGTTCTAAAATTGGTTGAACGCCATATAAGATTCTGGGTTTTAACCCAATAGAAATTGTGCAGATCTGCTATATGGCCTCTGCAAATGGGCTGAACCCTGACCAATGCTACTTTGAGCATAGTGTTTATTAGTTCGGCCCTACATTACTAAGCCTAGGCCCAACCCAAAGTGTTAAGAACAATCAAGCTGAGCTTAAATGTAGAACCTTGAAACATTTGGGATCTGGTAGGTGCCTAACTTTCTCAATTTTTCAGTTCAATGTGTTCTTCTTTTAAATAAAAATTAATAAATGTCGACAGCAAGATTTATATCATAAGAGAATACAAGCTATACATTAGTTAATGAATTAAAAGAGAACATTCACGACATTTTCCCAGTAAAGTTAATGGTATTAAAAACCTACTATTAAAATTTTCAAAATGGTATTAAAGACCAATTTGAAATAAAGATGGAGCCTTACTGATTAAAAAGAGGAATCAATAAATATATTTTTTAGGAATAGGAAACTTTTAAGGAAGGATAAGTATTTTGAAGGTAAGAAGTATAATCCAAGCTCCAAGAATGGAGATCTGGTTGTATTGATGCCCTAAACTATCCTTTTGGCCGGCCATCGCCATCAATGAGATGGGACAAAGTCCAAAATTCACACGAATCAGATAATCACAATGGTCCGGTTTATCAAGCAAGTGTATGGTGACTTATCATGGACAACAATCTAAATTTGATACCTTTCAAACAAAAAAAATCTAAAATTTGATTGATGTGAAGTTCATTAAAGGGAGGGTTAGAATCTTTTGTTTGACATGATGGAAATTATGGGATCGTCAGTTTTAAAGTGAAATGAGTAATTGCATGAGCAACGCTAGTTCATCATCATCATTGTCATCATCGATGCCTTGTTGCATATATTTGGGGTTCACTCGTATTTATCTACTTAATTCTGTTTGATGTTGTTTCTCAATACTTTTAAGTCTTAATTTTCATCTTCTTCTCCTTCCTTGTGCTTCCATTATTTCAATCTTTCGTATATTAGTAGTCGCAGGTGTCCGTTGGACGTGCCCAAACCATCTCAAGTGGCCTTCTTTAATTATCTCTTTTATTGGGGCAACTCCTAAGCTTCAATTCATGTATTCATTTCAAGTAAAGCATTTCTTGTTTTTCTGCAGATCCACCGTAGTATAGACATCTCAGCAACATAAATGTTCATTTAGTCCTTTTCCATAACATTTTAGACTATATGATATGTCAAGTCATATCACCATTTTATGAAAAAACGTCCCTTCAAATATAGTGGCACTCGTTGATCACAAAACATTCAACTTGACTGTCTCCACTTCTTTCACTCTGCATTGATCTTATTTGAGATATCCTCTAGCCTATCATCAAGTTGTATCATAAAACCCAAAATGCTGAAATTTATGATATTGCAACACCAAGTAGTTTTCTGTTTTTACCAAATCATCCTTTAGGTTCTTATATATCCTAAAGTTTACTATTTTTCTGTTTTTTTTTAATGTTAATTTCATTACTTCTCGACTTTAAGTTCTAATTTGTCAAATTTTTTTTTTCTCATCCCCCCAATCAATACCATATTATCTGCAAATAACAAATTTCATGGGTCCTCATTTATATTTTTGTTATTGTTGATTCATCTATTACCAATGCAAATAAATAAGAATAAAAGAAGACCATTAACTCTGCATTTTCAAGCCCGGGAATCTCTACATTGTTGTGCTATGCTAGTTTGACTATCCAAAATTAAAGTAAATTAAATTGAATTTATATCTTATTTTAACTTCCTTACATATATTGATGCAATAACTACTACTAAAAGTGAAGAATGAGATGTTTAAAATTTGGGTCAATTTTGGTTCAAAATACCCCTAATAAACCAGTTCCCCTGGCATACTCTCCTCTCTTGTCTCAATCAATTCTTTATATTTATTCAACTTTGACTCTTTATCTACCCCTATAATTTCTACCCTTTTATCACTCAATGATGTTTTTGAAAACATAAATTATTAGTATATCCTATCATAGGATTGGGCTGTATGTAGCGTCGATAATATTGGAACACAAAAACTGTGTGCTATTATATGGTGGCACCTAGCATCTTTTGACTTTTTATATTGGATTTACATGGTAGCCATTACTTTTAGATTGTTTGACTGCTTGATGAGAAAATTTTTAACTCAAATTTTGCACCAAAAGTGTCAAATCAACTATTGAGAGTATCTCCACCATCACTTGTCGCCATGAAGAAAATTTTAGCTCCGATCCATAGATTTCAATTCAAATCGAATAGTTAGGTAGATCGGGTAATCAAATAATGCTCCATGTTTTGGGTACCACACAAAGATCATCATCCATTTTCCAATGATGAAATCAAATTTAATTTTTTACATATCATATAAATATAAAATAATTTAATTTATTTATTTATGAAACATAATTCTCATTAAAATTACATACAAAAATTGGTTTGGGACATATGATCGATGTTATTTCATGTCATGGTACACATCCCAAAAGTGAGCATGACCATGATGAACCATCAAATATGGTTCATATTCATTTTTGGAATGTCTAGAACGTAATCAATATCTTATCTAGGATGTATGATGTGAAAGATTAAAACAATCTCAATCATCATATTAAAAAAAGGTAACTGATTTTTCCTCTGTTTTAAGACGAGTCACTATAACATAGAAGGTAACACCAACCTTTTCTTGCACCCGCGAAAGATGGCCCTTGCACCAAGTTTAAAAAAAGCCTTGGTATTTTAGCAACGTGTCCCACGCTAAAATACCTAGTCCTATTTTAAGACTGATTTCAAGGTTTTTTGATCTATAGATCATAAGATTTTGCACTTAATATATTTAAATCATTGCCCTTCAAATTAAACGGCTTAAATAGTGTCTTCATCGTAGCATAGGTAGCCAAACTTGCAAGTCTTTTAAATTTGGTGCAAGAGGATACTTTCCCAAGTGCAGGTAGGGTACCTCAATTCGCGCCAACAGGTTTAATGAAAGCACCAAATCAGAAACTCCTTCAAACCCATTGATTGCTTCGAATCAGAAAATGGAAATTGCTTTACACCCCGATCTTCCACACAAAGGATCTTGATACCATAAGCGTACCATCAGACAAACAATTTTTTCTTCATGTTCTATAGTTTACAATATAAGTTATATTTTTGTATTTTTTATTATATTTTTTGATAATTTTAAATTATACATAATGAAGACATATGAAACACAATAATAAGTGTGTGTTTTTTTTTGTCTATAATAAATTGTAAAATATAGTAACGAACACTTGAAATACTATATTTGTTTTATATTCAAATCACCCGATAGATACCTAAAAACCAAGTTTAATCATTTAAAGGTCCTAATATACACGTGCATTTGCACGTGCCTTTTTACTAGTCTATGCTCAGTGTAGGTATATGCTGTATTCAATATCAGTCATGTATCCGCATTCTCTCTTTAACAATTCTATTTGCGCAACTCGTATGATCTCTTAGATTCTCTTATGTGCTTCGATTTTGCAAGTTACAGTTGTTGTAGGCTACAACATATTATCACCAATTGTCATCATGCACCTATTTAAATTTGGAGATGGAGAAAATGGTATGGTCTTGATCGATTTTAAATTAACCCTTGCAAGTGTACAAGATCTGTTCTAGTAAGGCAAGAACAAGGGTGTCGAACCCACAGGGAAATCTGAAATTTTAATCACTTCTTCCTAGAGATTTAGAAAATATCCCCGAGGAAGTACCAAGGGGCAGATTTAATTTTTTTACCAAAAATTAACACTTTTTCTAATTGCAAGAAAGAAAATAAATTAATCTAAAAATTATGTAATGAGAAATCTAAGAACAAATTTTAAAAACAAGATCAAGGAATTTGCTACCCCAGATTTATACCCTTTTCTATTTTTAAACCCACAATTTTATTAACATCAAACACACCATCAGTCTAAGAGAAACATGACTAGTAATTAAGCATGATCATTAACCCGGCATACCCTATCTAAAAATAATGACTCAGCCTAATCGCGGTATGAATCATGTGAAAAGCATAGCGTATCTCATGGTATTTTAGATCAAAACACTAAAAACATGATCACTACACTTTGAGAAAAACGATTTGATGATGAAATTATCAAACTATGACATTAAACATAAAATATAGGTACTTATCTGGGGATCGCATCCTCCTTGATCTACAGCCTTTAGCCTCTCATCCTTGGTGCAAGATCTTCAATTTCATTCAAAACCATTCCCAAAGTAAAGAGCAAAGAAGGTGTAAAATAAAAATATGTTCTCGGAAAATCTCAACACAATTTTATTACTCTAAGAAAACCCTCTACAAAAGTCTCTAATTATTACACAAATTTGTCTCAAAAACCAAAAAACTCCTCCATTCAAAAGCCGTAGCCTCTCTTTTATAATGGCCGAACACACCTAACCCTAATTGCCTCAATTGATTGAGACAGAAGTCTCAATCGATTGACTTTGAGTTCGAATTCCCTTAGGGCACTTCTGCCTTCATGTCTCAATCGATTGAATTTCATGTCTCAATCGATTGACTTTCTAGGGTTGAGTTTTATCTCACAATCGATTGACAATAATGCCTCAATCGATTGACTCTTCAATGCAAAGTCTTCCCTTTCTTGATGGAAGTTGATTCTCTTTATGGCTTTCAATGCTTCTTTGGACCTTTTTGTCCATAGCTCTTTTATAGCCTTTAATTTCCTTCTTTTATGCACTTGAACGATCTAACTGTCAGAAACACCTGTAAACATCAAAACTTCACAACAGCCATCAAATACTTTCATCGAATCGCTATGTAGGGTTTAAGGTATGAAATATAGTCATATTTCAAAGACCGATCACACCCCAAACTTACACTTTGCTAGTCCTCGAAAAGAGAATGATAAATATATAAAGTAAAATAAAACCGACATCCTAAAATTTAAATGCCACTTAGAGGGAACACGATTGCACTTAGCATGTGCAAAAGCCTTTAAACCCCTAGGTGATCCCTAGTGGAGGAGTTGTGTCTCAAGGTTTTCAGTGAAGGTACCTACAAACTTCAAGGCTATCGAATTTGTAATTGATTAATCATGTCCTTTAGCAATTAGATGCCCCTGAAAAATCTTTTTAGAATACATCTAACCATGTTCATTCCATTTATGCCACATTCAGTTCAGACCATTGTCTTCTAATGTTCATATTTCATGCCTCAATGTCATGAGATCATCACTGCCCAAAGTTCTTATGTCAGAGGAAAAGCTTAAACTGGAACTTTTAGATCACATGTCTAGACTCCAATCCTCACCATGGGTATACACTCAGAATGAAATCACTCCCCACTGGGAACGTGGTGCCCATGGGTATACAAAAATTATTTTTTTATTTTTTTTTTTTTTCATAGTGAGATGGAATTGCAGTTTTTTTTTTTTCATGTGTGAGATGGAATTGCAACACAATTAGAAGAAAATCTCACAAGTTTTAAAGAAAGACGGTGTATCAAAGAATTATAAGGGAAATCTCATTAAGAAAGATATCTGTATTTTAAGCATGCATATATCAAGCACCATAGACAATTATGTACTTACTCTCCACAAGGCATTTCATCACTCATGATTGGATCAAAAAGGTCTTTTCTAAGGTTGTAATGGGGCTCGGGTTAAGGTTAAGAAAAGAAAGGAAAGATGGATTCAAAAATTTCTGAAAAATTGGAAAAGAAACAACTTCTGATTTTGTATTTCTATTCTTTTTCTTTTCTAGTCTCTCACCATTCTTCTCAATGTATATATATATATATATATATATATATATATATATATATATATATATATATATATATATATATATATATATATATATATATATATATATATATATATTTTTTCGTGAAGCACCTCATATTGTTCATTGTTTTTACAATTTCCTTTTTCCCTTTTTTTTTTTTTTTTTTTTTTCAATACACACTACAACACATATAATCCCCACTTACTCTCTTTTCACTCATTTTCATCCCTTGTTCCTAATTTCTAAATAAGTAAGGCAAGTTTGAATTTTCGAAGCGGTAAGGGTTAAAGGTTATTGCGACAACAAAGAATGTATAAAGGTAAATTTTCCAATAAGCTCAAAGGTGTACTAGAAGGATAAATTTATGAGGTGGGACATTTTAAGCACGACAACCGATGATGGCCTTAACTCAGTTCCTTTCATGATGGTAGAATACGCCTGTTTGCCTTGAGGTAGTAGAGAATGATTTCTAGTGTAATGTTATAACACACATAAAATGACAAATCAAAGTAACCGGAATGAGATTTAACAATTGGAACAAGAATTTCAAGAATACTCAATTTATTTCAAAGACTCATCAAGAATGAGGACAAGTGTTTCAAAAACTTTCAAGGTTTTAGTCTTTCTTTGTGATCTTTAAGATTCCATGTTACACACTTAATCCTCCGATTTTGAGATTGAAAGCGAGTGATGAAAACAATTATTTTTAAGCATGATTCATGATCATTAATGTTCAATATCTACACCTTATGGGCATTCATAAAATAACCATGGTATGATAGCTTTGTTTAAAGAAATTCAGGAAGAATCTTCATGCTCAAAAATATGAATAATCAATTAAATTACAGCATTTGTTAACCATCACCAATCGATTGAGACCAAATTCTCAATCGATTGATGATTGACTCAATCGATTGACTGAGCCACAAATTCTTATACCCTTTTATGTTTATCAGTTGATCGATTGAGACAGTAGTCTCAATCGATTGACTGATAAGCATTCAAAAATCCGAGAACTGCTAAAAAGTTATTCTATTTTTTTTTTTTTTTCGAAAACAACCAATTACCCCCCCAAACCTGAACTGGCCAATGTCCTCATTGGTGATGATGCGGAGAAAGGGAAGAAGGCCTCCCCCAAACCTGTTCGATGCAATCAAAGGACAAAACAACCGAGCAAGTGAAAGAGAGGTCAATCGATTGACATGTTGGTGTCAATCGATTGACAAGAGAGGTCAAAGATATGGGGTGGTGGCAAATTAAATCTGTTCTCCAAATCAAATATTTAGAGAAACTTTCCTATTCCAGCAGGGGTTGACTGGTTGACCAAGCAAGTTTCAATCGATTGGCACCTAAATGTCAATCGATTGATATACCATACTAAAAATAAAGGTCAAAATCAGGACTATCCAAATCTAGGTGCATCAGTCAATCGATTGAGACAGAATTCTCAATCGATTGACTGAGGAAAGTAGAGGGGAGCATGAGGGAGCTCAATCGATTGAGAGAGAGATCTCAATCGATTGACTGAGAGCTCGAAACCAACCACAAATATGCCAAAACAAAGAAAATGTTATGCTTGCATGCATACACTGATCCGACATATCAAACAAAAAACAAAATAAACACAAAACAGAAAAACTCCAAAACAAAACAAAACAAGACAATCGAGACATCATCATCATCCTCATATTCCGGTTCGCCTCGCTCATTGCCGCTCAACGCCGATGAAATGGTCTAAGACGACCCGGGAATGACTCGGGAGCCATCCACATAAGGAGAGCGGTTTGAAATCGGGACCGCCTATCCACACCACCGAGCCGTGCATTCAACCCGTCCATCCGCGCCGAGGCGCAAAGCAACCACCAAGATCAAAATCGGGACCTCTTCAGACGAGGTCGCTAACACCGCCACGCTATGCTGCAGCGGGTTTGGACGGAAGGAGGAGGAGCATCCTCAACGGGCTGATTGCACGCGGATGATCGCCTTTGATACTCTTTGACCCAAACATTCACACCATATTGGTAAATTGCATGTCACCCATCACCTCATCGTCATAGATGGGGCAGCCAAGGTGATCCAGAAGGTGCATCACATAGTGTGGGAAGTGTAGGAGAATCGCGGCACGCTTGGCGGGTACGGCGGCGTCGGCGATATCACTATGGAAGCGGTACATCTCCGCGAGCATCAACCCAGGCGCATCAAACCAAGTATTGGTGTGTGTCACAGAGCGCTTCACGACCCAAAGTCCTCTCGGACTTTGTGCCATGTGAAGGTTGTTAGCCATAACGATATCCCAAAGAGGATATCCATGGGCAACAAGACGCTTTGTGGCTTTGACCGTCCCACGACCACCACCACATATCGGCGATCATATCATCTTGGCTACGCCGATAGCCTGGAGGAAGGTGGTGGTTCACGGACGAGCCTCAGAGAAATTAAAAGCACGGCGAGATCGCGTGGAGGTTATATTGCCGCCATCGATCTCGATGGTGATGAACGGCAAGCCGGTTGGGGAGAGGGTCTCGCACCCACACCATCTTTGATAGAATAGCCAATGATGCGCGGGCTACATCGATGGGTGGTGGGGTCAAGAGATTTGCCGGAGGGCCTCGATGAATTCGATCGACCGTGCGCATTCCGCGATGTTCCGGTATTTCACCAAGTCGAAGAAATTTTCCGTTTGGAATTGGCGATCGATATAATGCTCATTAGGGATGCGCATCGGATCATTGGCTGGGCGCGGTGGTCGGATAAGGGCAGCCATTTGATCAAAACAAGGAGGAGCAAAGATATCGGCGTGACAAGTTGGATGGATTTCGAATGAGGACTCCACGGGTGGGGAGTACCACATATATAGTGTGAGCCTCAATCGATTGAGGCTTAATGCTCAATCGATTGAGGATGCATGGACTTCCCACGTCGCGAGGAGGGAGCGGCAACTTGGCACTGCCTGGGAGACGTGGCTCTTGCCATTACTCCACTATTGAAGGTCAATCGATTGACACTAAGGTGTCAATCGATTGAGGAATAATTGTGAGAACAAAATAGCGCCGGTTGGTGTCCTTGGAAACGTAAGGCATTAAAGGGCCAAGGAAAACCAAGTGTAATGGGAGTCAATGCCCAACCCAAGAAGTCAGCTGCCATGACAAGAGTTGTCGGGTGGCTGTCCAAATTCCAACACAAATGCACAAACTCTTAAGATGTCAATCGATTGAGGCCAATTGCTCAATCGATTGAGACAAAAGACTGAAAAATGATGATGAAGCTCAATCGATTGACACAGACCCGTCAATCGATTGAGGAATCACAGTCAATCGATTGAATGTGGACTCCTTTTTTTTTTTTTTTTTTTCAGAAAAGTAAAAAATAAAACTAAACTAAAAAGAACAACAAACATGGAAAGACACACATAAAAAAAATATAAAACAACTGGGGTGCCTCCCAGGAAGCGCTGAGTTTACATGTCGACAGCTCGACCTTTCAGTGATCAATCCTCAGGATCACGGAGGTGCATCGCCTCAATCTTAAACTGGGTGACCGGCTCAAACATTGGTTTGAGTCTTTGCCCATTAACTTTACAAATGCGATTGTCAACAAGGCTCCGAATTTCAATGGCACCATGCGCACTAATGGACACTACCTGAAATGGGCCTTCCCATCGAGATTTTAATTTTCCCGGGTGAAGCTTCAGTCGGGAATTGAATAACCAAACTTTTTGGCCAACGTGAAATTCTTTCCGAGAAATGGACGCATCATGCAGCTTTTTGTACCTTTCTTTGTACATCTTCGAATTCTCATACGCTTCGTAGCGTAATTCCTCCAATTCATTCAATTGCAATCGGCGATGCGACCCGGCTGCTTGCATGTCAGAATTAAATCTTTTTATCGCCCAGAATGCTTTATGCTCCACTTCGACAGGAAGATGGCAAGCTTTCCCGTAAACAATTCGAAACGGAGACATTCCAATCGGAGTCTTGAATGCGGTCCGATAGGCCCACAGAGCCTCTGAGAGCCGGTTTGACCAATCTTTTCTATCCGGTCGGACCGTTTTTTCTAGAATTCGCTTAATTTCCCGATTAGACACTTCCACCTGACCGCTAGTCTGTGGATGGTACGGCGTAGCAACTTTGTGAGTGACGCCGTACTTCTTCATTAAGGTGGCAAAATGGCTATTACAAAAATGCGAACCGCCATCGCTGATGATTGCTCTTGGAATCCCGAATCGGTTAAACACATTTTCTCTGAGGAATTTGACCACAACCTTATGATCATTCGATCGGGTTGCCACAGCTTCTATCCATTTCGAGACATAATCAACAGCCACTAGAATATATGAAAACCCAAAGGATGGGGGAAAAGGACCCATAAAGTCAATCCCCCAAACATCAAAAATTTCAACAATCAGAATTGGATTAAGGGGCATCATATTCCGTTTTGAAATATTGCCAAAAATTTATTGACATCGTCGGCATTCCTTACAAAATTGACGTCCACGAAAGATGGAGGGCGATGGGAATCGCTTTGAAGGATTTTACAGGCGGTCTTACGTCCTCGAAATGGCATACGAGGAAGCATGACACAAAGTGGGGCGCTCATTGCTCCTCTTGAATTACACATCTCGATGATCGATCGGCGAAATTTGAGCAACATGGTTCATCCCAAAAATAGTATTTTATTTGGGAGAAAAAAAGATTCTTATCATTCTTACCCCACTCAGTGGGGATTCTGTCAGTAACCTGATAATTCACAATGTTCGCAAACCATGGAACCTTTGCACTGCCTACATCAATTGCTATCAAATTGTTCATCCAGGAAGCGATGTCACGGATGGTCTCGGTATTGCAGATTCTTGGTAGAATTCTCGACAAATGATCACCACCACGTTCTCAACCCCTTCTTATCCTTAATCTCGAAATTGAACTCTTGGGCGAAGGATCCAGACGGATTAATCTCGGTTTAGTATCCTTCTTTGCTAGAAGATATTTTAGAGCGGAATGGTCTGAAAAGACCACTATTTTCGATCCAAGCAAATAGGAACGAAACTTGTCCAGAGCATACACCACAGCTAATAATTCTTTCTCGGTGGTGGTGTAATTGAGTTGGGCATCAATTAATGACTTGCTAGCATAATAAATTACGTGAGGAAATTTATTCACCCTCCGCCCTAGGGACAGCTCAATTGCGTGTAATCGATGCATCACACATGAGTTCGAATGGGAGAGAATAATCCTGGTGGATGATTGGTGCATTGGATAAGAGCTCGTAATTTCAAAATGCTTGCATGCTCCTCGATAAATTCAAAAGGAACATCTTTGCCAAGCAAGGTGCACAATGGTTTAGCCACCTTGCTGAAATCCTTAATGAACCTTCTATAAAATCCTGCATGACCCAAAATGATCGAATTTGTCGAACACTGTTGGGTGGTGGCAAGTTAGCAATTAGATCAACTTTTGCTCTATCCACCTCGATTCCTTTCTGTGAAACAATGTGCCCCAGAATAATCCTTGTTTAACCATAAAATGGCTCTTCTCCCAGCTAAGAACAAGTTTGGAGTCAACACAACGTTGCAGCACTTGTGAAAGATGATTCAAACAAGAATCAAAGGTTCTCCCAAAAACCGAGAAGTCGTCCATGAATACTTCAATGAATTTGTCGATCATATCTGAAAATATGGCCAACATACACCGTTGAAATGTGGCCGGGGCATTACATAGGCCGAATGGCATCCTGCGGTATGCAAACGTACCATAAGGGCATGTGAACGTTGTCTTTTCTTGATCAGCTGGGTAGACAGGCACCTGATTGTATCCCGAATACCCATCAAGAAAACAGTAAAACTCTTGCCCAGCTAACTTCTCAAGGATTTGATCAATGAACGGAAGGGGAAAATGATCCTTTCTGGTGGCGGTGTTTAATTTCCGATAGTCAATGCAGACACGCCATCCAGTAGTTTCTCGAGTGGGGACCAATTTTCCTTCAGCAGTTTCCTTCACAGTGATTCCGGACTTTTTCGGAACAATTTGGACTGGACTAACCCATTCACTATCAGAAATCGGATAGATGATTCCAGCATCAAGGAGTTTAATGACTTCTTTTAGAACGACTTCTTGCATGTTTGGATTAAGTCGCCTCTGTGGTTCCCTTGAAGGTTTACTCTCATCTTCCAAATGTATTTTATGCATACATACCGATGGGTCAATCCCTTTGAGATCAGTGAAAGTCCAACCGATAGCTTCCTTGTGCTCTTTCAGCACCTTCAACAACTCTTTTTCTTGTTCTGCCGACAACGTGGATGAGATTATTACTGGAAGTGTTTCACGAGGTCCCAGAAAAGCATATTTAAGGGACTCTGGCAATTGTTTCAATTCCACAATTGGTGGCTGCTCAAGTGATGGAGGCAGCACTTCCTTCACCTCAACAGGTAATGATTCTATCTCAGGCACACTCGCATCTAAGTGATCATCCTGGCATGATGAGCTAGACTCTATCTCGTCGGACTGCTTCTCTTCCGATCCTTTCTCTTCATAGATGGCCAACAAAGCATTTTCAAATTCCTCTTTGGTAAGCATTGAAGGTACTGCCTCATCCACCACTTCATCTATCTGATCGATGTAAAAACATTCGACCTCATCCTCGTTTAGGAAATGGTTCATCGCATGGAAGATATTCAATCGAACCTTCATGTTTCCAAAAGAAAGCGCCCATGACTCCGTTCGACAATTAATGCAAGCGTTGGCGATGGCGAGAAAGCGGACGTCCAAGGATGATGGGGACTTGATTAAGTGACTTAACAGTGTGTCCATGTCCAAAATAACAAAATCTCGGAAAGACAAACTTATCTATTCCAACCAAGACATCCTCAATAACGCCTCTCGTCTTTTCCGATCTATCTGCCGATTCTTAGTGACCGTTGCTAGGGTCTCAATTCACCCATCCGAAGTTTCTCGTATAATGAATATGGGATTAAATTAACACCGGCTCCCAAATCCAATAACGCTTTCCCAATGGTTGCCCACCAATGACACATGGAACAAAGAGGAACTCCGGTGGTCTTTTAGTTTTGGTGGGGTTTCCAATTGCAATATGGAACCGACTTGATTAGTCAAGAACACTTTTCTCGAAACATGATTACGTGCCTTTCTCTTAGTGCATAAATCTTTGAAAAACTTTGCATACTCGGCACTTGCTTGATCGTTTCAAGCAATGGAAGGTTTATCTTTACTTGCTTAAATGTTTCAAAATATCTTCCATTTTGTTGGTCCCTTTCCCATTCTTGATGGAGGAGTTAGGCATTGAGGAAATGGTGCCTTTGGGACAAAAGGTGCGGTTCCCCTTCTCGAATCTTCGTCTTGTCCTTGTTGGGCGCTTGAGGGAGACTCATCCTCTATCACCTTTTCTTTTCCCTTCTCTCTTCTTTTCTCTTCCTCTTTCTCTTTCTTTTCTCTTTCTCCGCTCTTCTCAGACTCTTTCACTTTCTCGCTTCCTGCTCTCTTTTATGCCTTCACTTTCTTCCTCTGCTTCCTGAGCATCTCCACTTGATTATGAACTTCCGTCCACTTCTCAACACGAATGACTTTAAATGTTGACTCTTTAATGGTCCTTCATCAGATGATGCTTGGTCGCGAGGATTGTTGATGGGTTGGCTGGGAAGCTTACCCTCCTCTCGTCGACTCAGTTGATTTGCCAATTGACTGACTTGGTCGATTATCATCTGTTGAAAAGATTGCATACTGCACATCACTTTTTCTTTCAGATCAGAATCCTTTGAAGCGCTTGTATGAGATTGATTAGGATTCTGATTGAAATTTTGATTTTTCCGAAAATCAGAATTTGGATGAGAATATGGAGCATTCTGCTGAAAGTTAGAATTCTGGTGAAAATTCTGTTGTGGACGGAAATTTTGCTGAAAATTTTGTGGAAACGCTTGTTGTCCACTCATAGGATTGGCTCGGTATTGCTGGTTGACCTGACTAGTTTGGTTTGATCCACCCCATCCTAAGTTGGGGTGATTTTTCCACTCTAGGTTGTAGGTATTTGAGTACACGTTTCTACCTTGCCGCTGATAAGATTGAGTGACATTTATCTGCTCTGGAAGAGTAGATTCATCAGGAAGGAATGTCAAGGTAGTTGGGCACTCATTAGCCATATGACCTGGGTGTTCACAAATTGAGCATACAGTGGGGGTGACAGGAACTTTAGATTGCTTGGTTGCAGCTAACAACATGTTCATCTGTTTGGACAGCATATCAATCTTGGTTGATAGATCAGAGTTATTATTGTTGACCTCATACAATCCGTCTTTGGTCAACACATGAGATTTAGGTGCTAAGTCCAAAGTGGTTCGCCCTTGTACCGAGGTTTGATACAATTTCTCAAACAATGCCCACAACTCATCGGCCTCTTTCGTGGCACAAGATCCACCGCAAGATGCATCAACCATGCGTCTTTCTTCAGGAATCAGTCCATTGTAGAAACTTTGGACTTGTTGCCACCTTGGAACGTGATGGTTAGGGAAACTTCTGATCAACTCCTTAAAACGTTCCCAACATTCATGGAATGTCTCTGTAGCTCGTTGGGAAAAGAAAAGGATCTTTTGACGCATCTCTATGGCTTTAGTCATGGGAAAATACTTTTTGAGGAACTGACGATGTAGCTCGGCCCAACTCTGAATAGATTGCGGTTCTAAAGAATAGAACCAAGTTTTTGCCTTGTCTCTTAAAGAGAACGGAAAGAGTCGGAGCTTCGCTATCTCATCAGTAACATTGTGGACTCAACATTTTGCATACCCATTGAACTCGTTCAGATGAACGTGCGGATTTTCGTTTGCCAAACCATGGAATATTGGTAGCATTTGAATCATCGCTGATTTGAATTCATAATGATTCCCTGGAATGGGAGCATGCATGATACACTCCTGATCCTCGTAAAAACCAGGATCATTATAGTATTCAAGTGTTCTAGGTCCCCCATAGTAATTATTGTTCCCATTATTTCCATTATTCACATTGTTGCCATTCTGATTGTTGTTTTCATTCATTTCTTGCTCTTGATCAGCCATGGTATCAGTAGGATGATACTGATTCCTTTGGATTCTACGATTGTCTCGCAAAGATCGTTCGATCTCCGGATTAAACGGTAGCAAATGTGGGTGATGAGAACGAGTAAAGCTCATACACCACACCCACAATCAAAGGTTTGAAGAACCCAAAATAAGTCCTCAAGCAGACTCAATCGACTGGGACAGTGGTCTCAATAGATTGACGTAAGCATAAAATTTCCCACAAATGACTTGTCAGTCAATCGATTGAGGGGATGCTCTCAATCGATTGAGATTCCAAGAGTCAGAAAGCACACAGAATATCAGAAAAAGACTTTGTCAGTCAATCGATTGAGAGGCTTCTCTCAATCGATTGAGGTTCAAATATTAAAACACACAAGAGTTCTGTCAATTGATTGACATAGGAATGTCAATCAATTGAGAAAGGAGTAGAGAGCACCGAGTAGTCAAGATCAATCGATTGAGAAAGGAGCTTCAATCGATTGAATGCTGCTATGAACAGAGAGCAAAGTAAGAAGAAAAAGGAAAGAAAACCACTCAGGAAATTTATTTTTATTTTTATTTTTTTTATTTTTTATTATTATTTTTTTTAAAATTAAAATTCAGAAAAATAAAAATAAAATCTAAATTCGAAAATTAGAAATTAGAAATTAAAAACCTAGAAAATCTTTCCTAAAAGAAAACTTCTAAACTAAGAATATAAATTTCCTAAAAATATAAACTTCCTAAAAAAAATGAATAACCAATTTTTAGAAAATCCTAAAATTTCTAAAAGTGGAAAATAATAAAAAAAAGAAAAACTTCTAAACTAAGAACTTCTAAAAACCTAAACTTCCTAAAGAATATCACAAAATCTAATCTAAGAAAGAAAATTAGGGAAAGAAAATTTGTTTTTGATTTTTTTTTTTTTTTTTTTTTGTTTTTTTATTTTCAGCTTTCAATCTATTGACAGAGTTGTGTCAATAGATTGAGACACAATTATTGCTAAAAATATAGAGAACAAGGCTCAATCGATTGACTGACAAGCAAACACACACACAAAATAGAGTCAATCGATTGAGGGGTTATTCTCAATCGATTGACTGCTATAAAAACAAAAATCTCTAATCGGAATTAACCAAAATTTCACCGATTTCCCCGGCAGCGGCGCCAAAAACTTGATCGATTTTAAATTAACCCTTGCAAGTGTACAAGATCTGTTCTAGTAAGGCAAGAACAAGGGTGTCGAACTCACAGGGAAATCTGAAATTTTAATCATTTCTTCCTAGAGATTTAGAAAATATCCCCGAGGAAGTACTATAAGGCGATTTAATTTTTACTAAAAACTAACACTTTTTCTAATTGCAAGAAAGAAAATAAATTAATCTAAAAATTATGTAATGAGAAATCTAAGAACAAATTTTAAAAACAAGATCAAGGAATTTGCTACCCCAGATTTATACCATTTTCTATTTTTAAACCCACAATTTTATTAACATCAAACACACCATCAGTCTAAGAGAAACATGACTAGTAATTAAGCATGATCATTAACCCGGCATACCCTATCTAAAAATAATGACTCAGCCTAATCGCGGTATGAATCATGTGAAAAGCATAGCGTATCTCATGGTATTTTAGATCAAAACACTAAAAACATGATCACTACACTTTGAGAAAAACGATTTGATGATGAAATTATCAAACTATGGCATTAAACATAAAATATAGGTACTTATCTGGGGATCGCATCCTCCTTGATCTACAGCCTTTAGCCTCTCATCCTTGGTGCAAGATCTTCAATTTCATTCAAAACCATTCCCAAAGTAAAGAGCAAAGAAGGTGTAAAATAAAAATATGTTCTCGGAAAATCTCAACACAATTTTATTACTCTAAGAAAACCCTCTACAAAAGTCTCTAATTATTACACAAATTTGTCTCAAAAACAAAAACTCCCCCATTCAAAAGCCGTAGCCTCTCTTTTATAATGGCCGAACACACCTAACCCTAATTGCCTCAATCGATTGAGACAGAAGTCTCAATCGATTGACTTTGAGTTCGAATTCCCTTAGGGCACTTCTGCCTTCATGTCTCAATCGATTGAATTTCATGTCTCAATCGATTGACTTTCTAGGGTTGAGTTTTACTCCATCTGTCAATCGATTGACAATAATGGCTCAATCGATTGACTCTTCAATGCAAAGTCTTCCCTTTCTTGATGGAAGTTGATTCTCTTCATGGCTTTCAATGCTTCTTTGGACCTTTTTGTCCATAGCTCTTTTATAGCCTTTAATTTCCTTCTTTTATGCACTTGAACGATCTAACTGTCAGAAACACCTGTAAACATCAAAACTTCACAACAGCCATCAAATACTTTCATCGAACTGCTAAGTGTAGGGTTTAAGGTATGAAATATAGTCATATTTCAGCACCGATCAGGTCTCCGTCAATAATGTTTGAATTACTATCTTTGGTGTAATAATGTAAAAATATGACATTGTACGTTAATAATTCTTCACTGCTTTTCAGGATCTCCTGAGATGCAATATGAAGAAGATGAGTTACTTCCTCGGTGACTTATCCACCCAAGAGAGGGAAGGAATCAAATGCACAACATTCTCACCTCTCCTTGCATTGTTTAGAGTACCTATTTGTCCCAATTTAATTTTTTGGATTATTGAAAACATTGAAATTGAGAGCGGGGTCTTAGTAGTCGGGGATAGGAGAATAAGATTTGAAGAGTTTGAGATTGAATTAGTTATAGGTCTAAAACTTGAGGGTTGGAGCGGTGGTGATCAACCAAATTCAAATACAAATGACCCCGAGATAAAGACGTTCATTATTAGACACTTTGCGAAAGCATCCGATATTGGTAGAGACGAAATCCTGGCGGCACTTTCTAAATTAGATTCGACAACAGAGTCAAAAGATTTTATACGATTGTCACTTTTGTACTTTATTGCGTGCTTTTTGCTTCCCAACCATGACAAGAAAGTTGATATTATTTATTTCGAAATGGTTTGGGACATTCAGAAATTCAATAAATTTGCATGGGGGAAGTTAGTGTATGACTTCTTAATGGGGTCTTTGAATAAATGTGCTTCGAACTATAAGTTGACGAAGACTCACACTGCTGTCAAAAGGGGGAATGAAGTCCCCACAAATCAGAGATGTCCCATCACAGTTTTCATTACAAATACCCCCATAAACTTGATTTGGTATCGTAGATCAAAGTCTCAGAAGATGCCTAATCTATCGGAAGATGTCATTTGTATTGGATGATACAAACAACGAAAAATCTTCTTCACGGGGTATTGTTTAATATAAATTCATATTGTATATTTTCTCGGTAATGGAGACAAACAAAAATGGCTTGGATAATGATATTTTAGACCTTGTTTGGATTACATGAAGTAGTGATGGACACTTGCCATCTATTGTTGAGGATATCCTTGTAGTTCGACCAGAAGACCGTCAACGACAAAGAGAAGAACAATGATGCCTTTTGAAAAGATTGAAAAGGTAGTGTCTACCTTTCAACAATTGATACGTGTCCTGATAAAAAATGATCAAAATTAGAGACCTTTGATCACATAAAAAGTCAAGTTGAAGAGCAGAACTTAGAAAAATCTGATGAGCAAAAGGGATTGAAAGGAGAAAAGAGAGTGAGGAAAACAAGGAGTACTAGCCAAACAAGGTGTAGAGGACTTCAAAGCTACACACTTGCAAGAGCTATGTTTTTCTCACCACGGGTAGGTGATTAAAGTCCGATAAATCCAATCAATTTTCTTCTTCGTAAAGAGTTAATTTTGTTTACGTAAGTTGGTATTTGAGAAAGTTTTGGAAAACTTCTATTTTAGAAGATAATAGAAACCTAATTGGAGAATTTTGTTCGGATAAAATAGTTTTAAATTACGATGAAGTTAAATTTGTTACAATTGGCATTTGAGTTTAGTAGAAGTTTTAAACTGAGTTTTAGTTTTAGGAAAAGTCCTAGCTCTAATTGTGGTGTCTAGTTCATGGAAAAGTCAAAATTTTTGTCATCCGTCGACCAAAACTTTATGCATTGAATTCTTAACCACCACACGTCACTAATGCTAACAGAGGTGTCGCCGACCGCTTTTTCAAAGATTCAGAGTGCCTCCCTGCTTGCTTCAAAGCTCTCACATATCTTTATAATCTAAAATGGGCCATGCATTGGAAATGAGGTCAGTGATGCAAATGATGAAGTTTGTAGAAATGTCAAATCAGACTAGCTAAAATTTGTACGAAATTATCAGATAAGGAAAAAAAATATCTAAATTTTTATAGATATTGAATCCTCCCAAAGGCTTACTGCCTTTGCGTACCCAAATTTAGTTTTTCTTCTATGAGAGAATTAAATAATCATGGAAGCAAAAAAAATAATTTAGAGAAATAAATAATCATGGAGCAAATCTCTTCATATATATTTATAAATAAACTGTGAGAATTAAATAATGATGTGACAAATACTACTTTAGGGGTACCTCCAGCCTCTAAAAGCATTCCTCTTGTGCAGCTCCACTCTTTTTTTGTGGACAACCCCTCCGATTGTGTCCTTTGACGCTACACACACTGCAAGTACCTTTCCTATCGGTCTCGTGTGCTGACCTATACCGATTTTTTTTGGGGCGACCGGAAGGGTATCTAGGATGTGGCGGTAGAACTTTAGCGCCCTCATATTTACCACCCCACTCACTAACATCGGCAGTGGGGAGCATAACTTCCTCATACGTAGCACGATATCCATCAGCCTTAAACCAATCTTCACAATAATCTAACACTGCAGCCCGCCGATATTTTATTACTGCCAATGCATGGGAGCACGGGAGACCCAACACGTCAAATCGGCGGCAAGAACATGTCTTCAACTCTAAGTTAACATTGAATTTTCGAGTAGTAGTCCCGATCAGAACTCATTCAAGCTGGACGGAGAAGGCCACATATGCAATGCATAATGGGATTGACGACACAAATATTTTTCTGCGTACTCTGTCAAACCCGTCCCCAAGGCTGCACCATCAAGCTTCCTTCGGTAGAAATATTCGGTTACCTTTTCACGCGCCTTTTCAACAATGGACGTGATAGGCAAAGCTCTATCGAACTTCAACACTGAGTTCAAAGATTCAGATATATTTGTTGTCAACAAATGATATCGCTTTCCCGGAAAATAGGCCCTAGACCATAGATGTTTATCAACACCGTTTAACCATTCCCAGCAGTCAAGGTTGCTTTCCTTCAACCCATCCATTTCTGCCTCAAAATCCTGTACCGTAAAGCTGCGGGCAATTTTCCATAACCAGCTTTGGATAAACTTGCGCTTGAATTTCTTACCAAAGTTATCACACAAGTGCTTAAAACAATAACTTTGGTATGCATGCGGAAAAATCACATTCAAAACTTCCATCAACGCTTTGTTACGATCACTAATGAGCACAAGAGGAGTTTCATCATCAACAATGATCTGCTTACGTAGTATAGTTAAAAACCAACTCCATGCTTCCTTTGTTTCTTCCTCAACCGCTGCAAATGCCAAGGGGAACAATCCGTTGTTACCATCAATTGCTGTTGCAATTAAGAGTTTACCGACATATTTGCCTCTTAGATGAGCCCCATCAATTGAGATAATTCGTCGTAATTTTTTCCCGATAATCAGCGATCGATGGCCCAAATGCCCAAAAAAATCGGAAGAAAGCATTGTCAGGATGCCGGAGTAAAATAGTCACGGCTCCCGGATCTACTCGCTTTAACTCGATGCAATAAGGTGGTAGTAAATTATACGATTCATCCCATCCACCAAAAGCATGTTCGAAAGCGATTTCCTTTCCCTTCCACGCTTTAAAGTAGCTAACTTCTACACCAAATTTTTCCTTCAAATCGAATACAATCTCATTGGGTCTCATATTAGGATGTTTGCGGACCCGATTACTAATCTGACTAGCAATCCATTTACTTGATGCCTGTTGATGACCTGAACCAACCCCCGAAAATAAACATGTATGATGCGGCACATAACTTCTTACTTGGAATGCCAAGGCGTCCTGTTGCTTTGAAGCATGTATACGCCAAGGGCAAGAGGGACCAGACACCTCAGTAATAAGTGTATTACATGTCTTTATGGGCTTCAACATAAAATTCTTTCTTATAGCATACTCCCCTAAAAGTATGAAATACTTCTTTCGAACGGAATATCGCCCCAACGCTCAAGTTATTAGAGTCATCCTCGCTTTCGTCATCGAAAAAGAATCGAGACTCCGAATCTTGGGAACCCATCGAATCGGTCGGAGTCCGCCGGGAAAAGAAGCCTTGGTCGTGATTAAAGTGCCGATTCTTTTGACCTTTTGGAGATGCTCTTTCATTCGGCTCCTTATTCGGCTTCGCCCCGGTAGGACATTTGCCCTTCGTGCATTTTGGGGATACCCTTTCGTTCAGACCCTCGTTCGGTTTTATCCCATCCTCCCTTTCATTCTTCTTACGTTTCGAGGATATCGCTTCATTACACTCCTCCATCGGCTCCGCCCAATTATATGATGGCTTCACCCCTTCCTTCACCTTACATCTTTCAAAGTTGCATTCTTCAAATACATCATCGACCCCTATAGCATCATCAACACCATCTGTGCTTGTTTCGTCCTCGTCGAAAGAAATACTTTGACCATCTCTGGAGACATTATCTGATTCATAATTTGGTAATTCTACCCTGCGAAGAACAATCATTAAAGTGATATCAAGCTTAATCGGATATATACTTTAGGGAATAAAATTAGAGAATACATTTCTCAGTCATCCTTTCAATTTGAACTTCAATAACTTTAATAAATTGTAAACCGACATCAAATTGGTGTTTATTATAAAACTAAAGAACCCATGTGTCCACTAGTACAGACACATCTCAGGATTGTAAATTTTGTCCGTTTTTCACTAACCTGTTAACTGGATGATTCGTATCATAACTACTGTAGTCAGAGTTTATTGGTGCGAATCTAGGGCGATTTACCCCCCTGCAAACATCATTCTCGTTGTTAGTACTATTGTCATATCAATTCTCTACAATTTTGAGTATATGCCCAATAGCTATTATGATGTATGAATAAGTAGAATGATTATATGTTTATCGTAGTTTTTACATCACCTGTCAACTGGGTGGTTTGTATCATAGCTACTGTAGCTAGAGTTTATTGGTGCAAATCTAGGGCGGTTTACCCTCCTGCAAACATCATTCACGTTGTTAGTACACTGCTATATCAGTTCCCTATGATTTTGAGTATACGCCCATTAGCTATTATGATATATGAATAAGTAGAACGATTGTGTGTTTATCATAGTTTTTACATCACCTGTCAACTGGATAATTCGTATCATAGCTACTGTAGTCGGAGTTTATTGGTGCAAATCTAGGGCGATTTACCACCCTGAAAACATCATTCTCATAGTTAGTACCATTTCCATATCAATTCCCTACAATTTTTAGTATAGGCCCTATCAAAGATAGTACAGATACAATCAACAATGATGATTCGCATTACCTATTATGTACAGTCTTGGACGCACTCCTTCGGTTTATAATCTACTTTTGATGAACTACCTTTGTGGTTTACACCATGGCCGAATGGGAGGTCGATTACAGGTTTATTTATATATATGATAATATATTCATATTCCTTTCCAAAACTAGTAAACATCTCCTGAAGATCTCCTTCATCGACTAAGTCGAAGACTAGTGACGACTTAGCTACATTGTAATATGAATATTTGAGGATTATAAGAGACTTATCGCCCATCCAATTGCTCATGACACACGTCTCTTGTAAGAATTCCCGAAACGAGATGTCCCTTCTCATCGATTTTTTTCTTTGTTTCCCTCCACATCTCGATCAATAGTGAGTGTCCCGTCATAACGAAAAATTATCGATACTGTATCAGTTTCCATCCTTTATATTGTACCTACATATTACATGTCACAAATAAAGAAGCTCATATATCAAATATATCGATAAGCGGGGTTACTCATTAGCTATGTCCTAACAGAAGTTAACTACTTTAGTGTCGTGCAATTTACCAAATTTTTTTTCTTTTTGTCGAACGGATATCATTTTACGTCCAAATCATCGACATAATATTTCTTGAGATTATGCTCTTGCGATGGTTTTGGTCAGATATTGTTTTCCACGTGACACGCCACATGAAAAGAGATCCAAGAATCATACTTGACGTGCGCCACAATAAGTATGATTCTTTTGGGATATGTGCCACGTGGAATCAATGTCTCATAGTCTCATTGTAATACATGATCTCCGGATCAATTGTGTAATTTAATGGCCTACTACTCTGTTCATGATATCTGAGTTCTAAACTATTTCATAAGTATCTGATTCCCATCTATCAATAGCTGAGTTTCTCCTAAATTTATATAGAAACCCTTTTATTCGGAGCTCTCTTGTTATTTCTTCTCGCTTCAAAGATTTCTTTATCTTTGAAAATGTGAGACACGGGACTAAAATTAGAAGATTAACCATATGGACCTTTTCAAATCTCAACTATTTCGAACCTCTATGTGCCTCTTGCATATCCTTTCAAATCAATAAAATTTAATACAATAGAAAGATACGATTTGACTCTCCTTGCGAACATAATAAGATTATCAAGCATATGAATAGCATTTTACTTTGAAGCGGGGGCAGACATTCTTTGAAAGTTAGCTTTTGACAAGTTGATGGGGTGAAAGGATTTTCATAAGTTTGATGATCTCTGATGGCAGTGATGCGCCATTAATCCAAAAAAATAAATATCAAACACCATAAGAACATAACATAATCAAGACTTCGTACTTTTTCAGCTCTAGGAATGTAGTGGTAGAACAATGAAACTTCCACTCTAAGTAAATTTCTTTAGTGATCAACATCCCCGAGTTTTGTCATCTTGCCTTATGGAAGGTATTCTGATGCACCTGAGTTCTATCTGTACACTAATTATTCAATGTGTATCAGTCGCACTTAATTATTTGCTCCGTATTTGTATCTAAGGAAGAAAAGAAAGAAAAGTTTGACATAATCCTCAATTGCTTCAATAACAGCGATATCAAAGTTATTCACCACAGGAAGCAAAGAAAGAAAAGTTTGACATAACCCTCAATCGCTTCAATAACAGTGATATCGGAGTTGTTCCTGCTGAACACTCACTTGTGAAGAAAGCAGTATGATGCATAAAATTATAACAGGGAAAAGGAGTCCCCAGCACGAAGAGTAATTCTCAAGACACTTTCTTTTACTAAATGTCAGCACCTTGTTTGCCTCTCTATAGCCTCTTAATGGCTTCAATAACAGCAATATCAAAGTTGGTCCTGCTGAACACTACTTGTTAGAAAAGCAGTATGATGCATAAAATTATGACAGGGAAAAGGAATCCCCAGCACGAAGAGTAATTCTTAAGACACTTTCTTTCACTAGATGTCAGCACCTTGTTTTCCTCTATTAATATGAGAACTATCAATATTAAAGTTGCTCAATCTAGTTAAACTACATATTCTGTTGAGTCTATTAGGACATCCTGTTCCACAGTTTATATGATACCTTATATATGCTATTGGACACATGCAAGAGAAGAAATACTGATGAAAGAATTTTGTTTAATTAGACAAATAATTTACATGCTTCATTAATATTGGCTAGTTATTTCTTCTCTCATGGGTTTTATTTTTTATTGTAGGCAAATAATTTACGAGTGATGCTCTTGGGCATGGTTGATGATCCTCGTGTCGTTCTTATCAAGCTTGCAGATCGTCTGCATAACATGCGAACCATGTACTGACTTCTCGACTTATTTGATACTTCTTTGGTCCTACGCTGACTAAATAATTGGTGAATCACTCTATAACTTCCACTTATTTGACCTTTACTGTTATACCTTTCCTTTGGATATCTTCCTCTTTTTCTGACGAACAGTTGACAGTTATAAACTTTTTAATGCTAAATTTCATAAATCTACGACTTATTGACTGAAGTTTTAGCTTATCGTATTATCATATGGATCACACTCCTAGATGGACTCTTCTTACAGTTATGCTCTTTCTCTGCCAAAGGCTCAAGCTGTTGCACAAGAGACATTAGCTGTATGGTGTTCTTTGGCTTCTAGACTGGGTGTTTGGGCTTTAAAAGCTGAACTGGAAGATCTATGTTTTGCTGTTCTTCAGGTCTAAACACTAATACTTTCTGAAATTGAGTTATTGAGCATATGTAGATTAACATATATAAAGGAATTCAAAGCATTATAACTTGTATTATATTCAAGGTGATGAAAATGGTATCTGTCAGAATTGACGGATGAAACTTTTGCTATTCTATAGGCTTTCTCCTCTTAATGTTTTTTGTATATGCTATTCAACTGTCAATGTAATTCAAATATTAATTTCCTTCATGCAGCCATATACTTTTTGATTTATTACGAGCTGAAATTTGGATTCCATGTGGAGCCCTAGCAATGACAACAATCTGAGAAGGATACCTGCAAAAGCTGGTTTGCTTGTACCCTCATATGAAAATAATGTTATGCCGAATTATGAAGGTTCTCTGCCAACTGATGAGAATATAGAGACCATGAAGGTGAGGACTCTGCTAAGCCAGTTATTCTTTTTCTTATTTAAATTTTGTTTATATGTGTATATTATTGTTGCATGCTAGATCTGCAGAGAGAGGGTTTCTCCAATGACAACTCTTTTCAAACATGTTTTGTCTTTTGAGGATGTGAATTGCATCTAACACTGTGTTAAATAGTAAAACAAAGTCAACCAAAAACAGAGAAATTCCCATGCTTCCCATTAACAAAAAAGAATAAAAAAACACGAAGCCAACAACATCTACTTCTTTTCTTTACTGTTATTTTATTCTTTTGAGCACCCACTTCCATTTCCCTTAATTAAGTGCGAAAATTTGGAACCAAATACTTTGATTTCTATGGATGTTTTAGAGTATCTTTACCATAGAGTTCACCTTAGCTTCCCTAAATCAGATACCCAGTTTAACAAAATTATGATTGCTCCCAAAATATATACAATGACGGTCAACCAAACAAAATTGGAAACATGCATCAGTGGCATTGTTCAACAGAGGTAGCAACTGATGGTCATTTTTACCAGAGGTGCTAACTCGAAGGCTTGCAGTATTGGATGTAGGAAAGTCAATGGGTCGGGTCGTGCCACAATCCAAGTAGACTCAGTCCTTTGGGGCCCTTGACCCGACCTGGTTCCTGGTTATATATATATATATATGCGGGCCGGGGATATTGGTAATGCATGGTGAATCCATGCGTTCGTATCAGATCGGGTCCATGTGGCACCCATCCATGGGAACGGATGACACGGAAACTTGCACAAGGACGATCAGGTCCATCCTAAAAAACAAAACCGAAAAGGGTGTTTTCCCCTAATGGAATGTTTTTTTTATAGAATTATGATTGTCTAGGTTCCCATACATTTGTGTACTAGTCATTTTCACAGTTACGCAGATAATTTTAGTCATTAGGCTTTGTGGAAATAATTTTTCTTGTTAGTGACAATAGTCATCTCATTGAGTCCGATGCATAGATTCCACTAAGACCAAGAGCTTCTGTGACGCATCACCTTTTACACACTCGACCATCCAAAACTAAGTGCTTCTATAATGTGTCACCTTTTACAATACTGACGCGGAAGTTCGTATTGTTAGAATTTTTGCATTCTGAAAACAATGCTGGTTAGCGCATACCAATTTGAGGTTGTACAATTTTTCTTCTTTAGTTCCAACAAGTCAAACACTAAGACACTGAGTCTTCTATGATGTGTCACTATCACTATTTTTCATCAATACCCAATCATGGAAGCAAAAATTTAATTTGTTCTTACTATCCCATAGAGATGGATAATACCAATCCAGTGATGTAAAATACAAAAAAAAAGCAAGCAGTGAACCTTACACATCAGCTCAAAGAAACATTTAACTATAAATCTCCAAATTTCTTATTCGTCCATAAAATCTACAAGAAGTTCACCATGTTTCTACTCTTGTCACTTTTGTGCCATGGAATCATCATGTGTGACACATGCACCATGATGTCAATATTTTGTGTGCCATCTGACACAAGCACCATAATAAGATTACCTCCAACAAATGTACAGTAACCGGTACTCGACCTCCCATCAGATGGAGATCCTGCCCAATCAGCATCGAAATATCCTTCAACTTTGAGATGCCGATTAGAATTGTATAAAAGCCCTACATCGACTAGATCTGAGTAGTCTGCTTGGCTTCGACAAAACCAATACGAGACTACTATGCTAAATTTATCGAGCCACGCACTAGCAGATTGCTCAAGATTATAAATCTTTTTCTGTAGATGACATATCTTAGATGACTCCCTTGAGCAATAAAACCTAGTGTTGCCCCGTATAGACCTGTTGTAATTCTCGGTAGAGAGGTCACGATAAATTCGGCATAAAGAAATGACAACTCGAATGGAATTGAGTTTGGAAATGTGAAACGTGGTCTATAAGTTGTCAATGCCATACAACTTAGAGTATCCCTTAGCCACTAACTAAGCTTTGAATCGACAATGCCATGGGCAAATACTTAACTGTGTAAACTCGTCTACACCTAACATCACACTTTCTCCTAAGAAGATCAAGAATTTGCATATGCAATTTTAGTGCACTGCAAATATCTCCTTAGTCATAGCCTCTTTCCAGCTAGTATTCAGAAAACATCTTGTAAAATCTTAGGAATATAAACATAGTGCAACACAAGAGAAAATCGATGAAAAGATGACAGCAATCAAAGGACACAAACTGAGAAATGGGGAGAGTAGTGCAATTTGTGTTTAGCTTTTCATAAAGCAATTAGGAGCATTGGAGCGGAAGAGCACAAAATGTCTATGTGAGTGGACTGATGCAGATCATTTGACAAGGAAACCAATGGTGGATTTAGGCTAAGATGTCAACCCCATAAAGCCAAAACAACAACCAAATCAAGAACAAAACAGGGAAAAGAAACACCAACCCCTTGATACAATTAAAAAAAATTGAAAAATACCCAAAACCAATGCATCATATAAAACCCAGATCAAATATATATACCTGCTGAATAATGGAATGCCTAGATGATGGAGAAGAAGTTGCGCAGTTGTTCTCCGAGTCCCTTGGAGAAAGATCTAACTCCTTTAATTATATCAGATCTTCGAGCTGCGCCGGAGAAGAGACGGTGAGAGCTGCGCATGAAAATCGAAGCCAAAATAGCCCACCGTAAGCGTCGCTAGAGATTGGGAGCTGCACAGGGGAGAAGAGGTGGGAGCTGCGCAGGAAACTTGGGACTGCGCAGTTGTTCTCCGAGTCCCTTGGCATCTCATCATGGAATCAATCGTCGTATGTCAAATTTGACAAAATTGACATATGTGGAATGCCAAATCCTTACTATGTGGAATCCAAATCCTATGCTGATATGGAATCAATCTTTGTATGTCAAATTTGACAAATCATATATGGTCTGCTAAATTCTTTTAAAAATATTATGTTTAAATTCCATTTGGTTTAAAATAAAATATTTTATTCAAATTCTGGCATACAATAAAAAAATATTTTTTTATTATTTTATTTGGTGTAGAAGTGAAATAATAGGAGTACATTCCACATAGTAAGGTCGTAATGAGGATTTTCTTCTAGTGGGATCTAAGGGTCAACACCCGGATGCTAATAGTTGTTTTAGGAGACTTGCGGGATTACTACATCATAGATTGGTACTAAAAAAAAACTCATTTTGGGGGAGCTATAGTAGAGTTGGGGCCTTGCACATAAGCAAATGTTACATGAAATCTTGTACTTCTGTACCTCTCGACCTGACTATGTACACCCTTTATCAACAACGACTAAAATGAACAGTGGAATGATATTTTATTGTACTGTTCACTTTTAATTCATCGAGATTAACTTTGTGTACGTGTTTGGGACGATGGGTATTTGTGACCCACATAATAATTTTACTTTTTTTTAGTTTACTTAAAATTTGATTGACTAAAGATTTTGGGATTTTATTGGTAACGTGATTCCAGTTCACGCTATTTTAGGAGTCGGTTTCGGCTTTATTGATATGTGGTAAGCCATTCCCTATTTTCTAGTGATACACCTCTATATCTCTTGAATCCTTGATGAGTTAGGATTCAAAAGCATGCTATATAAAGGAGACAACGTCCTCTCTTCATCTCCACTCAATGAAATCGTACCCATCGCATAGAGGGAGATAGATGTGAAGTAGTATTGTCCTCAATTTCTAAACAAGCGGCTTATCAGAATTATAGCTTGCGGATCATTCTCTTCGGTGGCAAGGTATATTCTAACCTTGCATCAAATTATTTTAATTGAAATTAATTGACATTATCTCATATAATCAACAATTGGTATCAGAGTCTGATTTTAAGGCTAATTTATTTTTTAATAAATAAATAAATAATTTACTCGAATTCGTTTGCCCAAGTTGTGATTTCTCCGACAACGCTAGTGGCTAGTGATTTGCCGCTGCCGATTCTGTTATCCTCTGCAATAGCTGGCCTCATAAAGGGCATATATATATATATAATTTACAGAAAATTAGATCGGAGAAGATGACAGTGAAGTTATCTTACTTTACCATCGCCGGTACGGATCTTTGGCTCGTCGGATGGCTACCGAACCGATACCGGACGACTCCTAGCGTCGAAGTCCATTTGCCGGTGTGTCAATACTCTAATGATGTGCCTTTGGGACTGCTTACTCCCTTAAGATTTCTGTTCACCATCATCCATGGGCACTGATGATGTGCAGTCGTTTCCAAGGAAACACAATTGTTTCTCTTCTCTTGCTGCCCAATCGTCCGCATATATGTATAATATATTTATACTTTTTATGGTTATTGTGTTGTCAGTGGTTAATATATTTTATATATATAGCTACTGTGTTTTCAGGATGTAGCAACAGCAATCCTTTAAAATTGTATATATATATATTGATAACTATATATAGCCACTGTGTCAGTTCTGTAATTGCTTACTTTTAAAAAACTATATATAACCATTGTGTCAATACTCTAATGGCTTCCTTTTAAAACTTTTATATATATATATATATATATATATATATATATATATATATATATATATATATATATAATTGTAGGTTGTTGTCATTGTTGTGTTCCATGTGTAATTTAATATATATTATATATAATATACATCAAAAGGCTACTCTATACCTTTAATATATTTTTAATATATTATATATAATATAGTGCATAGTCTCACAAATATATATTTTTTTAATGGGTGGCTATTCCATATGAGCTTAAAGCACCAAAGCTGATGTTTTGCAGACTAAAATAATTGCAACGTGATCTATGTTTTGTTTCTGCCGATTGCAAATATTAGTTTAATTTTATAAATTTATTTTCACCACCACATTGAGTCTAATTTAGATTCAACCTTTGGAACACAATATCTGGAGATATATAGCTCCGATTTACACATATGACTTATCGATTTTAGTCTACTCGATGAGTTCTACATGTTTGACTCTTTATTTGAATTGTCTGGGACTATTTTCGACTTTAAATTTTTAGTCAAAGTTCATTAAATTTATTTTATACTATTATACATAAATTCATCATATTATATAAGAATTATTGATTTTTTTTTTCTACTTGTTGCTCCTATGCTATTATGTCATTGTTCATAGTAAAATCATGTGCAATTTTTATTAATGAACCTATCATATATAAATAGAACACATATAATGCCTTTTACCATGAACTTTCTTCATGAAATTAAATTTAATCAAATTAATATGTGGTCATTTTTTTAGAATAGAAATATAAACCTTTGACATAATAGAATGTCTAAGAGCTTTAGTTCTATCTATAAAGGGGTTTAGATAGAACGGTAAAGTAATTATTTTGGGATGCGTAGCCAAAGTAAGTTTGCAATCTGCCTAAAGGTGACCGACCTAAGGAGGACACATTATCCTTAAATTTTGAAATTCTTTTTTCATTAAGATTGCATGTGCATTCATCTGTGTGATCTACTATTTCTGGCCAAAGCTGATTTAGAAAATTCATATAGATAGAATGAGTAGAATAGTCATGTGTGTCTAGGTGAGAGAAGAGCGATACTTCTAGCCTAAATTAATGAATAACTTCGATCAAATCAAAAACACATCTAACTAGGTCTATATGTGTTCCTAAACATAACTTAGAGAGACTTATGATAAGTCAAAGTTTTTGCCCAAAGGTGATGCTGAGACAATGAGTGAAGTCTGTCCCTTAGAGTGAATGTTCCTTTGTACATGCTTGTTTACACTGATTAATTCAACCTTGACCCCAGGTATGAATTTTTATTTTATAAAGTTCTAATTGAACAATGTATTGATAGTCATTATTTTTCATATCAGCTATGGACGGATCAGTCTTATACCATCAGATGGCCAGTATTAAAAAACTTAATGACACTAATTATAACACCTGGCGGATGGGTTTTGATTTGACCCTTGGATATATGGACTATGACTTTGTTCTCACTGAGGACAAACCAACTTTACCGTCCAACGCCACTGAAATTCAACAGGCCCAATACGCTCAATGGGACAAGACAAATCGTATGACAATGATGATCAGACGCTCTTCTATTACTGAATCTATTAGAGGTGGTATTAAAACTACTGAAACAACCACAAAATTATTGAAGATCATCCAAGACCAGTTCGTTGGAACAGTAAAATTCCTACAGTACGGCTATTTAGTGCAATTGGTCAATATGCGATATGATGGCAATGGGAGCGTGCGGGAATTTATTCTTAAAATGTCCATGTTGGTTATGAGGTTTAAAGAACAAAGAATTACTATCGAAGAAGATGTCGTGGTGCATTTAGCTATTACTTTCCTCTATACGCAATTTGATACTTTTAAAATAAATTACAACGCTCAGAAAGAAAAATGAGATTTGAATCAATTGATCTCAATATGAGTGATTAAAGAATAGAGGCTTTAAGAAAATTCGAGTTTGCTAATTTTGACTACAATCCAACTTATAAGCCAACTCATAAGAAGAATTTTAAAAAAAAGGGTCATAAGTAGAACTACCATAATGGTAAGAAAATAAATGAAGACTCCAAGCTAAATGTTGTAAGGACTGAAGATAATGATGATTGTCACTTCTGCAATAAGAAAGGTCATATCAAGAAAGATTGCTACTTATGAAAAAATATTATGAAGAAGAAGCAGCAAGGAAGGGCTAATCAGCAGAAACAGCAAGGAGGGGCTAATCAGCAGGAAGAGCCTCAGGTTGAATGAAAAACTATTCTTTGGCAGTGAGGAGGATTTCTGGACAAATTCTATTTATTGAGGACTTTTATTCTGTCTTTCAAACGAAGTTTTTATTTATAATGTTAGACTAATTAGAGTTGTTTATATTTTTACTCTTCTAAGTGATAGTTTGACTATTACTTTGGATTCTATTAGTTTTGGATATGGTTCTCTAGTAAATAATTTATTTTAATTACAACCATTGAGATTATTTACTAGAGAACATCAAATTCACTAATGATCAAAATATTCATTTAAATTGAGGTAACCAGATTAGGAATACTAGAGTCTTTTGAGGACTCTATTTGAGTGGGAGTTATCTCACAATATATCACTCGAGTATACTATTTGAGTGGGAGTTTTTACTTTCACAATATATTATTCTCTTTTATAATACTTTTATTTAATTAATGCATTTATTTTGATACCATTATTATTATTATTATTTATACATATGCAATGTTATTGTCTGAGAGTATAAGTGCTCAAATATGGTTGCTTGAGCTATCGTGATTAGGCACTACGATTTTTATAGCTTTTGTCCTGATAGGTGGGTAATGATTTTTATATGGAGCATGTCATAATATATTAGGACAACATACCTTAAGGTATGAAGTATAACGAATGAGGGGATATACACAAGAAGTTGTATTAGAGTGTATAGTTCTTGGTATCACTAAAACCATAACGAGCTCTCCAGTTTATTAATAATATTAGTGTCTTGACCAAAGAACTGTCATAATGAGATTTGAAGAAATGATACATTATCAGCATTCCTGATCCGACATTAAAATTGTTACTGAACTTTGGAGAATGTATATTATATCGAAGTCTTGAAAGTCAATATTTTTACAAAACTTTAAAGAATGGTCATCCGTTTTTAAACTAAGTCAATCATGATGTCTTCATTGTTTTCTATTTTTATTTTATTAAAAAATATATATATTATTAAAGTTAATATATGGTTCAAGTAGGAGATTGTTGGGTATTTGTGACCCACACAATAACTTTAACCTTTCTTAGTTTACTTAAAACTTGATTGCCTAAAGATTTTGGGACTTCATTGGTAACGTGATTTCACTCTACGCAATTTTAGAAGTCGGTTTCGGCTTTATTAATTTGTGGTAAGTCAATCCCTATTTGCTAGTGATACACCTCTCCCTTGAATCTTTGATGGATTAGGATTCAAGGGCATGCTATATAGAGGACAGCGTCCCCTCTTCATCTCTACTCAATGAAATCTTGTCCATCGTAGGGAGATAAAAGCGAGGTAGTATTGCCCTCAATTTTTAAACGGGCGGCTTATTGGAATTATAGCTTGCGGATCATTCTCTTTGGCGATAAGGTATATTCTAATCTTGCATCAAATTGTTTTGATTGAAATTAATTGGCATTGTCTCATATAATCAACATGGGTGTCATATGGCACCCAAGTGGTCTTGTCTTAGGTTTATATTATATGAGAAAGTGACTCTAGGCTTTGGCAGGCCCGATTATTTTCAACCCCTAAAAACCAGTTATGAACCCTGCCCAACTACAAACTCAAAACCTGAGCTGAATTGGGTTTGGGCAAACCAGATCTTTTTCCCTTAGAATGATCAGGCTTGGTCGAGTCAGGCTTGATAGGCCTATTATTTTTTTATTATAAAAATCGGTCTCGAAGCCAATCCGAATAAAAATTGAGTTAGGGCTTGGCCCAGGTACAATCATTTCATGTTTAAGGTCTAAGCTTGAGCCCGCCCCAAATTGGGCCATGTCTGGTTCAGGCAAAAGCTCGACCCCTTGACAACCCTACTTTGATACACCTTCTCTATAGTTGAAGGCTTGAACCCCAGCCAAGTAGGTGCCATTATGGCACCTTAAACCTCACGTGTCACTCTTTCACCTAAGGATTCATTCTTCACTTAGGAGACTTAGGAAAAATTTATATCACTGAAGGGTGATGAAAATGAAAGTGAATCAATATTGGGTTTAACCCTTCATTTTAAAAAACCTTACCTGCTGTTGAAAGAATAGTAAGTCATTTTCATTGAGTCGTAGCCCTATTGAGAGTGAAAATTATTTTCTGTCTAATTAAGAACTTATCAGAGTAAATTAATGCCCAAAAATTGTGATTACCTTTCATAGTATCCAAGGTGAGACTAAGGTAACAAAATCGGTATCGGGTATTGATACTTGGAGGACCGATACGAATCGCCCAATACTGATACGTATCGACCTACTTATATATATATATTGCAGATTTCTTACTAGTTGTTTATTAATACGAGTTTTTTATAAGGGTACAGGTAGCCTAATCATAGACCAAGTAACTTATATGGTCCTACGCTAATTTGCAGCCACGTGGCGCTCAATAACATGATCGGATGTCATAGATAGTAGCGGTTCTATGATTACAATTATTTTGTGAAAAAAAATTAAAATATAAAATATAAAATTTTACAATCAAGGGAGTCAATTTCACATAAAATGAATGGTGAAATCACATTTGATTTTTACCATTTTTTTCTCACCACGGTGTTGCTATTGACTACATAATTTTATATTTTATCTTTAAACTATGTATACAAGATAGTTATGATCATCGGGTCACTCCTATCCATAAAACCTAATAATGAGATTAGGTGTCACTTGGTTGCAATTTGTGGGACCGGGCTATCTTTACCCTTTTTGTAAATATGGAATTTGGCATATTTGAAGAAAGGACCCTACTTTCGTGATCGTCATTTAAACACCAAAATGATGCATAAATGATCTTACAACAATGGTTTAAGATGTAGTGATAAATCAAAGATTGAAGTACAACAGACTCCGAAATGGTGGTTTAGGGATATTTAAATCATAATATCTGTGACTATAATATAATCCTTATTTTTAATTTTAATGATTTATATTAAATTTCATCAATTGGATGATTACATCTACTTATAAGCATATGTTCCTTTAGGCTGAGACATGTTTCAATGATAGATTGTCACTTATAAACACCATATGGCACAATGATAAATCAAACTTCAATGGAGTGAGATATACACTACAAAAAAAAAAAGACTATTAAAAAATTGTTGCTAATACTTTTGTCGCTAATAGTCTTAATAGTTTTTTTTGTTAACAATGGCACTTTTTGGCCGCAAAAAATTGTCGCTAATAGTCTTATGTTTTTGTAGTGAGAGTACTTTAATGGTGTAAGATAATGACTCCTGACAGACATTCAAACACCATAAAAGATAAAAGTCTGACCCAATTCGATTAGTAGTTGGGTCGAGTATGCGCTAACTCTAAGAGGCTCGATTATAACCTTTCCGTTTAAAGCCCAACCCGACCCAATCAATTGAGGCCATTCATATAGAAAATATCGGGTTGGCTTGTGGCCCGGTCTGACGCCATGGTGCAAGTATGGTCTAAGGTAAGTATACTACAAAAAATAAAACTATTAGCGACAGTTTTTAGAGCAAAAAACTGCTGCTATTAATAAAAAAAGTTGTTAAGACTATTAGCGGTAATTTTCTGTTAATAACGGCAGTTTTTAGCTGCCGCTAATAGTCTTATTTTTGTAGTGTTAAGTAACGAGCTGGCCCGGCCCGACTCGATTAAATTCAGGCCGGATATGAGCTAGCTCAAAGAAGCCCGATTATATCCAACTTGTTTAAGGCCTGGCCCGATACAACCCATTGAGACCGATATAGATACGAGGGGTAATGAAGAACTGCGAAGCAATCGAGTTCCATGAAATTGCTTCTTTAATTTGGAGGGGCAAAAAAGGCATCTGGGTAACTTTGCATTTAGAAGAGTTCGTATTAGGTACTCTACCCCTGGGCCATTTTCTTGGTCCTGGGCCCACTTTTTGGGAGGAGTTCCATGAGAAACCTCACCATGTGCTCCACAATGATTTGATGGTCATGCTCTCAAGATCCATGAAGCAGAATATTGGGTGGAACTCTAATTCAAAGTGGTCAAAGGCCATTTAAAATTAAAAGTATGTTGAAAATATAAAGGTAGACATTAATTTCAGACCATGTTTTCACACGGCTAATGAGATGATGAAAGACCATTTTTTATTCCAATATTTTGTACCAAAAAATTTTAGATCATTATGTTGATAAAAAAGTGGTATTGATAATAGCTCCAAGGCGCATAATTTACTACACTGTCTTAAAGACAATAGACGTCACCACTCTATCGGATAAACAAAGATGCAATAGGGTTCCCAATTAATCTGCTTTCATGATATAATAGAGCCCGGTCTTATCAAGAATCGTATGTTTTTTTGTAAATTGTACTTTCTAAAAAAATAACCTGTCACACAGATTTTCTAACACACAAAAAGATTCTTAAAAAAATAAGAGCGTAAGAGAAGAAAAGAAATAGATGTTATTATAGTTTGTGTTTATTTTTTTTAATCGGATCTGATCTCTATTTATAGAAAAAATTACGAACCGTCTCTCCAGTTTCATTTGTGTTTTTTCGAATTTACTATAAAGAGATGTCAGACTTGCGTCTTTTTACATTTACGGTGAAGAGATAAGATAATAATTTTTACAAGTTTTCAATTGAATTATTATCAATACATATAATGATAATTAAAAACTTAATTTTGAAATAATAAAATATATATTACTCACTAATATATATAACACATCTCAAATGCTGAAATACTAGCCCCTAGAGATAATTTTTGGTGGACAATTTTGCAAGCAACTTATGTGGTGCAACATGACTGGCTGCACAAATAGTGGGGCCTAAGCACTGCAGCCAATCACAGCATGTCGCATAAGCTATCTGCAAAATTGTCAATCATTTATAATTTTCAATATATATATAGTACTTTTAAATCCATCCATTGAATTTTTGAGTTCACACACGCTGAAACATATTGACTTGGTAGAATCAAATGATGGAGAATGTTTATCCTCCCAATCTCTCACACGATGAATCTTGAGATCATGGGCTTGCCATCAAATAATTAGTGTTTTATTTCTCGTAGCACACATATCAAAAAAGTGGTCATAATATCATGTGGATGATCAAAATTGATTTTAAGGTTACTTTTTTGGTTGTGTATCACATGAAATAAAAAATCGACCGTTTGATGGAACGACCATGTTCTCAAGATCTATCGTGTGAAAGATTATGACGATAAACAATCTCCATCGTCCGATTCAATATAATCAATTTGTTTAAGTGTGGGTGAACAGAAAAATTTGGTTGTTGGATTTAAAGGTAATTATATATATATATATATTGCTCTTCTAAAAATACAAAAAAAGTCCAACATTCAATCATAGCCGTGAGATCTCTAACATAGAAAGATTTACTACTCTTAACAAATGCAAGCAAAATGCTAAAATTAGGTAAAGTTGTCGCAACATAAAAAGAGGCATTATTTCAGTTGGCACCTTCCCTCTATTGTGAGGGAGGAGGTCGTGGGTTCGATGCTTGTCCTCCACGCTGTTTTGCACCTGTGTTTATAAGGTGTGAATTAATTTTTGTTAGTTAATCCTTACCATTGTACTTGGTGCACCCTCATGCTATTCCATAATCGTAGAATAGCTTATAAAAAGATGCTATGCTGGATGACCGTATAAAATTAAAAAAAACAAAAAAAAAAAAAGAATAAAAAAAGAAAAGAAAGCAGCAGATCTTTTTCTTAAGTTCTTATGCAATGAAAAGAGCAACACATCTTTTTCACAAGTTCTTATACGATAAAAAGACTTACTCTGAAAAATGAATGCGTATTAAATGGACGAAGCTGGCATTAAGGCACCACGTTCTCCAGGAGACCTGGAGACCTAATCGGCTCTCTCTCTCTCTCTCTCTATATCTATATATATATATATATATATATATATATATATATATATATATATATATATATATATAGGGTTGTTGGTATACTGACAAATTTCGTTTTTGATAATTTTTAAGTGGAGAGTTTTTTTATACATTTTGGATTAATTTTGATATATTTCAAAAAAAATTCGAAAAAATTTCAAAGATTAGAAAAATATATTTAATATTTTAAAAAAAAATTAGTGATTGATCTAAACACTGATGTCGAGCTCAAGCATAGAACTATAGAAGACAAATTGACAAAAGATACCATTATACTCACCCCACCAGACTGCTTTCTCACCTCACCTTTTTCAGTCGGCATGTATTGACCGCTTTTAAATCAGATGGTGGAGGTTATTTTTCATCCCCATATTTTGCACAATGGACCTATGGATTGTGGGTGTACCATAGACGGTCGATTTTTTATTACACATATCTTAAAAAGTGACCCTAAAATCATATGACCTCGATCACGCTCAAGCATGATTTTAGCGTCACTTTTTTAGATGTGTGTAATACATAATAAAAAATCGACCGTCTGATAGTACGACCACGATCCATAAATCTAGTGTGCAAAAGATGGAGATGAAAAATGGCCTCCACCATCTGATTCAAAGGCAGTCAATACATACCAAGTGGAGGAGGTAGGGTGAAAAGGCGGCCTTTTAGGTGATTAAACGGTACCCATTGAGCAAACTGCACTCATTTTTTAGTCCCACATCAGTGAGAACAGAAAAATTGACATGGGAAGCCGCCTATATAATATAGGTTCCTTGAACATGCTTAGCAGCTGTCTGTTGAGTCTGTTGACTTGTAAGCACAAAGCCACTATTCTCTAGTCATATTAAAATATATATATATTGAAATTTATGAAAACTTTCGAAAATACCAAAATTTTCTAAATTCATCGAAAAAAGTTCAAATTATCGAAAAGCACCGAAATATCTTCAAAACATTTGTTTGCCCCTCATTTCAACGAATTTTATGAAATTTTGTAGCGAAATTTGTCACACTATGGTTGTTGGTCATTGTTCTTTCTAAAAAATTTGTATCATTAAAAGAAGAAAAAGCCAACTGTTATTAGACAGGTTTGTATGTTATTTTGCCCTTTTCTACATTTAATTAATTAATATTTCTTATTTATTTATTCTTAAATAATAAATAAATTATTTTTAAAATTTTTAAATTAAAAAAGAAAAGAAAATGGATGCCTATTTTTTTCTTGATTCTTACAATGGTTGGGTACTAGGTTTCTTGATTCTTTTGAATCTTTTTGATTGACAGATGGTGACTAAGCGTATCTGCTACAGTAATTTTTGTCTTCGCAATGCTGTTTTGTATGTCAAACATTTTCCTTACAAAAAACTAAAAAGGCACCACACAAAAGTAGAATTATATGTAGTTTTCAAATTTTATAGGGTAGTTAGGTGTAGCTAGCATGGGTTAAAATGCCGGAAAACCGATACGTATCGTCCGGTCAAAAAATCGGTACGTATCGGACGATACGTACCGGAACAGTAGTGTACCGGACGATACATTGAATGTATCGTCCGGTATTTGCAATATAAATGAGCGATACGGTACATTTAATGTACCGTATCGTTCACGTCCGATACGTATTGGTATCGGATGATATTTTGATCCATGGTAGCTAGTTTAAAAAGGTAATAACAAATATGATAAATGTAAAAGGTAATTTATGTTCAAGAGAAAAAATGATCGACCAAATTGGTAGACTCTCAATTTACATATAGAAGTATATATATATATATATATATATATATATATATATATATATATATATATATATATATATATATTCTTTCCTGATAGATTTTATGTTTTTAAAATTGAAAGAAATATATATTATTTTATTATATTTTTTTATTAAAAAAGTTATGATTAATTATATTTTATTATATATAGAATGAAGATAAACAATTTTCAATTCACATGAACAAATATCTCGAAAATAAGTATTTCTTTTAAGTGAAAGTACAAAATACGATTTACCAAAATCGTCTCATAATGTCGTACATATGTCAAAATATTAAATACGAAATTGCGAATGATTAAAATAATAAAATCCTTAAGAAAGTTAAAGTCGAGAAGGAATAAATACTCATTTTCAATTTAATTATATTTTTCATATTATATTTATTTGTTAGTTTTTATTTTTTTCTCCATATTCTGTAGTTGACAAATATAAGTTATATATATTTTTATTTTTTATTAAATTTTTTTATAATTTTAAATTATACATAATAAAGACATGAAATATATTAATAAGGGTTTTTTTTTTGTCTTTAATAAATCATAAAACATAGAACAAAAAATTTAAAATACTATATTTTTTTTATGTTCAAATCGTTCGATAATTGTTTAAAAATCAAGTTCAATCATTTAAAGGTTCTAATTACACATATTTTTTTATTAGTTGATCTTAAAATTATAGAATACCTATGAGACAATCAGATATTGAATCTACGTGGAATACTTAAGCAATGCACCTGAGCTCCACGTGGCATCAAAATAATATGTTGGCTGCCACGTGGATGCTTCCCATGGAGGTCAGAGGCCTTTTCCTATATATATATATATATATATATATATATATATATATATATGATGTGAAAGAGTGGAAGTAAAATGGATCTCCAATCATCTGATTCAAGGCCGCTAGAGAGGAATCCTTATTAACAGTGGAACCATTAGTTATGAGAGAGGAATCTTTGGTTGTAAATACCGCTATCCCGATCCTTCGGCCGATCCTGTAGTAAATGACGACAATACCCTTGGCCAAACCCTAACCAAGCTCTACCAAACTAACCTCAGTTACTTAGTTATTCGAAGCCGTGTGCCAACAAAAGTATACGTATATTTTTTCAAATTCCTCGAATCATCAGCAATGCAGAAGAATCTGTTTCTCTGTTAGATTCTCTCGATTCAAGATCCGTTTCTATGGTGATTTTATTGAATGATTGGATTTCTGCACATTTTTTATAGCGGGATTTCGGTTTTTTTTTTTTTTGAATTAAGATATGCAATCTTCGGGGAGTTCGGCTCCGCAACCGGAGATGATTTTGGAGTGGCTTCAGAAGGAAATGGGGTACAGGCCTCAAGGCCCATACGCATCGTCGAACAAATCCCTGCCGTCCATCGAATCCCTCCGGAAGATTTGCCGCGGGAACATGGTACCCGTTTGGAATTTTTTATTACAGAGGGTCAAATCGGAGAAGACGGTGGAAAAGATACGGCGCAATATACACGTACACGGGGGAGGTGACAGTGTAGCTGCTGCGAGTGCCGTCGCCAATGAGGAGGGAAAGAGTAAGGGGAGGAGGAGAGAGAAAGAGAAAACGAAATTAGGGTTTGAGAAGGGTTCGGGTTTGGTTTTGGATGGTGGTTCTTTAGAGAGCAGAGAGATTGCTTTGAGAGAGAGGGAATCCGCGGCGAAAGAGGTGGAGAGGTTGAGGCATGTCGTTCAGAGGCAGAGGAAGGATTTGAAGGGGCGTATGATCGATGTTTCAAGGGAGGAAGCCGAGCGGAAACGGATGCTCGATGAGAAATCTAATTACAGGTGAGATTTGAAATTGAAAACCCCTAAAAAAAACACATTTTTTAAAATTAATTAATTATTATTCATCCAGTGGGCAAGCACCTGAAATTTATATTAGTTAATTTATTATTCATTTCTGCTGTTGTCGCAGTGGAACTCAGTCGCAGAATTCCCCGAATTTTTGGAAAATTTTAGACTAATTCATGAATTTAAGGTTCTACGAATTAATCATGAATTATTTGCGTTTTAAAAAAAATCATGTGTGTGTGTGTGTTTTTTTTTTAAATTCGTGAAATTTGGGAACTTTTAGCAAATAATTCATTATTTTTTTGTACATTTAATCTTTTCTTTTTTTTTCTCCACATTTCCCCCCAAACTTGCCCAATTACGCCAGATTTATCCAAATTTTAACCTTTCCGAACACCCCCCCCCCCCCCCCCCCCCCAGGGGGACTGGGTTACTATGGTGGAACTCAACACAAAATGTTACTATCTAACTAGATGTTGCATGTACACATTATTATTTGGGAATTCTTATGTTGTGCGCCTGCAGAGCCCCTGCATCAAAACAGATGTAGTTGTAAAACCTTAATTAACATTCTCTGTTTGTCTTTTATTTCTTTTGTATACTGGTTAATATTGAATTTGTATAAGGTGCACGGAGGTCTTCAAATTCTGTACACTTGGCACACTACACACTGAGTTCATCAATTGAGATGTCAAGGTAGCAGGCCAAAAATGTCGATGAGTCTTAGCTCAAAATTCATGCTTGTGAGAGTTTTCTAACCATCCGATCAAAGCACTTTTTTGTGCTTCAATGTGGACTGTTGCCCATATGCTGTTCAACCATCCATTTGAAGGTTCTTGTAGTCTCTCGCATGGGTTAAAATATCTGGTTACCGATACGTATCGTCCGAGCTCCAAAACGATACGTATCGGACGATACGTATCGGTACCGGTCTGTATCGGACGATACATTGAATGTATCGTTCGATACATTCGATACATTTGAATGTATCGAACGATACATTCAATGTATCGTTCGAGTCCAATACCGATACGTATCGTCCGATACGTATCGGTATCAGACGATATTTTGATCCATGGTCTCTTGATCACGTCACAAAAATGATGAAAAGTGCTTCACATGTATAGAATGGTGACCCATTGCACCTACTACCAACTCTTAAATATTAGCTTTCTAGGTTCTGATCAGTTTTTTGAACGCTTACGGCTTATAACTAAATTAGGTTAGAATGAACCTAGCCTATCCATGATTACTTGAGATGTGGGGACTTTATGTCCAATCTCCTGGGTGGTGGGACATCAATTCAACACATTCCAAAACTGTCTAGTCATGGATGCAGTGTTACCATGTTAGATTTGCTTATATTTATATATAATAAATTCCTTTCCTTAAGCTCTTTGTATTTGCATAGATGTATTTTCATAACAGAATCCAATTGTAGTGAGAAGTAGGCAATGGTTGGCTAGGGCGTTCCCTGTAAGCAACATGCTACGACAAAGACCGGTTGTAGTGAGAATTTGGCAAGGGTGGCTAGGGTGTTCCGATTAGGGCACCTACTTCAACATAGATGTGTGCGGGGCTGCGGGCAAAGATGATCTAAAATCCATGTAGAATGTAGGTACATTAACTGAGAAGAGTGGCGAGCTAATAGATAATTAGATATCATGAGAAGATGAAGATTAACGTAATGTGCTTGCAATCGCCAAAGTGGAATGGAGAGGAGACTAAAGACTTGAGAGATGGGTTCAAGCTTTATTGCTCAGAGAAGAGTAACTCCCCCAATGGGATATGCATTATAGTAGATAAAAATTTGAAGAACAAGATTGTGAAAATCAAGAGAAAGTATGATCGGATTATGATGGTTAAAATTATTTTGAATAAGAATATATTAAATATTATTCGGGCCTATGCACCCGAAGTTAAATTATGTGAAAACGTGAAACAGAAATTTTTGGCAATCGATGGGCATGCCCAATAGTAAATTCATAATTATTGGAGGTGACTTTAATGGACACATAGGGAGGATGAAAAACATATATGAAAGGATACATAGAGGATATGATTTTTATGAAAGGAATGAGATATGAGAGCTATCCTTGATTTTTAGTAACTTTTGACTTGGCAATAACGAATACATTTTTCAAGAAGAGAGGCGAACATCTTATAAGTTTCAAGAGTAGAGCAAATAAAACCCAAATAGATTATTTCTTATTAAGATGAAGAAAGTGGGCAAACTGCAAGTATTGGAAGGTCATCCCAGGAGAGAGCCTTATGACGCAACATAGATTGATAGTTTTGGTCGCTCTGGTCAAGAGCCAAGTGACTAAAAAGATGACAAAGGATCACAAAAATAAAATGGTGGTAATAAAAGGAGACAAAATAATAATTTGTGAATGAAAAATGAGTGATCGCGAAGTATGGTGGGAAGGGAATCCAATTGAGATGTGGGAAGAAATGCCTTAAATAGTTGCTAAGGAGGTGCTCGGGAAGTCTAAAGTAAAAAACGGTGTGCAAAATAAAACAGGATGATAGAATAAAAACATTCAAAAGTGAATTCTGAAAAGAAGAAGTGTTTTAAAGAATGTCAAAGAATACTAGGATGAAAATGGAAGAATGAGAGAATGAAATCTATAGACTTGCCAAGATTAGAGAATATAGAACTAGGGATATCAATCATGTAAGGTGCATTAGAGATGAAGATCAAAGGGTCTTGGTAAAAGAGGATGAGATATAAGATAGATGATACAAATACTTTAAAGATCTATTAAATACGAAATATACCAAGGAAGTAGATTAAGAAGAGGAATCAAATCAGGGAATGATCAACAAAATCTGGGAAGCTGAAGTAAAAGCAGATGTATCAAAGATGAAGAAAAGAAAAACATTAGGACTAGATGGAATGCCTGTAGAAGTTTGGATTGTGTTGGGAGAGTGGGCTGAATTGGTTGACTAAATTATTCAATAAAATACAAAAAATGACGAAAATGAGTTTGAGTTAGATGTCAGTTTCAAAGCATGCCGGTATGGTTACCCGTTAGAAAAGAACATCTTACTCACAACCACCACTAAACGACTGAAGGGTCATGGCTTCCAGAGGATTAGTCTTGTGCGGATTCGACTACCGGTTGAGAGTCTGATGGAATCTGGGAGAAAGAAGCCTCTAATTTGGGTGAGCGTGAGGAATGGAGGAAGAGCATTGTGATCCCTTTCTATAAAAACAAAGGAGACATCCAAAACTATGTCAACTATCGAGGCATTAAACTAAGGAGCCAGACTCTGAAACTTTGGGAGAGAATAGTAGAATAACGATTAAAGCAAGAACTAAATGTATCAGAGATCCACTTTGGATATATGTAATTAGGCTAGGGAGAAAGTGTTAGGATTTGAAAATCCCATGTAAAACACTAACACACTAACATATGATATGCTTGCCTAGACACACAACGAATATTTACTCGACACCCACCAACACCCCCAACGATTAGATGCAAACGGAGAAAAAAGTGAGACCCATGGATGATTGCTCAATTTATTCCTTAGATAGGTCTTTCAATTCTTCTACTCAGTGTTCTTTGCCTCTCAAAATTTGGTTATTCCTCTCCAACTAGATGGTCCATATCACAGCCTCTGGCACTAACTCCCATAGCACCTTACCTTTGACCTTAAAGGGGCCTGAGCCCCAAATCTGCTCATTAAGTTCCTTGTCAAACATTGGAAACTATCAAGCTGCTCTGCATTGATTTGTCTTCTATAATTCCATGTTATAGTGTTAAGGGATTGACTCTCCTGACCGTCATTTAAACACCAAAATGTTGTTTAAATGATCTTACACCATCAACGGTTTAAGATGTGGGTTATCCGAACCATCAAAGTGATATATCATAGATTGAAGTGCAACAGGCCCAAAAATGGTGTTTTAAGGAGATTTAAACCATCCGATCTGTTGACTATAATATCACCGATTGTTTTTAGTTTTAATGGCTTATATTGAAGTTTGTCAATCGGATGGTTCACATCCACTTATTGGCATGTTTCATTAGGCTGAGACATATTCCAATGATAGATTGCCACTTGGGCAATTTAGATTGATTATAGATGTCTGCCACATGGCATAGTGATAAATGACACTTCAATGGTGTGAGATAAAAAGTACCATTTTAATGGTGTAAGATCATTTAAATACCATTTTGGTGTTTAAATGTCGGTCAAAGGCCATTATCCCTAGTATTAATAGAAGGGTCAACCTCTTGTTTTTTAACATTTTTTTTTCTCACAAGCCATGTGCTCTAACATTATTTAAACTTTCCTAATCGGCATTATATTGATTTTTTAAAATTGATTTCCAGGCACAAGCAGGTGATGTTAGAGGCTTATGATAAACAATGTGGTGAGGCAGCTCAAATATTTGCAGAGTACCAAAAGCGTCTTCATTACTATGTTAATCAAGCTAGGGATTCACAGAGATCAAACACTTCCTCTGCCGTTGATTTAGTTGATGATTTCAATACTAACAGTGAGAAGGAAGCTGTTTACTCAACCGTTAAGGGAAACAGATCTTCAGATGACGTCATTCTCATTGAAACCTCGAGGGAAAGAAATATTCGGAAGGCATGTGAGATTCTAGCGGAGCATATGATTGGGAAAATATCCAACGCTTTCCCAGCTTATGAAGGAGTTGGTATTCACTTGAATCCTCAGTTAGAAATTTCCAAGTTAGGCATTGATTTCGATGGGGAAATACCTGATGAAGTTAAGGCTGTTGCCGTAAATTCCCTGAGAAATCCTTCTCAACTGCTTCAGGCACTTACTGCATTCACATTGCGGGTTAAAACACTGATTACTAGAGAAACAGAGAAAATCGACATTCGAGCTGATGCAGAACGCTTGAGGTCTCTTTCCTCTCAATTTGTTATACTTTATGCTTTGGGTCATTTGAGCTGGAAATATTGATCATAATTTTCATAACTTGGTTTGTGTTTTCACCAAGATGTCAACTCGGTATCGGTCCATTTTGGACCTATACGTATCTCCAATACCTTATCGGTGGAATTTTTAATTTTTTTTTGAAAAAAAATAAAAAAGAAATTTGAAACAATTAGTTGTAACGGTTAGTATCGGCCGATACAGATATAGATACCGATACCACCCCAATACCTACATCGGGGTGGTACCAGTATTGATTTCGACGAAACCGATACGTATCGGTATCAGCCGAGTTTTGATACCATGGATTTCAGTACTATTGCCAGTCCTGATGAAATGCATGCTTTTGTTTTCTGCTTTCATCTTGGTTTATGCGATCCTCTTCTAGAGATTTATTTTGTTCTTTTCCTTCTACCACGAGTTATTTGTATTTTTTTTATTGAATAGATGCATTATCCAGTTCAGTCGGCTGCATTTAGTGTATGTTCCTGGCGTTTGATGTTATAGACCTATACATTTATGTCCATCAACATGATATCATTTTTTGTAGTTTGGTTGCACACAAGAATCTTGGATTGCTTAGTTTCTTGATCTCTTTCTTAAATTTATATACTATGTTTTTGTTTTCCACTTGATAACTTTTTTTTGTTGAAAATCCAGCATATTTGGTTTGTATCTTATACTCTAATATTCGCGGGGAGTCATAAATCTCTGTATTTGTTTTGGTGGATACTTCTTTTTATATGATGCATTTATGAGCCATCCGATTGTATATCAATGGTTCACTGCAAAGCTAACTTTTGAAGGGAATGATTTACCGTGATTAGCATGTCCTAGGAAGATGAGCATGACTTGAGATACCCATTTATTCAATGTACATGATTATCCTTTTAGACCATTTTTTACCAAGACAAGCCAGATCAAACCAAAATTCACATTCTAAATTTTCAATCTAAGTTTTCTTCCAATGCTAATGTTGGATGTTCTTTGTTTCTGGTGGCGTGACATATACTTGTTGCATTTGTGTCTCCGAGATCTTTTGGGAGCTAAAACTTGCACACAAGATTTGTACTGTGGGACATGTTTAAAAAGAAAGACTTTGTTATTTTTGGGATCTGTGCCATGTGGAACACCGTCTAAGCCGCCTGATTTGTATATCATGATGTAAAGATCTTTGAGATGAAAAATTGGCACGAAACAAACCCTCTATCATCTAATTCAACACAGTCAAAGCCTATCATCTGATTTAGTGGTTGATTGTTGTAAATCAGATGATAGAGATTGTGTTTGCTGCCAATCTTTGGCATCAAAGATCTTTACATCACGACCTTCAAATAAGAGGGCTTAGATGGTGTTCCATGTGGCACAGGTCCCAAAAATACCAAGTCTTTCTTTTTAAACCTTGTGCCACGGGACAAATCTCGTCTGCAAGTTGTAGCTCCCAGATCTATTTTGTCGCCTGGATTGTTAACGTGGTACTAAATGTTTGGTTTCCATTTCTTTTGAACTGATAATATTTATTTGTTTAAAAACAGGCAAGGCTTGAAACAGCCCAACTACGCTAAAGAGAGAGATAAAACACTGGAAACAAAATCAGCTGTTAATCCCTTTCCCACTGTCTTAGGTTGCTAGCAAAGACCCCTTTTTTTTATTGGGTCTTGAATTGCCTTCTCTATGGATGTAATAGAGTTTTTTGGCCTCCATCTTCTGGAGGATGTGATTGATCCCTCTGAACTTATATGCATGCTTCCAAGGCGTACACAAGGTATCAAACTCGGTATTTGAATCGGGTATCTGTCCATCTTGGACCGATACATATCAGCCGATCTGGATACGGTATCGCTGATATGGGATCTTGGACCGATGCATATCGGCCGATATGGATACGGTATCGCTGATACCATATCGGCCATTTTTTTTTGAAAAAAAAGCAAAAAAAGAAAAAATAATTGTATCGGCCGATACCGAGGCAGTACGACCGGTTCCGAGAGAGTATCATCTGATACTGACCCGTATTGGTTTGATCCCAATACTGATACCGATACCACCCCGATACCGGTATCAGGGTGGTATTGGTGTCAGTTGTCAACGAAACCGATGTTGTCGACAAAAACCGATATGTATTGGTATCGGCCGAGCTTTGATACCATGGGCATGCGTATAGTCTGCTAGTGCTGTTCATGTCATATGTATTATTGTATTTTGCACATGCCACGGTTTCAAGGTTTATGCGTGTTTCTATTGTTGTATAATGTGCGTTGATCGTGATTTATGGGCTAATCAGCAATTTGTTGGCTGCGATCTAGATACAAATATGAGAACAACAGAGTAACAGATGCTGCTTCTCCTGATCTTGACTCCCGTTTACGGCAAGTATATGATAATAACCGGAAGATAGGAATTGATGTCTCCCCCAAAGGAACTCATAATCCGCTTCTCGAAAGACAGGTATTTTTCAAAACAGTGGTATTTAGATTGCCGATGCAGCATCTTTTTGGCGTGTTAACATGCTATTTAAATTTTAGAGTTCACAATTTATTTATTAAATAAGCCATTGCATTTAACAAAATAATAATTGGAACATTGTGCTGCTAATTTGTAAAGGTTTAGGGTCAGTTCGATGTACCCCAAAATCATGATTAACTGTGATTTTGGATGATAATGTAAGCATGGTTTTAAATATCGGCCATATCCGATACATATTGGCCGAATGTATCCGGTCAGGTCCCATCCGATACGGATATACACCCTGATTCTATATGGGGTGAAATATCGAGTCAAGCTGGTCAAATATTGAACCATATCCCCCCAATCGGGTCATATTGGCCGATGTGTATTGGGCAAAATATTAAAAATGCCCTTTTTATGATTTTTTTATATTGTTATATTATTTTATATAAAAAAAAAGTGTATCAGATACGTATCTGATTTTAAGTAATAAAATTATGAAATTACTGAAATTAAAACAGAATTTTATAAAATTAAAAAGGCACCCCAAAAAATCTGTCTGAATAGAATTTTTTACTATTCTCGTAAAAAAAGGCCCAACTCTCACATGACCCTCCCCATCTTTATCTCCTGTTTTACTCTTTTTACTCTTTCTCGCGCTTCTCTTCCCTCCCAAATCTCCATCTTAGCAAGCAAGAGACTCTACAGCTTTTCCTCTTCTATATTTGTGGGATAGTCTCAGGTATGAGTATCTTTGTCAAATAATTGATTAGTTTCACCAAATTGTAGCTTGATGTTTTTTATTCTGATCAAATGCTTAAACAGGATGGTTACAGAACCATAAGATCAAACATGTAATATGGCAACATATTAGATTTTGTTCTAATCGTATGCTAAAATCAGATCGTTAAAAACCATATGATAAGAAATCTAAGATGGCAACAATTAGATTTAATGGTTTTTATCCTAATTGGATGCTAGTGCTACATCTTTCCGGAACAAAAAGCAATCATCCTAGTGGTTTTATATTTTCATGTTGTTTGGAATCAATAATAAAAAATATTTGTCTTACATATTACAAAAGTTCTTGCAATATAGCACTTTTTTATTGACGTATCTCAACCTAGAAGACTGGTGCGTGGTTTTCCCAAGTGCAGCAGTGTCATTCGAATATAGAAAGCTATGTTTCTTTTAATAGAGGAATTGAAGGAGGATGTGTTTGGCATCATTTCCACATCAATGCAAGCATGATGTTGCGTTCCCAATCCTATGTAGCTGAGACAGGTATTGTTGGATCGATTCATGCCTTTGTTTCTCCTCAGTCGTCTTAGATTATCGCTTCTGGAGTAACCAATCGCATGACAGGTCTACCTCTATTATTCCATTCTTTATTTCCTTTGGCTGCAGCTTGTAATGTTCGTGTGGCTGATGGATCTCATGTTCCTGTTGTTGTTAAAGGGATTGCTCATGTTGGTCATTTGTCCTCAAAATCTACCTTACATGTTCCTAAGATGCCAGTTAATCTTCTTTCAATTAGTAGTAACAGTAAACATTTTAACTGCAGTGTGACCTTCATCCCTTTTATTGTGTATTCCAGGACTTGTCTATTAGGAAGGTGCTTAGTCGTTGTTGTGAGGAGAAAGGATTATATTTGTTCAAGGATCATCATGTCCATTGACCGATTTTGTTGTTGCTTTGTCCACTGAGGATGTTTGGTTATGACATACTTGTTTTAGCCATATTCTCCTGCATCGTTTGCGTCTTTTGTTTTCACAAAAGAACTTAGCTCTTTTGATGTTTCCAAGTTTAAATGTGATGTGTCTCTAATGACAAACGATTGTACATTGTAGAACGTCTTATCCTCTTTGTGGCAGCAGGAGTAATACTCTCTTTCACATTGTACACTCTGATGTTTGGGGGCCATCTCCTGTTGTTGTTTACATCACTACCATTATTTTGTGTCATTCATCGATGATTGTACTCGTTTTACAATATTATATTTGTTAAAATCCAAAGATGGCATTGCTTCGGTTATTCCCATCTTTCACAAGTTGGTCCAAACTCAGTTTCATGCCATTGTGAAGTTGTTGAGATTTGACAATGGTAGATAGTGTGCCTATCTTATTCTTCAGCCCTACCTTCACAATCATGTAATTGAATGCCAAATCACTTGTCCTTACACCCGGCAATATTATGCGATGACTGAAAGGAAAAATTGACATCTATTTGAAGTTGCTCGTGCCTTATTGATTAGTATGCATGTTTCTAAACATTTATGGGGCGATGTTATTTTGACTATCAACTTTTTTATTAATAAAATGCCTACCCTTGTGCTTGAGGGTAAGTCTCCCAACCAACTGTTGTGTCATCAAAATAGTCTGTTCCTTGTTCCCCCTTGTGTCTTTATGTCTCCTTTTCGTTCAAATTCCCTCCTCTCATCGTGATAAGCCATCTCCAAAGGCTACCAAGTATATCTTCATTATTTATTCTCCCACTATAGACGGTATAATCATCTCTGAAGACTATTTGTACTATGGATGTTACCATTTTTTATACTCTCTTCTGTTCTCCAGAGGGCCCTAGAGGGAGAGTCATAATGAAGAGAGCACTATACCTATGTTACCATATCTCCCAAGTGCTACTGCCAATGATGTTGATGATAAAGCTGAAATTGAAGTGGAAGATCAAGAGATCCCAAGTGGGCAACAGAGATACGATGTTACCACCGAAAGAGCTGACACATTTAACAAGTTTGGAAAAGGCAAAACCTTCATCCGAGGTGAAGCCTTTAAGAAGATGAAGAAGACCTCTCCTTTGCAAATGCAAATCAAGTTTCTTCTCTTGATGCAAGTCCACAAAGTAGTGATCCTTTCCCCCCAATGATTTGAACCTTCCTATTACCCTTCGCAAAACTTTCAGTTCTTTTACTCGTTTCCGCATCAGTAAGTTTTTGTCATTCAAGATTTTTAGCATCACACTTATCTTTCATTTCTTCCTTAGACTTTATTCTATTCCTACTAGTGTTTCTAATGCCTTATCTCAGCCACTGTGGAAGGAAGTTACGATATGAGAAATGAAAGCTTTGAAACAAAATAATACTTGGGAGGTTATCGAACTCCTTGAAGGGAAGAAGATAGTGGGTTGCAAAAGTGTCTACACCGTAAAGTATAGGCCGGATGGTACTGTAGAGAAGTATAAGGCTAGACTCATAGCCAAGTGGATCACACAGACACATGACATTGACTATTAGGACACATTTGCACTTGCAGGTAAGTCAAATATCATTCGAGTGCTTCTTTCATTTGCTGCATACAGAGATTGGCCGTTATACCAGTTGGTTGTCAATAATGCTTTCTTACCTTATGGTTAGAAAGAAGAGGTGTACATGGCTCTTCCGCCCAAATTTTCTCTTCAAGGGGAGAAAAACAAGGTTTGTAGATTGAAGGAGATTATCTACAGATTGAAACAATCCCCTAAAGCCTGTTGAACAAAATTTAATGATACTGTCATGAAACTTGGGTATCAAATGAGCCACTGTGACGATACATTTTTGGTGATGAAGAGATCTTACCTTACAACATTGGTTGTGTACGTTGATGACATAACTGTTATGGGAGTTGACAACGAGGAAATAATATAGCTGAAGTATTACTTGAGTCAAGTCTTTGATTTCAAAGATTTGGGCCCACTCAAGTATTGTTTAGGCATTGAAATGGCAATGATCAAGGAAAGGGATAGTTTTGTCCAGTGTTGTCATAAAATCACATATGCTATATTATGTATATAAACTTTATGCCATGGCATACAAAAGTATTTGATGGCATAAGCGATAGCCGATAAGTATGCGATTATGCCATCGCTTACTCAATATGCGATGGCATAATGTTTTTTAGTTTATGTCATGGCATACAAAAGTAGGTGATGGCATAAGCGATAAGTATGCAATTATGCCATCGCATACTTAGTATGCGATCACATAATGATGACCATATAATTTTTTTAAATTATGCCATGGCGTTTGCAATCACATAATGATGTCCATAACCCCATCGCATATGCGGGTCACATATGCGATTGTGCCATGGTACATAATTTTATTTTATTTTATTCAAAAAAATCCAAAAAAATCCCAATAAATCCCCAAAGTTCCCCATATTGACAAGTAATATGTTTGTGTTAATTTTGTGCTCTATTTATTTTGCAGTGTTTAGAATGAGAAATAAAAGTATATAACTCATAAGTTAGAAGGGAAAATATAAATTTAATTGATGTTAAACAAAATAGTACAAAAATGAACATAGGAACATACAAAAAAGAAAGAAAAAGTGTAAAGAAGAAAAATATTATCTAAGTAAAAGTACTTGAATATTTTTTCGTACTTCCTAATGGTATTGTGTACCGGCCAAAAATTCTACACATTGGTTTTTAACCCACAATGGTCCATCTCCACCTCCACCAACGCCATCACTTGCGTTGTCGTCATCATCCGAATCGTTTCCTTCTTCAACATATTGTTCTTTCTCGGTTTCTTCATCATCCGATCTCATTAAGACGGTATCTATATCGTATGCGGGTGTTTCTTCATGTGTCTCATCTTCTTCTTCTTGTTGATGCGAGCGTGAGCGTGAGCTACCTCCCCCCGCTGTCGATCTTCTTCCATTTGCTTCCACGTAAGATTCTCATCCGCAAAGACTCGTTCATCGGAGGCATCCGCCATCCTAGGAGAATCAGATGGTAAGTCTTCGAGAGAGATGGGATCATAGTGTCTCGGATGTTCCCAATTTTTAAGGAAGCGATCCCATAGCTTTTGGTTGTATTGCACAAAGACCAATTCATTGAACTTTTTTTGCTTAAGCTTGTTCCGCTTCTTCGTGTGTATCTATTTAAGAGAAACATTTAATAAATATTAATATCTATTAAAGTTTAAACAATAATTAAATTAAAATTATGAGATTAAAAATGAAATAAAAATAAACTAGTTACCATCTCAAACGTATTCCAATTTCGTTCACATGTCGAGGCAGCACATGTAAGGCCAAGAACCTTAACGGCCATCTTCTTCAATAATCCACATTTTGTCACCGAATCCACTCCATAGGAGAATCACCAATCGGCTACAAACAATAGTATTAATTAGATATGTTTATAAAAAGAGACGGATTATTTAATTAGAAATTTAGAATAAATAAAATGTAATAAAGAAATAAATCATAAACATGCTTACTAGGTATTTTGGATTCTCTTTGTCGAACCACAGTTTCTCTTCTGAACATCCCTTGAGCATTCTTGTATCAGTCGAAAGAGTTGTTAATCCGATCTTACTCGTCTTTGTCCGGAACCATCTTCTCTAAAACGTGAAGGAAACCACTAATATGTGTTTTTTCCGCCGCCTCCCGGTTTGGATAAGAGAAATAAATTGCGGGAATGCAACGGGCTAGACATTTGGGCACCCCATATCTTTTCAACTATGTAAATAATGAGTTGAAAGAGACGAGATTTGTACATATTATTAGATTTAATTTTTCTATAGCTTTCTCCATAAAACTATAGATATAGCCCATAGCGGGCTTCTCATCACCATCAACCAATTGGTTGCGAGTCTTTAAGTGATTGGGTAGCATTATTCCAAAAAGAGTTGGTTAAGATGGTTTGTGTCACCCACTTCCCTTTGACCTTCTTTGACCAAGCTCCATTCTTCCAATTGGTGGAAGTTACGAAGCTTCTATGTTCTTCTCTTTTAGCATATATGCTTTGTAATGTCAAGAAGGCTCGAAAGTTACAAAGCTTCTAAGCTCTTCGCTTTTAGCATACATGCTTTGTAATGTCAAGAAGATCGTAGCAAAACGAGTGATGGCGGGGCGTTGCAAACTACTACCTTTCTAGCCTTAGGTACGGTTTTAATATGCATTTTTCCTATGTTTTTTAAGATTAAGTCTAAGCAACGGGCCACACATGGGGTCCAATATTGTGTGGTCTCCGTTCCATTTTTCGCCTACCCACTGCCACCAAGTTTGTCGCTTTGTCCGTGACAACTTGGATAACATATTGTGCACCAATGTCCTTTTTTATCACCTCATTTATGAGCGAAGATAGATATTTGGCCATGTGAGAATGGGCCGAAGCATCTACAGATTTAATGAACATAGTTCCGGTAGGACAATTTGTCAAAAAGTTAATGATTGACTTACCGGCCCTATCGGTTCAACCGTCGGTCATTAATGAGCACCGAGCACTCATATGTCTTTCAGTCCTCTCAATACTACTTGAGAAAGACTTTTGTGAAGTCTATCTCCTTTTGAAGACATGTTTGTCTTATCTCATGATATGAGGGAGGTTTTAGGCCGGGTCCAAATTATCTAAGAGCTTCAACCATTACTTTGAAGCTCTTTAACTTTACGGTATTGAATGCAATACCGGCTTGATACATCCACTTAGCCACATATTGAATAGTCGCGGGTCGGTCCTTAACTTTAAACCTATTTTCTATAGTGGTTTGGGTCAGACCCTTACCCCTAACATCTATCACATCCTCGGGATGTGGTCTACAAGAGAAGAATTTGTCTATTCCCTTCCCTTTCCACTACGAGCAGTGGAGGGAGTAGATCTATCATTTTCTTCCTCATCTTCATCAACATCATAGTATTGTTGTAAAATCACTTCGTCATTATGTTTCGACCTCGAAGTCTTATCCATCCATTCCAAGATCTCTTTTCAAATCTTCGGCGTGACATTTGGACATGCCTTCACATTCGATCCGGGTTGCTAAGCAAGGTGTTAGTTGTGCCTCCCTATTCTCCTCATGCTTACATGGGTGCATAGGGTACATTGGACCACCTTATTTTTTTCGGTTACTCTTGTAACATCCATATTTTCAACCCGGATTAGCGGAATTTGCCGGCCTAAGAGCGTCGTTCGATGACGTAAACATAATGACAACGTAATTTAAAGAAGTGGGTGGATAGAGAGATTAACAACCACACTAAAAAAAATAAAAAAATGAAAGAAATGAGGTGTAATAAGGAGGAAAAATAATCAAAACAAAATTTAATAGGAATTAAAAATTAATTCTAACTCTTGTATCTTGATTCTTGAAGTGATTCCTCCTTCTTTGCTTGAAAAATGATGGAATGCCAATGAAGATTGAAGCTCTTAACTCTTTGCTTAATTAACTACAAAATAGAGCAAAAGAAATTATGAACAAAGATTTAAGAGAGAGAGAGAGAGAGAGAGAAAGAGAGAGCACTAAAAATTAAAAAAAAAGACTAAAGAGACACAAATTATACCTTGGATGGATGTGGTATGGATTAGGAAGAGGAACCTCCAATTTGCTTTGGGGAGGCCTAAAAAGTAAAAAAAATATAAAAAACAACTTCAACGGTCATAAATATGACCGTTGGTGTATGCCACCGCATACATGTATGCAATCGCGTACTGTCTCTGTCGCGATTGCATACAGAGACAGTTGGGTTGGCATATGCGATCGCATAATGGCATATGCGAATGCCACATGGTTATCGCAAAGTATGGCTTATGCCATTTGATAACATTGGTTCTGTCCCAACGAAAGTACATACTCGATGTTTTGAAGCATTGCGACATGTTGGAATGCAAAATCTGTTGTAATTCCTATGGACCAAAATCATCGAATTAATGGAGAGGACAATGAACTCCTCAAAGACGTAAGAATGCATCAACGACTTGTGGGGAAGCTTATTTATCTCACTATGACATGTCATGATATTGCTCATGCTGTGAGCATGGTGATCCAAGATATGCACTCACCGAGGAACACTCACTTGGATGCCATATATAAAATTTTGAGATATCTTAAAGGAAGTTCAGGGAGAGGCATACTTTAGAGTAACCATGGGCATTTCACTATTGAGGTCTTTACCGATGCCAATTAGGTTTGGATCACTTAGTGGTAGGAGATCCACTATAGTCCACTGCACCTTCGTTTGTGGGAATTTAGTCACATTGAAAAGTAAGAAACATGTTTTTTTTAACTCTAGAGCAGAAGGAAAGTACAAAACCATTTTCCAGGGTGCTCGTGAAGGGATGTGGATAAGATTCATCTTGCTAGATCTTGAAATCCATGTAAATCTACCCATGACACTATGGAGATAATGAAGCCACACTTCATATCGTAGAAAATATTGTATACTATAAAAGGCCAAGCATATTGAAGTAAACTGTCATTTTATATGGGTGAGATGATACATATCAGATATCGCCAATCCATTCAATGTATCAGCTATATAATGGATATATTGGTATTTATTGGATATGTATCGACGTTACATACCCAATATATCAATATCGTCCGATATTTTAAACCATGGTCTACAATTTTCATCGAGGTATCATTAGCTAGTCTACTACGTATTTTGGTGTGTTAGCGTACATGAGATTCCTTTTTGTACTGGGTGCGAGGGGATCTAAGTCACAACCATAATTTTTCCATCTGGCTCTTCTTCTTCTTCGCCTTTTTCTCTCCTTCCTCTCCATCTAACCCTAACATCTATAGACCCTAACCCATGAAAACTAACAATTATAATCCAATTTTTTATCACATATAGTCATATGCATTGTTGTCAAATCGCACATGCGATGGCATAAATTTATTATTATTATTTTTTTTCAAAAAAATCTCCAAAAATCCCCAAAAGTATATAATATATGTTTTGTGTTAAGTTTGTAGTGTCTAGAGTACAGAATAAAAGTATATAAGATAAGTAGATAACCCATAAAAGAGAGCAAAAAAATTATGAACAAAGATTTAAGAAAAAGAGAGAGAGAGAGAGAGAGAGAGAGAGCACTAAAAACTCAAAAAAGAGACCAAAAAGACAAAAATATACCTTGGATGGATGTGGTATGGATTAGGAAGAAGAACCTCCTATTTATAGGCTTTAGGGAAAAAATAGAAAAAAACTCCAACGGTCATATTTATGACCGTTGGAGGTGTATGCGATCGCATAACTTCCTGATCGCATATGCCATCATGGCATATGCGAAAACCACCTTTAGGATCATATGCGATCGCTTTTGACAACAGTGCTCATATGACTGTGTGTTTATATATTGGGGTAATGGCTCCTGATCGACATTTAAATACCAAAATGGTGTTTAAACGGTCTTCGATCATTAAATTAAAACTTTTGATCTTACACCATTAAAATGTGGTTTATTATTATACCATGTGGTATGATTTAGTGATCAATTAAAACTGTCCAAGTGGCAATTTATCATTAGAACATGTCTCAACCAAAGAATCATGGCTATAAGTAGGGCTACAATTGAGCCGGGCTGAGCCCGAGCTTGGGTCAGCTCTAGCTCGGCACTACCTTATACGAGCTGAGCTGGAACTTGGTTCTAGGCCCTTCGAGCCTAAAAAGTCTGAGCTCTAGCTTGGCCTATTGAGCTCAAGTCAGGCCGAGCCGAGCTTCAAGCTAAATAAGTTTTATTATAAAAAAATTACCTAATGTTGTTTTAAACAATATCTTCTTTTTTAATAGATGAAAGATTTAATCAAATTTGTAAATAAAAGCCCTAATATCTTTTAATCCCTTAGTCTTTTTGGATTTAACGGATCGATTGGAGAAAAAGGTGTTTAAATTTAATGTGCTAAATATTGATTAAGAGCATAAGTGTTGGTCACAGGTGTTGATTGATTGGTCAATTGCCACGCTAGTGGTTGTTCATTGAGACGAGTGAGAAAGAACTTTATGGTTGCACAAAAAGACGGAGAAAGAAAGCGCAAACTTCAATAGAGGATCATAAGGATTGTATGTTGATTACATATCTATCCATTATAAAGTAACCATTAGATGAATCTTATTATAAGGGGGGAAAAAAAAAAAGAACTTTCAAAATTATATATAATATATTTTATCATATAAAAGTATTACATACTATTAATGAAGCTGAGCTTTACTAGCTCATCTCTAGCTCGGCTCTACTTCAACCGAGCTTTAAATAAAAAGCTTTGCTTTGGCTCTCGAGCCAAGCTTAAGAGAGCAAAAGCTCTCATTTTTGGGCCGAGCTGAGCTGTCGAGTTAGCTCAGCTCTGTTGCTGTCCTAACTATAAGTAGATGTGGACCATCTGATTGGTGTAACTTTAATATTTGCCATTAAAACTAAGAACAACAGATGGAATTAGAGTACGCAAACCAGATGGTTCAAATCTCTCAAAAAGTGATTTTAGAGCCCAATATCCTTCAATGCATGATCTATCACATTGACGGTATAGATAATCCACCTCTTAAATCATTAATGATGTAAGATCATTTAAACAACATTTTGGTGTTTTAATCCACCTCTTAAATCATTAATGATGTAAGATCATTTAAACAACATTTTGGTGTTTAAATGACTGTTAGGAGAGTGAGGTCCATATATATATATATATATATATATATATATATATATATATATATATATATATATATAGGAAAAGGTGTCTGCCCTCCCATGGCGGACGGTCACCGTCCTTCAAGGTTCCAGGTGGAGGTCCACGTGGCATCCAAAACATTGTTTCAATGCCACATGAAGCTCGGGTGCAATGCTTAGATCATTTTTAGAAAAAAAATAATTTTGAAAACTCATTTCCACCATGTGGAGGTACACATGGCACCCAAAACACGCACTTATATATGTGTGTGTGTGTGTGTGTGTGTGTGTGTGTGTGTGTGTGGGTGGGTGGGTGGGTGTGTGTGCTCCCATTGAATGTCCATTGTTGGTGAATTTCAGGTGTCTAAAACGAAGTTGATGGGATTATGATCCCATGATGTTCTCACATATAGCTTGTATGTGTATGAGAGAACAGTGCATGTGTTATGGTGTAAAGATAACAAAAATTTATACATTTTTAATATTCGCATGACAAATATGGCTGTGCTCTTAGTAATTTAATTAATTGGAGTGCGGTTAGAAATTGTTGGGAGTGGCCGTGTCAGCTCCCTTTATTATTCTTGATAAAATTGTGCTTCCAACTTCCAAGTTTATTATATGATAGAATACTGAAGTTTCGAGCTTCAGTACTGCTGTGAGGAGTGATTAGGTTTAAGTAAAGGATAGAATGGATTCATTGAATTTCATTGCCTTTTTCGATCTTTGCAGATAATATTCCTTGGCACTAACTGAGATTCAGTGTCCTATTAAACTGTTACAAATTTGTTATTTCATAAAGAGGCCTGGGACTATTTGTCCGGACGTAACCATGAGGTCTGTGTCCACGTCAGATAGGTATCATGTGGCACCCATCACGAGGATCGGGCGCCACGGCAACTTAGACAAGATTGATCAGGTACCACACAAAAAAGTTGGGCATGATCTCATGCATAACCACCAGTGAAAATGTGGTCAAAGATGCCTAAAATCAATGCACCAAGTTGGTTGGGCGTTACCTTATCTTTGACCCATCAAACGGAAGGCAAAAAAGTGAAAAAATAATTATTTTTTTTTAAATCACGTGTCCCATGGCTGATCAACCCATTACCGGTGTTGTTTTTGGGTTGTTCATGCCTGATTTGGCCTCCGGGTGTAGCCCTCCATGGCTACGTCCGGATGCATTTCCCCAGCTCTCTTCATAAAATTGTGGGTAATTTCTCATTATAATGTATTTCCAGAAAGGGACTAACTTTCCTAACCGTCATTTACACACCAAATGGTGTTTATATGATCTTACACCATCAATGGTTTAAGCTGTGGGTGATCTGAACCGTCAAAGTGATAGATCATAGATTTAAGTGCAACAGGCCCAAAAATGATGTTTTAGGAAGATTTAAACCATCCGATCTGTGGACTATAATATCAACCATTGTTTTTAATATTAATGACTGATATTAAAGTTCATCAATCGGATGGTTCACATCCACTTATCGGCGTGTTTCATTGGGCTGAGACATGTTCCAATGATAGATTGCCACATGGGCAATTTTGATTGATCATAGATGTGTGCCACCTGGCAAAACGATAAATCACACTTCAATGGTGTAAGATAAAAAGTCTAATTTTAATGGTGTAAGATCATTTAAACACCATTTGTTGTTTAAATGTCGGTCAAGAGCCATTATCCCTTCCAGAAACATGAAAGGTCTGCTTGTTTTGTGGTTTTCTCATTCTGGGAAATTCTGTTCATGCATCTTGTAGTCCAACCTATGGTATATGTGTCATGAATCCTTTTCTTTTGAAATTGTCGTACTGAATCTTCAGTCTTCACTTTATTATGTTCAGGTTGTCTTCCCTGTGGCATTTTGCTATGTTTGCTACTTCTTCGAAATTTCAATAAAATGGAAACCTACTTGCTATTTGGAATTGCTTATAGACAGATGAATGCATACAGATATAAGAATTCATACGTATTCTCCATTTTATTTATGGTTCAACTAAGTCATGCATTTTACAGTTTGTAATCGTTGTAATTTTTCTTAATGCCTGACCATCTCTTTTGCGTTCTCTGGTAACTTTTGTACCTTGGGTAGCTTTATTAACGCCCATGGAATTGTGGGTGGCACCATCGCTAAAACCATTGATTTCTTTGAATCAAACCATGAAGATCGTTTATCGCCCTAAGGTTGCACACGAGGGATTTTTAGATCATAAGCGTACCATCAGACAGTCAGCTTTTTATTCCATGTGGCACAAATCCAAAAAAATGACCTTCAAATCACAAGGCACAAAGGACTTTCAAACGTGATTTTAGAACCTATTTTTGGAACCTGTGCCACATGGAATAAAAAACTGACCGTCTGATGGTACGCCCATGAACTCAAGATCCCTTGTGTGGAAGATTGGGGCAAAAAACGATCTCCATTGTCTGATTCAAGGCAATATGTGTCGTCCAAGATTCCGTGGGTGTTAATAAAGCTGCCCTTGTGCTTTTACTGTTAACGTTGGGAGTCTTAAGTGAATCAGCTAAGTGAGGAAACCATTTGTTTGCTAATTTCTTAATGGAATAATCTTTTCAATCATTTTCTTTGGAAAGATATCTGATACTTCTTTTTTTTGTACAGAAAGCCCATGTCCAACAATTTGTGGCTACTGAAGATGCACTCAACAAAGCTGCAGAAGCTAAGAAATTAAGCCAAATGCTTATTAAACGCCTGCACGGAAGCAATGATGCAGTTTCAGCACACTCACTTCCTGCTGGAGGCACCTCACAGAGTTTGGGAAGTCTTAGGCATTTTGAGGTATTTTCTTGAGGAATATTATTATTTAGTCATTCTCTTCTTGATTAATTAGTTTCTTTTTTAGTGTCTATGATGTAAATTTCTTATTAAATATTATTCTGTGTTGTGTTCTTTTTGTCAACTGGGATGCTACATGTTCCTTCTTTTGAAATTGGAATTGGCCTACGATCGAGTTCATTTGAACCTAAAAACATTAATTTCCTTTTCACTCGGGCAGGGTGCCACCACCACATAGGATACATACAATATGTATTTGTTTATAAAATGGTCTTTGAAAGGAGTAGTAGATGTAGAGTGTGGAAGATATCCTTGGCATACATGTGAAAGCCTTGTAACTTGTATTTGGTATGTATAGGGATGTCTTTGATCTTTTGGATTGTGCTAATTGCATTCCATGAGCATTTGTTTGGATTGATAGTTGTCGAGATAAACCCATCACTCTCTTTCAGACACACGCAGTAGATCCACAGGGAGAAAGTGGTAATACAAACTATTAAAACATATCTGACACAAAATTTAGTTTCAGTTTAAGAGGTAGTGATTATGGTTTGTAGTGAGAGAGAGAGAGCCCTTCATTATTATTATTATTATTATTATTATTATTATTATTATTATTATTATATATTCCACTTACAAAGGAATCCCATGTATATCACTCCCACACATATGCTCTACACTAACTAAAGACATACCCAACATGCTATAGACCATGGTATCAAAACTTGGCCGATACGTATCAGTTTCGTCGAAAACCGATACCGGTTCCACGCTGATATAGGTATCGGGGTGGTATCAATATCGGTGTCACACCGATACGGGTCCATATTGGCCGATACTGTCTCTCTCAGTATCGGCTGATACAAATATTTTCTATTTTGTTTCGCTTCCTTTTTTGAAAAAAAATTTGACCGATACGGTATTGGTGATATCGTATCCGTATCGCCCGATACCCGAGACCGATCTGATCCAAGTGGCTGTTACAGCCGATTGTGATGGGTGTCCACCTGGTCTGGACCCATAGGGTAATGTATATATCCATTAAGTGCACATCTTGTGGTAATATATAGCTGACTTAAAAAGCATGAAAATAGTTGTTACAGCAGTTATTCCTCTCATTTACTGTACAGTTGGATGTCTGGGCGAAGGAAAGAGAAGCAGTTGGATTGAAGGCCAGCTTGCATACATTAACAACTGAGGTACAACGCTTGAATAAATTGTGTGCTGAGTGGAAGGAAGCAGAAGATTCCCTGAAAAAAAAGTGGAAAAAGATTGAAGAGTTTGATGCTCGTAGATCAGAACTGGAATCCATCTATACTGCTCTGCTTGGGGCAAACATGGTAATGTGGCTTGACCTTCTATGACAACAAATCTTCAATTCCTGTATGCAAATTATGTAACTTTTCTTTGTGACAATTTTGTTTCAGTATATATATATATATATATTGTTGGTCTATTGTTATCTTTTACCTACATAAATATTTTGATTCTCTAACGGACATCAAATTAGCTTAAATATAATTAACCACTTTCCTGCTTTTAGCTTATATGTATGTATATGTGTGTGTACACACACACATGCATGTAATATATATATATATATATATATATATATATATATATATATTATAATAGTAATAATTTAGTGGTTTTAATCACCTTTTCTCATCCTCATATGCCCTGGCTTTACTTTTGTAGCTTCGTTTAGCTAAAATTTTCTTCTTTGAACTGATACTATAATTTTCTTCTTCGAACTAGATCCACTAAATTAGTTTGAGAGAGTGATAAGGATTACTATATAGCAAATGATATATTTGTCATTGTCTGTTACATAGGTAGATAAGGCTATTTCACTTTTATATTTGTTTTCTCTATGTACCCATGGGTGTCTGTTTTAATGATTCGGAGCATGGATCAAAATATCAGAATTTCGATGCATATTGTCCAAACCTCCAGGACGATACGTATCGGGTATCGCCCTATACATTCAATGTATCGGCGATACATTGAATGTATCGATTTGATACAATTTTTTTTTTTCAAAACAATCCCCAAAAATAATCTAAAAATCAGAAAAATTATATTTAATGCTTTTCAATTTATTTCAACTATTTTTAAATTTATTTAAGGCTTATTTGATGTATATTTCAGAATTTTAACAACGCATAACCTAAATTATATTGTACATGACTCATGATCAAAATTAAAAGGTACATTGTACATGAAAAACTTACTTTAAAGCCACATTGAATTTCGTGGTGGTTCTTGGCCCTCGTGATCATCATCAGTGCGCAAGTTTTCCCTATAGTGTTGGCTATATTGATACCCATGATCATATGTTCGACCCTTGAAACTGAGGTATTAGCGACGAATATGGCTCAGTGTAATAGGTAAAGGTCGGTCCTCCAAAAACTTGACCAACAAAGTCATATGGCCCAAGGTAGGTTGGCTGAGGCCGGTATGGGTTACTGGTTGCTGAATCTTCCGTGTTTTGCAAACTAAATCCCCCGAAGCTAGAAGTCATATAACCCAAATCATCTTGTAGAACTTGTGGTGGTGGTGGTGTTTGGTAAGATTCTAACGCTTCTCTTCCTTCAACCCCTCCACCTCTAAAAGTATGAGTGTCAAACATTGTTACTGGTTCATCATCCCATGTGACAATACCTCCATAAGAACAAGAGGGATCAACATCATTCCCTCCACCACTAGCATGGGTTAAAATATCGGGTTACCGATACGTATCGTCCGAGCTCCAAAACGATACGTATCGGACGATACGTATCGGTATCGGTCTGTATCGGACGATACATTGAATGTATCGTTCAAGTCCAATACCGATACGTATCGTCCGATACGTATCGGTATCGGACGATATTTTGATCCATGACCACTAGTGCCAATGTGAGTTTCATTGCCTCCACCATCACCCCAACACCCCCTATCATTGTCATTATCACTACCAAATTGCGTTTTGTCATCATATTCAATCACTGAATGACAATTCAATCTTCTTTTTCGCCTAGGTTGTTGGGAAGCCTGCTCCTCCGCTATTCTTTCAGCATTGTCCAGCCATGCAGTGCTCTCACTATCTAACACTGACATTTCTCTCTTCGATCCACTGATTTAAAGGGTCATCCTCCATGAATATATAATCCAACTCGATAGGATTAAAATATTCACTATATGCAAGGTAGTATATGATAGATGAATTAGTATATGTCTCGTCAATTACATCAAATAAAAATTGTATGAACTAAGACTTCAAATAATTGCTTACCACGGTTGGTCCTTTGCATATTTCTGACCCTTAATCGCATGTTGTAGTGACAGTAGACTAACTTCTCCAATTGATCCATAGTTAGCATATTTCTTTGTCTTCGTGTGAATGAGAGAGAAGGTACTCTAATTCCGCTCACAGTTGGATGAGAAACATGTTTGCGATAAAACGCGCATTGCAATTCGCCTAGTACCCGACCATCATGTTCATGATGCATCCACCAATAAGCCGATTTATCATGTTGGATTTGGGATTGCGCTAACCTCGTCCCAAATGACCCATATTTTTTGCGGAACATGTCAATCTACAAAGATGGATATAATAACCCACATATCAATAAACAGATCATATGACATTTGACTTCTGAGTTATAAGTTATAACTACTCACATCTCTTATGCCTTGACCTTGGTCCGCCAACTCAAGGGCATTTGTTGGATCACATTGAGCAAACCGCTGTACACTTCATCGCCCTCACTCAACTCGAAGCGTCGAGTATACTGGAAGGTTGGATTCAAATAGTGTGATGTACATAAAATATGAGCAATCTCATCAGTATATGGAAACAGTGAATAATATGAAAAATAATAAATAAATACAAATCACTACATAAGCAGTTTAACATGTTATACCTGCGACATGCAAGTATTTGTGAAATTGTGCATCCCACTTGATGGGGACGCTGACACCGACCGATGTCACGAGCCAGTTTCATCGGTGATGAAACATTTTGGGTATGGGAGAATTGACGGGGACGCCACCAACAAGGATTTAGGGTTCAGGACGTACAAGGTGTATCAATTGCGAAAGAAGCGACTAAAGGGCTAAGGAACGTCAAGAACCACCAAGGGAAGGCCCTAGAGTTCAACTTGGGAGCACCAGGCATCAGCAGGCGACGGATGTCCGTGGTTCCAGGACGGACGTCCGGATTTTGAGGTGCTCATTGTTTAGTGAGCACGGACGTCCGTAGTGCACCACGGACGTCCGTAAAAATTCGCGCATCAACGTCTTAAGTGACATAATTGTCCTTTTTGTCTTAAGATTTTGTCATTTTGTAAGTTACCACTTAGGATAACTTTGTACTTTTATATTTTTAGGTTTATTCTCTTGTAATGGCTATAAAGCCCAATTTGTAAGCCATTTTTGGGACTTGATTTTGAATTAATGAAAGAGCTATTTGCTTTGGCTTGTGAGGAACTTGAAGAGTGAGTCTTCTTCCCCATTTGGGGTTTGGTGTGAGGCCAAGGGTGAGATGCCCATGTTACTTTGATCTTCTTTCTTCTATCTTTCTATTATCTTACTAATCTCTTGAATCCCAAATCTCCCTTTTGCTTGATTGTTCAAATCTCAAACCCTAGATCTAAAGCAATATTGATGTCCATCCTTATGGATCGAATTCAACCCTAGCCCATCGATCCATAACCGTTGTTGGACTCGAGCTTGCTCAATTTGAGCCATTTAACCGATTCGATTCAAAAGCCCTAGTGAGGAGCTACCGATTCCACGAAGAACTACGATCTAACGTCTTAACCTAGACGAAGCAAGAGTTCTATCTCTCGGATCACCTCTTCCGCCATCCTAACGGATCTCGCACATCGGATTGGACCCTACGTCAAAGCATGGTCACCTAAACGAAATCCCGCAAAACCCCCAGGTATCGCTTCAATTTGTGATTAATTGCGTAATTAATTAGTTTAATTTCAGCAAATCATCACATCATGGGCATTCACGGATTTCAGGGTCGTTGTCCCGCGTCACCACCTCTTGTCGATAATCCCTCAAGATCGTTTATATTTTTTAGGACATTTGATTCTGATTGCCAATTTTGCTTGTCCATTGACTCGTAAACATACCTAATTGTTGGTTTCTCATCACCATCTATCAACCTAAACACTTGCACCAACGGGGTAATGACGGCGATCAGGTGATAAACATCTGCCCAAAACTGGGTGTTGTAGATCAGGTCAACAACTTCAGTGCAAGCAGGTCCCTTTGATTGTGGGAGTTCTAATTCATATTTTCTCCATGCTTCGGACGACACCATGCTTTTTAGTTAACGCCTATATCTAGCCAAGTTCTGTAGGGCTAGAAATTGTGTCGCAAACCATGTAATCGCAGGCCGGAATAGCTCGTTCTCAGTGAACGATCTCATTAAATTCACCAACTTGTCACTATTGTATAGGTAAGAAGTAATCGTTCTTCCCTTCTGAATAGTTGCATGTGCCTTGGTTCTCTTTTCCAAATCCTCAAGAATTAGGTCCACGCAATGAGCGGCACACGGAGTCCAGCACAAGTAAGGTCTTTTCAACATTAACTGCCTTCTTGCGGCTTTGTATTTGGCGGCATTTTCTGTTACCACTTGCACAACCCGCGTCTCTCCAACCTCTTTAACTATCTTATCCATTAGTTGAAAGAGGTAATCAGCCGTCTTCGCGTGCTTAGAAGCATCAATTGATTTCAGAAATACTGTCCCGGTATCGCTGTAGAGAAAAAAGTTTATCAAATTCTTTCTTATGGGACCGATCCATCCATCGTACATAATTGTGCAACCTCTCTCATCCCATACTTCCTCAAAGCTTCGCACATAAGCTCCTATCTCCGCGTACTCATAATCTAGTAGGAGCCCAAATACCTCGTATGCAGAAGGCCTTTTAACTCCTAGACCAGCTTTTGCACTTGTATCAATCATACTTTTGAATTATAGCGAATCCACAATCTCACTCGGAATGTGGTTGTATATCACGAACTTTGCAATAAATTTTCCAAGCCTCTTCCCCCATTTTTTCAGTGAGGTTGCACTCAATTTAGTTTGTTTGGAGTTTTCTGTCTGATACATGAGCGGATCCGTGGGACCTATAGTACAACCTGTAGTAGACGTCCCGGTCTCCCTCACGGTTGTTGACCTACGCAACCCTACAGTCTCCTGAATGTCCTCATCATCATTAACAAATGGCCTCTGACTAGATCCGCCACCAGCAGCAGGCATGGATGGGCCCTTCAAGCCTGACCGAAACCGATAATCGGCTTTTTCCTGATCTCGTCACTGTCGTGCTTCTCTACCATTGCCCCTCATCACTCTCGTTGTCCTCATCATCTTCAGGTGCAGGAGAAGGAAACTTTGGATCTCCCCTCTTTATTCTTTCAGGCATTTCTTTATCCCGGTCGGCTTCTACTTTTTTCTTTCCCTTAGCTGCTTGCATGCTGGCTCTGACCAACGCTCTCGGTACATTGGGACATCCTTTTATCTCTCCCTTAACGTGACCCAAATGCTCCTTCAACCATATTATACTTCTTCTAAGCAATTTCTTCCCACAGAGCTTGCATCGATTCAGAGCCTATCACCATTTATTGTTGTGCTTACTGTCAAGTTGGATCTTGTTCACATACCATATTTATTTATTTCACCTGTATGAATGAGCAAACGATTGGATTAAATTACATGTGACACATCATTGCATGTTGATTACATGTTGACTAATATTATATTACATTTTACCATATTCATTTGATATGATTCTAATTTTGAAAATATTAGATTACATTTTACCATATTTATTTTAATTTTTTAAATTTTAGATTACATTTGAATATTTATTTGATATTATTCTAATTTTTAAAATATTACATTACATTTAAAATTTTATTTGATATTATTCTAATTTTTAAAATATTAGATTACATTTGAAAATCATATTTATTTGGTATTATTCTAATTTTTTATTTGACACGTGTAATTGATGCGGCACATACCCCATGACACATGTGACACATGTGTAATTGACTTGTGACACATGTGTCATGGGGTATGTGTCACATGTGTGACACATCAATTACATGAGTTGTGAGTATGTGACACATGTGTAATTGATGTGTCACATGTGTCACATACCCCATTACACATGTGACACATGTCATACATATATTACTATCATATATTATTTATTAAGTATTTATAAATAATTTTATAAAATAAATAAATTAAGTTTTTAAATTAATTTTTATAAATAATTTATTAACATTAATTTAAAAAAAAAACCCGAAAATTGACCCACACATTTGTTAAAACAAAAACTCCAAAATTGACCCACATATTTGCTAAAAAAATCCCCAAAATTGACTCACATTAACCCCAAAATTTGACCCATTATAGGCTCAAAGTAGGGTGGTTTAACACAAAACTCTTTAATTTTGGCTTAAAAATTCAAGGTCTACCATATTTAAGGGTAGATTTTAAATAAATAAACCCCCAAAATGTAGCGCTAGTGGGTAGATTTAGTGAAAAATAAGATTTACCATTTATGGGTAGATCTAGTGCAAATAGCTTCAAAAATGCAAGCAAATAAATAAAAAACAAGCTATTTGATGGAACATGATACCTATGCGATGATCTCCGGTGAAAACGTGACGATCCCGAGCTTTTTTTGTTGGTTGGTAGCCTAACTTTGGTCTCCCGGTGGCTAAGGAAGAAGATAAAGCTGAGAAAGAAGAAGAAATGGAGAAAAAAGGGACAAAAATCGACTTAAAACCCATCAAACCTGCGGCTGTAAAGTGGCTGGGCCGACTGTCGGTAATTTCAAATTATCGGACGATACGGGCGATAATTTGCCCGTATCGTCCGATAATTTGATGTTTTCGACTAATATGAGAAAATGATGAAATTATCGGACGATAATTTCAATTTATCGTCCAATACGAGCAATAATTTGCCCGTATCGGACAATAAATACACTATTTTTTGGGGTATACGATAAAAAACCATTTTATCTTATCATCCGGGTCCAAAACCGATACATATCGGTATCGGATGATATTTTGACTCATGATTCGGGGCATATTCATTTTTTCTTTCCATTTCGTTTCTCCTTTTTATTCTTCTTTTGCTCCATGCATTCGATCAAATGGATTGGTAATTTATTACATAACTGCTGAAGATTTAATTGATTTCGTCCTCTCCTCCCCTGACTATGCTCTCACAATTTTAACAACTCGTAAGTGGGTTGCTTTTCCTTCCACGTGCATTTTCTCATGACATACCTCACTACAAAGCTAGCAAGATATTTGGTGGACAGAGTCGATGATGAAGAAACATATAATTTTTTTTATAGGACCCGACTCTGACCGTCAGTTAAACACCAAAATGGTGTTTAAATGATCTAACACCATGAATGGTTTAATATGTGGGTGATCCATGCCGTCAAAGTGAGAGATCATAGATTGAAATTCAACTGGCCCGAAAATGGTGTTTTAGGGAGATTTAAACCATTCAATCTGTGGAATATATATCGACCGTTGTTTTTAGAGTTAATGATTCACAGCTATTTATCTGCATGATCTTTGGGCTGAGACATGTTTCAGTGATAGATTGTCACTTAAACAATTTAAATTGATCACAGATGTGTGCCACATGGCATAATAAAAAATCACACTTCAATGATGTGAGATAAAAACTCTAATTTTAATGGTGTAAGATCAATTAAACACCATTTTGGTGTTTAAATGCCAATCGGGAGCTATTATCCCTTTTTTATATTGTTTGAGGATGGCAATTGGTAAGGGTGGATTTACCTTGTAGATGAAGTAACTTGGCAATCTCAGGAATATTAGGTATTTTGAGGGAACCAATGGTAAAACTATGATAATTGTATGGTGCTTTAGAGCGCCCTTGCAGCTATAGTAAATTCTTCCTTCCATCGAGATAGTGTACTGGTCAAATCTCTAAGCGTTCAATATTATCTAGGGTTCAGATGGTAAACATAATCAGATAGTGGTAATTAGAGATCTGAACCATGCAATGTATTAGCTGTACTATATGGAAGGCTGGTGCACAAAAGTTCTGATAATTTATTGCGTGTGTTGTGCACGTAAAGTAGACTATCTCTGCTCTGACATATTATATCTTATCTGCCGAACCAAACTTGTCGCTTGTATCTGGCAATATTGGCCATTTTTTTGGTGATATTGGCCGATATGAACCGATACAAGTTTATGTCAGATAGTAAGTATTGGTTTTGCTGGTGGGTCTTGTAACACAATACAGAGATTTCAATCCTTGGTTGTGAAATTATAGGGTACCACTGTTCGCGCCTACAGATTTACTGAAAGTGCCTACGTTCGAAACGCCAAGAAACTAATGTTACATAGACACGTGGCACGGATGCCAAGTGTCAAGGTGCCAATTGATGTTTGGCACGCCAATTTCTAAAGATTCCAATATGGCAGCATGGCCTTAAGAAAAATAAAATAAATAAATATAACATATATAGAAAAACTTGAAGAGAAATCTTACACAGGCAATTGAGATATGTAACAAAAAGATACATAGTATATTTCATGAAAATCGTTTTCAGTGATCCAAAGATTTTTATACTATATTATAAAAATCGTTTTCAGTGACCCAAAAATTTTATTTAGTAGTTCCACTCTACAGAATTTTATTTTTTAAAAGAAGTTGATTCTATCATTATGAAAACGATGAACAATTTGATGGTATTATGTGGTATTTTCACACATGTCTAGAAGTTGTGTTGTTTGAGGAGTGTCCAAGTGCCACCAAGTGTCGGCACGGCAAAAATCCCACAAGTAGATCGTTTTTCACCCGTCTTCCACACAGTGGATCTTGAAAGACGATCTCCATGATTCCAAGCAGTCAATGGGTTTCAAGGGGTTTCGGATGTAGACGCTTTAAGTAAAGCTGTAGGCACGAACAGAGGTACCGAAAATTATATTCTGAGCTTCTCATCATCCATCACATGTGTGCATCTGTTTTCCTCATTCACTCATCTTGTATTAGGCATTGTATAGATTCTTGTCACGGATTATTATGCTCCAACATCATCAAAAAGTATTCTCTTTTGATCGTATTTTGCCTGTAGGATGCTGCTGCGTTCTGGGATCAGCAACCACTAGCTGCCAGGGAATATGCATCAAGCACTATCATTCCAGCTTGCACGGTTGTCGTGGAGATATCGAATGGTGCAAAGGATCTTATAGAGAAGGAAGTTTCTGCCTTCTATCAAAGTCCAGATAATAGCCTTTACATGTTGCCATCAACTCCACAGGTTTGTAACAATACAACTGATCTATGTTATATTATAATTGTCCACTGTAGATAAGTGACAACATACGGGTTTAATACGGTGAGCAAGAAAGTCAGAAAAAAACGGGGAAAAAATCGGAAGGTAAAACCACTGTAAAATACGGAAGACAAAAAAAAAAAAAAACCGGGAAAAATAACAAGATAACATTAATTTAAAAAAAAAACATTTTAAAACAGTCTTTTAAAGATACTATAAAATACGAGAAAAAAGTTTAATGCACGAAAATGCATATAATACGAAAATATGCATTTTATTCAAAAATACGGGTATTGTGTGTTTAGTACATTATAGCGCATTTAAAAAAAAACGTTGTATTTTGCCACAATGGTAGATAGAGAATTCCTCATCCTAGGTTCTTTAGACAGGTTGCTTTGTAGTCACGCTGAATTATATTTCAGAATATGTTCAGTGATTTTTCATGTAGCATTTCTTTGCCGTCATATTAAATTCAAATGCAAATAATTTTCACTCTACCAATTCTGTTAGCTCTTCCTTGTCTGCGTGATATATATTTTTATTAGCTTATGGTATTAAAAAAATAAATAAACATGTATCTTATTTTAAAGAATGTGAAAAATGATTTCTGTTACACCCATTCTAGTTGTGGTATAATAATAGATAGGGTACTGCTATTAGCTCCCACCGCTTTACTAAAAGCAACCACCTGCTGAAAGCACCCACTTATTATTTACAAATTACTGACGGGCACCCACCTATTTTTTCAATTTTTTTTACACTAAACAAAAGGAGAACACTCACCTAGAGCACCCACTTCTTCCTGCTCAAACCTAAACCCTAAACCAAAAACCCTCTTCATACCCACCTGAAATCCACCCGAAATCCACTGGCAGTGACAATGATAACTTCTTTTTCTTAGCTCCGGCAAGTCGCATCGACGATGGCAATGCAGGTTTCAAGAGGGTTTTGGGTTGGTTTCAAAGGAGTTTCAGGTGGGATTCGGGAGGGTTTCAGGTGGATTTCCGGTGGGTTCCGAGAGGGTTTCAAGTGAGTTTCAAGAGGATTTCAAGTGGGATTTGAGAGGGTTTCGGGTGGATTCCAAGTGGGTTTCAAGACGGTTTTGGGTAGGTATCAAGAGGGTTTCAGGTGGGTTTCAAGAGAGTTTCGGATTGCTTGCGGGTGGGTTTCGGGTTGATTTTGTATGGGTTTGCACGACTCGCCGGAGTTGTACGAGTTACCGGAGCTAATGAAGAAGAAGAATAAGGGGGAAAAAAAATTGGTTCCCTCGGGTAAACAAGTTGGAGGTGCCCTTTTTTAGGAAGCTAAGGGAAAATGGGGTATTTTCCCCTTACACGTGCGAGCCGTGGGCGTTTTCAGTAAAACGATGGGCGCTAATAGAGGTACCCTAATAAATAATTGTCACATCATCATTGTCATCGTTGTCGTCATCATAGCTTTATCTTCTATTTCTGATCGGCTCAGCGAGACTTATTACTCCACTCATTTCTGATCAGTCCTAAGCTCTTCATAACCTCAGTCCTTTATGTCCGTTGTTACTGCTTCCCTCCTGATCTTATCCCTTCTAGCTCCTCAATCCTTCGTACAAGGTCTGCTTTTGGCCTCTGATGGACATGTCCAAACTGCCTCAAGCAACATTTTTTTTTTTTTTTTCCTTTACCGGTGCCACTCTCAGATTCTCTTGTGTATTCGTTCTTAACTTTATCCTTTCTTGTTGCTCAACACATCCATCATAACATACACTTCTCAGCCCCATGCCATCTTATTTTCTTGTCGCTTTTTCATTGTCCAACATCGTTCACCGTATGATGTCAATATAAAAAAATGAAATGAAAAAATATAGAGAATGAATTTTACACAATGCATTTCTTGAGTTTTTGTTTGTATCTCGGGTGCAAGTACCCCACAACTATGTCGTTGAAAGGCGTAGTATTAAATACTCAACTCGGCTCACAAACTTGTGAGGCAGATTTTTTTTTTATTTTTTCTGGGGGTGTTGAAAGATCAGTTTTTGGACTTAGTACTGGAGATTTAATCTATGGTTCAAAGTTCTGGTATCGTACTTGTGCGAATGGTGGAACCGTGGAAGCTGGCATACCTCTGTGACATTGAACTATTTATTATTACATTTTCCTAAACAGGCTCTCTTGGAATCCATGGGTGCTAATGGGTCGACAGGGCCAGAAGTTGTTGCAGCTGCTGAGAAGAATGCTGCCTTGTTGACTGCGAGAGCTGGTGCTAGAGATCCAACGGCAATTCCTTCTATATGCCGTGTTTCGGGTGCCCTTCAGTATTATGCTGGTAATGCTCATACCCCTTGGTTGTGCGCCTGAGCAATGCTATGGTAGTGGACTTGCATGTGGGGCTGTCAACAGGTCGGGTCGGCCCCATTCCTGACCCAATATTTTACCGGGTCAGGTACATAAACTTGACCTGTCGGGTTGTGTCAACCAAAACCAATCCGACCCGAACCAATATTTTATATGTAAAAGTAGAAAAATAGGGTTTTTCTATCGGGTCGGGTCAGGTAGGGTTGTCAGGTTGGGTAGGTTTTAGTGCACCATCTGGTCAGGTCTGGTCTCATGCACCACCAGGTCGGGTCAGGCATTTATGATTTCCTTATCGGACAGCCAAAATTTTGACCCAACCCTACCCGGCCTGATCTGTTGACAGCCCTACTTGCATGCGCTAATACTATTGTGCCATCTCGAATCCTTTTGTATCTGTAATTTATGATTCTTGTGAACATAAGTAGTCTGCTAGTTAGTTTGATAATTTGAAATGTATAAATTTAGCGTGGTTTGTTAATAGCTTTCCTGCAGGATATAATGTGTGTTATCAATAGTATTTCCTGTACATATCTCTTTAAGCCTACAATTTCTTTAGCTGAAGTTTTATTAGCTCACACTGATATGGTAGGCACTGACTAATATGGTGTCCCAAAACATACACGGTTAGATTCTGTGGTTGTGTTCTATGACTTTAATTTTATTTTATTTTTGAAGCTTTTGATCTGTCATGGGTTGTATACTTGAATTACTTAGGACCCGACTCACCTGACCGTCATTTAAACACCAAAATGGTGTTTATTGATCTTATACAATCAATGGTTTAAAATATGAGTGATCCGTACCGTCAAAGTGCTAAATCCTAGATTGAAGTGAACCGTGCGCAAAAATTTTGTTCTAGGGAGGTTTAAACCATCCGGTCTGTTGACTATAATATCAACTGTTGTTTCTAGTTTTAATGGCTGATATTAAAGTTCATCAATCGGATGGTTCTCATCCACTTATAGGCATGTTCTTTGGGCTGAGATATGTTCCATTGTTCCAATGATGGATTGCTACTTGGACAATTTAGATTGATCACAGATTTGTGGCACATGGCATAATGATAAATCACACTTCAATGGTGTGAGATAAGAAATATGATTTTAATGCTTTAAGATCATTTACACACCATTTTGGTGTTTAAATGTCGGTCAGGAGCCATTATCGCATTATTTATGATGTGATGCATTGAAGTTGAGAAGTGGCCCCTTGAATCAGAAAGTTGGTTTATGATGAATTTTTGTAGCATCCCAGTTTCTAGTAAGTCTTGCCTACAAACTTCAAAACTTGTTTCCAGTAGATTCAGAAGCATTCTATTTGCATTCCTCTTACGCCTTTGCAGGTTGATCAGGTTCCTTGGATGTAATTGTATGATGAGAATTGGGGAAATGCATCCGGACCTAGCCATGGAGGGCTACACCTGGATGCCAAATCACATGCCAGGTGACATGATCAACCCAAAACAACACCTTCATCAGCCTGGGGGCATGTGATTTTAAGATATATATATATATATATATATATATATATATATATATATATATATATATACTTTTTTGCCCTCCGTTGTTGGGTCAAAGATAAGGTAATGCCCAGCCAACTTGGTGCATTTATTTTTGGCGTCTCTGACCACATTCTCAACGGTGGTTATGCATGGGATCATGCCCAATTTTTCTGGGTGGTACATAGGTAAATCTTGTCTAAGTTGATGTGGCGCCCAATCCTCGTGATGGGTGTCACATGGTACCTAGCTGACGTGGACAGAGCCATCAGGGCTACGTCTGGACGTATAGTACCGGGCCTCTTCGCTTATATATTCGTCGCACCGGCATTCTTCCCCATATGAGATTAAGAATTTTTCAGTTATATGTTTGCCACTCTGCCTTTCTATATAGTTCTTTGAATGCAATAATTAAATCCAGAAATGCTGTAACTTTAACACAATACACTTTAGGAATGATATATGATATTTCTTTTGGTGCAAGAGTTCAATCCTTAATTTTTCATATTTTTAGGATTATTTGGATGGCTCAGAGGGGATATTTGGTCAACTATTTTCTTTATATATTTTATTATTTTTTAGGTTTGGAAGGTTCAGATACTGGTTTAGGATCAGTGTTGGAGTCGCTGCAATTCTGTTTGAAGCCCCGGGGTTCCGAAGCTAGTGTGCTGGAGGATTTGTCAAGGGCAATCGATCTGGTTCATATTCGGCGGGGTCTTGTGGAAAGTGGCCATGCATTATTAAACCATGCATACCGTGCACAACAAGAATACGAGAGGTGAAGCTGCAATCTAATTTATTCTTATTTTCTGCCATGAGATAAGATATGCTCACCAACTTTTGAGCAAATATTATCAAATGTTCATAGGGTAGCTTTATTAACACCCACGGAATCTTGGAGGGCACCTACTCCAAAAGCCATTGACTGCTTTCAATCAGATGATGGAGATCATTTTCGCCTCAATATTCCACAGAAGCGATCTTGAGACCATGAGCGTTCCGTCAGACGGTCCGTTTTTATACCACGTGGCAGATCCCAAAACAGTGGCCCTAAAATCACACGGCACATCACAATCAAACATGATTTGAGGGGGGCATTGTTTTGGGATCTTTGCCATATGGAATAAAAAACTGATTGTCTGATGGTACGCCTATGATCTCAAGATTCCTTGTGTGGAATATTGGGGCGAAAAACAATCTCCATCGTCTGATTCAAAGGAGTCAATGGTTTTTGGCATAGGTGCCCTCCAAGATTCCATGGGTATTAATAAAGCTACCTATGTTCAAATTGCCCTATGGAATCTTTGGCCTCTTCTAAAGCAGTGAAAGGCCCAGCATATCTATAGATGGAAGCCAAATAATGGACAACATGTTTATGGCCCATTGAGAATTTTAAAGATCTTTTTTTTTTTGAGAAATTTTTTTTAAAGATCTAGAGGGTGCAGACTTTCTAGTATATTTGCCCTGAAATCAATTAGTTGGTAGTGCTCTACATATATTCATGGGCTTTGGATCTGCCTTGGTTAGTTCACATATTTTTATTATTAGCTTTCCTTTTATTGGTTTTTATGACTGAACCACGGTATGAGTATCGGTCCACCTTGGACTGATGCGTATCAGCCTGTATTGGATCAATGCGTATCGGCTGATATGGATATGAACCGGTACTGTATAGGTTGATTTTGATTTTTTTTTTGTTGAAAAAAAAGTTATATATATATATATATATATATATATATGGGTCGGGGATATGCCTCCAGGCGTAGAGATATCTCTACACCTATTGATATGGGCACGACACATAGCACCTTTTTGTGAAGTGATGGTTACATGGGGACCACTTTACTAACTAGGGTTAAACTTTTAAAATATTTTAAAAGTTATATACCCTTCCAGCCGTCATTCTTGACTTTTTAAAAATCTCTTTTCTCTCTCTTCTCTCCCTTTTTCCAAAAAAGTGTTCGACTTACTTTTTCAGGTATATTTTACTCAAAAAATGTGGGTGTCCGGTAGTGAAGCGCTAGCGCCTCGGCCTCGAAGCGCCCTGTCACGGAGTTACTCTTTGCGATGTATACTCTCATGCGGCAACTAGCTTCCCGGACTAGATCAGCCTACTCAAGTCTCAAACCTGCATGGTAACGCATTAGTTTAGAGACTTTACGGATTCCCAAATTCAAGTAATAGTGCGATACGCAACGACTATCATAGGGGCAGCCCCACTTCAGGGGCGAGTGCGCATCGTTGGGGTGGCTGTAAACTACCAACACGATGGCCGTAGTGCACGACATAACTAGAGCGACCAAGCAAGGCCCGCCTACACGACTTAAGCCCACAATGCTATCATACGTGTTGGGTAGGGAATCACTTAGACCAGCGACACGTCCAAGGGAATGGCTCCTGCTGCTAAGATCACTTCCCCATATATATAGGTTAAACACCAACATAGGCGAAATAACAGGAGGACCTCAAATGTATTGGTTTGACATACTACCCATCCAACACACCAAGATGCCCATGATGCTCCACGTCTTCCACTATACGTATGTGTCGTGATTGTATCTGTCACCATGTCGCGTGCCCTCGTGGTCCACGACCGAAGCTCTCGGAGTATCTACGGCGAAACCCTCATGGCTTGGTGACACTCCTATGATGCCCCAACTTCAACCCACCAATGTTTGACGCAGTAGTGGCTCTGTGGCTAACCCAGATGACCACGCCATGAGCCTACACAGACACCAGTAGCGCGGCCGCATCTCGATGGCAGTCTTGGCACCGACGCCAGTGTCGTCGGGTGTCGGCGCCTCGTTTTAGGGGCGCTAACGCCTCTATATCGAGGTGCTGCGCTTCGCTTGAAAAAACAAAGGGGTGTTGGCGCCTCGTTTTAGGGGGCTTCAGCGCCTCTATATCGAGGTGTTGGCGCTTCGATAAATAATTTTTTTTTTAGCGAAGCGTCAACACCTCGATATAGAGGCGCCAAGACCCAGATATAAAAGCGTCGGCACCCTTTTTTTCTTAGCGAAGCTTCGACACCTCGATATAGAGGCGTTGACGCCCCTAAAAGGAGGCTTCGGCACCCCGGTGCTGAGGTGCCACCGCCTCGCTATCGGGGTGTCGGCACCTCTCTACCAGGTGCCCACATTTTCTTAGTAAAATATACTTGAAAAAGTAGGTCTGACACTTTCTTGGAAAAAGAGAGAGAAGAGAGAAAAAAAGAGAGACTTCTAAAAAAGGCAAGAATGATGGCTGAAAGGGAATATAATTTTTAAAATATTTTAACAGTTTAACCCTAGTTAATAAAGTTGGCCTCATACCACTCATCACTTCACAAAAAAGGAGTTACGTGTGGCGCCCATATCAAAAGGGCGCATTTTCCCCTCTGCATATATATATATATATATATATATATATATATATATATATATATATATATATATATATATATATATATATATATATAACTAGTTGTAGCGGTCTGTCACGGGGGCGCAGTCCGAAGTCGGCTGTCACACCAATGCGGCACCTCGATGCCACATGCAATGAAGCCGGTCTACCCAACCATCAGACTCTGATACCACCCGCCTAGAGGACAGGAATTCCCGCTCACAGTTGCCTTCTCTCGAGACCAACCATATCAACGCATTGTGCCCCATACGACGCGCAAGCCAGCACCTCAATGCCATGCTTGGCCTCCTCAAGCTTTACCCTCGCGTGCCCTGCACTAGTCCCTCCCTTCGCAATAGTAGCATGCAGCTCCCCATGCCATCCCATTCCAACAAGACTCGCCGACATACTAAACCAAAACCACCATCGTGTGCGTTCCACGATACTAACACACGTCTGCATCAGGCCCTCAGCTACCGTGTCCCATGTAGCCCTTGAGTGCCTCCCTCATTCCCGACCCATGTGCACCGTGACGCCGGCCCGAGACCATATGGCAACCTCACCTTGGGTGACACACGACATCGTAACTTCGACGTCCTAGGCCCACCCTTTCAGACTTAGGAGGCACTTGCGCACCCTCTGGCGAACCAAGGCCCCATGTGTGTGAAAATAGCTCTCCAGCTCCCCTCCCACATTGATGGTCCAAACACCATCTATGGGCAAATAACCCGAGGACCTCAAATATATTGGTTTGTCATACCCCCATGGCACACGGACTCCTTCCGTAGCACACAGTGTCATGCCCCACACCACTACACCCATAACTCCCCGCATCATCTTTCCACGCGACCGCGTCGTGACCGCATCACGCCACCAATCAGCTCTAAGGCCCCCCTACGCCTTCCTATTGCTAGCCAACCAGCTCCAAGGTCCCCACGCCTTCCTGCTGCTACCCCGAGTATTGACCCCGTCACATCCTCCACCACTCCATAATGTCAACGTCCTCGTTGACGCAATAATCACAGTGGAATGACCCCGCCCACTCCTCCCAACCTGTTAACGTCAACACACCACCATGCTAACACCCAATATCTAGCCCTGAGGTTTGGCACCTCCCCGCTAGCTCAAACTTGGCCCATCTGCATTTCACTTGGCATGAAGCCAGCTTCACCTACGAACAAGCAACACACTGATTCTTCACGCTTGGCCCATACCAGCGCTATCACTCACCATGTCATGCACCAAGCATTCGACTTCACCAAATTCAGCTTCTGCAACACCCCAGTACCTCGGCCCTGCCTTCACCCTCTGTTCCTCAAGCTCTCGTTCGATTTACCCTAGTTCTTAGGTCCTCACTTTCCCACTAGCTCCCCAGCGTCACCCATCCCAGATTCACTTGGTTCTTCAATCCCAAGGCCCTCACCTCTTAACTAGCTCTGAGATGTCACGTGCCCTTCTGACACCACATGGCGTGCCTTCCTAGCACCATGATATCGCATGCCCACCTGACACCACATCGCATGTCCTCTTGGCACCAATTCACCTCATCCAGATCGAACTTGACTCTGATACCATATTTCACGGGGGCGGAGCCTGACACCGGCTATCACACCCGTGCGGCGTCTCGATGCCGTGTGCAACGAAGTCAGCCTACCCAACCATCAGACTCTGATACCACCCGCCTAGAGGTCGAGAACTCTCGCTCACGGTTGCCTTCTCTCGAGGCTAACCATATCAACGCATCGTGCCCCATACGACACGCAAGCCAGTACCTCAGTGCCACGCTTAGCTTGCTCAAGCTTCACCCTCGCGTGCCCTGCACTAGGCCCTCGCTTCGCAACAGTAGCATGCAGCTCCTTATACCGTCCCATTCCAACAAGGCTCGCTGACATACTGAACCAAGCTCGCCATCGTGTGTGTTCCTCGATATTAACACACGTCTGCATCCGGCCCTCAGCTACCGTACACTACCGTGCCCCACGTAGCCCTCGAGTGCCTCCCTCATTGCCTACCCATGTGCACCGCGACGCCGGCCCAGAGCCACATGGCAACCTTACCTTCGGTGACACACAGCATCGCAGCTGCGACGTCCTAGGCCCACCCATTTGCGCACTCTCTGGCGACGCAAGGCCCCGTGTGTGTGGAAGTAGCTCTCCAGCTCCCCTCCCACATAGATGGTCCAAACACCATTTATGGGCAAATAATCCGAGGACTTCAAACATATTGGTTTGTCATACCTCCATGGCACACGGACTCCTTATGTGGCACACAGTGTCATGCCCCACACCACTACGCCCATAACTCCCCGCATCATTTTCCCATGCAACCGCATCGTGCCACCAATCAACTCAAAGGCCCCTACGCCTTTCTGCTGCTAGCCAATCAGTTTCAAGGCCCCCACGTCTTCCTGCTGCTACCCCGAATATTGACCTCGTCACAGGACGGTATCAGGTGGTAGGCATTGGTTATCGAGGAAATTGATATGTATCAGTATCGGCTGAGTTTTGATACCATGGACTGAACAGAGCTTGAAGTGAGTAGTCTTTAACTGGTTTTATTCATTAAAAAAAATATCTGATTGATTTATATCCTGCAGGACAACTAGTTATTGTTTGACATTGGCTGCTGAACAAGAAAAGGTTGTCACGGACAAATGGCTGCCTGAGCTTAAGAATGCAGTCTTGTATGCTCAAAAATGCTTGGAAGATTGCAAACGTGTTAGAGGTTTGGTAAGTAATAATTATAAATGAATATGATCTTATGCATTCAGTTCAGTAGCTTCTTTTGATAAAGATTTTTTGTTCCGATTACCATTGTCTCCTTTTTTTTTATCGGTAAAGTCGTACTTTCAATGCAAAAGGGAAAATACAACTAGATCAAAGTCGAGCTAGAAGCTCAAAAAAAGAGAACAAATAAAACAAACAAAAGAACAAAGAGTGAAGAGGGGAAAAGACGGGCTCCTCTTTGGTTTTTCCCTCATTGACTCGTTTCTTTTATTTTGCTATATTCAAGTATTCATCTTTAGTGATGTGTTGTTATTCAAAGTTCCCATGATGTTTCTTCCAAGTTATAGCTTTAGTACTGAATCAAATACATTTATTCAAAAGATTTCGTGCAACCATTTACAGGTGTCCTCTATTTTGCAGTCTATACGTTCACACATGGTGCACAATCTTTCATCTAGCGGTGCCACCGTAGGCAACCTTACTTTTGGAAAACCCCCAAGTGTAGTGCTAAGCTTTAGAAACCAGACCGATCAAACTATTCCACTCCCAATTAACTTGCTTGTCACTTTTGTACGTCATTAGAAAGCCTCAGATATCCTATGTAGGAACCATAGTCACAAAGTCATCCTGACTACATCGCTGATTTTAATAGGCCAAGTAGGGGACTTAGCCGATTAATCAACTATGTTTGTGATGTGGTCCGAATTATTTTTTTAACTGAAAAAAATTCCTTTAGTGTTATCACCCCTCTCTGCTGCTTGCCCATCTTAGAGCTCACTGCTCTTCTTCCTTTTGCCTAGTATGTTCTATTTTATTCATTAGAATCATTATTTTTAACTTAAAATATATTATGATATTTAAAAATTGAATTTTTTTTGTTTTCGCCGATTTTTTGAGGCTTTGACCAATTTTTCCTTACTTAAACCCTTGCCAACTTATTACCGACTTCCGACTTTGGGACTATGGTAGGAACAACATTCTCATTGCTTCCATCACCAATCTATCAGTCAACTACCTAGTTGGCCATTATTACACCTTTTTTATTTTTATTTTTTTCCATAATGGAATACCAAATTCTTAAAAAGGGTGTACCCTTATTAAGCCTAACACTTAGAACTTGAATTTGATGGAATATAACTACTTTTCCCTTTCAGTTAGTTAACGTTCCATGCTTTTATGTTGTTGAGCACATTTTTTGGCCTATTTATTGCATGTTGGGTAGGTTGATGAGTGGTGGGAACAACCAGCCGCCACTGTTGTTGATTGGGTGATGGTCGACGGGCAAAATGTTGCAGCTTGGCTCAATCACGTCAAGCAGCTTCAAATGGCATTTTATAACGAGGAATTGTTATGACGATCTCAGCGTCCATGTGAGATGGCTATATTCTAGATTTTTTGCTTGCTTCCTGTGGTAAAATTGGGAAAGTACATTCTCAAGGGGCTGTTTGAAGCTGCTAATTGTATGTTTTTTTCCCGAGTCTAGTCTCCCCATTGATAGAGGTAACATTCAGCTCAGACCAACCCCTGTTTTCTAGGGGTTCCTTTGTACCATATTCCAATTGTAATTCTGGGTTTTGAGGATTGATTTCCACTAATTATATGTTGAGTGTTTGGTAATATATTTATTAAGCAGCAATGTCAATGGACTGTTGAATATGAACCTTTGGAGGTTGAATAGAAGGGATGCTTTATACTTTCTAATGTTTTGTATTTTGGTGAAGGAAAAATGTATATTAAGAAACAAGAGGGACTAAGGACTGTTTATCAACATAAGCCGAGAGTAGTGGGGATTGGAGATGGTATCCAATGTAATCTAATCTTTGTTATGTATCTATAGATTGTAAATTTATGGCATTTCTTTTGGGAGCAAGATGATGGAAGGGGGGGAGGGGGCATTATTTGCCCCCGTTAAACCTGTGAATCAGATGATGGAGATTTTTTTTCATCCCAATCTTGCACACATTAGATCATGAGATTATGATGCACCTATCAGACGGCCACATGTTGATTCCATGAGGCACATCTCCCCAAATGCCCATGATTGCGGTCAGTTTTGAGGATGTCTGCCACATGAAATCAACATGATCTCGAGATCTGATAAGTGCTCCATGATCTCGAGATCTGTTGTGTAGAAGATTCGAACGAAAACTAATTCGTTCGATTCAAGGAAGTCAACGATTTTTAATTCTTCACAGGTTTAATGGGTGCAGTTAATGCCACCGATTTTTTTTACTAAAGCATAGTAAATCACGTAGGATGGAATGGCATAACATAAATTGGTGTGGTAGTAACACCACTATACCAGCCTTTACAAATTGTGCTCTCGGAAACAAGCTCAATAACGCTCTACTGTTTCAGGCAGAGCCTTGAGCTGCCCTGGCCTATCTCAATCTTACAGGTGGTAATTTAATCATTAGATTATTAACAATCATATTTGCTACCTATGGCATAACTCTGTCACTTCCTTGAGAGCCAGATGTACTTGACAAACCCCAAACCACCCCCTCCAACCATGGGTCAAAATCTCGGCTGAAATTTTGAAATTTCGGCCGAAAAAATACATTTTATGGCCTACCCTCCGAAATTTTGAAATTATCAGCCGAGATGCCACATTTGAGTTTTAAAATTTTTTAATAGGATTTAAACCCAATTTTTACATTAAAAAAAAAAAAAAAAAACTTTTTTTTTTTTTCTTCTCTCCTCTATTTTTTTCCCCTTGCTAGCTTCTTTAATCCAAAAAAAAAAAAAATTGGAGAAGAAGAAAGGGATTAAAAAAAGAAAAGGAGCTATCCATGTCTTTTTTATTTTTTTTCCCCTCCTTCGTCTTCATCTTCTCTTTTTTTTTTCCTTTTTTTTTTGAGAATGTGAGGAGGGTTGCTGAGAGAGAGAGAGAGAGAGAGAGAGAGAGAGAGAGAGAGAGAGGTGGGTTTTAATAGAAGAGAAGAAGCTGATAATATGAGAAGAGGGTTTAGGTAGATCTTTTCTTTAAAAGGTAAGAGTTTTTTTTTTTTTTTCCTTTCCTGATACACCTTAAAAGGTAAGTTGAAGAGTAACTAAGAGAGCCATTACTTGCACTGAGGTGAAAGCGAAAAAATTTATTTTAGGGATATGTGAAAACACAATCTAGACCGTCTGATATAAAGCTCATGATTTATAGATCCTTGGTGGATAAAATTGGAGCAAAACACAATATTTATCATATGATCTATTATTGTCAATCGTTGAATCAAATAATAAGCTTTGACTACATTTAATCACATGATAAAGATTAAATTTCTTGTCATTCTTATCCACTAAGAATCTATAGATCATGAACTTAAATCAAACGGCCCAGATTGCGTTTTCACATATCACATTCCCTAAATACAAAGTCTTTTTTTAACCTTGGTGCAATCACTTAAAAAGCGAGTGCAAGTAATGGCTCCCTAAAGAAAGAGTTGGTATTTTAGGGACATGTGATATGTAAAAATGCAATATGAGCGGTCTGATTTGAAGTTCATGATCAATAGATCTCTGGTATATAAAATTTGAGCAAAACACGATACTTGTCATATGATTTATTGTAGTCAATTGTTGAATTATATAATAGCCTTTGACTCCATTTAATCAAATGATGAAAATTATATTTTGTTCTAATATCTTGCAATCGATATCTTTAAATCATGACCTTCAAATCAAATGGCTTAGATGGTATTTTTATATAATAGAGGTCGCCAAACTTGGCAAGTCTTTCTTTTAAATTCAATGTAATCCGTTGCAATCACTTGAAAAGCGTGTGCAAGTAATGGCTCCCAATGAGAAGCAATCAATGGGTTTAAAAGGGTTGCACATATGGGCACTTTCAGAGATTCCGTGAGCGATGAGGTGCCCATATATATAGGGGTACGCATTATTTCACACAGTAAATCTTGAAATCATAGCCCAACTAGTTGACGGTCAGATCTTGATTCCACGTGACATACATCCCCAAAGTGACCCTGATCATAGGCGTATCATGAGAAGGGTTCTCGGGTTACTTTTAAGATTTATTCAATGTAGAATCAAAATCTGACCGTCTGATATGTTTTGCATGAGCTCAAGATGCATTGTGTAATCGAAAATTAGCTTCGCTAGTGTAAATATATATTCTAATAATATTAAAGAGTTTTAAAAAATTAATAAAATAAAGTTCGACAAAATTCAGTAAAATTCAGAGCATATTTTTACAAAAATATAAAATTTACCAAAATTTTGACTAATTTATATTTCGGTCATGAACAAAACCGAGATTTTGACCCATGCCTCCGACAGCCTCAATCAATGGTTAGAAGGTTCCAGGCAATCTGACTTGTTTGATGACGAGGCATTAACTATTAAGGGCACGTTTGATTGCTAGCGAGAGCAACCCTACGTCCCTGTCATAAAAATCACTTCAGACAATCGAAATCTTTATCGTCTCAATCTTACCCATAGTACAGTCAATATTTTATTATAAGTTAAGGTATTAAAATTGGTATCCGTCTCGAGTATCGATTTGTCCAGGGCTGATACATATCAACCGATACTGATACGATTCAGCTGCTAACAATACGTATCGGTCGATTTTGTTATAAAAAAAAAAAAAGGTCTCAGTTGAAACCGATACGTATCGGTATCGGCCGATTTTCTATACCTTGTTACAAGTGTCACACCTCCAAAAAAGTGATCTAAAAATTAAGTGGCACACATCACACTCAAGCGGATTACGTTATTTCACTATTTAGAGACATCCTTTTAACTCTAAATAGCTTAACATAACGTGGCAGCCATCTAAGGGATTGGATACCACGTCAACTTGCAAAAGGACGATCGGGTCTATTTAACAAAAAAGGGTGGATATCCATCGTGGAAAATGTAGTCAAAGGAAAATAAAAATCAATGCACCAGAATATTTGGGACAGTACCAAACTTTGACCAAAGTTGACCATCAATATATATGTGCCACATGATCCAAAAACAGGTGTCATTTTTTGAGATCACGGGCCATGTGGCACGAGGGATTGAAAGTTCGAACACATGGGTTTGTCGGTACATTTGAACCCGTATGGCATGTGGGATTCAAAGTTTCTAGCGCTTGGGTTTATCGATACATTTGAACGCATATGTCATTTTTCTTTTAATAATTTTTATAATTTCTCATTTTCTTTTGGGGCTCACGACTATGTGCTGAGTGTAGAGAAATCTCTACGCCCTCCATCATTGGCCATTATGTGACATGCATCACGAGAAGCGGATGCCACGGCAACTTAGGTAAAGTTGATAGATCTCATTTAAAAAATATTTGTTTTTGTCTTTTCCACCGTTAAAAATATGGTCAAAGTTGAAAAATTTTAATGCACCAAAGTTTTAGGGCTCTACCTTATCTTTGATCCATCAAATTGAGGGCAAAATAGTTAAAAATAATTTATTTATTTTTAAATCACATGTTGTTTTGGATTGATTATGTGACATGACATGTGATCTTGCCACTAGGCGCACAGGTCATCACAGGATGAGCGAAAATACTCTTTAAATCACGTGGTTCACTTTCAATGAACAAAAATACTCTTTAACTAAAAGCACCTTTGCTTCGATTTTAAGTGAAACCAATCGGTCTTCTATGAGACCGCAATTGATCGATCTCATATGCCCCAGCCCGGTAATGTAAATAAGTTTTAAAACTAGGCCTTTAATAGAAAAACCAAAAGAATTTAACTTATATTTGGCCCCAAAAATATAAAAAATTATATGAAACAAAGGATAGCAAGCGAAAAGATGTTGATTTCACTGATCATGAGCAATAAAACAGTCCACACCTTTGTGTATATGTGTGACTGTATAACTTATACGGACCCAAGCCCTAGAAGAGCATCGAATTAGAAGGAGTGCAAGTTATACAGTCACACAGACGTAACGACTCTTCTGTCACTTGTCTACTTTTTATCTTTTTATCTTTGGTAAATTACCCTTTGCATAATGTAATATCAATTCATTGTATTACCCATCCAGCCATAAGATTGATATCTTATGGGTGTGAAGGATGACTACACCAGACTTCTTATATTCGTATCATTGTCGATATCTAAATATGCTCTTAACTCTGTGGCTGCAGGTGGTCTCTAGAGTCTAGACTCTGGTCCAACTGATAATGAAATGAAGAATTACTGGATTACTTATTTGAGCAAAAAGTCATTAACTATCAACCAACTTAATCTCAAATTAAAACGGAAATGCCCCTCACTCTTATACTCGGCCCACACCAAGTTCCCTTTTCCTGGTGGCACCCGAGGAAAATTGGGTCGTAGTCCAGTGCCTCCCTCCGGAATCTAAAGAATCCGATGAAGCCCAGATCTCAAGACCATTGGAGAAGGATTTCAACGTCAACGAATTCGTTAGTACCTGTGGAGTAGCAGAATTCTTCGACTTCTCGTCAGTACCTGGAGTGCCAGAATGCCGAGGCCTACGTGTGGATATGAACAGATTGCATGTAACCAGTTAGATTTTGACACGTTGACAAGAGTATTGAAAGACGATGAAAAAGTATTATTACTATTACATAACTAGCCTTGACTAATGGTGTGAAAAAGAATTCTTCCAGATCGGTCACGTTGACACGTTGACAATAATCTCTTTATGATCAAACTAGCAAAAACCCGCGGGTTAGTAAAACTAAAATAGAGAAATAAAATGATTAGAACAAGATATCATTTTGAAAGTATTTCAGATAATCTAAAAATAGTGTTTTTGATATAACACCACTCTTTGAAATAATAAAATAATAAATTTAAAATTTTAAAAAAAAAAATCTTCACTGATGTGCATTTCAATTAGATCTCACTTCGGGTTTCACAAGCTAAAACCGATGAATGCTTATCATTTTATCTTCGACACAAATAGATCTGGAGAACATGTGCTGGCCATCATCAAACAATCAAATGTTGATTCCATGTGACATCCAAACATGATCATTTGCCAGCCATCATCAGACAATCAAATGTTGATTCCATGTGACACATCCAAACATGATCACAGGCATACCATCAAATGTGTTATACATTCATATTTTGGGATGTGTGCCACATGAAACCAACATCTGACCCTCTCATGGTCGACACATAAGCTCAGTTGAGTAGAAAGAATCTCGTGTTGGAAATAAAAACTGTAATTCAACCTTGAACGGATATTAGAAAAAATAGGTCTCACAATTTCGGCAAGTGTTAAAAACCAAGATGACATTAAAAAACTACTTAAACAGATGCCCATGAATTACAACTCCTCTGTGTGTGTGTGTGTGCGTGCATGCGCATGTTGTGAGAGAGAATTCTCACCAAGGTACCTTTCTCGTCATTACCGGCCGTTACTAACATACCAAAAGATATCGGGTACCCTGATCTGATCTCAACGATACCCGGCTACATAGAAGTGAAAAGGAAAAAGTATCAAGAAGTCCAGCATAGTCAACAAATGACCATTAGTTCTGTGGCATGATTCATACCATGAGATATGTCAATATCTTTTTTCCTTCCATTGAATAGAAACTAGAAAAGTTTTATTAGAGAAAAAAAAACGATGTCACGCCATCGTTAAATGTGCATAAAAGATTAGGCCAGAAAAGTGTTGTAAGAGCTTATTCAGGTGTCAAACATGTATACTTTACTAGTAGTATAGCTGAGAGATGATCAAAGCCCAGGCTTCCTCAGCCTACAACCTTTCTGGAATAACTTCGGCCTGACGGAATTTCATGTGATCGACCAAGGAAGTCAGATGAAGGGCCATGCCAACCCCCGGCTTTCATAGGAGGGGGTGGTTTCATGGGCTGCTGCCTGCCAGAGCTTACCGTCATTTGTGTCAGCTTATCAGCCGTATCTGAAACTCCACGCACGTTCCTCGTTGACTTAACGGACACTGCAAATCAGGTGCACCATGTTAGCTCATATGTATAGATACTTACAGTAAAAAAAAAACGAACATAATTGATGATGTAAATATAGTTACCAAAATCGGCCACTTTTTGAAAGAAAAAAAATTGTTTGAAATCATATTTCGGAAAAATTCACAATTTTTTTGTTTTAAATGCCATTCTCTATGAAATTTTCCTCATTTTTGTCAAAAAAATATTTATTTTAAAATATTTCTATTACTCTTTCCCAAATGCTTCCCCATTTTTTCTGGGTTTTGCCGATTCTTTCACATTTTTAACCTTGCCGAATTTCCCCGAATTCCAACTTGGTAACTACGAATGTAAGGAAACTATGGGGACACTGATGCCATGTTGGATCAAATTAGTAACACATTACAGAACCTTAAAAGATTCTGTGGTTACAAAATGCAGCCTTGTGTCACATTTTGAAAATGTAAATATGGTTACCAAAATCGGCCACTTTTTGAAAAAAAGAAATCGTTTAAAATCATATTTCTGAAAATTTCACAATTTTTTTTGTTTTAAATGCCTTTCTCTACGAAATTTTCCTCATTTTTGTCAAAAAAATATTTATTTTTTAATATTATAAACTATTTCTATTACACTCTTTCCCAAATGCTTCCCCATTTTTTCTGGATTTTGCCGATTCTTTCAGGTTTTTTTTCCTTGCCGATTTTCCCCAAATTCCAACTTGGTAACTATGAATGTAAGGAAACTATGGGTATACTGATGCCATGTTGGATCAAATTAGTAACACATTACAGAGCCTTAAAGATTCTGTGGTTACAAAACACAGCCTTGTGTCCAATCCAAGAGGAGGCCATCATATTGATAAGGGCTCCATAACATGGCTTTTAACGATTTTCAGACCCACAATTCCAACATTAGATCCTCTATAAAGGGTATAACTGAAGATATGGAAACAAGTCATCCAATTCCACATCACTTTTTGAAAATCAGACAGGATCAAAGAGGTCTACCTCGTAATCGCCGTAGCGATGATATGGAAACAAGTTATCCAATTCCACATCACTTTTTGAAAATCAGACAGGATCAAAGAGGTCTACCTCGTAATCGCTAATACCCAAAATCATCGCTACGGCGTTAGGGCATCTGGCCACAGTAAATGGTTTGGGAGGAACAATTAAGATCTTTCAATGGGAAAAAGATCCAGGTATGATAGAAAATATATTCAAATAAATCGTAAGTTAACGGGTTCGTGAACCAGAGTTGCGGAGTTCCACTTTACAGTTTAGTGTAGATCACATGCCACATGGCACGTGATTGCAAGTTACAATAGATCCTCTAAGGGTTCACCAGTCCCTCTAACGTTTTAGGTAAAAAAAAAAAAGACTTCCCCTTTCATTTCACAGGAGACAAGGATATTTCGCCATTGAAAAGTTTCAACCTTCCACACAAAATCGACAGTATAAACACAATTTTTATCCTTTTTATGGCCGTTGATCAACCTACTACATATGCATGTGGCACCCAAATGACTCGAGTGTAGAGTTCAACAGAAGACCATCACATGCCACCCTCCAAGAAGCCCCCGTCATCAGTCGTCGTTATTCCTGAGCTCCCTCTCTTTCTAACTTTGAAATCTTCCCTTTGATTATTTCTATTCTTAATAATGTCGTCGAACACTGCTTGTAGTCTCTCATTGGATCCTTGAAAGGTCATTCCGAGATTATTAGCCAATTCAATCAAGTTGTTAATCGTGTTTGGCTCTGATAGCTTAGTTGGTTCCACCTCAAGGCCGAAATCCGTATTCGGTGTCTTGTTGCTACATTCGCCCAACGCTGTAGAACTAAAGGCTCTAAACTCCTCTTCAAGGCAGTTAACCAGTAGATTCCTAGAAATAGGCATCACTTGGCCCTTTAGAGCGACGGTAGGACCATTGTTCACCTAATTTATATCATCCGTTCTAGGCTTACCAACATCGATACTAACCTCAGTTTCTAAGCCGAGTACAAAAATACATTCGATATCTTGCCCAATATGGTCCCTAGTGTTTCCTTCCAAAGTAACACCAGGTAGGAGGTCTTGGCTATCGTTGATCTCCATATCCTTAAAGAAATCTGGTTGGACCCACTTTTTAGAAGTACCTTCAGATAAGGACAAAAGGTCAAAACAGCTTGTTGGAACATTGGAGCGGGGTTAGCTAGCAGCTTTATTTTGAAAATGTTCCGGCTCATCCTCTCCAACGGCTCGTATGTGAGAGCTATAAAGGCTTTTTGAAATTTCAAATTCTAAAAATCCCGCTCAAACCAACCTAGATTATCGGTTGGGTCTTGAACGGTCGGTACCAGATCCGAAGCTTTCTCCGGAGAGCACTGATCATTATTGGTCACCTCCATGCCTGAACTGATCCCCACCTCCTATTCGTTGACTGCAAGGCATATGTATTGTGAAGTATTCTTAGGTGTGCAAGGATCATCGGTTGACCCATCCGTACCAGAACCAGCCTCCCCTTGAACAGGAGAGGTCATGGTGATGATGCTTTCAACTTAAATTTGCGAGCTTTCGCATCTCTCCACTCATCTCCTTTCTCTATTATCTCCCTTCTCTCTCTCATAGAAGCACTCTCTTACACAACCACCATCACCATCTCAATGGCCAACACACATGACACAACCATCATCTCAGTCAACAACCACTATCACCATCTCAACAACTACCATCTCCAGTCACAAAATCACAAACTAACATAAACAAAAATATATTCACTTGGCTTGATTGGAGCTTGGTAGAGCTGAGCTACAGCTCGAAAGTTATAGGCTCGAAGAGCCGAGAGGCAAGCTAGAGCTCAGGTTCTAAGGTAGAGCCGAGCTAGAGCGGACCCAGGCACGGCTTCGGCTAGGCTCAGTTGCAACCCTAGTGATACATGACACCCAAATGACTCGGGTGTAGAGTTCAACTCTGCAACTCAAATGCAGGCTCCTGCTATCTTATATGGTTAAGGGGGGGTCCTGAGCTAGAGTTGTAAAGTTCAACTCTACATCAAGTATGGTAAACACTGAAATCCTCTTGCAAATATTGTGATTCAGAAGAGAAAGACGCATATGCTCCCGCTGTCTTATATAGTGACGCGGGACAAACGCTAAAACCCTAATATGCAAATTTGGAATTAACTTTAGAATGTATTGAATAGCGGAAATATTCAAAATCAAGCAACACAAAATTAATTCAATGAAATTAATAAAACAATTAGATTAATCCATTTTAGCGTCGCATGCGTAAAATTTTCCCAATGTAGAAAAACGGCTCCGATGAGGGAACTCAAGATTTGTTCTAATTTAGGCATCAATCGACAATCGCAATATCGTCTCTCGACTCCTCGAGGATTTTAAATGAAAGAAAGCTTAGAATAATTTAGCAAAAGGAAACAATTTTGGGGATTTTGATTTTTATCAACGGAATTAAAGAAAATTAATACCTGACAATACTAGAGAAAAGACAAGATAAAAAGGATAGATTCCAAGGCTTCACACTAAGGATTTTCCGAAGCTTCACACCACGGCTGTACGTCGGTTTCGCACCAAGTCGCACGAGAAACGATTGCTCACTCCTCAAGTTTTGAAGGATTCACTCCCTCAATTGAAAACTCTTCACAAGCTCTCTAGGGTTTGCACAAAAGCAACTCTCTTTCATTCAATAATAAAAAAACTAACTAAAAAGTCTTTACAAGCCTCTATATATAGGCCACCAATAATTAAGTTCGAAATAAAAGAATTCTAATACTAAATAAACACAAAAAGGGAAGTTTTACGTAAAATCCCGTCTGAAGTCGACGTTGTGGCTCGCTCGAGCGAGGTCGCTCGCACGAGGTTAAGTGGTCACTCGCGCGAGGGATCGCTGTAGTACTGTTCTCCCACAGTTTGTATCTGTTTCTCTCTAAGGCTACGGTACCCAGGCTTCCTCAACGCTTCTTCCGACGTCGAGAATCTGTTGTTGCCCCAAATCCAAGGCTCCTAAACTTGGCGTTCCCCGTCATATAGTCATGGGGTTCCTACACTAGAGTTGTAGAGTTCAACTCTATACTCAAGTGTAGATCACGTACCACCTGGCACATGATCAGGTGTTACACCACATCGCCTAAGGGTTCACCAATCCCTCTAGTGTGTTTTTTTTTTTTAAAAACTCTTCACTTTCATTTCAGGGGTCAAATATATGAATTTTTCACCCAAAAACACTGCAATATAAATCTTCAACCTTTGACAACAAATTTTTTTTTTATTTTGGATGGTCATTGATTGACCTAGTGCATGTGGTACCAGATCTTCAGATTGGTAAGATAAGTGGCACCCAAATGACTCAAGAGTAGAGTTTAACTAACTTAAATGCTCCCACCGTTTTATATGGTTAAGGGGTCCCTGACTAGAGTTGTAGAGTTCAACTATACACTCAAGTGTAGCTCACATGCCACGTGGCATGTGATTGTGAGTTACACGAAATCTCTAAAGGTTCAGCAGCTCCTCTAGGGTTTTACCCCCACCCCTTTTCTCTTCATTTCATGGGTATGGATTTTTCATATTTTTCACCCAAAATTTGAGAGAGAGAGAGAGAGAGAAAGAAAGGTAGTTGGGCAAGTGTGTAACACCTCATGCACATGAGAAATTTTAAAGCAAACATCCTAGATCAACTTAAAAATATAGAACAGAGATATCCATCTTTTGCTAAAAAGATAGGAAAAATCATTACCTAGGCTGTTTCTTGCTTGTGGTCGATACCTCGGCTGTTTGGCAGTGCTCTTCACAGATTTTTCATCTTTATTGGCCTCCTTAACCTAAAATGGAAATTTAACCCAAGAGAAATGAGATGATGGAATCAAGGTATTGTCATCAAAATGCAGTCATTAAAACTGAGATGAGTTCCCTCACCTGATGATCCATTTCCAGTTTTCTTTGCACGCCTGCAACAATTCACAATACAATATATTTATATATCTACATCCTACTAAATTTCAAAAACCTTACCATAGACAAAACTAAACCCCCCCCCCCCCCCCCGAAAATCCAATTTGAAAATGATGGGAAAGCAAGCACTTAAAGAATATGACCACCCTTCGTACAAAGATATCAACACTTTTTAAGATTTTCTCTATTCGGTATAAAAAAAACTCACAAAGATTCCAGTGCTTTAGTTACGTAGAGAGAATAATTTAGTACTTATCATAAATTACATGAGTAAATTGAAGTAAAATCACCTGTACTAATAGGAGCATGTATCTTTGCAGAAGTTAAGTTGCTGGGCGGCTTTGTGTTAGATAACGACCCAGAATATTTTCTAGCATTCTTCTGTTCCAAAAGTCCTCTTGCCCCCACTTAAGATACAAGAAAATCAGATTGTGAGAGCATGCCCAACCCCAGAATAACAGGCTGTTCCCAAAAAGACAAAAAAGTGTACATAAATAAAATTAAAAATAAAAAACAAACCAGAAGGAGGTGTTCTGGGAGCTGTTCTCGATCGAAGCGATGGTGGAATGTAAAAGCAGGTCTGCTATATTACAAAAACAACAGAAGATTAAGGTCAAATTATAAATAAAAAATAAAATAAAATAAAAACTAAAAGTGTCGGTGTATGAGTGTGTGAGGCATGACATATAAGCAAACGTCACCTGGAAGAATGGATGCTGAAGGGCCTCAGCAGCTGTAGGCCTCCTACAGGGATCCCACGAACATAGGGTCTGTACATATTCATGGATAATGTGCAGAAACAAGTAAGATTAATGTTGAAGTTTTCCACAGTAAACTAAAATTTTCAGAATTATTACTTATGAGTCTTCATACTAAAATCAGCACAAACATTTTCAATTTATAAGCAATGTTCTGAAAACTGGACCATTGATGGAAGTGGCAGAAAAGCGGATTCAATCTGACAGGTGATCCACCCAGTTTGATCAAATAACACTTGTTTTTTTAAGTATGTAGCCTTAAGTAATTTTTAGTTCTTATATATTTTTTTACAGCCCTCTGGCCTGAATGCATACCTCACAACTAAGGAAGTCAACAGTCAGGAGACCCGATAATTTACCGGATCGGGCATGAGACATCTGACCCGACATTCGGGGCGAGTATTTTCCGGGACGGGTCGACCCGACCCGATATTTTATATGGAAAAAGTGTAAAAAAAAATGTTTTATTGGATCAGGTCAGGTCGGGTTTTTGGGTCGGGTTGTGTCGGGCATTTGTATTTTCTTATTGGCCAGCCTAAATTTTGGCCCTACCCGACCTGTTGACAGCCCTACTCACAAAGTGAGTGATTTTTCCCGAGACTGGCAGGTTCGCAAGGAACCATCCAGTCCGCATGAAATAAGTCAGACGAGATAGGCCCGGGCCATTTACTGATTCCAGGTTAGAGCTGGAACAGACAAAATTGGCAGAAATGCCAGTTCGAGTCATACCGCAGGCAGACCACCATTACAGTCTGGTCTAGCAACATTGAATTTAAGGCCAATCAACAATTAAAATGTGAAATATGTGTAGAAAATTTTCTATGTTACAAGATCGTAAAATCATGCACAAAGACAACACATGATATAATCTTCATCAAATTGTACTCACTGAGATGAGGCTAATTGCATCCTTACTGGCTGATGGCATTAGTACAGAGAGATGGACGCTTGACAACTGCAAAATAGCAATTTATCAGCAACGTTCAGCTCAGTCTTACTTTGGGGGAAAAAACAAAAGGATGGTCAATAGTACACCAAGCGTCAATGAACAACAGTATGCCAGAGAGAAAGTAGTAATATACTGAGAGATGGAAAATATACACATCCACATGCAAAATCCCCTGCCTAATATATAACATGTGAATTATAGTTGTCATAGGTGACTGCATTAGCATCGGCGATGTTTGGGTCCCAACCAGGTCGAACCCATTCACCAGCAAATCATCATGGAAGTGAGCACTCACTACACCATGGAAGTTAAAAAATTGTTGAACACATTTACTTATGTCTATAATCCATAGCTGTTTTATAAAGTTTATTAATGTTTTCATAGTTTAGCAAACTCAATTACATAACTAGGGTAATAACGCAATATAAAAAAAGTATATTAAAAATATCCAAGATATGGATGAAGGGGTGAAAATAATATAAAAATTATAAGCGAGCAGAGAGAGCTAAGTTTCTAGTCAAAGTTGAGTTACATCAAAGGTCTGCATTGAGTCGTTATTTGTGTTACATTGGTTATGAATGAATTGATAGCAGCAATTACGATGAGATTCCATGCAGTATCTTGTTAGAATATGATGTGGTGATAATTGGCTGGAGAAGGAAATAAGTAAATTATAAGTTATAACTTTGGAGAAAAGCCTTAAAAGTGTTTAAAAATTAGCGAAATAAGAACGGAATATTTGGAGTGCAAGTTTGGTCAACATGAGAGTCCAGAAGATATTTGGTCGAAGTGAGAAAAAAAAAACCATTTAGTGTCACAATTACATTAGATTTCAGTAATTGGCTTTCCCACTATACAACCAAAGAGTTGGTTCGAGGAAATCTCAAACAAGACCAATGCAAGTGCAAGGTAGGCGAACTGGAAATAAGAGAATGGTGTGATGTGTGATCAACATTCGCGACTTCAATTGAAGGGATGTTGTAATAAATTTCCTAGGACCTACCCAACTTTATGGTGCCAAGTGTTGGGCTATGAAGAAGCAACAAGAAGATCGAGTACATATGACTGAAATGCACATATAAGATGGATGAGTGGAGTGACAAGAAAGAATAAAATTAGGAAAAAGTACATGAGAATTTATGGGTGGCTCCTATCATCATCAAAATGACCTTATCCCCATCTATTTGGGGTCCGCTTTGCAAGTCCTATTTCTCCACTCGTTTCAGATTAGTGCTAAGCTCCTTGTAACTTCACAATCCTTCATATCCCTGCTCACGGCTTCCCTCCAGGTCTTTACTGGTATTCCTCTTCTGCTATGTCCTTGTATTTGTAGAGCCTTTATGGGTGGCTCCTATAGAGGTGAAAATTACATAATGTCGTTAGAGATGGTTTGAATATATCTAATATTAGAGGTGGGTAGCAGCCCCTATACGAAGGAGTGAGACAAAACAAAAATAAAGAAGTGGAAGTTGAAGATTAGGGAAGACCTAGAGGGAAGTGGTGAGAAGCGATATGAAGGATTGTAGCGTAACGAAGAGTTTAGCCCTGAATAGAAATGAATGGAGAAATAAGAGCTGCAAAGCTGACCCCAAATAGGTAATGATGATGATGATGATGTTTGATAATGTGATTCCAGTGATACTTGGCCAGACAAGGAAACAAGTAAATGATGAACTTGAACGTTGAGAAGGGCCTTGTAAAAAGGGTTTGAAAATTATCAAAATAACAACCAAATATTTGGAGTACGAGTTTAGAGAACAATAAGAGTTTGGAGGATTATTTGGTCAAAGTAAAAACAATTTCGCGACACAATGCATTAAAAGGACCAATATAGGGTGGTGAAGCAGAGATAAGCGAGTGGTGTGTTGTGTGATTGTGTGTCACCATGATTGAAGGGGTGGTCTCATAAAATGGTAATAAGACCTGCTTAGTTCATCATGCAGGATCTTGGGCTAGAAAGAAGCAACAAGAAGAGAGAGAAAATGTTGGTGTAAGTGTGCATGCTAAGATGGATGAGTAGAGTGACAGGAATGGATAAAATAATGAAAGAATTCATAAGAGAAAATTTATGGAATACCGTTTGAGATGGTTTTGCATATCCATCAAAGGTCAAAGATAGGCCTTATACGAAGGACTGAGAAGATACAAGGACAAGGCAGTAGGAGAAGAGATAAACTAGTGAAGACCTCATGGGAAGCAGCAAAATGAATAGAGAAATAGGCCCGCAAAGGTGTTTATAAGATTAAACAACCCCAAATATATGGGATAAGGATATAATGATGACTGCTTACTATGGCCCAGGTGCTTGCTAACAGCATGAAACTTGTTATGGGAAAGATTAATTTGAATTCTCAAGGGGAATTTATAGCGGGAAGGCAGCCTGTGGAAGTGGCTGTTCATGCTCACGAGATGCTAGATTCAAGGCACAGATCTAAATGAGGGATCATTTGGAAGGAGGACATGGAGAAAGCTTATGATCAAGGTCATTAGAGATTCTTGGAATGCATGCTTAGAAGAACGGATTTTGGTTCAAAGTGGAGAGTGGATGAAGGCATGTTATTCGACTGCTTGGTTCTCCATTTCAATTACTGTGTGGGTATTTCAAGAGCTTTAGAGGTCTGTGATAAGGAGACCCATTGTCACCCATCCTCGTCAACATTATAGGGGAGGCTCTTGGTAAACTTCTTAAAATGACTGCAAACGTTAAATTCTTCATTGGGTAAAATATTGCAAAGGAAGGTCTGGAAATAACACACTTATAGTTTGCAGATGATACAATTATTTTGTGTAGGGCTTTTCTAAAGAACAATTGTCAAGTATTACAGTAACCCTACGGTGCTATAAAGCTTGCTCAGGTCAGAGGTTAATATGAGGAAAACTATAATTTTCAGGGTGAGGGTTGAAGAGAACGAGATGGCCAGTCTTGCGAATTACATCGGATGTAATTCGAACATGTTACCTTCGTCCTATTCGCATCTACTATTGTGGGAGCTCAGAGAAAGTTTAATGAGAATAAGTGGTGGAAAGATTCGAAAAAAAGTTGGCTACACGGAAGAGAAATCTCTACTGTAATGAGCGTAGGGCGGCCGAAGAATGATTCAAAATTTCGGCCGATAATTCAAATTATCGGCCGAAATGTTTCAGTCCCCACCGAAACGAAATTTTGACCTGAAATTTAGATCAAAAAATGAATGGAGGGGAAATTTTGGTTCAAATTTTTGGTTTCGGTCATGCCCGAAACTGAAAACAAAACTGCTATTTTGATCCTTGGGCCGAAGAAAGCTTTTATGGGAAGAACTAGTGAAATTTTGAAAAAAGGCTGGCTACGTGGAAGAGCAACCTATTAACGATTGGGAAAGGGCTCACACTCATTAAAGCAGCTCTTGCATATCTCCGTCTTTTCTGTGTCAATGTTTGAATGTCAGGTCACACGTGAATGTGATGGAAAGACTCGAGCATATTTAAAGAATTTTTTAGGGGTGGGACGGGGCAACAGCTAAAACTTTCATCTTGGTTAGGAGGTCTGCCAAATTCCCAAGTACGCAGGATGTATAAAATCAAAAGTGGGGGAGACAGGTATTAGATAAATGGTTATTGAAGGATTGGTAAGGAAGGGGAGATTTTCTGGCTGACAGCGGTAAGAGCGAATTATGGGGGACGTGTGAGTGTCTACATAATTGAATCATGCAAAAATGGGAGGGGTTCAGCTTCGTGGAAAGGTATTTGTGCTGTAAAGAAAAAATTTGAGCAATCTACGAGGCTAGAACGGGGAGATGATTGGTAATAGAATCATATTTTCACATGACACTTGGACTAGAGAGATTCCTGTGGTCGAAATGTACACAATCCTGTGGCTGTGTGCCTGTATGTTATGGTGGAGCAAAATGAATTTATTGTGCAGTAGCCGGAAATTATGGAAGGAATGGTGGGGGATATAAATCTGAGAAGGAATCTGGATTTATCAATGTCAAGAGAGCAGAGGCTCTATAAAAAGGATACACATTAAACAATTTTAATACATCAAAGGTACAAAATGAGATCAATATGGGAACTTTAAAAAATTGATAGAGGTAAGATTAAAAACTTATGAAATGCTATGTTCTCCATCTTAATTTAATAAACTGTAGAAACAAGTAAATGATCATGTATAATACTGTCTTGAATCGAATCATCCTGCATGCATATTTGACATCAAATAAGCATTTTCTTGCATATAAATGGGCGGAATTGAATGCATACCTGCTTACAAAATACTGAAAATAAATTTAGCAATTACCATACTATAACAAATCCAGACCTAAGTGATGTCCAACTAAATGTTGAAAGGATCCTAACAGTTGATGACTAAAATGTGTAACAACTTATAACAGTGTCTTCTCGATAAATATGGTCAGCTCCACTCCATCAAACAAACTGGCAATAATATAAAAGGATGCAAAAATTGGAACTGACCTGGGGGAACTGGAAATTTATCATCTTTGCCAGTTGCAGTCCTTCAGCCCAGGAATTCTGATCAGGACTACCTATCACACTGCATATTTTGTAGATCTCATCTGCTTCACTGGACCACGAAATAAAATTATGTCAGCCACCTAAGTCTCAACAAGACAACCACAGCCACAAGACTAATGCATATAGTAAGATGAAAAGAGCAACAAAAGATAAATGTAGATAACAGGAGCGATAGCAAAAGAATGAAAGCCAAACACCAAAAATGTAGGAAAATTTTTAGAAGCTTAAGAAAATATCCATTCATATTTTTTAAACTTAAGGAACTTTTGTGGGGCCTCTAATGTGGAGTTTAGAAATTTCAATTCTGCCTACTTTGTTGTTTTGAATTTAATGTTGAGAGAAAACGTATATATTGGCAAATCTAAATTATAGGGGTTAGAGTTGATGATAGGATGGCCGAGTTGGCTAGGAGCTTCAGATATGGATGGGGGGAACTTCCTTCATCTCATTTGGGGCTGCCGTTATTTCTTGGGAAGCCCAACAAATCCTTGGGGAATCCAGTGGTGGAAAGAGTGGAAAGAAAACTAGCAATTTGGAAATGCAAGCTACCATCCATCAGTGGAAAGTAAACATATTCATTATGGCTACTCTCTAATTTGGCAGTCTACTTCATGGAAATGTTCAATTGTCCAATTGGTGTATTTTAATTTTTTTATTTTTTAAGCAAATTATAGCCATACTTTCAATAAAATATGACGGACTTACAGCTGATCAAAGAAAGTGCAGCAAGAAGCTTTGCCAAGAAACAACCAAGAGTATTTTTTTTATATAAGAAGAAACAACCAAGAGTAAAGAAAAAGAAATGGGGAAAAAAATTAAAAAGAACAAAAGAAAGCAGAAATTAAAAGCAAACTAAACTACACTGGCTGCCACTGAGAGGCCAGAATAGAAGGATAGGAAGACTGTCCAGTAGGATTTCAGTGACGAACTCAACCGAGCACCAAGGAGCCGCGAAGCACCACCAAAAACGGTTCTCGGGATGGAGACAATGATAAAGTTAAGAGCCCAGAAATTTGTTGTCAAATATCTGTTTGTTTCTTTCCTTCCAGCCAAACCAGTCAAGACGGAGGCACAGAACTCCCGCTGCATCTGCTAATTCCGAACAATGCCAAGAACGATTCCCATATCTGGCTCGCAAAGTCACATCGTAATGTCAGAATTAATGGAACAAATTCTCCATTGTCTCTTCCACCACACCTTAGAACTTACAGTCACTAGGCACCTCCATCCCTCTCTAGTTGTTGTATGCATGTCAGAATTCACTTTAACGCGACCTTCCACGTAAACACCTTGACTCTAAATGGAGCAGCATATTTCCGCATCACGGTCCACAATTGCCCAATTGGTGTGATTGAGAAGCTTGAACATCTCGAGAGAGAATTTCTAAGTAGTTGTGAGGGATTTGGTAAGGAAATGCACCTAATTAAGTGAGAAGTTTTTTTTCTCAAGGACGATGGGAGTATTGGGCGTCAAACATATGCAGGTGATGAACAAAGCATTGCTAGGTCAATTGTTAGAGCGATTGGGGGAGGATTCCAAGTTCTGACTCTATGGGCCTCAATGGTGGTTGCAAAATACAGGGTCAGTAGACAGTATGAGCCATCAGGTCCACTGGTCTTAATTCAGCATCTGGGTGGTGGAAGGGTCTACACAAAGTAAAGAAAGGTTTTTGCTAAATGTATTAGGTACAGGCCTGGCACAGGGAATAATTATATAAAATTCTGGACCAATTGCTGGCAAGACTAATTAGCTCTTTCACTGAGTTTTTCAAACCACTTCAGTTGGCAGTTTGCAACGACATACTGACTCGGGACTGTGCTGAATGGTTGAATGGTGTGCTAGTATGGCACATCCTGCCAAGAAGAAATTCCTCAACAGTTAAAACCAGAAGTGGTGGAAGCTTTTCCCGAGCTAACAGGATTGCTTTCTTCTGTAAATGGTACGTTGCAATGTAGATGATATCAGAATATGGAAAATCCATAGGAAAGGAATGTTTACAGCTAAATCTTTACATGGAAGGAGACCTCTAATTGATTAGAGAGGGATTGATATGTGGAAGGTCGAAGCATCCGCCGTTTTTTGGCATGCTGTTTGGGGCAGAATTCAGCCAGCGAATAATTTGGCTGAAAGCAGCATGCCGGTCCTAATTTAGTGTGTTATTATTGCAAGGGATAGGAGGAGTCAGTGGAGCATCTCATGATTCATTGCCCTTTTGTCATTTTGGGTGTCGGACATAACTCATCAAATGTTTGGGTAGTCACTTGCAAGCTGTTTTATGTGAAGGAGGTATGGTGCTATAGAAAATAATTCCGATTACTATTTTTTGGTGTATTTGGAGAGAGAAATTATCGCATCTTCATTGAAAATAGAAGTAACTCACGCAGTAGAAACAGTAAGGCGAGGGGGGTTCGTGAAAATTGGCATTAGTTTTCTTGGCAGGGATTAGTCTTTCTCCCTGTTTTAGTTTCTGATCTCTGCTGTTGTTTTTTGTGCTTTTTATGTATTGTTTTTGTTTTTCCTGGTACCTTGGTACCTCTTTGGTCCTCGCAAACGGCTCCTCCTCTGTGCATATGTCTCCTTTTAATAAAAGGTCTTCATTATCAACTCAAAAAAATATCAATTCAATTTACTTAGTTCCCAGCTGAATGTTTTTCATAATTTTTTTCAGCTATTTAGATTCTATTAATCAGTAATATGTGTTCTCTCACAAGTTCATTCGAGAAATTAAACCCAAAAAATCTAGAAAACATCACTTCAACAATAAGACATTTATCTGACCAGTTACAGAAACTATATAACTGCCAAAGAAGCATCCCAATGGAAAGGGTACCTGGAACCAGGAAAAAGAGGGCGGAGTGTAAGCAACTCAGCCATGATAGCGCCCATTGCCCACATATCTGGATGCAAAACAGAAATATACAAAAATGTATCAATGCACTATATAATGAAGGATTTCCTAAATCTTTTTCTCTGTTCACTCACCAACTGCGGAGTTATATACTGATGACTGGAGCAAAACTTCAGGTGCTCGGTACCTACATCATCAACATACAAAATACTAGGCTCCATTCAGATTAAGAGAGAAAAAACAAACAAAGTAAATATATGAGAAACAACCACAGCACTTACCAGCGAGTTGAGACATATTCTGTATATGGAGCCGAGGACGAGTTTTCTCGAGCAAGACCAAAATCAGCGACCTTGATTATGTCTTTTGTAACCAATAGGTTCTCTATAAGGATCACTAATGTGTAAGTTGTTGCATTCCAACAGTGCAGGCTCAGTGATAAACTATTAAGATACACTCAATGAAGAGTTCATGGATACCATCCAATAATTATATCGGATTTCTAGACCAACCAGCAGAAGAAGTGACATACTCCATTGCTTAAAGGTAGGATTGACATACAGATTAAAAAAAAATCCCTCATTCAGATAATAACATGCACTATGGAAAGAATTGCCAAATTTAAGCATAAAGGATGTGATAGAGAAAAAGGATGAACTACTCCAAAATTTCACTTAATTTAGATTAAAAAGTCCACACAGAAATCCAAGCAACTGAAACACTAGCATGCAGATACAAATGCCTATATTGATATCAATAAACTCAGGATGATTTTATAAAATATTAAAACAAAAAAAGATGTGCCCATATCATAATGGTATCCGGATCGAATTTCTACTCAAAATAGAGGAAAAAAACTGGTATTGGGGTACCTGCACAAGTATTTTTAATGCAGAATGCGCAGGAAATATATATATATATTAGTGTCCTTAGGAAAATCACTTAGTGGAACATTAAAGCATAGTCACAAAGTCGGATACAACAATAATCAAGTAAGGGGTCCATTCGGGAAAATTCAGACTAATTTGGGAAATTTTGATAGAACTTAGTAAAATTTGTGGAAAAGGTTATATAAATATATCATAAAAACCTTGAAGTTATAAATAAAGTTTTTAATAAACAAAAAAAACTATAAGATGTTTGATAAAAGGCACATCTATAATTAAATAACACATGTAGCATACAAATAAAATTCAGGAAAATTCCTCACACCATTAATTTGGATATTTTTAGTTTTTTTTTTTTTTAATGTCGACTTTTATGACTACGCATGAAAGAATGCAATGGCACAGGTGGAACATCAAGAACGGAACATTATATATAGTTTTATACAACAAGTGCCTATCCTGTTTTATAGTCACTACTATTTTAGTGTTTCTGTGCAATGTAAATTTCCATGTCTAATTTATACAGGACGCAAGACGCTCTTCTAAAGTCATGTTAAATCCTCAAAAATCATTTTTTTCCTTGCCACTCTTTTTACATTTTACCCATTAGTTAATTTTGCTAGAAAATAACATTAACTGACTGATCAGAAAATTTTACTTACAGTGATTGAAAGCAAATGAAATGCAAGATCCTTACCTGGTTTAAGGTCGCGATGGAAATATCCACGCTGGTGCATATAAGCAAGAGCTTGAAATACTTGAAAGCACCAGTTCCTGATTTCAGACTCTGCAAAAAGCTTTCCTCGATCTTTCATAAGCTGGTATAGGTTGCATTCCTGAAACAATCACAAGGCGTAGACTTAAAATTCAATGTTAATATCGCACACAAACAAATTATTAAAAAACGCTCTTACTGTGAGAATTTTTCAAAAGCATACCATGTACTCAAATACAAAATGCAAAACATCGTGTTCTCTAATGACCTCCTTAAGCTTCACAATATTGGGATGGTTCATCCTTCGCAGTGACTGCCAAAGCAATAAGATTGATTTTCAGAAAAGACTGGAAACTAACTTGACAAAAAAAAGAAGAAAGTTGCGAAAATTACCTTTACTTCTCTCAGATTCATGCATTCCTCCCAAGAATAATATTTCCTCTTCATTTTTTTTATTGCAACCTATCATGCAATACAGATGTCATTTAAAGCAATACCTTCAGTGTGTTAATTTACATGCACTTAAGCTCAACAAAAGGATACATACAACTTCACCAGTTTGCTTATTTATAGCTCGCCAGACGCTTCCAAAAGTTCCATCACCAACTTCCTTAACCATCTTGTAACTGTAAGGGGAAACAAACGTCTAAGTAAATATCAAGTTTGGGGTTTCCACGTCTAACAAGGTGCATGTTCATGCAAACCTAACTCACCGATCCATTTCGGCTGAGATTGAACAAAAGAGGTTTCAAAAGCTTGGATTCTTGATCTTTCAAGTAAATATGCCCACCCAGCATACAAATGAAATATTTTAAATACCGCCTGTGTAATCTTCACAACATAATCTTCTGAATACACTGGGGAATATAAACAATCTTTCCAGCCAATTCCACCATTAATTTAAATTAGCAAAACATGAATTAAAACGAAACTCATCTCCTTGCAATGGATGTGATTGAAAGAAATACTAATCAACGACTGTCGAACCACAGTTTCAAGAGTATGACCCACTGTAAATGGCATGGCAGGTGTCATAGAGCGATGCCCATCCCACCAATCTAGCAACTTACCAAAATAGAAAGATAAATCTACCAATTGGAAAGGTCCCTTAAATCTATGACCATTTCAACCAAGTGATCGGAGTCTTAATGTCATATGTTCCAGCTGTCCAGTATATAACTTGTTGAAAGAATTTTCAGTTCCCAGATAACTCCTCAAGCTAGCCCAAAACTCATCAGGAAAGGCAGGAACAATAACAACGAATGGCTAAAATCTACCAAGTCTGAATAGAATTTAAGCAATTTGCACGTCTACTATTGCGTACGGACTATATAAGAAACCTTCATTTGCTACCCTCCAGACTTTTAACCCTGGAAAAAAAATATAAAGAAAAGCAAAGTCAGTACTGATTAGAACTCTAGGAAAGACAAGTCATAATTTGGGGATGTATAAATTGCAAACCCCATTATATAAACTGTACCGCACAAAATCTTTCCTCAATGTCAAGCTCTTCAGACCAAACACTGACCCCAAGCAGAAGGTGTGTTGGCAGTACACTGCCAAAGAAAAGAATACTAGAGGTTGCTAGTACAAAATTACATCGTTCGAAACTCTCACTCCATAATATAGTAAGAAAAAATAATAATTCTCATAAAAAAAAAAACACAAACTGAGGGGCTTACTTGTATAATAAATCCAATATAGATCCTTCGCCAATTTCAGAACAAACTTGCATTGGGTCTTCCGTGAAAATAATGTAAGAGAAGCTGGTCACTATGTGCAATTGACAAAGCAAACAACAAGGAACTTTTCAAGGATGAGAAAGTGCCAGTCAAGAAACTCCTGGAATGAAGACACCGGAAACTGGTAGCAATTTGACCAAAAACGCACTTGCTCCATATCTTTAGTGAGATATTGAAGTCCTCAAGGACACACTGGGGCACAACCTGGAGAAAATAAAGATCCATAAAAAACTTTCAGATAAAGACAGTAACCCTTTAACCAATACGTAAACCAAAGGCACCAAATGTAAAACCTTGGATGCCAATATTAATGACAAATTGTTCCAATTCCATATTAATCGAGATAATACATGTATGCATCCTATGGCTCTTCCTCATTCCCCTCAAAATCCATGCATGTCCAAATTTTATTACCAATTTACTTCAAAATTGATACGAAAAGGGAAAGTTGGAGATTACTGAATTATAAATGACAAAATCCATCCGACAAGTAGATAAAATTATTCTAAATGTGTTTGAATATAACTCAAAAAGACAAAGTAGCTTCACAAACATCCATGTCTAACAATGTTGGTAAAAAAAATTTCTGTTTAATAAGATAAAATGAACATCATATAATACTTTAAGTTTTACATCCTACAGAAAATTGAAGACAATACTTTATTTTACCCATAAGAACCAAAACCAAAACCAAAAGTTGGAAGTTCTATCACCAGTTATGGAACTCAGTCAATAACTTCATAAACATTGAAAAAATATCAGCACAAGATTAGATTTAAGAACAGTAGACACTTTGATTGCATGATAATAGTTGGGAATCCACACAAATTCAATGATAGATTTTTTATCGGTATATAACAGAATAGTTTATTGAGCCAAAGGATGACATGGAGTATTTATGTAAAGACTAGCTTGACTCAGAAAGCACACAGAGTGTACGGAACTAATTTAAAATGTATAACCAAAAAATATATTAGCCACAATGACCTTACGAACTCCATAGTTACAATGTAAGTATATTGAAGGCATCCGTTGTACGACTCATTGCAATGTGGAATTGGGGTAACCGGTAACCACAAAACATTCATACGTCATCGTCATCGCCATAACAGCCTTATCCCATCTATTTGGGGGTGGCTTTCCGAACCCCATTTCTCCACTCGTTTCTAATCAGGTCTTAGCTCTTTGTAACATTCATATACAAACGAGCTTAACAATTAGTCAATTTAATATATATATATATATATATATATATATATATATATCTATTTGGGGGTGGCTTTCCGAATCCCATTTCTCCACTCGTTTCTAATCAGGTCTTAGCTCTTTGTAACATTCATATACAAACGAGCTTAACAATTAGTCAATTTAATATATATATATATATATATATATATATATATATATATATATATATATATATATATATATATATATATATATATATATATGAAGAATTGAAGCAGTTTCTGCACTTTCTTCCAAAGCAACTAACATGCCAGACAAGTAACCAAAGCCACTGATTTAACTACAAGTTAGTTCCAATGCCCCTCCCCCGCCCCCCCACCCCAAAAAAAAAAAAAAACAAACGTGTGGTATGGTATGAAATTACGGATAAAAATAATAATAAAGAAAGAAATAAATCATGATTGCCTTGTCTCATCTCTTTGGGACAGGCTATGAGTCTGATTTCTCTATTCGTTCTTTAAAAAATCACAATAAGGATACTAATAAAAACAAAAAGTTAAAAAAAAATCTTAAATAGAATTGACAAAACATAAACTCAGGAATCAACCGTGAGAGCGGGGAGTCTTTATAATTAAAAAAATAAAAAATAAAATCGAAAACATCGGGATCATGTATCATTTTTGTTTACTTTTTCGCTAGGTTTGAATCAAGTATCATCGTTTCCACGAAATCAACGCATTGAAAACCCTAATTTCACTAAAATACTATCACATACTAAGATCACAGACGAACCATCAATCCAGATAATCTGGAAACCAATTCACCCAACATAACCAAATTCACCAATTACAATAGATAACCGCACAGATCCCTCGAATCAAAAATCCTAAAAATCAAACAACCAAAAAAAAAAAAAACTTGCATCTCCGAAATCTCACACATAAACATATGGGAATCATCCAGGAAAACATATAAATTTAAAATTTAAAAAAAATTTAAAAAAATCAAAACCCTAGAATTATCGAAATCTGTTACAAAATGAGATGAGATCTAATAAATGAAATGGGAAAAATTACCTCTACGCCTTCCGGCATAACCTCCCCTCTCTCGCAGACGATAAAACGCCGACTCCAGAGTGGAGAGAGAAAAGGGTCAAAATAAATTAAAGGAGAGGAATTAATGTTGTGCGTGGAGCCGGAGCGCAGAAGCCGCATTTATACTTATACATCTTTATTTATTTATTTATTTATTTATTTAGTTATTCGAGAGACGGAGACCTAGGGTTTGTGCTGAGCTGGGGATACTTGGTCTCGCGGCGACGTCACGATTTCAAAGACGGTCAGCTTTGTTTGTTCGTCCAAGAAAAGAATGATTAGTGACCAAGTCGGTAAGTCGGGGTTCCGTAATAAATCGGCTTGGAAAATATTAGAAAAAATCCGGCAAAATTAAAAAGAAAAATTATAAAATGTATTAATTAAAAATTATACAAATAATCAAAACAAAAGTTTCCACCAAAATCGAAAAATGTCATAAAATTCGCATGTAATTCGTGAAATTCTCTTTAAAAAATTCAAAAAAAAAAATTTAATTCGCAAATAATTCAAAAATTATTCCTTCTCTTAAGAAAACATAGGTGAATTTGATCACTACACCTGACCGGGTCAAGTCAAAATAATGAAATCGGTTTAAGACCGGGTCAAGTCAAAATAAAAAATGTTACTCATAATTGGTTCGGATCAAAGTCTAGGTGAACATAGAAGATGGGTTCAGGTATAGGTTGGGTCGGAGATAAGCAAGGCATGGATTCGGATTGAGATAGATTTATAAGTTTGTGTTACACCCTATATAATAACTAAACTAATGAATATATTTACAGCAAAACTAATATGAAAATAACTAGTTAGTTCGCTGATAAACATAGTAACAAATTTATTATAGTGACAAATTTCATTGAATTTCGGCGAAATTTTTTCAAATGGGGGTCAAACAAAAATATCAGGAAAATTTCGATTTTTAGTAAATTTCGGTAAAAAATTTTAAAATATTAAAAAAAAAAAATTAAAATATTAAATATATTTTTAATCTCCAAAATTTTTTCGAAAGGTATCAAAATTAATCCGAAATGTACTGAAAGGACCCCCTAGTGAAAAACTCACGAAAATGAAATTTGTCACTATGCTGATGAAGCGGGAAGGGAGGGCATGGGCCTCTAAGGCAATGGAAGGTTGACCAAGGATCAAAATTTCGATTTTAATTTCGGTTTCGGAAGGGACAGAAACCGAAATTTTTGACCGAATTTTCAGCCGAAAATTTGAATTTCGGCCCCCATACAAATATGAGCGAAATTTCGGTCCCAAATTATCGTTTCGGTGGGGACCGAAACCGATAATTTCGGCCGAAATTTAGATCCTTGAGGTTGACTACATTAGATCTTCATGGGCACAGCTTCCAGCCCAGCTTACGTATGAATGTATATAGGGAGCCATTATTACTTGCACACGCTTTTCAAGTGATTGCACTGAATTTAAAAGAAAGACTTGCAAGTTTGGCGACCTCTACTATGTGAAAATACCATCTAAGCCGTTCGATTTGAAGGTAATGATTTAAAGATATCGATTGCAAAATATTACAACAAAATATAATTTTCATCATTTGATTAAATGGTGTCAAAAGCTATTATATAATTCATTAGTCGACTACAGTAGATCATATGGCAAGTATATGTTTTGCTCCAATTTTATGTACGAGATCTATTGATCATAAACTTCAAATCAAATGGCCCATTTTACATTTTTACATAGCACATGTCCCTAAAATATCAAGTCTTTCTTTAAATTCAGTGCAATCACTTGAAAAATGTGTGCAAGAAATGGCTCATAAATGTATTATATATATGAACCTCATGGTCGCATATTTGAGCCAGCTTACCCATCCAAAAGGTTTTGTAGATAAAGCGAGAAGGGCAGAATTGTGATCGAGGGACAAAAATATTGAACAAATTCTCCATCATTTCTAAAACGGGTACATTTATTTGAAGCGCGCGATTCTTCTTTCTCAACTCGGAGATCAAGGGTCTACCATGAGCTGGTAAGATTTTGATTTCGACACATCCCAAAAAAAATAAGCATGAATATACACGTACATCAAACGCATTTGTTGAAACACTTTCGGGGTGGGAAGTGTCCCATGTGGAGTCAAAATTTGACCGCCGGATGAGACGATCATGATCTCAAGATATATTATTTCGAAGATTATGACAAAAAACAATCTCCACACATGCATGTGCATTCCACTAGTAAAATTAACTAATGCTAAAATATAAAACTGGATGAGTCAATAACTCGACCCTACCATGTCATGAGTATTTTACGATTTGCACACCCTAGTGGGCATCTATTTATCACAGAAGGGAGCTGCTTGTAAAAGAAATGCTATTTTTATTACTTTGCAACTATCTTGCTCCTAACACGATATTTGTCATATCATCTATTGTAATTTAGTAAACTAATTAGTTACTTTTAGTTAAAGGAAACGAGATACTTGTCATATCATCTATTATAATCAATTGTTGAATCAGATAACAACATTTGACTACACTTAATTACATAATAAAGATTATATTTCATTCTAATCTTTTGCGATTAATATCTTTACATTTTGACCTTCAAATTAAATGGCTTAAATGGTGTTTTCATATAGTAAAGGTCGCCAAACTTGCATGCCTTTTGTTTAAATTCGATGCAATGGCCAACTTTCCGAGTACAAGAAATGGCTCCCGTTTATGTATCGTTTTCCACTTAACCCAATGAAGCGAAGGTACAGTTTGGTATAAAATATCGGACCATATAAGTCGATATGGTTGATGCACATCGGTTTAATACTGAAAATGCCCTTTGATCGGCCCCAGAGACATTAGGGCAAGGAGGGGCAGCTGTCCACCCTTACCTTTGAGAAAAAACTTTAAGAGCATGTATATTTACAACTAAAGATTCTTCTTTCTCAATCCGGATCATATGCCTAAAACTATGAATTAGACGATGAGAATCTCCTTTATCTTAATCTTTGACAGATTAGATCTTGAGATCATCTACCATGAGGCCGAAACTTTTGGATTTTAGGTTTTCGTTCAGTTCTTTTTTATATTTTAAGCTACTAATTTTTATTTTTATTTTTCTAATTTTCGATTTTTAGGTTATTTTCTCCTTCAACCGAATTGTTTTTTCGATTTTTGCAACAAAATCAAAACCAAACTAAACCAGAATCGGTACCAAATCAATTTTTGTGTTAGTTCAGATCAATTTGGTTTGCTCGATTTTCAGGTCACCCTGCCACCCTTTTCATAATCTTTACTTTGGCCTTGCGTTTGATTAATATTGGTTTTTCTTTTCTCAATTAAATTAATTTTTAAATATTTTTTATTAAAAAAGCTTAAAATATTGACTGACAAAGTCAATACATCTAGATATCGAACAATATGCATCGGCCTGGCTGATGGCCGATATGATCCCATTTTAAAACTTTAATTTGGATTGACTACACGTCTTCCATTTGGCATAAAAGTGACCCCTAATTTCCTGTTCAACTAAATATGCACGCATTGGATATGAGATAGTCTTAACCATGCATGGTTTGAAATCTCGGGTTTCTTTGTTGTCAAGGACACCCGAGACTAACACATCTCGCAACATGTCTTAGTAAAATGGGGTGAAATGAAAATAATATTTTAAATGATCTTACACTATTAAAATAGGCATTTAATCTTACACCATTAAGGAATACTTTAGCATTATGTCATGTGCCAAATATTTGAGATTAATCTAAACAGCCCAAGTGACTGCTTATGATTAGAACACATCTTAGTTGAATAATCACAGTTATAAATTAATTGTATACCGTCCAATCAAAAATCTTCAATGCTAGCCATTAAAAAATAAAAGTAATAGTGAAATTAGGGTGCATAGATTTGGACACACCGTGATAATCATTCACAAGATCATCACACAGATTAGGGTATGATAATATAAAATAGTATTGTGTATAACAAAAGGGAAATTTTCAGGATCAACCTTGTCAGATTCACCTTTTCTACCAGAGACCCTAGAATTTCACCTTTCACATAACCGACCAACGTTAAGCCGAGCCAATGGTGCCAAAGATTGACACGAAAATAAAAGCGATATCGTCTCTTTAAAAAAAAAATTATATATATATATATATATATATATATATATATATATATATTGTAATATCCCTGATATTTTCGACATATTTTCGTTTACCTCGGTAAGCGTGCCCGGAAAATACTGTAGAATATTTTTTGAACTTTTGGTAAGCTAAGGCTATGGTAAGACTAATGGCCAAAGGATTTGGTCTCGAGAGGTGTGCAAGTCATGAAGTCGATGACTTATACTATTGGGTTGGTGTTAGTGGTTAACACTAGGATATGCTCTCAAACTAAAGTGGATAAGTTGCAAATACAAAAATCTAGATTTTTGTATGCTTTGTTTACATATTATAAAGAGAGAGAGAGTTTAGAGAAAATACACTTCTCTCTTTCGGTTGGAAACCAAATAGGAAACTTTTGGGCTGCTTGTGATCTTTAGATCTTGGAAGTTTTAGAGTTCCTCTCTCCATCTCAACCATTGATCAGAGTAGTGCCTCAATTCTGATCAGTTTGAATTAATTGAAAGAGAAGAGTGATGTGGAGAGGGTGAAAATCTGTGTGATTTTATTGAGTGAAGTGGCTGTAACCACCCTTCTTATTGGACTGATTTGAAGATCTAAAATCATTGAGCTTAGAGATCTTTCCCGGACGTGAATCGGTTCAAAGAAAGCAACGCATTAAGCTACAAGAGGTATGCCTTAAAACCTCCTTATGCAAAATTGTTTGATTTTTGTTAAGAATGTAAGTTTTGAATTCAATAGAAATGATGGAATGGCTGTGTAGGAAATATGCAAAAGAATCCGAGCATGTTAAAAGTTACAGCCACAGTACCTGAGAAAATCGACCATCGATTTTCAAAATCGACTGTCGAAATTGGAAATCGACTGTCGATTTGAAAATCGACAGTCGAAAATGGGATTTTAGCTTTAAAACAGAATTCTGAAATTCGATGGTCGAATTTCAAATCGACCATCGAATTTAAAATCGATAGTCGAATTCTGTCCAGTTTTTGGCTTTTTAATTTTTGATTGGATTTTTGTTTTATGAGCCTTTGGATTAATTTTTGGGTTGTATATTAACACTTAGGGTGTTAATATATGTAGGTTTTGGTCAATTGGGAGTCCTTGGAGAGGATTGCTTATGCATGCCTTTGAATTTGCTTGGTTAAGGTAGGGGAATCCAAACTATTATTTGCATAAATTATAAGCATAAACAGTCATAAATCAGGTTATTTTTAGAAGCATGAAATATAGAAAATTCATTACACACGGTGAAATTAAAACTTTGAACATATGATATAATCCGAAAATTGCAAACCTTGTCATAAATAAGAATCATTGGAAATCAGAACTTCAGTTAAATTTGAATCAGAACCTCAGTTAACTTTTGAATCAGAACCTCAGTTAACTTCGAATCAGAACTTTGAAAAATCAGTATATGATATGAATAATAAGCTTGGATACGTGTTAGCATTTGCATTTGATTTTGGTTCATAAATGCGATGCCCTAGATTCCACCAACCGTGTTGTGAGTAAAACTTTAGGCGCAAGTTTCTCTCATAAGCGTAGGGCTTGTTGCATTTTTGAAATGGGTTCATGAGCGGCGATGTGTCATGAGGTCTTCCCATCGGTCACGTGATACGCTCTCATGCTATAGGAAATTTGGGAGATAAAATTAAGTTATAAATTTAAGACAAGAAGCATGCTAAATCGAACATTTTGAACACTTTAGATTTTATGATGGGTTTTGACTCGAGATTAGGCGGAGATTTAATTTGAAAAGCATCATTGAAAAACCATATTTGATTTGATTAGTCTTTTGAAAAACTTTTACTTATAAGTAGTGCAAATAGAACTGTCTTCCCTTATTGAGCTTGGCTGTTAGCTGACACTCGACTATACGTCCACGGTCTTTGAGGCCGATTTGGGATCCGAGGATTTGGAGGATTCTCGATTATATTCTGAGGAGGAATTAGACTTGCTCTTGAGGAGTTCTTCCTTGACCTTTAGACCCTGTTTTTTGGTATTTTGTCTGAATATTGTTTTGAATATTGGGCCCTAGGCCTTATTTTGTTCTTTTTGATATCACTCGAGGAACCATTATTGTGAACCTCTATTTTAGGTGATCGGATTGGCCATCACCGGTGGTTCTTTTTGGTTCCTCACAGTGATATATCTAATTTTGTTATTTGAAGCATTGATTTTTGGATTAACTATGTTGCCTCTGTCTTTAGACCTTTGTTTATGTTGCCGGCTTCTGTTTGTTACGGCTTATTGAGAAATCAATAAGTTGATGAACCGGCCTTTCCTATACCTTAGGGATTGAAAAAGTCGGGTCGTCACATATATATATATATATATATATATATATATATATATATATATATATATATATATATCGCCTCTTTAAATAGGCGGTATCGCCTCTTTAAAAATAATAAAATAAAATGTCTCTTTAAAGAGGAGATATTGTCTCGCCTGTTTAAAGAGGCGATTTAAATATAAAAAAAATTAAAGAGGTGATATCGCATATTTTTGTGTCATTCTTTGACACCATCGATCTTTATATTGTGGCCTTCAAATCAGACAGCATAAATGCTGCTTCACATCGCATAAATATAAAAAAGTGTAAATTTTTAAAATTTTAAACTATATAGAATGATTAAAAGTATAAGAAGGGGTATTTGAGACTTTTTGTGCCAGCTGGAACACATCCGGCTTGGAGTTGGTCAGTTTGGTGAAAGGTGAAACTATAAGGTCTCTGACAGAAAAGGTGAATCCATCCCGAAAATTTCTCTTCAAAAAATGACTAGTACACTTTTTATAGTGTACAAGCCTAACACCTTAAATAAATTTTAATATAAAATTTGTATTTATGAGGTTGCATCTGGGAACGAATCACGAGATTTAAAACCATGATCATAACTACATGTAATCCTATAAAATTAGAAACCGTGGAAGTCAAGATTCTCTCATATCCAATGGCTGCAGATCGGGTTGAACACAATTCAACCAGTTGGACGTCACCATTGCCTTCTAATACTATGAGCAGGATCTTCTTGTAAAACGTCAATTACGCATAATTATATGGGTACCTCTGTTTGCGCATACACATTCTTTGAAAGTGCTCACGCCTCAGATCTCTTGAAAACCATTGATTACTTCAGATCAGATGATGGATATTGTGTTTCACTCGGATATTATTTCACACAATAGATCTTGAGATCATGGCACACCTATCAAACAATCAGTTTTTAATTCCGTGTGTCATAGATTCTAAAAAAATGGCCCTTGAATCATATGGCACACATCACACTCAAACGAATTTATGGCCATTCTTTGGGGATTGATGACGGATGGAATAAAAAATTGATCGTCTGATAGGTGCATCATGATCTTAAGATCTGTTGTTTTGAAGATCAGGGTGGAAACCAATCTCTATTGTCTGATCCGAAGCAATCAATGGTTTTCAAGAGGTTAGGCCATCGACGCTTTTAAAAAATGAGTGGCGCAAACAAAGGTACCCTACTTAGATGGTATCATAGTACCTGTGGTCTTTTTTTCTTTTCTTTTGTTTTTAATAACCTTTTGCCATGAATGTCGGTTGCTTCTTAAACCTATCTCATAGTCGATTCATCATATTTATAGAGGCGGCAACAAAGTGGCAGATGCTCTTGCCTCTTTCGGTAATATTCATAGTATTTCACAAGAGCTTATGGATATTAACGAGTACAATTTTTAGATTCGGATTTGTCTTTATGATGATAGGCTAGGTCTTCCGAACTTATCTATCAGGTTGTAATTTATTTAGTTATTTTTTGTTCTGCTCTAAAATTGTGGGGTGATGGCGATGCCGAAGCTCTATAGTAGCTGAGCTTGTATCTATTTTATTGTTTTTCTCTTTTATATATACTAGTAAGAAGGCACGTGCAAATGTACGTGGACATTAGGACTTTTAAATGATTAAACTTGATTTTTAGACCTCTATTGGGTGATTTGAACATTAAAAAATATAATATTTGCAGTTTTCATTACTATGGTTTATGATTTATTGAACATAAGAAAAAATGATTTATTACTATATTTCATATGTCTTCATTATGGATAATTTAAAATTATAAAAAATTCAATTATATATATATATATATATATATATATATATATATATATATATTGTCAACTATAGAACATAAAGAAAATAATTAAAAATTAACAAATAAGATAATTTTGATAATTTAATTAAATAAAAAATGGGTATTTATTCCTTCTCGAGTTTAACTTTCTTAAGGATTTTATTGTTTTCGTCATCCGCAGTCTCGTATTTAATGCTTTGACACAACCGTGTAAAAAGATTTTAGTAAATTATATCTTGTACTTTGATTTGAAAGAAATATTATTTTTCGAGATATTTTCATGCGAATTTGGAATCTTTTATCTCCATCCAGCATATAATAAAATATAATTAGTCATAAATTTTTTGATAAAAAAATGCAGTAAAATAAAATATATTACCTTTACTTTTAAAAGCATAAGATTTTTCAGGGAAAAATTAATAAAAATCTTTGCTTCATTTCGAAATAATGTAAGCTATATTTCCCCACTCTCATTACAAATTTGTACACAAAGTGCATAAAAATAATATATATATATATATATATATATATATATATATATATATATATATATATATATATATATATATTGATAATTAGTTCTAGACTTATATAGAATTAATAAGTTTATTTATATTAAAGTTATTATCGTAATATGTATTTTATATTTTGATTTTTGCACTTTTTGCAGGCAGCTTGTTTTTCTTTTAAAATAACTCTTGTTTTGCATGTATTGCATATGGGGTACTAAAGATCTTTATCTTGATGCATACTTGTAATTGAAGCTTTGTAATAATAGTACAAAATCTAAATATATAAAAATAAATATTATTTAAAAATAAAATAATAAATAAAATAATCATTTGAAAGAAAAAATTTATTACTTCTAATTAAGGTTAATACCTCAGATGATGAAGAGAGTTTGCAGTTGACTATTTCGTTAAGTGAAGCTTGCTCCACTTTAATGAAAGTATTATTTGAATTTAATTTAAATGAACTTTTTGTTTCAAGATTGAGACCTATATTGTGTCTGTTTTGTTTGTAATATAATAATTATTAAAACTCTAATAAATAAATTTAATAAAAAAAATAATGACAATATATTACCATTTTTTTATATCTACAACTTCTGGTATGTTTGGATTGATTTAGAATACAGTTGTTGGGGTTGTAGTAAGAGAAATAACTCATGATGAATAAAAGATAAATTAATATAAATTAATAATATTTTCATATAATTTGATAATTGAATTGTTAATATATGTATCTCGAAATTCATTGGTCTAAAAAAGGGTTAGTACAAACAAAAAAAATTCAAATCGGTCTTACGATGCTTGATTCATACTTTTTTAGTCTGAATCGAGTATTTTAAGACTGATTAGGTGCCCTGTGTGGACATCTCATGACCGATTCAGTGCTCGAGTCAGCCTCTTGTAGCTTATTCATTCGTTGGGCTTCTCAAGAACGCATCGCCCAATTGGGCCTTGTCCCTAACGCGATTTATGAGAGCCCGATTCAAGCCACCATTTCAGATCACCCACATTTTAAATATCATTTTTGTGTTTAAATCAGGAGAGAGTCGGCCTCATAAAGAATTATAGTACTTTAATGATAGTTGGAGATATCAAAATTGATACATATTCTTCTCATAAAATATCGCCATATAGTTTTTAAATTGTTTAGTCAATCAATTTTTTATTCTTAAGAGGAATATAATAATCTATAATAAATGGTTGACAATAATAATAATAATAATAAATTAATCTTAAAATTTTGAGTTATTTGAGGACATTTTTTAATTATTTACAAAATTTGACAATATATTATTATTAATTTTTTATTCTAATAAATATGCCTTTGGATAAGATTTTACAGAATAAAACTTTGACCATCTTAGGATAAACTCGTCATCTCAGGATCCATTGGGTGAAAGAATGGAGAAAAAACATCTCCATTGTGTGCAGTGGTAGAACCACTGAAATTTTAATTATTTTTTTTTTGTAAATTCTTATATGAATTTACATAATTTTAAAAATTAGTAAAAGAAAGGTTATCAAAGAAAAAAAAATAGTAAAAGAATCATTATCTACACCTATTTGAGTAAATCTATAGTTGCAAATAATAAAGGACGTCATTACTCAACTAAGTATGCCCTCTACACCTATTTTTGCCCTCTAAATCTATCATGGGTACCTCAATTTGCGCTCACGCATTCTCTAAAAGTGTCCACGTCCCGGATCCCTTGAAAGTCTTTGATTGTTTCGGATCAGATGATGAAGATCATCTTTCATCCCGATCTTCAACAAAATAGATCTTGAGATCATATCTCACATGTCAAACGGTCTGTTTTCATTCCATGGGCAATGGATCCCCAAAAAACCCTCGAATCATATGACACACATCGCACTCAAAACATAAATTAGAGTCATTTTTTGGGAACTGTAACATATGGAATAAAAAATTGATCGTCTGATAAATGAGACATAATCTCAAGATCTACTGTATGGAAGATCGGGGTAAAAACGATCTCCATTATCTAATCCAAACAAATCAATGGTTTTCAAGCGGTCTAAGACATGGTCACTTTCAAAGAATGCGTGGGCACAAAATAGAGGTACCCATCTCTCATCTCCAAAAATAGATCTCTTCACACATGCATTTAAATGCTAAAACTATTGACTTTTTTAATCAAATAATGAAAATTATTTTTCTTCCCAATTTTTGACACAACAGATCTTGAGATTGTGGTCTCAAATTTAAACAATTCATTAATTTAGCAAAATTTTGTTACATTTGTCAAAATTAATGAGACTTGCATGTTGGACTTCTGTTTTAGCAAATTTTAGAGAAATTTGTCCAAATTTTTCTCTATAAATTGTGCGGCCATTAATTGCGTGACGCAAAGCAATACAATTTAAGCACGAAATAGATGTTGATTTCATGTGGCTCAGAGTCTCAAAGTAGGCCTGACCATATATGATAGGGGCTGCACCATCTCAAAATCTATTATCTAAAAGTTAGGGACGTATAGCTAACTCCCTCGCTTCATTCAAGAAAGTCAACAATTCTCAGTGGTTCTACGACTCACCTTAATCAATGGCTTTGACCGTCGGGTATAAATAGTGCTAGGGTTTCTAAACAAAAGCACCGCCCCCCTCTTTCTACGGGTATTTGGTTTTTAAAAGTATGAAAACATCGCTGTTAGATAATAGTAAGGATTTTGCTTAAACAAAAAAAAAAATCCTTTCGCCGTAAGTTTGCATCCTCCCCGAGCACTTGCCAAAGTAGTTGGCCGGTAGTTTTCACTTTCCAACCACTTCTGGCTAAAATTGCAAAAGAAAAAGCCCAGATCTGTGAGCTCTTGAAATCCGTGTTTCCAGCATTTAATATTAACTCTTAAGATCAAAATAGTCGGCTCTCCCTTTAGTTGAATCCATCGCACCAAATCCATATAAATTCCAGATGTAAAAGTGGTACAAGTGGCTGGTCATCATCCAAATGGGACCCACCCCAAATATCATGCCAATTTATGGATGCAAATTAGCCAATTAGAACGGTTTTATGCATATAACATAGATCATTGTTCATCTGTTTGATTTAATAGAAAGAATTAAAAAAAATCTCGGTATAAGGGGTCTACCGAACTTTTCGCAAAATATCCGATTGATTCGTTAATTCTCCAAATTTTTTATTAAATTTAAAGAATTAAATTTTTTTTTTTTTTATCATTGTATATACTTTCGTAGTGTTATTTTTATAATTGAAAATTATTAATACATAAGGACCATAGTGACAAATTTCTCTGAAATTCTCTGAAATTTCTTCGAAATTGACCGAAACAAGGATCGGGCGAAACTTTCGGCGAAATTTCAATGATTTCTCCAAAATCGCTGAAATTTCATTAATTTCGGTGAAATTAACCAAATTTCACTGAAATTAATAAATCTTTTCTCATTTTTGTTATTTTTTAAACAATAAATAAAATTTTATGAAGTTTAAATATAATTTATATTTAATATTTTTTGTACTCCCCGAAATTTTCTCGAAACTTTTCAAATTTTTCTCGAAATTTATCCGAAATGAACCGAAATGACCCCCTACCGAAATGTTGCCGAAAACGAAATTTGTCACTATAATAAGGACTATATAATTTATTTATTTTATTATTTTAAATCATCCTTTTCTTTAATTTTAAATATGTTAACTGTATTTTTATACATGTTTATAGCTTATTATATTTTTTATAATCTCATATTTTTTTCTCGAATATTCTTAAAATTTACTAGAATTAAACCGAATTGACCACCCACCAAATGATTGACGAATCTAACTTGGTTACAATGTTGTTCATACAAGCTTTAATCGTCCATCTATAGTGCAAGCCCTTGATCAGATGCTAGCTAGTGTGCCACTTGTAAGTGTTTGTTGAATCCGATCTTCTCAATGTCCACAAAATAGAGGCATGTTTATGCGTATAGCCAACACACAAGATCAATGCTGATTATACTTAAAAGTACCTTTCAAATCCGTCCGTTGAATCTTTGAGTTCGCTCATACTTAAAAGTACCTTTCAAAAGTGCCACATTGACTGTGTTGAATTAGACGATGGTGATTGTTTATTGTCCCAATCTTTCACCCAATGAATCTTGAGATCCGATTTTTTATTTCATATGGTACACACCCAAAAAAATGACCTTAAATCAATTTTGCGCGTGCAATCGATGTTAATGTCACTTTTCTGAGATGTGTACAACATGAAATAAAACACTGACCATCTGATGGTAGACCCATGATCTCAAGATACATCGTGTAAAATATTGAGAGGATAAAGGATTTCGATCATCTAATTCAATGTAGTCAATGCATTTCAACGTGGGTAAACTCAAAGATTTGGTGGATGGAATTAAAGGTATTCTATAATTAATAGATGATAAAAATAAGGGAAAATTACTAGATCGACCATGTCAGATACACCTTTTCCGTCAGAGGCCCTATATTTTCACCTTTACCCAAACTGACCAGCTTTTAGCCAAGCCATTTTCAGCTAGCGCAAAAAGTCCGAAATACCCTTCTTACACATTTTTTCGTTCTACATGGTTTAAAATTTTAAATATTTGCACTTTTCTATATTTATGTTGCGTGGAACAGGATCTATGTCGTCTAATTTGAAGGCCACAATATAAAATTGATGGCATTAAAGATAGATACAAAAAAAAGGCGATATCGCATCTTTAAAAAAAAAATTAAAAAAATTAAAACAGTCGATGGCGATTCTTAAAACAGTCGATGGCGATTCTTAAAACAGTCGATGGCGACTCTTAACACAGTCAGTACCGATTATTTTAAGAGTCGCAATCGACTGTTTAGACAGTCGGTACCGAGTGTGAAAACAGTCGCCATCGATTGAAAAAAATAAAAAAATTAATAAAAATATATTTGACTATCTACACAGTTGATTGCGGTAATTTTTATTTTATTTTTAATAGTCAATGGCGACTGTTTTCATAGTCGGTACCGACTGTCTAAATAGTCGATGGCAACTCTTAAAATAATCGATACCGACTGTGTTAAGAGTCAACATCGATTGTTTTAAGAATCGCCATCGACTGTTTTAAGGGTCGCTATTAATTGTTTAAAATTTATTTATTTATTTATTTTTATTTTTAAAGAGACGATATCTCTTTTTTTGTCTCTATCTTTAGTGCCATAAATTTTATATTATAACCTTCAAATCAGACAACATAAATCTTATTTTACACTGCATAAATATAAAAAAATATAAATATTTAAAATTTTAAATTATGTAATCATAAAAAAGTATAAAGAATGGGTGTTTCAGACTTTTTGTGCTAGCTGAAAATGGCTTAACTAAAAATTAGTTAATTTGGATAAAAGTAAAAATATAGGGTCTTTAACTAAAAAGGTGTATTTTAGAGGGCCGATCCCATAAATTTCCCTAAAAACAAGGGAGATATATAATAGGAAAGAAGAGTATATGCCTAATAGAGAACCCCTTTCCATAAATTGATTAAAAAAGGAAAAAAGAAAAAAGAAAAAAGAAAAAAGAAAGAAATAAAAAAAGAGATATTTAATGATATTGACTTTTGTCAACTACATCAATAGAAAACCCCCTTCCATACACTTCCAAGGCATGTGGTGCCACATGCTGCAAATTATTTTATTTATTTATTTTGGAGCAACACCATTTTATTTTATCTGTAATGTAGGACTTACGTGACGAGCTGAGCTGGCTCGGCTCAGGTTAAAAAACAGTGTTTGCAATATCTTGTGCACGACTCCCAAGCCGAGCCAAGCTATGAGTTAAGTGCTCGTTACCCACTAGAGAGTTGTCGCGATGGTTGAAGACATGGGAATGCTCCTCAAGATCATACCTTTTCGGGTGAGGGCATTCCTTAGTCCAAGTGTAAGCATTGAATACCTGAAAAGCTCGTTTGTGAGCCGACCATGAGCTAGTAGGCTATATATAATTTAAATATTTATTTTTAAATATATATGACATTATATATAATTTAAATTATTAAAATATCCTAAAAATTAATTCGTTAATTAGAAGGGATTACAATGTCTCATCAGATAAAGTTTCTCTCCTAATATGGCAAAAATACTCAAACCTATAGTCTCATACCCTAATCGGTAACTCTCATTTCCTACCTAATATTCTTAACTTGTTAATATGGTATGAAATGAAATATTTTGATTAGATATTTTTTATTTGAAGGCTAAAAGTTTTAATAATTTAGATATAAATAAATTTAAATATAATAAAAGAAAGATATTAAAAATAATAATAAATTAGTAATATATTATTTGGCTTGAGCTCAATAGAGTTGAGCCAGAGTTAAATAATTTTAAACTTGAATATAAAAGAGAATTGACCCTGACTTGACTTGAAGTCGGCTGGGTGAGACCCTAATGATGGAATCTAAATGGATCTGACGATCCGACCATCCAAAATTAAGCCTAAAGATCTAGGCGCATGATCAATCAAAAACAATAAATTTATAACCTATAAATATGCGCACCTTGAGCGTTAGCCATTGATGGTTGGTTGCCGATCTTCAACGATGTTCTCGCGTTCAATGTCTCCTAGCACAATGGGGATGCTCTCGCCAATAGGGAGGATTGAATTACGTCGAGCAATCGTTGGGACCAGGCACCCCTTATATTTATAGCCAAAGAGTCCTATCCCATTAAGGACTGAAATTGCTAATTGTAGTGTGATTAGAAATCACAATCATACTTTAACTGAAAGACTCAATAAGCAGTTGCCTATTCTCTTCAAACTCACCAGAATAGCAATTGTTCATCTTAAGATTGATCTTATACCATTCACTGGTCAACAGGTTTGACCATAGTGATGGCCACCAAAATAGAAACTTCTTACACCTAAGAGTCCTATTTCCATGCTACTCCATGGATAAAGAGTTTGCCTACAATCCTAGTGACCAAAGTCTCTTCTTTTTGAAAAAGCTGTAAATAATTAGCATTTAAAAAAAAAACGAATAATTATTTGTGACTACGGAAAAAAAAAAATTGTGAATTTCAAAGATTATTAGCAAATCTCATCAATTATTTTCAATTATTTTTTAATATTTTCTACTTTTTTATTATTAATTATTTTTATAATTATAAATTACAATATTTTTATACTTTTCCTTTTTTATCTTTTCAAATTTTGGCCTTCTTCCTAATGTGAGCAATTTTACCAGATATTTTCAAGCACTTTACCCTCTAACCCCAGCTTGGTAGACAATGAAATATGCCATTTTATTAGAGATCATCCCTACAACCAATTACATAGTCGGAAGCCTTATACGATAATTGATATACGTATTTGGGAGAAGTATAATATAAATTAGAGATCATCCCTATATACGAATTTGGGAGAAGTATGATATAAATTAGAGATCATCCCTACAGCCAATTACATAGTCGGAAGCCTTATATGATAATTGATATACGAATTTGGGAGAAGTATAATATAGAAGAGCGGACTTTATCTATGATCGTATGACAAGAACAAACTTTCAATACATGAACTACTTTAATGTATATGATGGGTGGATTGTAGACTTACTCAAAATATAGAATCTTATCCCATCACAATAATTAGAAAAGGAAACAAATTACAAGTCATATATATATATATATATATGGAAAAGGTATCGGAGGACTGTTACCGTCCTCCAAGCTTCTACGTGGAGCTCCACGTGGCATCTAAAATATTGTTTCGATGTCACGTGAAGCTCTAGTGCATTGTTTAGATCATCTTTGAAAAAAATAATAATTGAAAACTCATCTCTATCATGTATTTTTTGAATCGTAAAATGCGAACGGATGAAACCCATCAAACTTTGACTTGTGGATTTAAAAAAAAAAAAATTCAAAATTTTTTATTTTAATATTAATCTATACCGTCCACCTATACTCCACATGACACCCAAATAGTGTTTGGAGTGTCACATGGAGTTCCATATGTTTCTTGAAGGCCGGTCACCGTCTTCCATTAAAGGATATATATATATATATATATATATATATATATATATATATATATATATATATATATATATAGGAAAAGGCCTCCATCCTCTATGGGAGGACGGTCACCGTCCTCCAAGCTTTCACGTGGAGCTCCACGTGACACTCAAAATATTGTTTCGATGCCACGTGGAGCTCGGGTGCATTGCTTAGATCATCTTTGAAAAAAAATAATTTGAAAACTCATCTCCACAGTCTGTTTTTTGAACCGTGAAATGTGAACCAATGAAACTCGTCAAACTTTGACTTGTGAGTTTAAAAAGTTTGTTTCGATTTTTTTTTTTTAAATATTGATCTATACCGTTCACTTGTGCTCCACGTGGCACCCAAACACTGTTTTGGGTGCCACGTGGAGCTCCACATGAATCTTGGAGGACAGTGACTGCCCTCCAATGGAAGACCTAACCGGCTCCCATATATATATAGTGAACATGAATAGACCGAGTATCAACTATCAACCTAATTAGATGAAGTGAGTTCCATGCTGGCCCATAAAAAAAAATATTTGGAATTTGCCAAGAATGACCCGACAGCTCATTGAGGGCACGGTGTGCAGCAGACAGTTACTTAAATTTGAGACACACAAATCCTTAAGCACCTCAAAGTCAGCGACATGGTTTTACATGTGGGTACCTCTATTAGATGATTGAGGTCGTATTTGACCCCGATATTCCATAAAATGGATTTTAAAATCATATTGCACCCATCAGACGGTCAGCTTTTGATTTCATATGTTATAGATAAAAAATAACCCTTGAATCTTGTGGCACACATAATGCTCAAACATGATTTTAGAGATATTTTTTGAGGATTTGTGACATGTAGAATAAAAAAATGACTGTTTGATATGTGCGATATGATATCAATACCCATTTTGTATAAGAGCAGGGTTAAAAACGATCCCCATCATCTGGCCGCCTTTAGGAGATTGCGTGGACGCTAATAGAGGTACCCTTTATATATTGGCCAATAATACGTAGGACCCATATGATACGATGTATACCTATGATTTGGTATGGGTCAAACAAGTCAAATATCGATCAATATCGAGTCATATCGGCCGATATGTATTTGATATGAATCGGGTATAATACCAAAAATGCCCTTTTGGTAAAAACATTTAATATTTTAATTTCTTTATATAATATTTTTGATATTTCTTTTAAAAAAAGGTTTTTTTAATATCGTCCAGTTTAACGATATGTATCCAATATATGTGATACGTATCGACTTGAACCCAGCCGATATGTTGTGATATATATCGGACTTTACAGCCCTGGTCAACCCACGCCTTAAGGTCCATACAAATGCACGACTATTCCTTCCAGCGCTCATTGTCCATAATGATCCCTCTGCTCATAGTAGTAGATATAAATATAATCTCGCTTAAGCCAAAAACGTTAATCTCATCAGTAATCCCTTTGAATTAAAGGATGAAGCCCAAATCTTCCACATAGTGGATCTTGAGATTACCATTAAATGACCAAATTTTCATTCTAAGGGGACATATTCTAAAAGGTGATCGTAAAATCACCCGTCAATGTGATGGTTTCATGTGAATTTTGAGTCACTTTGTGGGATGTTTCATTAGAAATAAAAAATTGACCATCTAATGGTATGCCTATAATCTCAAGACCGATTGTTTGAAAATTTGGGCTGAAAAACAATCTTTATCGTCTGATTTAAAGAAGTCAATGATTTTCGGATGAGTGAGATTATATTTTCAGGGGATACAAATAAGTCAAAGGGTAGAATGCGCTAGGGCGCATAGGATGATCCATGCGCCCGATCGCATTATCACATGCCACGTGGCATGACCAACCCAAAACAACTCTCGTTTTTGTTTGATCATTCATGAGACATGTGATTTAAAAAACATAATTATTTTTTTGACTTTTTTATCCTATGTTTAACGGGTTAAAAATAAGGTAATACTCCCAAAAAATTGGTGCATTGATTTTCCTAAACTTTGGCCATATTTTAATGGTATAAAAGTTATAAAAATAATTTTAGAATTTCTTTAATGGGATCTGATCGACCTTACCTAAGTTGCAGTGGTATCCGATCCTCGTGATGAATGTCACATGATGGCCAACTGACAGCGAATGTAAAGATTTCTACGCTTTTAATGGTAGAAAAGTTATGAAAAAAATTTTAGTTTTATTTCAATGGGATCTGATCGACCTTACCTAAGTTGCGGTGGTATCCGATCCTTGTGATACACGTCACATGATGACCAACTGACAATAAATATAAAGATTTTTACATTTTTAATGGTAGAAAAATTATAAAAACAATTTTAGTTTTTTTGGAATGGGATCTTATCGACCTTATCTAAGTTGCGGTAATATTCGATGCTCGTGATGGACGGCACATGATCTCCAACTGACAGTGAATGTAAAGATTTCTCTGAACCCGGGCACAGTTCCTCCAAAAAATAGTAAGTTAAACTAATCATTTGTAGAGGGTAGGTGACGAGCAAGTTGGAGAATATTAAATTTTCAGTGACATTGATAAGAAGAATGTGCTATTAGTTGCGTGGTCTGACAGCTACCGAATAAATATGAACATGATAGGAAAATGATGACTTTGAGTAAATAATAAAGACCCTCTCTCCTGCTTGCTGACATGAGAAGATAGCCAACCTACCTACAGACATCTACTCAACAACGCATTTGAATCAAAGGTTGACTGCCACATTTGTCACCACCCAATGTTAACTTTTGGTTGGCTTGGCCTCGCCTATCTCTTGATGCTAGGCCTCGCCTATCTCTTGATGCTAGTGGTGGTAACTAAGGGTGTGGATTAAAACCGAAAATTGAGCTTTCTGAATTGGCCCGAATCAAAGTCGATTGAAAACTGACACCAAACCGAACTTGTCTGGCCTAATTTGGTTTCGATTTCGGTAGCTGAGAGCTGAAAACCTGCTTAGTAGGGTGAGAAATTGACCATAAATCCGAATAAATAAATAAAATATTGATAAAAATCGAATCGAACCGACACTATCAAAATAAGACTATTAGTAGTGGCAAAAATCTGTTGCTATTAACAAAAAAACTATTAGCGACGAGGATATTAACAACAATTTTTAAGTTTATAGTAGCAGCTGCGGTAAATTTGGCTGCCGCTAATAGTCTAATTTTTTATAGTGGGAACTGATCGAAAATGAAACTGCATTGGATTGGTTCGGTTTCAGTTCAAGAGGGTGGTAAGTTCATCTAACTGAAATCCAAATTAAAACTTTTCGATTCAAGAGTAATTTTAAGTGAACCGACACTGAAATCAAAATTTTGGTTTTGATTTTGTTAACCAAGTTTACGCATCCGTTAATCCTAATTAACTTGTTATATGATAACAATTAATATGTAAGGTGTCACATGGAGTTCAAGACAATGGCATACTCACACTTCATCTTTCTGTCATTATTGGTGTTGTTGATTACCAGCCGCACATCATATTGCATTATTGATCACAAGACCTTTGAATTCTTGTTTGGTACGAATCGATAAAGGATAGAAAGGAGCGGTAACGAGCATCAAAAGATAACGAGCAGGGATTTAAGTTCCGACATTGGCCAATATTTAAGCTCCTTTTTTTATTTTTAAAATAAAAAATATATACATAATTATTTTTATAAAAGGGCATTTTAATATTTTGTCTGAGTCATATTCGATACACATCGGCCGATATGATATAATATGGTCGAATATTTGAGTTGTTTGACCCAATATAGAATCGAGATGTATATTCGTATTTGAAAGGACCTAACCCGATACATATTGGCCAATATAATATATATCGGATATTGCTGATGTTTAAAACCATGGATATGACTTATGAGAAAGAACCTTATATTTAAGGTCTTAACAGGTTGGGCATGAGCCTGGCCTCCAATAGGCGGGTATGGGCTGAGAAAGGTAAGTCTGATATATAGTTGGGCTGGCCCGTCCTGGCCTAATTAGTAAGCCAAGTCATGTGTGGGCTATTTTCAAAAGCCCGACTAAAAATGAGCCAGTTAAGCTCTACCCAAACCCAGTCCGACCCCTGATCAATTTGTATAAAATTGTTGGGCTAGCTCGTAGTCTGGTTCAACCCTGCCTACTAAGGGTCGGTATGAGATAAGATAAATAGGCCTGATTAATAAATGGGCTAACCCGGCCCTGCGCCAATTAGTAATAGGCTAGTTCCAAGAAGCCCAATTAAGAACGGTCCATCTAAGGCTTGACTGAAACCCGGCCTGATCGGGCTCATTGAGACCCCTACATGTATCTTCAATCCAATAAATAATAATAATGTGATCCAAAAATGTTAGCGAAAAATATATGTATGCAAAAACCAACTTTTAAATTTGATGGTTAAAGGACTATTTGTAGGATTGAATGGTTGATAATTTTATGACATTTGGTAAGGGGATTCAACCATAAGCAAGCAAGAGAATTGCGATCTAAGAGTTACATTTTAGTTGAAGAAATGTTTTTGTAAAATCTTGCATATTTTTTTATACAAAATATTAAACTATAAAAAAACAAGAAGAATCTAAAATACAAAAGGCTGCTTCATGATAAATAAACTAAGAGTAGCATAGAATAATAAAATTATAAATAATTAAATAGACAGAGAGAAAGTTTATAAGAGTAATAACTATTATAAAGTAGAAAATTATGGATTGAAATAGATAATTTGTGCATATTTATCGAAAGTTAGCAAGATATTATGCACAAAGAATTGAAATGATATAAAGACAGCAAATTAAGGAGAGGAGGATGACAAATGATTTATTGAAAGGAGATTGCAGAGAGGCAATGTGTGACAATCCATACCCACATGTTATAATATTGTTCGGTTCTGGGCTCAAGTCCTCACTCTGATTTTATTTTTAGCATCGGTATTATGTTTCACCGTCCCCACCAAAAATGTGTCATGACATGTAGCGTCTGCAATCACATATAGCTCAGGATTAAGACTTTTTTTTATCTGAGTTGGGACTATTATACATTGGTCACCAGGTTGAACTAGATTAGGAGTTCAACCAATTCTGCAGGCCTTTGAAATAGGGGATTTTTGACTGTGTGCCATCCTATAAAAAGTGAAAATCATGAAAGTCAAGATTCTCTCGTACTCGTGGGCTGTAGGTATTGAGTTCAACCTGATTGGACCTGACCATTGCCTATAAAAAGTAAAAATCATGAAAGTCAAGATTCTCTCATACTCGTGAGCTGTAGATATTGAGTTCAACCTGATTAGACCTGACCATTGCCCATTGCGGAGTTATGAAGAGGTTAGCGCTCAATAAAAATGTGTAGAGAAATAAGTGACAAAGTTAATACTAAATCACACATCAATAAAATGCTAGTTGTCACTTTCCTCATTTAAGGAAGTCTCAAATAATCACTCACCCTCTAGCCATTCCATCAAACTGGCCAGCACCAAATTTAGGACCTTGACATAAGTTAAAGAGAGCTTTTAACATAATCTAGCGGCTAAAAATAGTCCGACTGCCACTAAGCAAATAATTGTAGGCTGAATGCTACTTATTTCTTTTCTGGTCATCATTGGCCATCCAATTGAAGCACAACAAAATCTCGAAAATTCGACACGCATCCCATTACAGAAGACGTCTCAGAGGTATGACATGAGGGGAACAATAATGTTTAAATAATATTATACTATTCAAATATATGTTTTATCTTCTACCATGAAAGGTACAGTTGACTATTATCTCATACGGCTCATACCTATAATCAATCTAAGCAGTCCAAGTGGATGGGTCATTCGAGCATATCTCAATGGAAGAATCACACCTATAATCAATATTAGCCTTAAAAAAATTGGCATGCAAAGATTCCGACAAAACAAGATAGCCGTTTCCGGTATCACATAGTTTGGATACAACTTAGGATTGTATCAAAATAGTCCACATGATGAGTCAAAACGGTGCCATGTGTACAAAAGTAACGATTCATATAATTTCAATTGGGAGTTAGTATAACATCTTGAACAAATGCATCCTTAAAAAAATAAATTTCTCTCCGGTGTCCCAAGGCGAGACTTGATATGATTATCATCTCGCTCAGTCTCGGGACACAAAATGGGACATCTCAAACATATGTTAATTTTATGTTATGTTGATTATCCAATTTATATTAATAAAAAATATATGTTATGTGCGATTAAAAAAATATACTTTTCAACGGTATATGATCATATCCATTGATATAAGTGATGGGCAACATTACCACATTATAAAATGGTAGTGGCAAGTTTGTAGCATGTATTGTCATATTCATAGGCTGTTAGTGGGGTTGTAGGTTTTTGACATTTCAAAACATAGGAACATGAAACATGTATATCTCCTACTAATAAAACCACACATCTAACATTGTTGGCAGATAGCTGACAAAATAGAATTGAGCTGGTATATATATATATATATATATATATATATATATATATATATATATATATATATATTCTAAATCTAGATTGGAATGGGTCACTGATTGAGTAAATGTGATACGTGTGCCACTTGATGTAATTGAATTGATGTAAAGATTTGATGAGTCGAAGTTTGCTTAAAAAACTCTCCATCGTCTGATCAGAGTAGTCAAATGATTTTTAAAAGGGATGGCTAACACAAATTTGAAGATTTATAGGATAAACATTAATTTTAAAGCCTTTTGACCGCTTTGAATGATACGAAAGGAATATTCTTACAAAGTAACCTTTGAGCCACCAAATCCTTTGCATCAAAAGGCAGACCTTGATGAAAAATAGCATCACATGTATTCAATCAGTAACTTATTTCAATTGAGATTGAAAAGAAAGTATCATTTGCCATCATGGATCAAAATTTAAGTTTTCAGATATGCATCGTCCACCATCAATGCCGAGATGACACTTACCGAGTATCACAGATACATTGAATATTCATTGGATATATGGGCATATATGTTATATTTATTATTAATATAATAAATATTTTAATAATTTAAAGAAAATAAAACTTTATTTGATTTCTTAGTTTTGGGTTGGATTTTTAGACAATAGTTATTCTAAAGTTTTATATGCAAATGAATAGTCCCACATTGGTAAAAATAAAAAGTGCCTAGACTATATATAGAACCTTTCACCTTCTATTATTGTTTAACAATAATAAGAGAAGAGTGTGCCTAGCGGCAGCAGCGTCATTGTCATGGCGATTAGCGTTTAGGCGCATTAGGCGCTTTTTAGGCGCGCATTTGCGCAAGATCGTCGCAAGGAGAGGTTTGAATTTTGACCAGGCGGATCCAACGGTCGGATTATTCGTGGGTCGGGCCTAATGGGTCACTATTCAACGGGTCAATTCGGTCTATTGGGCCAAACGGATTGGTCAAACGTTGACCGTTGGACCCAACCGTTTTATAACCGCTTATAAAGGTGTATAATTATTCGAATTTGAATTCGAAAAGTTACAACCTTTCATGCAGCCGTTGGATGTAGTGGTTGAGATCTTTGAAAGATCGAGTGCCGTCAAAATATGATTGGTCCAATACCATATTAAAATTTCTATATAAGGAGGCCTTAGGACACAGATTGAAACACTCTGAAATCCATCGGAATCCTTGCATAAAACTTGAGAATTTCTCTTGCTATCTTCTTTTGGTGGTACTCCATCGGATTGAGTTTTCTGGGGCGATCCTCTACTGTTGCAAAGTAACGGATCGCATCCAAGAGATTGGGCTCGTTGTATCCTGGAAACGTCTCGCTGGAACCCTTTTGCAAACTCGAAGATTTACTCGAGTAGGGAGCGAATAGCGTTTTAAAAACAACGATTACGTGCCTCGAGTCCAATTCTCTTGCCCTTTTCATCATTTTCGGATTTCTGTTCTCAAATTTCATCTAACAATATATTGGGTATGTCTAGCTTCTACATACCATTGTACCTTGTATCTGGTTTAGAAAAACAACCCTGATTTTGAAATGTTTTAGGCTATCATACAAGACCCAAACGGTTTAGCTAAAAGGGCTTTCATGGCTTTTGGAAGTTTGAATGGATGTGAGATACAATGGTTGGGGTCTCAGTTTGCACGTGAATTTACGTTTCAACCCTTCTTCTACGTTGAACTTGATTTTGACTACACCTGATTCGCCCTTCTTCTTCGTTGGCCTCGATTTCCACTGCAACTGATTCGTGAACAGAAATTCATGGACCAGAAACCAAGGTTCAGGATTCCAACCACGTCGGGATCTAAAAAGATTCAAGAATCTCCAGTTGAGCAAGGAAGAACATCCTGTAGATTTTAGGGTTCTGGCTTGAGGAAGATGAGGTTATAGAGGTATGGAACAACTACAGAAAGCTTTGATTTAGTTGGGAGATTAGTGTTTTAGACCATTTCGATCCTAACCGTGGGATTTTAGTTAGGATTTGAAGCTAGGGATAACGTCTGTGAGAGGTTTAGGGTTTCAGCTTAATGAAAAAGATGAATGATTGGGGGCTTTGAAACAGCACATTGCAGCCTCCTTTTGGCTTAGATCCAGAAGGCAAAGATGATTGGAAGAGCCTTCCGATCAAAAGGAGCTCATCGCCGGTCAGTTCCGATGCCAGCTGGCTAACGCCACTTTAGAAGAAGGGCTGAAACGTAAATTCACGTGCATTGTATCTCACAGCCATTCAAACTTCCAATAACAGTGAAAACCCTTTTTGCTAAAACATTTGGGTCTTGTATAATAGCCTAAAATGTTTCAATATCAGGGTTGTTTTTCTAAAGTGCCCAAGTGTGCATTTAGCGTAGCTCCCTGGGGTCAAGGTCGGCTCCAGTGGGCACGCTTAGGCCCGCACTGCATTTGGTAAACCAGCTCATCCCTCATTTGCACTTGCGGAGAGCTATTTTAAGTGAACAATGAACTTCCTACAAAAGCAGATAAAACGTACTCTAACCGAGATTGGACGGAAGTCAAGGAGTTGGAGTGCGCTCACGAAGATCTTGTCCAAACCCACCCTTAATAAATCAAGGATTGCTCCCAATTGCCCGATCATTTAATCAGTTAGTGGACGGCCCAAAGCCCGAAAATGACATCTCTCGGAAGTATCTAACTGTTAAAGCAGCTGCCTATGTTTGGATGTTGCATAAAGTAATCACCAATTATTTACAAAAGAGTCCAACGGTTGTAGATTAGGTTGCAATATTCTCAGACAAATATCAAGATCCACCTCGTCCCACCATGTGAAATCTGTCGGTCAACAATTAAGTTGGAAATATTTGTCAGACGAATAAGTTTTGGAAAATTTCTGGGAGTAGAAACTGTATATAAATTATATTTAAACGTTAATTTTGTCAAAATTAATAAATTTCTATATTTAAGAAAAAATTACAAAAATTTCGTCGAAAGTTTTATCTAACTCTGTTTCGGTGAATTTTGGAAAAAAATTTCAGAGAAATTTTGAGAAATTTTGTCACCATATTCAAGAAGAAAGCCCCTTACTTTGAGCAAGGTGCTCAATTATGAAGGAACAAAAAAAAAGGCAAAAATAATATATATGCAACTTATACATCAGCTAAGGTGTTAGTCTTTTTTGCTATTAAGTAGGCATTGCCACAGCGGAGACATTTTCTCTACTTTTTATTTATTTATAAATTTTACAGTTAAATAACGAAATAGTACATTATATAAATCACTATTTGTATGCATTACAAATATACAATGAAAAAACATATGTTACGAAGAGACAAAAGAAAGTATAATCAACCAATAATCTTACTTCCTAAGTTATAACAACTTAAAAATGAAAAAACATATGTTACGAAGAGACAAAGAAAGTATAATCAACCAATAATCTTACTTCCTAAGTTATAACAACTTAAATATTTCCCTGAAATTAATTATAGTGAATTAAAAAACTTTTGACAATTGCCGAAACAAGAGAAATTTCGCTGAACATTTTTGTGGCCCCTACTTTGCAAACTTTCGGTCAAGTTTGGAAAAATTTGTCACTATGTCGGCTAATCACCTCTATAAAATGGTATAAAAAATCGGCTGATACTGATACGTATCGGTTTCTCGACAAACTATTACGTATCGGCCCCGATATGTATTGGTATTTCAACTTGGTATCTATATTGGTATCGGCCGATACCTCTATTTAAAAAAAATTAGGCTGTTACGTATCGGTATCGGCCGATACGAATTGGCCGAGTCGTATTGGTACTCCATGGACCGATACTCGAGTCCGATACCGTTTTTGACACCTTGCTCTATAGTCAAAGTGGGAGTTCAGGAATAAGTCAAGCAAGCATAAGATTAGTTTCAAAAAAGCAGAAAAAAAAAAAAAAAAAAAGTTAGAATAACTAATTATTTTTTCAAAAAATAATAAAATTAAAAATAGTGAAACAATAGGGATTTAGTTGAAAATTTGGAAAATCTTTTAATAGTGAAAACAAAGTCACATGATCTTTCAAGTTTATTATAGGGAACTTTAGAAAACCAACCTTAGAAATGAAATTTTTTAGCCTATTATATAGGTACCAAACGTTTTAGAGGAAAAGATTTTTACGATTTTTTAAACTTCTAATTTCTGTGAGATTGGCAAATTAGTCGCACGTGTGAGTAATTTTATCCATATGATTTTACTAAACTACCCTTCTATAAAGGGTAGTTTAGAAGCTAGATGGGATTGTTTCAAGGGTTTTTCGTGTGCAACATCTTCTTGTTCTAGCACTGGGGTAAAGCTAAAAGGGATCGTTTGAAGCATAGTCATAAAATCGGGGTTCAGTAATAATTCAACAAAGTTAAAATCCGGCAAAGTTCGGGAAGTTCGGGAACAATTCAGAAACATAAAAAATTATAAAAATATAATTATATAATTATATATATAATATAATATAATATAATATTATGATTTAGATATATATTTAAAAATTTTAAATATATTTTTAAGTAAAATAATAAATTATTAAACTATTGGGATATGAATACATGATTATCAAACCACTTATAGCTAGCGGCGCGGCGTTACACATGACGTGAGAGAGAGAGAGAGAGAGATGAGAGAGGAGGAGGTGGCTGACGTGTCCAGAAGTGGTCGACCACCTTGAGAGTTGAGAGAGATGAGAGAGGTTCATTAGTTCAACCATCCAGAGTCGAGAGGACAGAGAGGAGGAGAGTTTGAGATAAGAGAGAGAGGAGGGTTTAACTTTTAGCTTTTTACTTTTTACTTTTAGATATAAATAATAAAATATAAAAATATGTTTTTAACTTTTAAGCTAGCACTAAGGTAACTTAGCATGTAAGCTATTAAGGAGCCGACTTCGGTGATGTTCGCAAATTTCGCGAATAATTCGAAAACTTCGCGAACATTGGTGATGTTTGCAATTTTTTCAAAAGTTCATCAATAATTCGTGTTCTGTTCGTCTCTTAAAAAAATCATGAATTATTCGCAAATTATTCAATTATTTGGAGATTTTTGTGACTATGGTTTGAAGGGTTTTTCCTACGCAACGTCTTCTCATTCTAGCCCTGGTGCGCAACTTCTTCTCCAACCTTAGTCGTTCGCCCTTATATCTTCTCCAGTTGTATTTTACGCAGCTTCTTCTCGTTCCAGCACATTGGTGTGCAACTTCTTCTCCAATTCGCCCTTTCTGTGCAGCTTCTTCTAGTTTCAACACTGGCGCGCAGCTTCTTCTCCAAGCATAAAATCAATCGCCCTTGTATCATCTCCGATTGTATTTTTTGGGGTCTCAGTTATTTTGTGTGGATTAGTTTACTGCGAAACCTTGCTTGCTCCGGTAAAAATCGAATAGCGTAAACCTTCCAGCCGAAAATTATTCGGGAGCTACTCAGACTCCTTCGCGTGATCCATCGTTTTTCAAATCGTTGGTGAGTCGCTCATCACTTTTGTAGCTTTTTTTGATGAAAAATGAATGCTCGTAAAGTATATGTCATCTTTTGATGGATATATGTTTTGAGAAATTTTTGAAGCATATATAGAGTACCTTGTATTTTATTTTAGTTCCATGTATATTATTACTTTATTTGTTATACCTTCATCAATGTTATGTCTAAATCTTGCAATCTTGTGCTAACTGGGAAGCTTATGGTGTAATTTAATTTTGGTATTATTTAAAATGATTTTTTGCTCCTTTATTTTCTAATTCATAAAAGTAACGAGTTTCTCAAATTCTATCGACTGGTTCAATGTGACTCGGAACAATATATATTTAAGGATGAACTTTGTTTACAAGTGGAGGAAATGGATATACGAGTGTTTCTCTCCCACTAAATTCTTTGTTCTAATTAACAGAGGCCAAGTTGGTTTCTTTCATTCCTCCCATGGATTAAGTCAGGGTGACACGTTATTCCCTAGCAGCCCAGGCTATCGGACTCCTACATAGGAACAATTCAATTCTCTTTTTATGAGAGGCCTTCATCCAATTTTTTTAATATAATTGTACCTTATTTATAGGATGTGGACAATATAACAATATTTGCAAAAGTTAACAGAGACCAAGCATAGGGGCTTTGTTTCCTTACTAAAGTAATTGAAATTAGTATGAGCCTGAAATTTGATCTCAAAAGTTTTAGGATAGAAGTAATTAACGCGGAAAAAGTTGTGTATAAGGATCGTGTCTATGTCCTTCAATGTCAAGACTATGGCATCAATTGATAGGTATCGGTGTTGGAAATACATATCGTTCCGGAGGCTGGCTTCGTCCAATACTGTATTTAAAATCTTGCCTCATCTTGATTGTCTCTATTTTAGTCATATCTTTCTCAAATTTTGTCAAACTTTATTAGAAACCTTCACAGTTTTATTAGTGTTCCTTTATCTTTTTTGGTTATGGCTCTTATTTTACTTAAAAATCTTCAAAAAAGGGATAATTAGCTTAAAATTCCTTTCAGAATATTCTAATTTTATGAACTATGTTTTAAGTCTAGCGATTACTTCTGAATAAGATCAGATACTGGTCTCTGGTAGAGATACTTCTGCTTTAAAACTTACACATTTTATAAATCTATTTGTTGTTATTGTTAAGATATGGCTTATTGAAGTTAACTGTACCTGATTACTGTTTGTGTGTCAGTATTATATAGTTGGGGGTATAGAGGAATTTTAGTCTTTAAACGTCTATATCTATAATAAGTGTAGGTATATATTGTGTCCAATAGCAATCATGTATCATCATTCTCTTTTTAACAATTTTGTTTGCTTAACTCGTATGATCTCTTGATTTCTCTTGCAAATGTTTTGATTTTACAAGTAAACTTACAATTTTTATCCATTCCGACTGCCATCCGTACACAACCCAATTGAATATGATGCGTTTAAGAAGGTTTTTTTATATTTGTAGGTTACAACATATTATCACCATTTGTCATCCTACACCCTTTTGAATTCGGAGATGGAGAAAATGGTATGGTCTTCGTCAATAATCTATGAATTACTATCTTTGATGTAATAATGTTAAAATATGACATTGTACGTTAATAACTCTTTACTGTTTTGTAGGAGCTCCTAAGATGCAATATAAAGAAGATGAGTTACTTCGTTGGTGACTTATCTATCTAAGAGAGGGAAGACACTAAATCCACAACATTCTCACCTCTCCTTGCACTGATGAGAGTACCTATTTGTCCTAATTTAATTTTTTGGATTATTAAAAACATGAAAATTGAGAGTAGTGTCTTAGTAGTCGGCGGTAGGAGAATAAAATTTGAAGAATTTGAGATTGAACTAGTTCTAGGACTAAAACTTGTGGGTTGGAGTGATGGTGATCAACCAAATTCAAATACCCCGAGATAAAGACGTTCATTAAGAAACACTTTGACAAAATATCTTATATTAGTAGAGATGAAATCTAGACAGGACTTTGTAAGTTAGATTCGACGACAAATTTAAGATTTTATACGATTGTCGCTCTTGTACTTTTTTGCATGTTTTTTGCTTTCTAAATGTGACAAGAAAGTTGATATTGTTTATGTTAAAATGGTTTGGAACATTTAGAAATTTAATAAATTTGTATGGAGAAAGTTAGTTTACGACTTCTTAATGGAGTCTTTGAATCAATGCGCTTTGAACTATAAGTTGATGAAGACCCACACTGTTGACAAAGGGTGCACATTTGCGCTTCAGGTAACTTCCTCGTGATCACTATTTCCTCATATTCAATTGATTTACCGCCACATCCTAGAAACCCCTCCGGCCGCCCAAAAAAAATCGGTATAGGTTAGTACACGAGACTGATAGGAAAGGTACTTGCAGCGTGTGTAGTGTCAAAGGACATAATCGGAGGGATGCTGACAAAAAATGAGAGGAGCTGCACAAGAGGAATGGTTTTAGAGGTTGGAGGTACCCCTAAAATAGTATTTGTTGCATTATTATTTAATTCTCATAATTTATTTATAAACCTTTTTTTTTAAGTGAAACATATTTTATATAAAAAAACATATAAAACATGTTTTAAACAAAAAATACATGTCTTATATATTTTCCTGTATGAAATGGCTTTTTATATGTTTCTTGAAAAAATGTCATTTTATCTTCACTGTTGTATCCACCTGTGACGGGGCCAATACTCGAGCTTGCAGCATGGTGCGTGTGGCACGACATGTGGTGCCAGGAGGGCACGCGACATGGGGCCATGTTGGCCTGGCGACGTGGTCGTGCTGCGAGGACGCGACACGGTCGCATGAGAGTACGACGCGGAGCGTCACGGTCGCGACACGAACGCGATATAGCCAAGGTGGGCTAGCGATGCATGAGGCGTTGCGGTATGTCAAACCAATAGGTTTGAGGTTCTCCTGCCATTCTGGCTGAATGACTATTTTACCCTTATATAGGGGAAGGGAGCTAGAGAGCTATTCCCCCGCACACGGGGCCTTGCGTTGCCAGAAGGGGTGCAAGTGTCTCCTAGGCCTGAAAGGGTGGGCCTAGGACGTCGACGCAGCGATGCCGTGTGGAACCCGGATGAGGTTGATGTATGGCTCCGGACTACGCGTCGCGGTGCATACGGCTGGGCAACCTCACGTGAGAACACGAAGGCGCTGCGTGGGACTCAGTTGAGCACGACAGCATGTGGGCTAAAGATGAACGTGTGCTAGTAATTCGGAACACACACGAAGGCAAGCTGCGTGAGACTCAGTTGGGCACGTGAGCGCGAGGCACAAGGTAGTGACTTGGTTCGACAAGCGAGCGAGGTACTAGTGCAGTGCACAGGGTGAAGCTTGAGCAGGCCAAGTTAGCGCAGCGGTGCAGATTGGCGTGTCGTAAGGGGCACGATGAGCCGAATGGTAGGCCGTGACACAGAGGCAACCATGTTGGGAGGAGTTCCCGTCCTCTAGGCGGGTGGTATCAGAGCTGATGTGTAGAAGGGTTGGCTTCGTTGCACACGGTAGCGAAGCACTGCACGGGTTGAAAGCGCGTCGAAGGACGCCCTCACGATGATTGTTATCAGAAGTAGGCTGACCTAGGGAAGCGTCCGTTAGGTGCCGCACGGGACTGAGGTTGCGGAAGTGCGACCCCGTGACACACCGGTCACCATCAGACAAGATGACTCTCATTGCCTGTGCTGAACTCCATTTATTTTTTAAATTAAAGAAATCCCATTTTGTGAAGTTTCAATAAGATCTTGCTTACTCTTCTAGAAAATCTCATTGCCCATTTTCATGATAGCAGTTAGTTGTTTTTGATACATTTGTCCCAACTCCCAATAATAACCAATCTTATAGCCTTTCCAAATATTACGATACATACTACCAAGTTTCAAAAATGATAGTTTCTACTATTATTACAATAGAGAAGTTGTTCTTCAGAAAAGAAAAAATGACGGAAAAATTGATTAACAAAGTATATCCCTAGTTAATATCTATCATCGCTATTGGTGTCATTCTCTTTACCGTCATTCCCCTCGGTGTCCTCGTTATAATCAAATCGCAACATGAACGATGTGTTTACGGCTAGGCCGGTACGTAGGGCTATCAAGGGGTCAGGCCAGACTGGGCCGAGTTTTTCACCTTGCCCATTTTTTAAAAGAAAATTTGTGGGCTCGGGCCCGGCCGGATAGCTAATTGGGCCGAGCCCGATTTTGAAATGTTGCGGTCCAAACCTGGCCCGATTAGCTATCCGGGCCGGGTTTGTAATAAGTTTTTAAGAGTTTTTTTAAGATTTTTTTTTTAAAGGCTTAATTTTTTCGAGCCGGGCCGGGCCGAGCCTTACACTTTGTAGCCCGGTCCCGGCTTGTTTATTAAATCTATGAAAAAATAGGCTCAACTCTTATCCATGAACTCTGAAGTTCTGACCGATTGATTTCCCTATTTACGATAATCCTCCGCTATTAGAGGTTTCGTCGGGCTTACAAAACAGTTAGGCACAAGCATGAAAAAATCTCTAATAAATTAAAAGGTTAAACGACCATTTATGTAAAACGTACTAACTGTTATGATGTTCATCGTAGTCATTGTCAATGCTGCTCGACCTTGATAAATAAGGTACGAGAGTGAGTGAATATTTTCTACCGTCTGCCTAAAAAAAAAGCTGGTTAAGAACCAAGATCTCAAATCTTACGGTTCTCCTCTCCCTCAAAATGGCTATCATGGTAGCCATACGTGTCTCATTGTGTGGATCAAGACTAGCCATCGGATTGATTAATAAAAAATTCAAGGATTTCCAACTCAATTCTGATTAGAAATTTGTTGCAAAAACTGGGTTTAAATAATACACTCAAGGTTGCCCGATTTTCTTTTGTTGCTAGACCCGGGTTTAAATAATGCACTCAAGGTTATCGTAGGGAGTTTACCATGTACTATTGAACCACAAGGTTGCCCGATTTATGATTTGGTCTAGTAGGTATTATTGTTTGAAGAGACTCTAACTCACATGTGCATGTACTACAACTATCATCAATAATATTTTAATAGGTCACATGTGCATTTTGTAAGGCATTAGGAGGTAAAAAAAGTATTCTTTCCAGGCAGGAAGGATGCACTGAGCAGCCAATCTCTTTTCAACCCCAGAAAATCGCATGCCTCCTAGAGATTCTCTTTTCATGAATGAGAAAGGGATCAACTGTGATGGCCTCTTGTCCATATGAAGATAGAGCAAATCCCTTAGGATCTGCCCACAACAGTAAAAATTAATATAAAATTTAAAATTATAGAAACGAAATAAATTGTACAAAAATTAATAAACAAACTTGAGATGGAGAGAAAATTAATATGTTCCAAGTCATTATTAGCAATACCTGTTAGGACACCATATCGGAAGAAAGCCCAAAAGCAGTTAGGGGTACCATTGAAGTGCCCAAGCAAGGAAAAAAGTAACATGTAAGAATTATAACTGAATATAATTTGGTCATTGCTTCAAATATCGATAAACTAATTAAAAAATACGTTTCTCCATTTAGTTTATTTTTAATTCGTAAACTTCAGTAGTTGCGCATGTCTACAAGGCTATTTGAAGGTGGGCCAAAAGTACACCATACCTACATCAATTGGAACAAGTCACTTATTGGATAAGTACATGGAGAGGCCCATCGCTTGGATGGACTGTAGCCTAAAATCGAACGGACTGGACCATTCTAATCATCTAATCAATTACTTGCTTTTGGATGGTTGATAAGTTATGCCTCTAAGAAAAATTTCTGTAATAATGAGCCCCATCAATTTTTGAACTGTGGCCCCTCCAAGAGGCGCCTATTTAAAGAAGAGTGGCAAGAAACTTAAGTGAGGTATACTTCTTCATTCATTTTTCACTTTCTCCTTACAACTTTGTCGACAATAGTACACTTACGAATCCTTTTTCATTATTCGGATGGAGGACGCCACCAAGGGCAAACATGAAAATAATGTTAGACATCTTAGCAGAGGAGGGATCATCAACTTACGAGAGTTTGGTCATGAATCGCATATCCTTCGATCAAACAGTTGAAAACATGCATGCTTATTATAATTTATTTTTCGAAGGAAAATTTGTAATCCACAAAACAGAGGGAAAGGAATCTACTGTCTATATGTATCTTTATAATTCATTTAGTTCATTTCTTCACTGCAAAAAATAAAAAAAATTACGTCTCTCGTAGTCTTATATGACTAGTATGCAACAGATTATGTGGACGCCATCAACGCATCTGGGATAAAAGAGGCCCGAGTGATTCGCACAATCGAGTTCATGTAATTAAACCAGAGACTCTTGACGGTAATCGTACTCCTCATATTGATCAGCTCGCTATCTGGACATCTTCCTGTCCATTATTGCACGTGATTACAATAGTAAATTTATGTCAAATTGTATACTTCATATATGAGATGGAAAATAAAGTTCCATCAGGGTGTAAATTAATGCCACACAGGGTGCCGAGCGAGGATCATGACATCTTTAGTATGAACTTTGCAGTAGCATTCAGTAGCAAAGGGCGATACTTTATTCCCGTTGATCGGGCATGAGACTTTTGTAATGGCCATCACTTTCTATATCTTGTGAAACTGGATGCCTTTCTTTGTAATAAGATTGTCATTTGCATTAATTCCCAAAAATGAGCCTGGTGTATTAGAATTTATTATTTTTAGAAAATAATTTGAAATCAAGGTAATGAAGCTCATTATTAGCCAATGGAGGACATTAGTGTTACTTTCATCCCTACGTGAAAAGCATCAAAAGTAATGCTTTCATTTCTTCAAACGATATTACCTATTAAACCAAACCATATATCGGGCAACCTTGTGGTTCAATAGTAAATGGTAGACTCCCTATGGTAACCTTGAGTGCATTATTTAAACCCGGGTCTTACAACAAAAGAAAATCGAGCAACCTTGAGTGTATTATTTAAACCTGATTCTTGCAACAAATTTCTAATCAGAATTGAGTTGGAAATTCTTGAATTTTTTATTAATCGATTCGATGGCTAGCGTTGATCCACACAATGAGGCACGTATGACTACCATGATAGCCATTTTGAGGGAGAGGAGAGTCGTAAGATTTGAGGTCCTGATTCTTAATCGACTTTCTTCTGGGCAGACAGTAGAAAATATTCACTCGCTCTCGTGTCTTGTTTATCAAGGTCGAGCAGCGTTGACGATGACTGCGAGGAACATCATAACAGTTAGTATGTTTCATATAAATGATCGTTCAACCTTTTAACTTGTTAGAAATTTTACTATACTTGTGTCTAACTGTTTTGTAGGTCCAACGAAACCTCCGACCGCAGAGGATTATCGTACCGGCCTAGCCGTAAACACATCGTTCATGTTGCGATTTGATTATAGTGACTAGATTGTAATCGTATAAATAATTATTTTTTATTAGATTTTACATATGTATATTTATAGATACAACTCTTACTCGTACTATTGATGATTGCAGGCAATGATCGGTATGGTTTCCCTTGAGAGAGAGCTTATGCCACACATGGCAAATGATCAGCATGTTAATGAAAATAACGAGGATGCCAAGGAGAACGACGGCGAAGAGAATGACGTCAGTAGCGATGATAGATATTAACTAGGGATATGCTTTGTTAATCCATTTTTTCGTCATTTTTTTCTTCCACTCCAACGTGTATTTCTGAAGAACAACTTCTCTACTGTAATAACAATAGAAACTATAATTTTTGAAACTTGATAGTATGTACCGTAATATTTGGAAGGGCTATAAGATTGGTTATTATTGGGAGTTGGGAGAAATGTATAAAAAACAACTAACTGTTATCATGAAAACTGACAATGAGATTTTCTAGAAAATAGTAAGCAAGATCTTATTGAAAGTTCACAAAATGAAATTTCTTTAATTAAAAAATAAATGGAGTTCAACACAGGCAATGAGTGTCATCTTGTCTGATGGTGACCAGTGGCTACAATAGTCAAGATAAAACGTCATTTTTTTCAAGAAACATATAAAAAGCTATTTCATACGGGAAAATATATAAGACGCGTATTTTTTGTTTAAAACATGTTTTATACGTTTTTTTATATAAAATATGTTTCACTTAAAAAAAAAAGGTTTATAAATAAATTTTGAGAATTAAATAAGGGAAAATTTTAAAATAACCCCTAAACTTACACCCCGCCATCAATAATGCACCTAAACTATTGATAATATCAAATAGGCACCTAAAGTACACTTAAGTTCATCAATTAAACCCCTATTGTCACCTTCCGTTAATGATTGAACGAAAAACATTGAGTTGGCATACAACTCAGCAAAATAGTGTGTGTGGCACCCACGTGGCGCTACGTGGGGTGCCACATATGCTATATTGCTGAGTTGTATGCCAACGTGGCAGCTAAGTCCTCGCCATATGGGTACCACACATGCTATTTTGCTGAGGTGTATGCCAACTCAGTGTTGTCTGTTCAGTCATTAACGGAAGATGACGATAGGGGCTTAGTTGATGAACTTAAGCGTACTTTGGGTGCCTATTTGATATTATCAATAGTTTAGGGCGTTATTGATGACGGGGTGAAAGTTCAGGGGTTATTTTAAAATTTTCCCATTAAATAATGATGGGACAAATACTATTTTAGGGGTACCACCAACCTCTAAAACCATTCCTCTTGTGCAGCTCCGCTAATTTTTTGTAGGCAACCCCTCCGATTATGTCTTTTGAGGCTACACACGCTGCAAGTACCTTTCCTATCAGTCTCGTGTGCTGACTTATATCAAATTTTTTTTGGGCGACTGGAGGAGTTTCTAGGATGTGGCGGTAGAACATTAGCGCCCTCGTATTTACCACCAATTTTTTTTTTGGGCGACCAGTGAGGTGCATAACTTCCTTGTACGTAACACGATATCTATCAACCTTGAACCAATCTTCACAATAATCTAATATTGTAGCCCACCGACATTTTATTACAGCCAACGCATGGGAGCATGAGTGACCCAACACATCAAATTGGCGGCAAGAGCATGTCTTCATCTCTAGGTTAACATTAAATTTTTTAGTACTGGTCCTAACATTAAACTCATTCAAATTGGACGGAGTAGGCCACATACGCGATGCAAAATCAGATTGACGGCATAAACATCTTTCTGCGTACTCTATCAAACCAGTCCCCAAGGTTGCACCATCAAGCATCCTTTGGTAGAAATATTCGGTTAACTTTTCACGCGTCTTTTCAATGATGGACGTGATAGGCAGAGCTCTATCAAACTTCAGCACAGAGTTCAAAGATTCAGATATATTTGTTGTCAACAAATCATATCGCCTTCCTGGAAAATACACTCTAGACTATAGATGTTTATCAACACTGTTTAATCATTCCCAATAATCAAGGTTACTTTCCTTCAACCCATCCATTTCTGCCTCAAAATCCGGTACCGTAAAGCTGCAAGCAATTACCCATTACCAACGTAGAAGAAACTTGCGCTTGAATTTCTTCTCAAAGTTATCACACAGGTGCTTAAAACAATAACTTTGGATTGCATGCGAAAAAATCACATTCAGAACTTCTATCAAAGCTTTGTTGCGATCACTAATGAATACAAAAGGAGTTTCATCATCAGCAATGATTTGTTCACGTAGTATGGTTCAAAATCAAAAGGAGTTTCATCATCAGCAATGATTTGTTCACGTAGTATGGTTCAAAATCAACTTTATGCTTCCTTTGTTTCTTCCTCAAACGCTGCAAATGTCAAGGGGAACAACCCGTTGTTACCATCAGTTATTGTTGCAATTTATTGACATATTTGCCTCTAAGATGAGCCCCATCAATGAGATAATTCGACATAAGTGTTTTTTTCCGATAGTTGCGGATTGATGGCCCAAATGCCTAGAAAAATCAGAATAAGGCATCGTCAGGACGCCGAAGTAAAACAGTCACAGCTCCCGAATCTACTCGCTTTAACTCGATGTAGTAAGATGGTAGTAAATTATATGATTCATCCTAAAAGCATGTTCGAAAGCAATTTCCTTTCCCTTCCATGCTTTGAAGTAGCTGACTTCTACACCAAATTTTTCCTTCATATCAAATGCAATCGCATGGGGTCTCATATTAGGATGCTTGCTCAGTCGATTAGTAATTTGACTAGCAATCCATTTACTTGATGCTTGTTGATGACTTGAACTAACCCCCAAAAATAAACATGAATGATACGACACATAACTTTTCACTTGGAATGCCAAAACGTCACGTTGCTTCGAAGCATGTATATGCCAAGGGCAAGAGAGACTTGCACACTCTGCTGTAATAAGTGTTTGACATGTCTTTATGGAATTCAATATAAAATTCTTTCTTATAGCATATTCCCTCATAAAGGTATGAAAAACTTCTTTCGAACGGAAGATCGGCCCAACGTTCAACTTATTAGAGTCATCCTCGCTTTCATCATCGAAAAAGAATCGAGACTCAAAATTTTGGAAACCCATCGAATCGATTGGCGTACACTGCGAAAAGAAGCCTTGGTTATGATTATACTCCCCATTCTTGTTGCCTTTTGGATGTACTCTTTTGTTCGGCTCCTTATTTGGCTTCGCCCCGTTAGGACGTTTGCCCTTCTTGCATTTTTGGGACACCCTTCCGTTCAGACCCTCGTTCAGCTTTATCCAATTGTCCCCTTCATTCTTCCTACGTTTTGATGATATCGTTTCATTACACTCCTCCACCAGCTCCGCCCAATTAGACACTTCATTCTTTTTACTTTTATATGATGGGTTCTCATTTAGCCCTTCCTTCCGCTTCACCCCCTCCTTCACCTTACATCTTTCAAAGTTTTATTCTTCGAATACCTCGTTAACCCCTATAACTTCATCAACACCAAGTGTGCTTGTTTCGTTGTCGTCGAAATAAATACTTTGACCATCTCTCGAAGCATTATCTGATTCATTCTTTGAATATATACTTTAGGGAATAAAATTAAAGAATACATTTATCAATCATCATTTCAATTTGGTAAATGAACAACTTTAATGAGTTCTAAACCTATATCAAATTGGTGTTTATTATAAAACTAAAGAACTCATATATGTCTCTATTTAGTTCTTTTATACTAAATTGCAGAAAAATAAAACTATTGTTCCACATAAATACATCTCGGGATTGTAAATTTTGTTCATTTTTCACTAACCTTTCAGCTGGATGATTTGTATCATAGCTACTGTAGCCAGAGTTTATTGGTCCAAATCTAGGGCGATTTACCACCCTGCGAACGTCATTATCATTGTTAGTACCATTGCCATATTAATTCCCTAGAATTTTGAGTATAGGCCCAATAACTATTATAATGTATGAATAAGTACAATGATTATGTGTTTATCGTGATATTTACATCACCTATCAACTGGAGATTCGTATCATAACTAGTGTAGCTGGAGTTTATTGGTCCAAATCTAGGGCGAATTACCGCCCTACAAACATAATTCTCATTCTTAGTACCATTGCCATATTATTTCTCTACAATTTTGAGTATAGGCCCAATAGCTATTATGATGTATGAATAAGTAGAATGATTATGTGTTTATCATGGTTTTTACAGCACCTGTCAACTGGATGATTCGTAGCATAGCTACTATAGCCGGAGTTTATTGATCCAAATTTAGGGCGATTCACCCCCCTTCAAACTTCATTCTCATTATTAGTACCATTGCCATATCATTTCCCTAAAATTTTGCGTATAGGCCCAATAGCTATTATGATGCATGGATAAGTAGAATGATTATGTGTTTATCATAGTTTTTACATTACCTGTCAACCTCATTATTCGCATCAGAGATACTATAGCCAGACTTTCTTGGTTCAAATCTTTTCTCATTTCCCCTGTTGTAAATTACTCTAATTGTTAGAACCTACCACATATCATTACCTTATATCAAAGATGGTAGAGACACAATTAACAAAAATAAATTCGTACCTATTACCGGTAGTGAAGTGATCCTTTATTTTATGATCTACTTTTGATGAACTTCTACCTTCGTGGTTTATACTGCGACCGAATTGGAGGTCGATTGGCGGTTTAATTATATATACGATAATATATTCATATTGGTTTCCGAAATTAATAAGCATCTCCTGAAGATCTCCTTCGTTCACTAAGTCGATGACTAATGACGACTTAGTTACACTGTACTATGAATATTTGAGAGTTATAAGGGACTTCTCTCCCATCCAATTGCTGTGACACACGTCTCTTGTAAGAATTCCACAAACAAGATGTCCCTTCTTATACTTTCTTTCCTTTGTTTTCTCCCGTGATAGTTCGCTACATCTTGATCAATAATGAGTGTCCCATCATAATGATAAATGATCGATACTATATCAGTTTTCATCTTTTATATTATACCTACATATTATATATCACAAAAAAGGAAGCTCATAAAACAAATATAACGATAAGTGGGGTTACTCATAAGCTATGCCTTAACGGAAATTGACATTTTTATTGTCTTGTAATTTACCAAACATTTTTTCTTTTCATCAAACGGGTAGCATTTTATATCCAAATCATCGACACAATAATTCTTGAGATTATGCTATTCCGATGGTTTTGGTAAGATTTTGTTTCCATGTGACACACATTATGAAAAGTGATCCAAGAATCATACTTGACGTGTACTGATGAGTACTGAAAAATGATTATATTTCACCCCTAAATACCTATATTTAGCTGTCCGATGAAGGCTATCTGATGAGAATGATTAGATTTGAAGTGTTTCAGGTAAATACAAGCCAAGTATAGAAAACAGTCCAAGAATTCTAAATATAATGTCAAAACACTGCAACTTTGGGTAATCAAGAACTTAGTGCGACTTGCGGCTAAATTTTGACCTTTAAGATGGCTGAATTATGAAATTATCAAAACATGAAATTTGTAGATCTTTTCGTTAGCTTTCCAGCGGCTCAAGAATCACCTCAATCTGAGTTCCAGACAGGAAGTTATAGTCTAAATACCGAAGCAGTGTCTGAACCAAAAGAAAGTGCTAAATTTCACGGATTTCTGGGGTCGATGCATCAACCCTATAGGTCGATTAATCGAGGATAAGTCAGAGTCTGACACGAAACTAACACTGTAAAGCTAATTTTTGGGACTTTTTGGCGGCTCGATGCATCGACCCTAAAATTTTGGCTTGGGAGACTTCCGCGACGAGGGTCTATTTAAAGCGACTCAAACACTTCGGAAAAGGAGAATTAGAGAGGAATTAATTAGATAGAATTAATTTTAGGAGAGAGTTTTAGTTTTAAAGTTCTTAGTTTTTAGCCTTTATTTTTCATAGTTAGACATAGAAATAGGGAAGTTTTATTATTCTTTTTTGAGAGCTTTGTTCCTTTAATTTTTCGGTACTCATCCATTCAGTTTATAAATTTTGTTCAAAGTTTATTCCTGCATTAATTTCGTTTCTGAAGATCATCGTACTTTTGGATCAAAGTAAGTTCTTTTGAAGTTTGAGGTAATTTTAATTTCTTAAATTAATGTTATTTTCTCGTATTTATTTATTTATGTCATTTAATTACAATATGTGTGGCTAAATTTATAGGGATGGGGATCTAATGATTCCCATCCGAGGGATGTACTTTTAATAATATAAATTTAGGATTAAAATATGAGATTTTATTTTATGGTTGTTGTGCTATCATGAACGGATGAAATCCCCGCCACTAACCGAGATCGCGTGTGCCTAGCCATGCCCGGGATCTCAAATCTGTGACGGTAATTTTACCCAATCATTGTTATGATCTTTTTGCTTTCATCGTGTGGATCTAATTATGATTATGTTCTGGGATCGAGTGTGCCTAGCCATGCCCTGGATCTTGAATCTGTAATGGTAATTTTATCTTAAATACTCCATAATCTGAATAAAGTGTGCCTAGCCATGCCCTTAATTTCAGATTTATAAGTGGTATTCTTGTTGGAATTTTCACCCAGTTTGGGGATGATTTTTATTTGAACCTGAGATCATGTGTGCCTAGCCATGCCCTTGATCCCAGATCTATATATGAAAATCATCTAAGTCCTGATTGCAGGGATGCAACGTGGAACCTATTAGGGTGTTGACCATTGATCTTCCATAAAAGATATTTGTTACCAATGAAATATCTCATAATTTAATCCTTAGATTTATATTATAAGAAGAACGGACCAAAGATGGGAGGATTTAGTATCTTTATCTTTATCATCATCTTTACCTTTCCTTTTGAATTATCAATTAAGTTTTATTTTTGTAGTCATTAATTACAATCTCATCAATCGCTTAAATCATAAAACTGGTAGAATACTGTTAGATCTTAGTAGATTTCTAGAATTGCTTGTCTCTTTTAGGTCTTTCAAAATTAGTCCTCGTGGGAACGATCTCGTACTCCGCACCCACTATATACAAACCGATTCGTGCACTTGCGAGTAAAACATTACACATTAAAAATTCACACCAAGTTTTTGGCGCCGTTGCCGGGGATCAAATTAAGAAAATCTGAATTTTTGGTAGACAATAAATTTTAGGAATTTTCGAGGATTGAAATAGTATTTCTGCTTAAATAAAAAATAAAAAAAAATTTGCTGGGAGTCGATGCATCGACCTTGCCTCGATTGATCGAGACTCACACTCGATCAATCGATTTTTTTTTAATTTTTTTTTATTTATTATTTTTTTTAATTTTCAGAAATTTCAATTTTAAAATTTTAATTTAAAAAATAAATAAATAAAAAATTCTGAGGTTTTCCTGCCTGAAACCTCCTCTCTGTGCATCATTTGCATGCACACTAGGTCTTCTAAAGAGAGAAATTTAGAACCGTTAAATTCTGAGATCGAACGTGCTTGTCGGTCAAATCGTAAGGACGCTAGATCAATGCAAAATTGTTTAAGTGAATCATCCACTGAAGTCAATATGACTGACAACATGAATGGGCAACTCGAATAAGAGGAAGAACCAACATTGAGAGAACTGTTTTCTCCGATAACTACAAATACCCCATCATGCATTGTATACCCTGCCACACCTGGTGGCCGGTTTGAAATTCGGACAAATGTCATCCAAATCCTTCCAATCTTTCATGGCATGGAGCGAGAAGATTCATACCAGCACGTTAAAGACTTCGTCGAAGTCTGCTCATCTGTTTACCAAAATTTTAGCGAAGAATCTGTTAGGCTGCGCTTATTTCCTTTCTCTATAAAGGATAAAGCAAAAGCATGGTTAAATTCTCTACCATCGGGATCCATAACCACCTGGGATCAGATGGTCAAAAAGTTTCTGTCAAAGTTCTTCCCTATGGCGAAGACGAATGTCCTTAGACGTGAAATCACGGATTTCACGCAAGAGGAAGATGAGAGATTATATGAAGCTTGGGATAGATTCATGGATCTCTTACTCAAATGTCCGCACCATGGATACTCAAAGTGGAGATCGGTCCAAGAGGTTTCTACAATGGACTAAATCAACCAAATAGACATCTGGTGGAGTCAATGAATGGCGGAAGATTCCTGAGCCTTAAAGAAACTGAATCTTATGCTTTCTTAGAAAAGCTAGCTGAGGATTCTCAGCACTGGGATTTCACAAAGACTCGGGAACAATCAGTCAAAGCCCGTGATCAAGCCGGGAGTTTAACCAAGAAAGGAGGACTATATATAGTAAAGGATTCCCCAGATCTGATAGCTAAAATTGATTTCCTCACTCAACAAGTGGAGGAATTGAAATTAAAGAAGAATGTGCATATGGTCAATACACAACCTGAGGCATGTTCAATTTGTGCAAGTCCAATGCATATGGCAGATGATTGTCCTTCAATGCAGAACTATCATGAAGACACATCTGAACAATTAAATGTTGTGAATAATTATGGGCGGAATCAAGGAAATGTTTTCAATGAGAATAACCCAAATAGCTGGAGATACCACCCAAATTTCTCATGGAAACAAGATAATCAAAGAATGCAGCCCAGGAAACAGGGGACGAACTTTTATCCCCAATAAAATTTCAATCAAGGACCGCAGCAGAACTACGGTCAAGGGCAATTTTAGCAGCAAGGGTTCAATAACCCGAATCAATTTCAATATAATCAAAATCAGGTTTGGCAGCCACGGCAAATGAACCAGAATTTTCAGTTTACGCAGCCAATGGGAGGTTATCAAAACCAACCACAACAAAATTTTGTGACGACATTTCCACCACCTGGATTTAACAACCCACAGGGAAATCCTACCCCACATCTCATACAAACTCCTTCCTCACGAGGACTGATGAAACTCATTCATTCTCACATCCTCAATCTCTAAAATAGAGACCCAAATTGGGCAATTGGCATCCTTTCTGTGAAAGAAAAAGGTTCGTTTCAAGCCAACTGTTCCTAAAAGGGCCAAATGGTTGTTGAACAAACATCAACTTCAACACAAGAGGAGAATCAACAATAAATTCGGGCAATCACAACGTTGAGATCTGGAAAGCAGGTCGATAACAAAGTAGTGTTGCCAGAGGAGGAGGAAGAGTCTAATAGAGAGACGCAATCTGAAGAGAGAAAAGAAATTGATGACAAAGTACAAGCAAAAGAAATATTAGATGACGAGAGTGAACTGAAGAAAAGTTTTATTCCGAAAGCACCGTACCCGCAAAGATTGATGGCACCACTGAGAAATCGCGATGTGGAAGGAATAAATGAGATTTTCAAGCAATTAAAAATTAATATTCCCTTCCTGGACGCCATCCGTCAAGTACCTGCTTATGCTAAATTTTTGAAGGAATTGGTCACAATCAAAAGAAAGACCAATATTCCGAAAAAGGCTTTCTTAGCCGAGCTGGTTAGTTCAGTGTTGTAAGCAAAGCTCCCAATCAACTACAAGGACCCAGGTTGTCCTACAATCTCGATCATCATCGGCGATAACCGTATTGATCAGGCCCTTTTGGATTTAGGAGCAAGTGTCAACTTGTTGCCTTATTCTGTGTATAAGGAGCTCGAATTGGGAGAACTTAAGACCACTGCGATGACCCTTCAGTTAGCTGATCGGTCCGTAAAGATCCCTCGAGGAATTATGGAAAATGTCCTCATCAAGGTGGATTCTTTCTACTTTCCTGTAGATTTTGTTGTTCTAGACACTGAACCGGCATCAAATTTGAAGAATAATATTCCAGTGATTTTAGGAAGACCATTCCTAGCAACCTCCAATGCGCTGATCAATTGTTGAAATGGGATCATGAATCTGTCATTCGGGAATATGACAGTGGAACTCAATATTTTTAATATTGCCAAGCAGCCCATGGAGGATGATGAACATGTACAAGCATGCATACTCGATGAAATTGTAGAGGAAATATTTAATGCATCTGAATCTGAAGATCCTTTAGCAGCTTGTCTTGCGCATTTTGGAGAAAATTTCGATGTAGATCAACTAATCCAAGAAGTAAATCACATGTTGGACTCCACACCACGTCTGGGTGAAGAACAGGAAATAGAGTGTGGAACTCAAATTGAATTAATCAAGGAAAAGCCGAAAGAGGAGGAGAAAGTGTCCTTAGAACTTAAACCTCTTCCGGAAAATCTCAAGTATGCCTACCTGGGGGAGAATGAAACTCAACCCGTTATAATATCATCAACCATCGATGTAATCGCAAGGCCAACTCATGAATGTACTCAAAGAGCACAAAAGTGCCCTCGGTTGGTCGATAAAAGATATCAAAGGCATTAGTCCGACGGTGTGTATGCACCGAATCCATTTGGAAGACAATGCTAAGCCTTCTAGGGAACCACAGAGGAGACTGAACCCTATAATACAAGATGTGGTCCGAAATGAGGTAATAAAACTTTTAGATGCTGGAATCATATACCCCATCTCGGACAGTAAATGGGTCAACCCCACACAAGTAGTCCCTAAGAAATCGGGAATCACAGTGGTGAAGAATGAAGAAAACATACTGGTCCCTACAAAAATTCAAACAGGGTGGAGAGTGTGCATTGATTATCGGAAGTTAAATTTGATGACGAGGAAAGATCACTTTCCACTTCCGTTTATCGATCAGATGTTAGAAAGATTGGCCGGGCATGAGTACTATTGCTTTCTCGATGGCTATTCCGGGTATAACCAAATAGTCATTGCACCGGAGGATCAGGAGAAGACCACTTTCACATGTCCTTTTGGTACTTTCTCCTACCGACGAATGCCGTTTGGGCTTTGTAATGCACCAGCTACATTCCAAAGATGTATGCTGAGTATTTTTTCGGATATGGTCGAGCGATTCCTTGAAGTCTTTATGGATGACTTCTCGATATATGGAAACAGTTTTGCTGACTGTTTGAATCATTTGTCGCTAGTGCTTGCATGATGCCAGGAGAAGAACCTTGTTCTTAACTGGGAAAAATGTCACTTCATGGTTAAAGATGTCATTGTTTTGGGACACATCATATCGTCCCAGGGTATTGAGGTCGATAAGGCTAAAGTTAATTTAATTGCCGACCTACCACCACCGAGGACAGTGAAGGAAATCAGATCTTTTCTGGGCCACGCCGATTTTTACAGGCATTTTATTAAAGATTTCAGTAAGATAGCACGGCCGCTCTGCAGCTTACTTTTAAAAGATGCCCCATTCATCTTTGATGATAAATGTTTGCGGGCCTTTGAAACCATTAAGGCCGAATTGATAAAAGCTCCAATAATTCAATCTCCGAACTGGGCCTTCCCGTTCGAAATCATGTGTGACGCCTCTGATTATGCAATTGGAGCTGTTCTGGGACAATGAATAGAAAAATTATCGCATGTAATCTACTATGCGAGTCGCACTCTCAACGATGCCCAGTTGAACTACTCGACCACTGAAAAGGAACTTTTGGCAGTAGTTTTCGCGTTGGATAAATTTCGATCCTATTTATTAGGATCTAAAGTTGTGGTATTCACAGATCACGCTGCTCTGCGTTATCTGTTCGCTAAGAAAGACGCTAAGGCACGTTTAATTAGGTGGATCTTGTTGTTGCAAGAGTTTGATTTGGAGATCAAGGACAAGAAAGGCTCAGAAAATGTGGTGGCCGATCACTTGCCGCGAATAATTATTGAGAAACCTGACGAGCCTGTTCCGATCTTGGAGCACTTCCCGGATGAACAGTTGTTCAAGATTGATTGCCCACCTTGGTATGCGGATCTTGTCAATTTCCTAGTCACCGAGAAATTACCTCACCATTGGTCGAAGAATGAGAAATCTATTTTCTTAGCTCGGGTGAAACGCTATTTTTTCGAAGATCCGTACTTATTCAAATACTGTCCCGATCAAATCATACGAAGATGTATTCCTGAATCTGAGCAACCACGAATCATCTCGTTCTGTCATGAGTTAGCTTGTGGAGGTCACTTTAGTTCCAAAAAGACTGCAGCAAAGATCTTTCAAAGTGGTTTTTACTGGCCGACGATATTTAAGGATTGTCATCAACATTGCAAACTCATACAAATCACAAATGTCAAGAATCTCAAAGCGCAACATGATGCCGCTCAATCTAATTTTAGAAATTGAATTATTTGATGTTTGGGGGATCGATTTTATGGGTCCTTTCCCGAATTCGTTTGGAAATACGTTCATTCTTGTCGGTGTTGACTATGTTTCGAAATGGGTAGAGGCCGTGGCTTGTAAATCTAATGATCACAAAATAGTGATCAAATTTCTCAAGGATCAAGTGTTTTCACGTTTTGGCATTCCAAAGGCGATAATCAGCGATGGTGGAAAGCACTTTTGCAATAAGGTGTTCACCCAATTAATGAAGAAATATGGTGTCACACACAAAGTTGCTACACCTTACCATCCTCAGACAAGTGGCCAAGTTGAAGTCTCTAATCGGGAACTTAAGCGGATTTTAGAAAAGACAATCAATCCGAACCGTAAAGACTGGTCGTTAAAGTTGAATGACGCTCTATGGGCGTATCGAACTGCATTTAAAACTCCGATTGGCATGTCGCCGTATCGGTTGGTCTTTGGTAAAGGATGTCACCTCCCGGTTGAACTGGAACATCGAACATTTTGGGCCGTTAAGTCATTGAATTTCGATCTCCTGAAATCTGGTACCCAAAGGGGTTTCCAAATAAATGAATTAGAAGAAATCCGTGCTGATGCATATGACTGTGCTAAATCGTACAAGAACCGTATGAAACGGGTTCATGATTAATCTATTCTGCGGAAATCGTTTGTTGTTGGTCAACAGGTTCTACTCTACAATTCCCGACTTCATCTATTTTCGGGGAAACTAAAAACCCGTTGGAATGGTCCTTTCAAAATCTCTCGAATACTCCCCAATGGGGCAGTAGATATTATCAACACGAAACACGAGAATGTTTTTCGAGTTAACGGTCAGCGATTGAAACCGTTCCTTGAGAATGCGATTGCATTCTCTGACACTCTTTCTTTGAGTGATCCACTGGCTCACCCTGACTGAGCGATTCCCAAGGTCGAGCTATCGACTTTAAACTAGCGCTCATTGGGAGGCAACCCAACTGTGTACTTTCAATTTGGTTTTGTTTTGTTTAAAAAATAATAATAATAATAAATAATAAAAAAAATTTGGAAGTCGATGCATCGATCCCCTTTGTCGATTCATCGACCCACCCTGGGTCGATGCATCGACCCACCCTGGGTCGATGCATTGACCTTCCCAAGGTCGATTAATCGACCCTTTTGGTCGATTAATCGACAGTATTTATGGAGTCCCCTTTTTCAAGGAGACTGCATTTATGATGGTTTGACTTTTTTAGTCGCTTAATCGACTCCTTGAGTCGATGCATCGACTGCTGATTTTGGAAATCGTGCTCTGTTGAAAATCTGTCAGTTTTTGTTTTTATTTGTAGTCGATTAATCGACTCTTTTTGAGTCGATTAATCGAATTTGATTTCAGGGCGTGCGTTTTTGGTTTTTATCTGCCTCGATTTATGTCGATTAATCGAGGAAGTAAGTCGATTAATCGACTTTTCCACTTCGGACGCGTTGTCTTTTCACTTAAAGACGCTATGCGTGTTTCCATGCGTCGGGACTTCTGACGCGCCCGTTTTCAATGGAGTCGATTAATCGACCCTTTTGGTCGATTAATCGATTATTTTGCGTGTGTCCGTCCCGAGAGGACGCCTTTGCGCCTATTTAAATGGAGGAGTCTCACTCCGATTTTCATTCCGTTTGTATCCTATTTTTTCTGACTGCCTCCGACATTCCGACAGTGCACTCATGGCTTCGACCTCTGCTGCGCCGCAAAGACTTGTACAACGCCCTGCTGGTCATCCACGTGATCAGCCAAGTGGTCGCTTCACGACCCGCGACCTGTGTTCCGAATATGTTTTTAATCTCGCGGCTTTTCAAGCACTGCCTCTCTGCGCCGTTTCCCTCGCCTATGCGATGGCTCTCAATGCCCATTTTCTCCTCACTCTGCCCGTGATCAAAGTGTCCGAACGTGTTGTTCGGTTATTCTATCAGAACATGGCATGGGTGCCCGCCTCCGTCGAGAATTAAGTCGCCGCCCACTTCACTGTTTCAATTGATGGGTGGTCACGCCCGATTTATCCGCACACCATTGCGGAGGTCTTTAATGTTTCTTGCGAGCGCCCTCACAATCACACTTTGGGTGAGGAACTCGACGAGTCTCAGGAGGATATAATCAACGAGATGTGCCGCGACATATTTTCTTCTGGGATCGCAACTAGGCGATCGGCGTTGCCGTGCCCGCTTTTGTTTTGGGATAGTGTGGTGAGCAATCTACCGCCACGTTTCTGAGCGCACCGGTGATCGGGTTCAAGCGCTTTATGGGGCCCACCGCAATTCATGGATCAACGTGCCCAGGATTATTCATGATGGCATGTGGCGATGCCATGACGAACTCACTAAACCTACAACTGGTGAAGCCCCGTTGGTCTACTTCCCCCATTATGTTATGAAGTTGCTTAATTTCCTTCGTTTCCCGTTCTACCGGAATGATGATATCGGGGACCTTGCATTCTATCGTTATGATGCGTCCCAATGGAACCGCAGTATGCGTCTCTTGGGAAATATCCCTGATGCCCCTGCTGATGCACCAGCCCAACCGGCTCCCCCACACCAGCGTCGCCGCGTCCGCCAGGAAGACCAACATGCACCTGATCAAGGACCCGAGGAGGGTGTGTCGCTTTGCTCTCTCCAAACCCAAATTAACTCTTTACAAGAGGAGCAGCAACGACAACATGGTGTACTCCTGCGCCGTAGCCACTATGATCGTTCCTTCCTCCATCAGATCGGACAGCGCATGTGGCCTGATAGTTATGATGAGATGCGCGCCAGGGCCCGCCAAGCCGAGGAGGATGGAGATGATTAGTTTGATTAGTCTAGGATTAGGATTTTTCGTTTTCTGTTATTTTTCTTTCTTTTGTTTAGGCTGTTTATTTTAGGAGTCAAATCAGAAGTGTCCTTATAATCATCGTATTTATTAATGAAAAAGTGTGTTTTCTAATCTGTGTGGGATTGCCAAAATTTTTCTTATTACCTGTTGCCTTTAGAGTAGTTGAATAGCACCATTATAATATCATTTTTTGAAAAAATTTCAACTCTCTGCCAAGATGGTGTCGATTAATCGAGGGTTATACTCGATTAATCGACCCAATGTTTGCGAAAAAAAAAAAAAAAAATTTTTTTTTTAGGGAGTCGATGTATCGACCCCTATGTCGATTAATCGACCCCCAAAGGGTCGATGCATCGACCTTTAGGGATCGATTAATCGACCCTATGTTTGCGAATATATATATATATATATATATATATATATATATATATATATATTTTGGGAGTCGATGCATCGGCCCCAATGTCGATTAATCGACCCCCAAAGGGTTGATGCATCAACCTTCAAGGATCGATTAATCGACCCCACCGTTTTTGGTTTTTTTTTGCGGAACTCCTATTGGCACTCTAATTTGCCACTTTTCTCACAACCGTGGACTCCCTTAGACGTACTGCCACACTTTTCATTGTTTCTTTTTGCAGGACACCTCTTTCCACTCCTACTCCAACTCTATATATTTTTTCTCTTTATATTCACCTTTAGGCTCACTTTTCATTAACTCTGCACAATCTTTCTCATGGCACGAAGATTATATCTCACCAGAGCACGATTATCAAAGATGGAGGAGAATGCTACAAAGCAGGAGCGCCGCTCTCATCGGACGGTCCCTTTTGTGCCAAACAATGTTGGAATCATTGACCTCGATCCGATGATCATTCCTTACTGGGGAGAACCATCTAGAAAGAAGGTAAATCGTTCCAAATATCCTACACCGTACATCAATACTGATATTGAGATAATTAATGTGATGCCGTCACCGTCTCCCCCATCTTCATCTCCTACTTTCGCCTCCACACCTCCATCCATACAATCGGCGGTGTCTCATCAATTTCCCCTTGATCTTTAGGAGAAATTGTTCCCTGTGCCTAAAAATATCAATTTAAGTGACCCGAGGTGGATGGGTCCGCCTACCAATGATTAACAGAGTTGGATTTATGTTTTGTTTAGGATTTAGGATTTAGGTTTTATTAGTTTTTTTTCTTCTTTCCTTTTTGTTTTGTTTTGTTTAGTTTAGATTGTTTTTAATTCCCTTAATAGTGTAACTATATTCCCTTCAATATATTTTTTGTCATGTTCCAATTTGATGCACATATTCTCTGCATCTGATCTTTGTGTTGAGGTACTTTTTTTCAAACAGGTTTGGGGGTGCGCTACTTCTTTCAGTCAATGCGGACATTGTCATCTTTAGGTTTGGGGGTATGGTTATTTATTTTGCGTCACTTATATGTTTTATCTGATAAAAAAAAAAAAAAAAAAAAAAAAAAAACTTTAAATTGTGAAGTCATCATGCACATTATTTTACGATTGTTTTCAAACTTTAGTTGATGATGCATGTGAATTTAATTTTAAGAATATTAGTGTCATATTTTGATTACTTGTATCTAAGATGATGAAGCTTAATGTGATATGTTGTGGATAATTTTGATATTCATGCTTAGAATTTTTACACTGATACCAAGCTAAGACTTAGAAATCGATGAACTGTTTTGAATGTTGAATCTTAGGCTCTCAGTGGAGACTAAACCCAGTGAGCTTTAGAGCTAATTTCCCGTCATTGATGAGTGAATATATAAACTCAAAGTTTTCTTTGAATATGGATTATTTTGCATAATCTCATACACTTCATTTTGGCTTGTGACTTTGCATGAAATCAAATTCATATCATTATGTTAGAATGTACTGTATATCTACTCAAGACAAATAGGCAAGGTTACTATCTTTTAAGGATATGATTGAAGGCCATCTTTGGCTCGTTTGTGCTTAAAATGCCCCACCTCAAATAAATTTATCTTTCTAGTACCCCTTTGAGCCTATTGAAAAATTTACCTTTATACATTCTTTGATAAGCCACGTTAACCTTTAACCCTTCACCATTTTAAAATTCAAATTACCCTTCTTATTTCTGAGAAATTAGGAACGAGGGATGAGAGTGAACGAAAAGAGAGTAAGTTGAGAGATACTGAATTGTGGTGCTTACTGAGAGTGTATGGCAAAAATAAAAAGAAAAAAAAAGGGGGGGAGAAAAAGAAAAAAATTGTGAAAAATAATAAAAAATATGAGGTGCTTTAAGAAAAAATGAAGAGAAAAAGAAAGTTGAGAAAAATAGAAAAAAAATTGAGAAAAATAGTGAGAGATTAGAAAAGAAAAAGAAGAGAAATAGAAAAAATCAAAAAGGTGTTTCTTTTCCAATTTCTCAGAAATTTTGAATCCCAACTTCCAATTCTTTCTTACCCTTTTCTGAGCCCCATTACAACCCTAAAAAGACCTTCATGATCTGATCTTGCATTAGTAACTGCCTTGTGGAGAGTAAATATGTGATACTTATGGCACGTGATATGACATGTTTAGGACATACAAGTATCTTCTTATGAGATTTATTTTTGTTCATTGAGTGCATCGTGTTTCATTTATCATGTGAGAGATTTTTATTTGTTTTGTATTGACCTCTCACATATGTGCGAAAACTTATCCATCATCGGTGTCTTTATATTTTGAGAGTATACCTGAAGTGAGGATTGAGTCAAAACAACAGATCCAACGGTTTTCCGTTTGAATTAGTTCTGAGATGAATGAATTTTGGTTTGGTTATGCACACACTTCACGTTTAGGCATGAATGGATGAGCTATCTAACTATTTGAGCATTAGACTGATTTGAATGGATATTAGTATAATTAGTATAACATTGTTATTTAAAATTGAGAATTCGCATGTTGAATTGATTAATGATTTTTATTTTTGAATGTTATATATGTTATCAAAATCAGGTTTTGAAAACTCAATTTTATCGATGATTTCAAAAATGTATTGAAGTTTGTGGGTAACTTCACTGTAAACCCTCAGGAGACACAACTCCTCCACTAGGATCACCTAGGGGTTTAAAGGCTTATTGCACATGCTAAGTACAATCGTGTTCCCCACGAAAGTAACATTTATTTTCGTTAGTTTGCTTTACTCGAGGACTAGCAAAGTGTAGGTTTTGGGGTATGATGAGTACTGAAAAATGATGATATTTCACCCATAAATACCTATATTTAGCTGTCCGATGAAGGTTATCTGATGAGAATGATTAGATTTGAAGTGTTTCAGGTAAATACAAGCCAAGTATAGAAAACAGTCCAAGAATTCTGAATATAATGTCAAAACACTGCAACTTTGGGTAATCAAGAACTTGGTGCGACTTACGGCTAAATTTTGACCTTCAAGACAGCTGAATTATGAAATTATCAAAACATGAAAGTTGTAGATCTTTTCGTCAGATTTCCAACGGCGTAAGAATCACCTCAATCCGAGTTTGGGACAATAAGTTATGGCCAAAATACCGAAGCAGTGTCTGAACCAAAAGAAAGTGCTGAATTTCACGGATTTCTGGGGTCGATGCATCGACCCTATAGGTCGATTAATCGAGGATAAGTCAAAGTCTGACACGAAACTGACATTGTAAAGCTAATTTTTGGGACTTTTTGGCGGCTCGATGCATCGACCCTCCCTGGTCGATTAATCGACCCTAAAATTTTGGCTTGGGAGACTTCCGCGACGAGGGTCTATTTAAAGCGACTCAAACACTTCGGAAAAGAAGAATTAGAGAAGAATTAATTAGATAGAATTAATTTTAGGAGAGAGTTTTAGTTTTAAAGTTCTTAGTTTTTAGCCTTTTTTTTTCATAGTTAGACATAGAAATAGGGAAGTTTTATTATTCTTTTTTGAGAGCTTTGTTCCTTTAATTTTTCGGTACTCATCCCTTCAGTTTATAAATTTTGTTCAAAGTTTATTCCTGCATTAATTTCGTTTCAGAAGATCATCGTACTTTTGGATCAAAGTAAGTTCTTTTGAAGTTTGAGGTAATTTTAATTTCTTAAATTAATGTTATTTTCCCGTCTTTATTTATTTATGTCATTTAATTACAATATGTGTGGCTAAATTTATAGGGATGGGGATCTAATGATTCCCATCCGAGGAATGTACTTTTAATAATATAAATTTAGGATTAAAATATGAGATTTTATTTTATGGTTCTTGTGCTATCATGAACGGATGAAATCCCCGCCACTAACCGGGATCGCGTGTGCCTAGCCATGCCCGGGATCTCAAATCTGTGACGGTAATTTTACCCAATCATTGTTATAGTCTTTTTGCTTTCATCGTGTGGATCTAATTATGATTATGTTCTGGGATCGAATGTGCCTAGCCATGCCCTGGATCTTAGATCTGTAATGGTAATTTTATCTTAAATACTCCCTAATCTGAATAAAGTGTGCCTAACCATACCCTTGATTTCAGATTTATAAGTGGTATTCTTGTTGGAATTTTCACCCACTTTGGGGATGATTTTTATTTGAACCTGAGATCATGTGTGCCTAGCCATGCCCTTGATCCCAGATCTATATATGAAAATCATCTAAGTCCTGATTACAGGGATGCAACGTGGAACCTATTAGGGTGTTGACCATTGATCTTCCATAAAAGATGTTTGTTACCAATGAAATATCTCATAATTTAATCATTAGATTTATAGTATAGGAAGAACGGACCAAAGATGGGAGGATTTAGTATCTTCATCTTTATTATCATCTTTACCTTTCCTTTTGAATTATCAATTAAGTTTTATTTTTGTAGTCATTAATTACCATCTCATCAACCGCTTAAATCATAAAACTGGTAGAATACTGTTAGATCTTAGTAGATTTCTAGAATTGCTTGTCTCTTTTAGGTTGTAAGACTTTTTGTCACCATCATGACTCAAAAAACAGTATTGCTTCTTTAGGAAATAGTTTTGCCAAGTAATTAAGTTTGACAAATTGGTTTGTGATTTTTTGGACTCACGGTCGTCCGTAGTACACTCACGGACGTCCGTTGTCACGGACGACCGTGAGTGATTCACGGACGTCCGTGATCCTAAAACATATAAATTTTAGGAAGTTCGGGCAGTTTCATAACTGATCCGAAAATCTTCTTTCTAAAATTTTTGTTTGTCCAAAATTTTGTCATTGAGATTACTTTACATCTTTTGATTTCATTCTCTAATCTCTTTGATGTTTATGGGTCGTTATGATTCATGTTTGAGAGTGTAAGACTTGTGTGAGACAAGTGAACCTTCGCAAGGAACGTAGGTTGATGGAAATGTTCACTATGGATAGTATGATGGAGAAAGGCTGTCATGTTTGGTGATTGGAGTGCTAGGGCATATCATTCCAAAGAAGCACTGTAAAGTTTTTTGTTCATAGTGAATTTCTTTTTGGATCTGAGATAGATCCCGTGGTTTTTGCCTGTGACGGATTTTCCACGTTAAAAATGTCTTGCGTACTTATTTTGATTGTATGATGATTGTGAGTAGATTTTAATTGATAAATTTAATAGATTATAAAAAAAAAAAAAAAAAAAAAAACTTAAATTTCCCAGAATTTCATAGGTCTTTCAAAATTAGTCCTCGTGGGAACGATCTTGTACTCCGCACCCACTATATACAAACCGATTCATGCACTTGCGAATAAAACATTACACATTAAAAATTCACACCATGTACCACGAAGTATGATTCTTTACACTGCAAAAAGCTATGTTTTTGTTTTCCAAATAAGTTCTTCATACAAAATTTCTGGCATATACATATAATTGAACATATAGGTTTCTAATTAGAGAAATTTCTTTCCCCTAATAATTTCTTTGTAGAGAAATTTATTTCTTAGCATTGCAAAAAGGTTTCTAATTAGCCATTGTGAAGTTTAACCTTCCATATAGCTTTGAAAGCTTTTTTCATCTTTTAATTAGAGGCCAGGTTTCACATATCATATAATTGTATCATAATAGGGTAAACAGGAATCGTATAATTTGACATATACATATAATTGAATACCTAAACACGACGCTAAAAAAAGAGAAAAATTATATAGTAAACACTATTAGAAGAAGACAACCAAAGACATAAATTAGGAAATTTTATTTTCAAGTTCTAAAACGATCTCCATCAAATAATTTAATGGCCGACTAATTTAATGGCCTGCCAAAAACGATCTCCATCGAATAATTCTTCAAAATAAAGTAATAATAGATATAAGGGCGATCGATGCATTCACGAGGTTGATCAACATAACAGATATGCAAAATAGATCTGAAAAATGATTGCCTAAACCACCAACTCGCTCACATTCATTTTCCGACAAAAATAGGATGTGACTTTTCAAAATGAGAGCAGCTTCTTAGATTTCATAACACAAAAATAGAAAATGATCACTGTCCTACATGGTAGCAAAAAAATAAAAATTAAATTGATATCTTGATTCCCCCACCCATGGGCCTTCATTTTCCTGACAAAAACAATGATGGATTGATAAGCTAGAAAATCAATTGGGTGACTCACCAACGATTCGAGAAACGGCGGATCGCGTGGAAGAATCTGAATAGCTCGCGATCAATTTTTGGCTGGAAGATTTACGCTATTCGATTTTTGTTGGAGCAAGCGAGGTTTCGCCGTAACCTAATTCACACAAAATAATTGAGGGCGATGGGCCCTTCAATTGCCCAAAAAAATACGACAGGAGAAGATATAAGGGCGATAAATTTTATAGCTTAGGGAAAGAAGTTGCACACCAGTGCTAGAACGAGAAGAAGCTGCGCAGAAAGGGCGATCGATTTTATAGCTTGGGGAAGAAGTTGCGCTCTGCGCAGAAAGGGTGATCGATTTTATAGTTTAGGGAAGAAGTTGCTTTGCGTAGAAAGGGCGATCAATTTTATAGCTTGGGGGAGAGGTTGTGCTCTCCTATGCTGAAATGAGAAGAAGCTGGAACGAGAAGAAGTTGCGTAGGGAAAAAAACCCTTGAAACGATTCCTTCTAGCTTCTAAACTACCCTTTATAGAAGGGTAGTTTAATAAAATCATATGGATAAAATTACTTGCACGTGCGACTAATTTGCCAATCTCACAGAAATTAGAAGTAAAAAAAATCGTAAAATCCTTTCCTCTAAAACGTTTGGACATGTATAATAGGGTAAAGCGTTTCCTTTTTAAGTTTGTTTCTCTAATTTCCCCTATATTTTTATATCGTCGTGGAAAGATACTTGTCGCCCAAAAGTTAAATGTGACCTTAGGCTCAAAGAGACTAAAGGACGCTTAGGCTGTGTTGGTATTAGCTCTTATAAAAGCAGAAGCACTTCTCTGCCACATATTTGTCAAAGCAAATAAAATTTGTTATGGCCAAGAGCAGTTTATCACTTAAAACACGCTCTATTAGAACAAATGGGGCAATGAGCTATGTTACCAAATAAAAAAGCAGCTCCTTAGCAGAGCGAAAGAGTTGCTCCTTGCCCCGAAAGAGCTAAACCACAGGCTTAAAAAGTATTTGGGTTCAATGGGTGCATTAAGAACCTTTGGGACATATCCATCCATGGTTGCTCTATAGGTCTAAGGGCGTGTCCAATATTCCTAAACTTTGCAAAGGTTATATTAGGCCAAGAAAGGGTAGGAGATGGTTTTTATGTTTTTTATAAAGTAGGGTGTTCGGATCCTTCCAAGGGGATATAATCAAGGTATCATATTCGGTATCGGTACCGAGTAACGGTCCATCTTGGACCAGTAATTACCGGCCGATACGTGTCGGTCTTGCTGTTCGGTTTTTTTTTGAAGAAAGTTAAAAAACATAGATTTTTTTTTTTTTTTTTTTGGTATCGATCAGAATCGGTTGATACTGGGACAGTATCAACTAATATAAACTTGTATAGGTTCGATATCAATACCATCCCAATACAAGTATCGGGGTGATATTAATATATGTTTATTGAAAAACTAATACATACCGCTGATACATATCGGTATTGGCTGATACTTGATGCCTTTGGTAGAATAGCAACGTCCTCGAACGAAGTTATGTCCTTACGGCTTACACACACCCGTAGTAGACATTGGCCAAAAGCAATTGCCTCATTCTTTAGAGTCAAAGTGTTCTAATTAGCAATTGAATAAGAGGATTTATGCAAAACTTAAGGTTCACCAAAAACACTCATACAGTGCATGTGCAATTGACCTCCCCCGATCATCAGGTCCAATATGTGCCATTTTCGAAAAGTTGGACTGAATCCAAATTTTGGGCTGGGCTCGGATTGGGTCTTTTTGTACTCCAACTTTTTATTTAAGCCCAAACCTGACCCGAAAAAATGGTTTGGATTAGGCCAATTTCAGGCTAGTTTGACCTTTTCCCTTAATTTTGTTGGGCTTATCAGCCTGCCGGGGTAAGGTTAGGTTTTTGCCGGCATGAATTTTTGTACTTAAAAATTAAGTATAGACCCAGCCCGAATAAACTATCGGGCCGGGCTCAGGCTTTTCATTTAAACTCAAATCGGACACAAGTTGTTTTAAGCAAGGCAAAAGGGAGAATGCATCCCGGCGCCAGGTTGACCCAAGGAGCTGGTTAGGTCCTCTAATGGAGAACCGTGATCGTCCTTCAAGATCCATGTGGAGCACAGGTGGACAGTATAGATCAATATTTTTTTTTTTTAATTCGAATTTTTTTTTTTAACCCACAAGTCAAAGTTTGACGATTTTCATTAGTCCATATTTTACGGTTCAAAAAATATATGGTGGAGATGAGTTTTTCATTTTATTTTTTTTCAAAGATAATCTAAGCATTGCACCCAAGGTCCATGTGGCATCGAAAGAATATTTTGGGTGCCACGTGGAGCTCCATGTAGAAGGTTGGAGGCCGGATCTCTTTTCCTATATATATATATATATACTGTTTTAACTTTTTGCCCCTCTATTTGATGGGGACAAAGATAAGGTAACTCACTAATGCCCCAAAAATTTGGTGCATTGACTTTTTGATCGACATTTTTAATGGTAGAAAAGTCATAAAAACAATTTATTTTATTTTATTACGACCTGATCAACATTGCATGAGTTGTCATGACACCCGATCCTCATGATGAACCCCACATGATAACAATTTGACAATGGCGGGTGTAGATATTTCTCTACACCGGGTCTCTTTAACCAGTAAGAAAATGGCCAAGTGGCAGTTCCTAGACGTACGAAAAAATTGAAAGCATCCGATCAGCGTTCATTTAATTTGGAGGGTAACTGCCCATACAGTGTCAACCGTCCATTTATTTCAGAGATCGTGCAACCATGTGACCTTGGATAATCACATTATGTGATGATGAGGAGGGGAGCCACGCATTTAGAATAAATGACCTACCCTTCCACTTAATACCAACCCTATTAGTTATAATATATAATATAGGGTACCTCTGTTAGCGCCCACACCTTTTATAAAAGTGGTTACATCTCAGACTCCTTAAAATCGTTGCTTGCTTTTGATCAAACGATAGAGATTTTGTTTCACTCCGATTTTCTACACAACGGATCTTGCGAATATAGATCCCCTATTTGCCAGTCAGTATTGGATTCCATGTCATAAATCCCCAAACAATGAATTTTCCATCATATGATACACATTATGCTCAAGCCTAATTTTAGGGCATTTTGGGGGGTATTTGGGACACATGAAATAAAAATAATAATGTAATAAGTGGGCTATGATCTCAAGATCCATTGTAAGGAAGATCGGGTTGAAACATGAACTCCATCTTCTGATCTGAAGCAACCAACAGTTTTGAAAGGACCTGGGACGTGGACGCTTTCAGAGAACGCATGAGCACGAAAAGAGGTACCCTATAATATAATATATTACCAAATTATTACCATCGTTGGATGAGGGCATACTGTGCTTATAATTCCACTACTACGACAACTCAATTTATATTAGGTATACGGTCCGTGCACCGTGGTGAGCCGACATACACGGTCAAGTGTCAAGAGTGCAGTATGGATGATTTGCATGGCAATCACTGTGCACAAACTATTTTAGATCAGATGATGGAGATCATTTTTCATCCAAATTTTCCAATAAATTGTTCTTGAGCTCATAGACGTACTTCTATTAGACGGTGAGGTCGATTCCATGTGGATCCCAAAAAGTGAATGCGATTAGAGTTCCATCAAACATAGATAACATTCACTTTTTGGGATTTGTATCATGTGGAATCAACATCTGACCGTCTGATAGTAGGCCCATCTACTGTGTAGAAGATTGGGATGAAAAACGATCTCGATCATCCAATTTAAAGTAATCAACCGATTCTCTTTCTTTTATTTAAGTGAGGTATCTGTAACATAAAGTGGTGTGCTAGTAATACCGGCCTTAATATTTCACGAGCATCATGGACCACCCTTGAGGGCTGTCACTGATTGGCTCGGGGGAAAATTTTGACTGCCCGATGAGTAAACGGCACATGCCCAACCTGACCTGACAGTTCAAGGGTATATGCCTGAGCCGACCCGGTTAAAACCCCCTATTTCCTTTATGTATAAAATAGAGAAAAGTACGAGGAAACGCCCCTCCACAATTTTTATCATCATTTCCGTGATTTTTTTTTTAATTACTAAAAAGCGCCCTTGCAGCTTTTAAACGGCCCGCATTGATGCAAGGTGCAAATGTCTTTTATCGAATAACCCTTGAATAGCCCTTCAATTTTTGAGTGTCTTCTCTAGCGACCGTGAACTTGAGTTGTCCACAAACACTAAATAGAGAGCTTTTTTTTTCACTTAGTGAGAGAGGGTTTGCCATTGCCTAGTCTCTTTCTCTCTACAATTAAACCTTTTTTTTTTTTTTTTTTGTCTTGAGTTCATGCCGGCGAGTCAAGTTAACCCAGCCTAACCTGATTTTTAATTGACCTAACCCTACCTCTAGTCGACAAGATCGGACCTAGTTTTTTCCCGACAGAACAATTTGAGCCAACCGGACCTACCCGAAGGCCAGTTTCAATGCTTCACGCGCGGCCCAACCTGACGGATCAAGTTTATATGTCCGACCCGAGAAAAACTTAAGTCTAGGCACAATCGGAAGCCATCAACCATACGGCTTAGGAGGGCCCATTGAGCTTTTAAGGTCCAGCCCTACTTTTTAAAAGCCTTTTGACAGCCCAAACATTTTACCATTGCACCCTATTAGTAGTGGTAGTACCCAGTCCACTAGGCAGAAATCTTCCCCAGCTATTTTGGCTCAATTTTTTTATGTCCAAAGCAGGCCCCCGGACTTCCATTTTTGAAGCCTCAGTGGCCTCTGGTCCTCTTGAGCTCCTGGTGATGGTGCTGAAAAACCACACCATATAATTTCCCCTAGAGCTTGGTATTAGGTGCTAGGCCAGTATGCTCATATGGAACACTTTTTACAAAAGGTAGCTATAGTTTAGATTAGATCAAGCCCAACTATCGTGTAACTGACAGCTTTCTACCATCTGATCAAGATCCTTCAAATGGACGGCTAAGCAACATAGGAGCACCACTCCACATCGAAATACGAAAAGTGCTTTGATCAAATAGTTAAAAAAACTCTGACAAGTTAGAATTTGGGCTGAATTCCATCTACATGTTGCCCTGCCACTAGGGCAACTCAATTGATGAAAACAGTGTGCTAAGGTGTACCAAATAGACGACCCATGCACCACAGCTGGTGGACAGCCTGCACACCTTATACAAAATCATGTCCAGCCTTATATAGGGAATCAAACAGAGACATTGATAGATTTAACTACATCAGAAACCCTATTATAGTTCCATAATACAAATGCAGACACAAACCATTGGAGCCTTGGTTCTTATAATCATTCATTACAAATCTCATTTCAGCAGATTATCAAATAATCAAACAGTAGAAAGGAAATTTTTAATAAGAAAATTAAAAAGAAAAAAAAATGTAAACTGAAGAAATTGTAATCTTAAGCTGTCTGTTGGATACTTCCTATAAAGAATACATGAAAACTAAGAAAATAATGAATCAGATTATTTGACAAGGGCAAAATTACAAAAGGTCTAACTTTGACTTCCCCATAGAAAAGCAGATTTCTGCAACCGGAAGTCATGTAGAACGGGCATCCATCGAAGGATCAAAGGCCCGCAATGATGAACTAAACTCTTTTTATCTTTTAAAAAATTCAAACAACTTTAGCTATCTAATGGGACTCTGCTAGATTCTAACTTTTCTTTTGCTTTCTTTTCCATTTTAATTTTCATTGTGGACTCTGTTTGGAGGAGTACCATAGTTTCTTCTGACAGATCAAGACCTTCTCCTTGTCCATGCTGTATTCAGTGTCTTTTTTCTGGCAACTCCATCTCATCCCTTTTGCAATGGTTGAGATGGCGTTCATCAGATAGTTGGATTCACGGATGATTACGTAGCCGTTAGGGCGTAGGATCCGATCCATTTCCAATAGCATGTACTTCATATCGCACCTGCAGTAGTTACTCAATAGTTTTAGCATCATAACATATTATAATCCACCGATTAAAATAGACATCTATATATAGGGAGCCGGTTCTGTCCTCAATGGGAGGACGGTCAACGTCCTCCAAGGTCTACATGACACCCAAAACATTGTTTTGGTGCCACGTGGAGTATAGGAGGATGGTTTGGATCAATTTTTTACAAAAAGTTTGTTAATAGTACAAGTCACAGTTTGATGGATTTCAACAGTCAAAATTTAAAGGTGAAAAAAAACATGGTGGTGATGAGGCTTTAATTTTTAATTTTGGTTTTTAATAAATATGATCTAAGCAATGCACCCGTGCTCCACGTGGAATCCAAACAGCGTTTTGGTTGCCATGTGGAACCTTGGAGGGCGGACACCTTTTCCATATATATATCCAATTGAGAAAGAGTCGGGCAGTTGGTACCTGACCCAATGCCAGCAGCGGCACTCTGGTCAATCTGCTTCTAAATCAGTGAAAGTACACTTATGACCTTTCACTGATTAAGCGCTCAACAAAATCTGCACATTCCACAATGTTGGCATTTGGAGATTGACCTGAATGCCCCCTCGGGTTGGGTATCTAATACCAACTCGTTGAGAAAAATAACATTTTAAAGGAAAAAGTTCATTGACAATATTGGCAAACACAAATGAAAACGGGCTTACATATCCCAGTCATATAGAAAATTGCTGTTCAGCAGCTGGGGATACCTACCTGATTTACAGTTTGGTTTCCTCATAAAAGATTACCATTCGAAACTCACCAATCAAATCAAGAGAAAATAGCTTCAAATCATAATAATACTCTAATGGATTTGCTTAAAAGTGATCAATTCGTAGTTTATGTGGATTAATGTGAAATATGGTAGCTTCAGAAACATAATGCTGTTGAAATTTTAGGCAACTTTCATGACTTGAAGAAAAAAAAATGGTTTGCTAAATTCATTCTTCCTGCGGCCAACTGAAAATAAATCAGCGAGAATTTTTTTTACCTGTGACCCTCGAAGGTCAAAAGGCCATCCAGATGCAGGAGATCATAGGTTCGAGGATAAGTTGAGAATGCTTCACACCTATTGAAGTAAAAAGATAACCATAAGCCATCAAATTACACATAGCTGAACTTGAAGATTAAATATATTCATGCATCCCCATATTTTACGTATCTGTTATCCATACATAGGGGTGAAAATTAAAACCGAAAACCAACCAAAAACCGAGCCTCCCGAACTGAACCGAAACCGATTGAAAACTGACAACGAACCAAACCGGTCCGGCCTGGTTTGATTTCGGTTTTGGTAGCTGTAAACCGAAAACCGGCCGGGTAGCCCTAAACCGAAAAAATAAAAATTTCTCTCAAAAGAAATAAATGGAAACAACCAAACTAACCGAAACCGAAAACGGATAGGTTCGGTTCGGTTTCGGTTTAGGGGAGTGGGAAATTCACTTAACCGAAACTGATACTTGACGGTTTGGGTTCGGTTTTAGGTGAACTGACACCGAAGCCGAAATTTCGGTTTCGGTTCAGTTCGGTTAACTGAATTTACACCCCTATGGCGCTATCCATACATAACGTATATGAAATTAACATGTATTTGGTATATATGCCCATCTATGCATTTACTTATGTGATATCATGCATTCATGCATCATCTCATATGTAACTGAACATACTAATTGTATATGTAGTAAGTGCTTGGATGCATGAGGCATATGTATGTGTAAATTAACATCGGTACAATCCCGCCGACATCCGGAGAATGCGAAGATCTTGTTGAGCGTAAAATCATTGAAAGGACAAAAGGCTACTTTCACTGATTTCAATGCTAAGAAATTACTAGGCATTGAGTGCCCAGGCTGACACTCGGATCGGGTAGCTAATACCAAACTCTATATCAATGAGAATACATGATATTTAAGAATTTGCATACCAGTCATGATAAGTTCCAATCAATCCCCTGTCGTAGATCAAACCAAGCGTATTTGCACCATAGGAAGATACCACGTTCATGACCCACAAAGGATCATCGATAAGTGCTGCAGCGAAACCTCCGTATACCGTGTTCATGTCCATGACATTTCGTATTTTATCCATCCCGAGCGCCGGAAGCAGTGTCTTGTAATGTTGCACCCTGGCCTTCCATTTACTATCATCGTGATTGAACGAACTGGAGCTCCCGCCCGGAACTGCTGCAACACGCTCGGGAGCAACATGAAGCCGCTTAGGCCATTTCGGAGTAGATTTCAACCCTATTTTCTTATAATCTGGGCTCGGAACAACAACACAAGGACGGAGCGGGATGTACCATGCTGCATCCGGTTCCATGCTATCATCACACTTTGGCGGGTAGGCATCGGGTGCCACAATTTTATCGTAGCAGCTATTATCTGAAGATTTTTGCCATACCGCAATATCATCCTTTTTGTTGTATAATTTGAAGCACATGCCCGTTAGCAATTTCTGCAACCTATTGTAATCTGATTTCTGTTCTTCCACAGTTGTATTCCATCCTCGCCACCGGTTCTCGTAGTTCACTGGCGGTCCAGATAGGACCCAAAACCCTCCTGGCCGAAGTATCCGGTGTATTTCTAAAAGATATATTCCACCTGAAACACAATGGTTCTGATCGTGAGTGGTGGAACCGAAATGCCAAAACCAATGAGAAATTGCACGTAGAATTATTAAAGTGAAATGACCAGCAGATTTTCCTTGCTACTGAGCGCAACTAAAGAGCATAGAGACAAATTTCGGCGAAATTTTCCGAAACAGGGGTTGGACGAAACTTTGGGCGAAATTTCGGTAAACTAATTTCGGCAAAATTAATGAAATCTTTTTTAAGTTTGGTCATTTTTTAAAATAATAAATAATATTTGCATAAATAATAAATTAATCTATATATATACTTTTCGAAATTTTCCCGAAATTTATCAGAAATGAACCGAAATGACCCCCTATTGAAATATTGCTGAAAATTTGTCACTATGATTAAGAAACTTACCAAATTCAGTCCACGGGATAAGGCATCTGGAGCAGTGAGCCATGTCAAATGAATTGGAGGGGAAGGGAAGGCGCTGTGTAGAAATGATACCCAAGATTGCGGGAATACCACGTTCAAGTGCAAATTGAACTTGAGCCTCGTGATTATCTCTTGGTGCAAGAGAAACCGTTAGAATCCCGCGATCTAACAAGTCACCCCCCCAACTTGCAACCTAGAAATTAAATTAAATCAATCCCGTTATATGTAAATAAAGCGTGTAGTAAGAAAAAGAAATAATAAACTGAACTTAAATTAAGCAGAAAATTATAAAAACATGGTTCTCTTTGTTGATAATTAAAGTTTCTGACCAATCTTATTAAAGGAAAAATAGTCACAAAATTCGCAAATAATTCGTGAATTGATGTCTTGCAAATTAATCCTGAATTATTCACGATTTTGTCAAAAATTCCCGATATTTTGCCGGATTTTTCAATAAATCATTTTTTTTTTTACTTTTAAATTTTATTTTTTCTCTCTGATTTTTCTCTGAATATTACCCCACACTTGCCGGATTTTTTTGAATTTTAAGCTTGCTGAATCCCAACTTGGTGACTATGCCCATATGAACTAAATGAGTTTGAAAAAATTGAACTAGAAAAAGGCTTCAAAAGGTTTTATATATAGACTACAGACATCAGATGCTTGCATAGCTCATATTTCCATGTGTCAGACATATTATTTTAAATGAGTGAGTAGGTATATGCTTACATATAATTCAAGAATACGGATACATTGCAAAACAGGTACAAACTCATTGATCGTATCTATTCGTAATTATGGAGAGTAGTTATATTATGAGATGTTCCTTTGAGCGATAAAGGGTAGCCGGCCTGTTCCCAATCTTGATTGTTAATGGGTGGCACCATGGTTCAAAATTCCGGCCGATAATTCAAATTATCGGCCGAAATATATCAATTTCGGTCAGCACCAAAATGATAACATGTACTTTTCGCGCAATTTATATGGAAGCATAATTATCGGCTTAAATGATGCTCTCTTGTTATTTTCGGCTTAAATTATGGAGTTAATTTATATGGGGAGCATAATTATCGGCTTAAATGATGGATAATTATAGACTTTTCTATTATAGGCTAAACTCGTGCTAAATCTGTTTGGGTATCTCTCTTTGTGCCCACCTGTTCACTGAAAGCGCCCAGATCGGAAGCCCCTTCAAACCCATTGATTGCGTCGATTCAGATGATGGAGATCGTTTTTCAACCTAATACTTCACACAGTGGATCTTGAGATCATGAAGAACCTATCATACAGTGAATTTGTGAATCCACGTGTCACATATTAAAAAAAAATGGCCCTTGAATCATATGTGCATCACGCTCAAACGTGATTTTAGGGCCATTTTTTGGAAATCTGTGACACATTGAATAAAACACTGACCATCTGATAGGTGCTACATGATCTCAAGATCCATTGTGGGTAATATCGGGGTGAAAAACAATCTCTATCATCTGATCCGAAGCAAGCAATGGTTTTGAAGGAGTTCCTAATGTGGGCGTGAATGGAGGTACCGAACCTGTTATTTTTGGGCAATTTATATGGGGAGCGAAATTAAATGCTAAAATTAGGGATTCTTGCTATTACCGGCTAAAGTTTAGCACAACTCCCAAAAAGTGATTGGAGAACCATGTTTTTTTTTTTTAATAATTCACCGAGAACTATATATTAAAATCAGAGAACCATGTTTGGTATACGCTCATGATCATCTCCATTTTTTGATATGTGTGCCATATGAAATCAAAGTCTGACCGTCTAATGGTAGACCCACGATGTCAAGATCTGTGTGTCGAAAATTGGGCTAAAAACCAATCTCTATCATATAAGCATATAAAACCCGGGTTAAGAAGAATCTTGGATTGTAAATACAGGTACCCCTCTTTTATTTTTTTTCCAAACCAACCCATTGTTTTCGATTTTTACATAAAAAAAATAAAAATAACATTGGGACCGAAATTCCGGTCCAACCTGAAATTCTCAGCCAAAATATTGGCCGAGATTCCGAAATATCAGTCAATATTTCAGTTTCGGCCAGCCCCGAAACCGAAAACAAAACCACCATTTTGATCCTCGGGTGGCACTATTTTTCATCAAGTCACCATGTGATGCGAAAATCACGATCTTTTGATGCAGAAAATTCAATCAAAAAGCATATATATCACGTGATTTAAAGCGGTCTAATGCCTTGAAAATGAACAGTTACCATGTAAATCTCCAAAATCCGTTTTAATCATAAGTTTAAAGGCATTCGATTGCTTTGAAGTTTGAATTACATGATGGAGATTTTGCTTTGATGCAATCTTTGACTCACCAAATCTTCACATCATGTCCTTCTCATCACGTGGCACATTTGAAGAAAAGTAGTGCCACATGTCTAAAATCAATGACCCGTACACAGTCTAGATTGGGAACTAGCTGGTACCCATTATGAAATCTGTTTCTTTAGTCTCTTCATAGTATAAATGGGCATTTTGTGATAGCTTTTGACACAGATATGGGTAAAAAAAGGGTAAAACACCAGCAAATTGACATGTCAAAAATAATTCTCTGTTTCAGAATTAATTGAGAGAAAACAACGAAGAAAGAAATCCAGACAAAAAATGAAAAGGCACATACCAGCTAATGCTATCCCTGCAACTATATATTATTAATATATAATTACAAAACTACTTTCATGGATCATGTATAAAAATAAAAAATTGAAACAAACATAAATTATAAATATTTTGTAAATATCTTAATAACCTGGAAGCATTGATATTTGACTGTTTAAAAAGAGATGATAAAGAACTCACCCCGCAGCCTGTATCAATAGCAGTTCGAATGGTTCCATCCTTCATTCCAGGAATCAAATCTTGCATCAAATCAACATATGCACCAACTCCTCTCGGGAACATGGTACCTCCCCCGGGAAAGAGGAATTTTTCCCCTTCTTTCTGAAGCCAGTGCTGATTAGATTTCTGGTTGTTAATCCAATCATATGGTACATTTCTGAAACCATACACAAATGGAAATTGAAAAAAAAAAAAAAAAAAAGTTCCTTTATCAAGTCGCCAACAAATAAGACATAATTTGGTGATTTTTTGCTATCATATATAGGGATCAAAATTTCGGCTTTCCGATATTTATCGGGTATCGCTGATACATTGGATATATTGACATATATTGGGTATGTATCGTCGATACATACCAAATGTATCTAATATCAGGGGCCTCCGACACCGATACGTGTCGGACGATACATGTCGGTATCGTCCGAGATTTTGAACCATGATCATATATACTTGAGATACAGTTCCATTATCATGGAAGGAATTAAGCAACAGATCATAGATTTTCACCACAAAGAGCTACAAGTAGATAATGATCAAAACAGATAGCAAGTTACCTATACCAACATTCATTTCTGCTCTTTGGCCATTTGATTGGTGGCTTGTACCCTTCTGTTGGGGGCACTAAACATTCTTTCCTCTCAAAAACCGGGGGGCAGTGGCGTTCCATAAAAGTAAGTCGATGGTTACCATACTTCTTCCATCTCTGAAAAATTCCAACAATAACAGAAAAATAAAATAAAATAATCAGCATCATATTGGCATTACGTATCAGGAGTGTGACACAAATATCTATAATATGGTCATAGGCATAGTATCAAACCTCGAACGATACCAATACGTATCAATTTCGTCGAGAATCGATAATGAGACGGTATCAACCGATACAAATTCAAAATTTTATTTTTATTTTTACTTTTTTCAAAAAGAACAAAAAAAACTGATTCAGTATCGGCGAGTAAACGTATCAGTCCAAGATAGACCGATACCCGATACCGTTATAGATACGGGTATTGATACCATATAATTCAGGAATACCTTTGGGTCCGTGCATGGTGTGTAATCTTGAAAGTCGCTGCTACACTCGGGAAAAGAAACGGGCTTAATTTGAAGAGAAACAGATGTAACTTCCTTTGGAGATTGAACTTTCCGTGCTACATCCCTTATGAGAAGTCTGCTCTTGTCGGAGCAGAAAATTCCACCGAGATAGAATGAGAACCCACATAGTACTATAAACATTAAACTCATTGGGATCATCCTCGAGCTTTTATCAGGGTGAGATAAATGCTTTTGATCTTTATTCTTCATTTTTCCTCTCAAATTTAAATTTCTGCAGGGAAAAAAGACAAATAGAAAATTACATAATATTAGTGGATGTGTAGCCACTTTCAATTTGAACTGGAGGAAAGAGATCAAAACTTTGACGGAGCTTATATTCCACCCTTCCTCTGTAAAATAATAAATCTCCAATTTCGTTGGTCTCTAAGATTAAAAACAAAAAACCCACAACAATAATAAGACTCTGGAAGAAAACCCATTATGCAAGATAGACCTGTTATTTATCTATGAAATATCTTGGGGTTTTAGGAACTATCTGTAATGTTTTCCGTATCTTCTCCATAGAAGAACAAGAAAGCATTTGCTATCTTTCTATTTTAGCATATGACTCCCATAATCAATATTGAATTCGGAAAACTGAAAATAAAAAGTGCCTCTTCTATCACCAGACAGAAGGTGGTGGTCCAAATGACGGGTCGACAATTAGATGCTATCAGAACAACGAAAAGAGAAAAAGGAAAGAAAGAAAGAAAAAGAGATTCTTGTATGGGCTGACACCTATCCCTTCGTAAAAACTTGGAATATCCTTTGCTTCCTGGTATATAAGATGGAAGTTACTCATTCTGTCAAGATTGCATCCAACAGAATTTCATAGAAAATAGCTTAACCATCACACAACAACTATTTCCACCTCAGTCACCATCGCATATGAAATTTATTGTTTTAGCATCATCCGGTATCAGAGGTAACCGGTACCGGTATTTTAACCCACGATCGTCGAAGCCTTATTTCATCTATTTGGGGTCGGCATGAGCTTTATTCTCTTATGCATCAGTTTCATTGTTCTCCAAACTTCTAGAATTTGAATCACCAAATAGCAATTTCAAATTCAGGAAAGTGGGACGGAATTCCGTACCATAGGATGAAGAGTTGGTATAAGGTACAGAACTAGCTGCAGCACTCGGATCAATCTCAAAGTGCCAACTTTGGAAAATGCACTGATATTTTTTGGGTGCCAAATAAGCAAAAGATCAAAAGTGAACTTTCATTGATTTGCATGCTCTTGATCATTTGGACAGAAGGAGATTGACCCAAGTGCGACCACTGGCACTTGGGTCGAGTACCTAATCCCAGCTCAAAATCAGGAAAAAGAAATCAATTTTAGGGAAATAAAGGCTTTATTTGGTGCAGACTAAAAAACCTCAACACAATTACCATAATAAAAACACATAAATAATAGCCTACAAATCTATACAGTTCCTGAAAATAAAATAAAGATCACAATTAAACATTGCTAGAATAGGATCTGCTCCACCACATTGAAGATTCAAAACTCTAAGGTAGAACAAGCAATGTTCAACCTATAAAAGTTCCACTAAAGAATGGATTCATGTATAAAACAAAAAAAAAAAAATCTAAGGTATGATCCAAAAAATACCCCAACCTCAATAAAGGTCAGAATTAGCGAGTTAAAAGATCCCAAATACCCTAAAGTCCCCTACTCACCCCATAAAATATCTGAAATAATGAATAAAAAAATAGCAGGGATAGAAGATGAGAAAAGACCTCAATTTTATCTTATGGAACAAATAGAAACAACCCATATTTTAATTCACACTTCTTATATTTTTTTCTGCTATGATTTTTTTAATTAACCAAAACTTGGTGAAGAGGATCTAAATCTATGATCATGGGGCCTAAGAAAGTGACCTATTTCATAGTCCAGTACAATGCATCTCACCTAACCAAGAAGAGCTAAAAAGAAAGAAACAGAGATGGATTTTATAATTAGGCAGCTTATCAGATCCTGTGAGGAAAAAGGCACACTTCCAAATATTCGACTCAAATCATAATCCAAACAGATCCGAACAAAAATTGAACAAGTACCCACATTTTCTCGAAAAATCAGACAATGATTACAAACATGTAAGACTTTTCATAATTCATAAAACCATTTCATTAGCCCAGGAAAAAAAATTGTGTAAACTCCCCTATATTATATATACAAATAAATAAATTTCGACACAGATTATAATCCAAACTGATCAGAACAAAAATTGAATAAATACCAACATTTTCTCCAAAAATCAGCCACCCTTCATTACCTTCAAAAAATGAATTACTAATTTTTAGATTTATCATAATTAGAAAATCATTTCATCAGTCAAACACAAAATATGTGTAAACTCCCCTGTTTTATCAAAAAAAAAAAAAAAGGAAGAAAACAGGGGTAACAAGATAACCAGCAAACTCCAATTATCTAAAACAACAAGAATTAACAATGCAGCATAAAAATCTAATTATCCAAAATTCTAAAATAATAGCAGTGTAAGGCATTATTTCAGAGCAGAACAGACCCAAAATAAACAAAAAAATTAACCAGCCCATTTCGAAAAACCAAAAAAAACAAAAAACAAATGGGAAATGTCACAAAAGGAGAAAAACCAGCAAAAATGTACTTAATCAGCATTTTAATAAATAACAAGAGAATAATTAAAAACAGGAGCAAAAGTGGTTGATATTATGAACAGGCAAAAGTACCTTATTCAGGTTTCTCAGAAACCTTACTCCTCCTCTATATCTAATCTTCCCTGACAACAAAGTAATGGTTGATGGAAAGAGAATGCAATTTTCTTAGATTTCAAAAAGCTTATATAAACGCGATTTCTGAACCTCCCCTGCTTCGCTGTCTTGACGGTGGGGTTTACTAAAGTTACCCGTTTTTTTTAATCTCATATGAAGGCATCCGCCTTCCTTCCATTCAGGTAAAAGCCGAGAGGTGAATGACTTTGAAGTTTGGACGACACCCGGCTCGTATAATAAATATAAAATATTAACAAGGGTGCCATTATTTGCACCCTCTTAAATAGTAATCTCACCCCAACCGTAAAGGCATGGAGATTGTTTTTCGTCCTATTCATTTTAAAATTTGAAATAAAAAAAATTAATCAGAACTGAAAAATCATCCAATGTTTGTATTGGCATCCATAATTGGTGACTAATGGTTATAACTTACATATTAGCGTAGATGTATATGCTTAGTAAGAAATCTGAGACAGCTGAAATTTTTGACTGCTTGAATTTCAGCAAAAGTCAAGATCCTTCTTATTGGAAGATCTATGAGATGGTTACGTAACGTATACGGAAACGTCCCATAATAAAGCGGGAGAATTCGTCGGTGGGGTTAAGGTAAATGGCGCCCCATCCCGTGAGGTAAAAACAGTTTGGCGCGGTAAATCAGTTAAAATAAAAGGTACATAATAACTAGCGGCTAACAAGTGAAAATTAAAAAAAATCTCACAAAATTCGGCAAGTTTGGGAAATATTAGGAAAAAAATTGGAGAGAAAAAATATAAAAATAAGATTTAAAAGAAAAAATTATTTAAATATTAAAATTCATAATTTATTGACAAAATTTGAAAATTATTTAGAAATTTTGCAAAGATTTTAAATATAAAATTCGCGAATCATTCGCAGAGCCCTAAATTTGCAAAGCAAATTTTTCAAAAAAAGATCAAATTTGGTGACTGCTTGATAAGGAAGACGAAAAGTGTTTTCGATATCTTTGTTTGCGCCCCCACATTCTCTAAAAGCACACACAAATTAGACCCCTTGAAATCTGTTAACTGCTTTAGATCAAACGAAATAAAAATTGTTTTTCACCCCACTCTTTTGCACGATGGATCTTGAGACCATGAAGCACCATCAAATGATCCTGTTTGACTGGTATATGTGTCATATAAAATATGTTGATAAAATTAATGGTATTAATAATGGCTCTGAGGCACGTAGTTTACTATGTTGTCTTAAAGATAATCGACGCCTCACTCCGTCAAATAAATAAAGATATAATAGGGTTTCCAGCGAATCTGCCTTTAGGATGCAACAGAGTCTGATCTTGTCAAGAACCATATATTTTTTTCTAGATTGCACTTTCTAGAAAAAGAACTTACCACATAAATTTTCTGATAAAAAAAAAATTCTTAAAAACAAGAACATAAAAGAAAAAAAAGAAATAGATGTTATTATAATTTTTGTTATCTTGTATATCTTGTGTTAATTTAACGAATCTTATCTCTATTTATAAATAAATTATGAGCTATTGTGTCTTTTCATATTACGATGAAAAAATTTTAGATTTATATTTTTTCAAAGAGTTGTGTCTTTTCGGTAAAAAAATAAATCGACTCCCCTTGTGTCTTTTCAGAGAAGTGTGTCTTTTGATGATAGTAAAATGATAAATTGATTTCACTTGTATTTTTTCATATTTACAGTGTTTTGTCTTTTTCAGATAACGTAAAAAGATAAAGATTTCACTTGTCTTTTAAGATTTACTGTGAAGAGATGTCGGACTTATGTCTTTTTACATTTACAGTGAAGAGATAAATCCAAATATGAAAAATCACTTTTTTAGAGAGATAATATTTACAAGTTTGTCATTAAATTATTATCAATATATATAATAATAGTTATAAACTTAATTTTGAAACAATAAAAAATATATTATTATACTAATATATATAACAATACCCACTTGTTTTAAACTAAAAAAAATTATGTATCAAAACGATCATACTAAACATCATCAGAGGTGCCGATCGGTTTAAACCTTTGACTAGTACATACAACTCAAAATTTGTAAGGACTTTAAGTAGCTTATAGCCTTGAACTTAAAACATGTCTAACAAACCAGAATTACATACACTTACTATAACCTAAATCATTAGTGACATAAGGCCTGCGCTTTACAGTCACGCGCTAAAATCCTGATTTTATGAGTATCTCAGAGAGAAGACCGAATCTCTGTTGAAGCAGTTTCACTTCCATACTCATATAGGTGAATTAGTCATGAGTGCTCTTGTAACTACTTTATCACCCCAACAAATGAATGCTTACAAAATCATTAAGAGTTAAACTCATCTTCTTATGTTATAAGAGATATGCACGAAATTAAACACCATAAGGATGGCCAATAGGTCATATACCTTTGTACGATTTCAAGGATCACGGAGTAGTTTTTTATCTCGTTGAACTTAAGATTTGGGATCTCCACCTCTACTAAGTTGAAGTTCAACTATTGTGCCTTTAAAGATATTGGTATTGGGCTCATCCCCTTCAATGTTTTCAACATTATATTTTTGGATAGTATTTTTATAAGCTTCGAAGTCATTCTGCCTCTTTTACTCCCGCAAACAATGTTATATACCCTGATTACATACTTGAATCAGAAAGACATGTCTATTTCTAGACCTATACGATACTGCTCCTCCTACCAAAGTAAAAATTCATCCGCTTGTAGATTTTGAATAAGAGGAGTCAGAAATCCAAGTAGCATCAGTAAAATCCCTCTAAAAGTTCATATGTGCCACTATATTGTAAACTATAATGCATAATTTCTTTTACGTATCTTAATGCCCTACGAATAGCTTTTCAATGTTCCAACCATGGGTTGTTAGTTTACTCAATACCCCCACTATAAATGCTATATTGGGTCTTGTACACTTCGTTAAATACATAAGACTTTTATTTCAGTGATGAAAAATTATAATTCTTGAACTTGTTCAAAAATTAATTTATCTCCAACCATTTAAAAAAAAAATTAGAGACTAGAAAAGTCTTTATACCTGTATATTCAATTAGACACTTCTTCGTTAATGAATCTCAAAATCTTTAGTGATAGTGCACTTACAGAATGTGTTGAACAACTTATTGTTCAATGAATTGAGGATGTGGTCCCAACAATCTTGATCATTTTTCAGTCATTTACGTCGAACATCCGATCTTCTACTAGTCGTACTTTCCGTTATTCCCGCCATCAAATAAGTCAAGTTTGACGAGATCTTGATTTATGAACTCTATGTTCTGAGTCATTAGAATGATCTATTGTCTTTAAAATATTGATAAAAAATGGCATTGATAAATGACTCCGAGAGACGTAGTTCACTATGTTATCTTAAAGATAATAGACCAGTGTTTTTTAAATCCGACCAGACCGGCCGGTTCGACCAGTTTAACCCGGAACCGGCGGATGATGTGGTTCGGTTTGGTGTTGATGCTAGTTGTCTATGTGAACCACAGTAAATCGGTAAACCGTTCGAACCAAACCAGGCTGTCGAACCGAAAGTTCTTAGCAGCAGTAATGTTTGGCGCCAAAAAAATCAGGGACACAATCTATAGATTACTCATAACGGAATGTGAGCGATTTGAGGTTTAAAAAATCGATGAGCAATCTGATAAAGATTACTAATTAACGATCTTCCACCATTAAATTTTAAATTTTTTATCTCACACCGTTGAGTTGTGGTTTGCAATTATGATATGTGGGACCCATGTGAAATCAATCAAAATTTTCCAGCTGGCAATCCATCAATAGAAAATGTTTTACCAAAAGAATCATGCACATAAGAGAATATGAACAATCCGATTAGCGATCTTTAATACCAGTCATTGAAATTAAGCATAACGACCGATTTTTGATTGATTTTGGGGCATGTTACTGAAAGAATCATGCCCCAAAAAATGTGATTTTGGGGCATGTTACCTTGCAATCTACGAACTATCATTTTGACAATGTGGATTACTCACATCTTGCTTCATTGATGGTATATGATTATTGGGTGTTTAAATAAAAAAATATTGAACCAGAATGAATCGAATCAGTCTCTTTTACAGTTTGAATTTGGATCCGGTTTAAAAAAATTAATTTTAATTAATCAATTTTATTAATGACATCACGGTTCAACCACGGTCTAACTGTCATTGAACCAGTTTAAATTGAACCAGTCCCTTTTACGATTCGAGCTTCAGTTCGATTTTAAAAACATTGCAATAGATGCCCCCACTCCACTCCGTAGGATAAACGAAGATGCTATAAAGTTCTCAACGAATCTACCTTCAGGATACAACATAGTTCGGTCTTACTAATAACCGTATATTCTTTTCTAGATTGCACTTTCTACAAAAAGAACTTCTCACATAGATTAGATTTTCTAATACACAAAAATATTTAATAAGAACGTAAAAGAAAAATGATAAATAAATGTTCTTATAGTTTTTGTGTCTTGTATATCTTATGTTATTTTAACGAGATCTTATCTCTATTTATAGAGAAATTATGAACCATTATGTTTTTTCAGATTACGTTGAAAAGATTTTAAATTTGTGTCTTTTTAGAGAGTTGTCTTTTCGGTAAAAAATAAATCAACTTCACTTGTGTCTTTTCAGAGAATTGTGTATTTTTATGACAGTAAAAAGATAAATTGATTTCACTTGTGTCTTTTCATGAAAAAGAACCTGCCACACCCATTTTCTGATACACAAATTTTGGTAAAAAATAATTCGACTTCACTTTCAGATTTACGGTGGTGTCTTTTTAGATAATGTAAAAAGATAAAGATCTCACTCGTGTCTTTTGAGATTTACTGTAAAGAGATGCTAGACTTGTGTCTTTTCACATTTAAGAGATCGTAGTGAACTACGTGCCTCAGAGCCATTATCAGGACCATTAATTTTATTAACAAAATCTCATTTAGTGTGCAAGTAATTGGTCTCAATTTTTAGGATCTATATCACTTGGAATAAGAAACAAACCGTCTGATTGTATGTTCATGGTCTCAAGATCCATCGTGTGAAAGATTGGGGTGAAAAACGATCTCTATCGTCTTATCCGAAGCCGTGGGCGCGAACATAGATACCTAAAGGTTTTTAGTTTTTAAAAAAGATATTCATTTTGGGCACTATTATTTTCAACCCAATATTCTTCCGTCTCACACCAGCTTTCACATGCTTCACCCAATGACTACTTTGAATCCTATCAGAGATATTTTTTTGTACCCATCTTTAACAAAATAGATCTTGAGCTAACGGTATTACTGTTTGATGATTAGATTTTGATTTCACATAATTAACATATGAAAAAATGATTAAAAAACCGTGTTTAGTGTATGATAACGTTCATTATTGTGGAATGTGTGCCCATGTATTCCCATACGTAAACACCGGGGATATTGTACCCGTGGCATCCATTGGGGCATAAAATTAAGTGTAAAGGATTCTGGTTTAAAATTATTTTTATCACTTACTCTTTTTTTATATGGTTCGGAACAGCACGAGAGAGCATCAACTATAATGATGAGGGTTAACAAATAAAATCTAACTCATACCTTATAAAGGTATTGCCAACTGGGCTAATGCCGCTTTGGTATATCTAATCTATATCTAACTTATCATGGCTTTTATCATTTACTTTCACGCTGTAAAATTTCATAAATGATAGCTTCCATATATATCTAACTTACCATGACTTTTGGCTGATCTCGTTGAACCGTATGATAGTAATCTCGTTTAACCATACATATCGGCCAATATATATATACATATATATTATAGCTGATATGTATTTGAGTTAGCTCCCTCTGACATGCTATTCACCCCCGATCATAGATCAAAATTTTGGCCAAAATTTGAAGATATCGTCCATCTGAAACGCATCGGTTTCAGTGCCACCCGTAACAAAATCTCCAAATAATCAGTTTTGTTATTGATATAGCAAATTATCAGTCGATAATTTGCTACCTCAATAATTTGGGTGAATATATATAAGGGTCTGGTCTTCAAAATTTCGGCTGAAATTCTAAAATTTTGGTTAAATTTTTGGTTTCAATCATGCCCGAAACCGAAAATGAAACTAATATTTTGATCGTTACCCCCAATTCGATATGGGATCAATATCAGGTGAAACGGGTCAAGAATCTGCCCATTTCGGCCGACATATATCTAATATCAATTCGGACAAAATATTGAAAACTATCTTTCGATGTTTTTTTAAATACATTTATTAGATAGTTTAAAACTTTAAAAAGAAACTTTAATATCAGACGGTTTGGTCAATATGTATTCACGACAAGGATAATAATATTGGATTTCGTTTCAGTTTTGGTCATGACCGAAACCAAAATTTTCCCCTTAGTATATTTTTAAACCGAAATTTAGGTTTTCAATTTCAATTTCGGTCTATCGGGACCGAAGCCGAAAAGTTTCAGCTGAAATCTGATTTCGGCCAAAATTTTGATCCATGATCTGAGCTATCCTATTCGTATCCGCCGATATATTTGAGCGTTTAAATTGATGCATGTAATAACAATAAAAACAGATGTACGGGAAGTTCAAAGCGTTTTGAAATAGTCACTTTGTCCAATTTATTTTTCAAGAAAGGGTATGCAGTCCTGCAAATTGCAAATGGCATGCAGGTTGGCGTCTCAGTTTTATTTCTGGCATGAGTTTAAGTCCCCACTCAAAACGTATCATGACATGTAGTGTTTGCAATCATATATAGTCCAAGATCAAGACTTTTCTCTATCCGATGTAAGACTATTACAAGCCTACTCTATTTGTATTCAAAGGCCGATGTGGTGCAACTTGACTGGCTGTACTGTTTGAGGCCCACTGCATTTGTAGTCAATTGCACTACGCCACTTCCTGCGCCTGTACTTTGCCCGCACAAAGCTTATCTGCCATATAACATTGTCCAATTTTAGGATTTTACTCTTTTGGTGCAAAAGCCTCACCATCCTTCCGTGAATGGTGGCGGATTTTCGCGGCTAGAAAGGTTGGTGTGCGGCTCATCTCCACTGGAGCGGCCGAGCGGGTAGATGAGATGAACCGAACCACGTCGTTGGTGACTGGGCCCCACATCATAACTAATAATTTTTATAAGTAAACAACCGACTGCTGACTTTCCCAAAGTAAATACAAATCCTCATGAGAGCCTAAAATGCTTTATGATAATGTCTTCTTGGTTTTTGTTCTTTAATAAATGCAAGGGGTACTCTGAAAGCGCCCACCTCTCGGAGCTCTTGAGAAATTAGGAATTCCTTCTTTTTATGGGCAATTTTGAGAGATCTGTAATACGTTGAATAAAAAATTGATCGTCTAATAGGTGTGTCATAATCTCAAGATCTATTTTATAAAAAATTATAATTAAAAAAAATCTATATCATTTAATTAAAAAAATCAATGATTTTTAAAATTTTGGACTTAAAAGTTTTAAGAAAATGCCTGAACACAAAATCAGGTACACAATCGTAATAAGGTCAAAAGGGCATTATGATAACGTCTTATTTGTTATTTTTTTCCTTTGATTTCTGTTGGTTGGTGAAACATAGTAGTCAACAGCTAATGCATTTTAACTACGTTAAAACAATATCTCATAATGTCGTGCTCATAACGCAAAGCATGCTTATATAATCCTAAATAATTAGGAGGATTCGTACGCTTAATAGTTTATGTTATTTTTGCCATCCAAATGACCTCATTCGTTGGAAGCTCCCACTGGATATATTTAAGGGACACTAATATATGGCTCCCACCAATGCAGGTTGGGCCAGTCACTTGTATCGGGTCACGTATGCAATCTGATGTTGGTTTACCGTTTAAGGTCCTCTCATTATAATTTTTCATATTTAAGGGATCTGAAATTTGCATGAGTTTTTTTTCATGGCACATAAAAAAACCTTTATATTTTTGGGATGTGTGCATCTTGGTATATCGTCTAAGACATCTGATTTAAAGGTCATAACATAAAGATCGTTGGTGTGAACAATTAATAAGAAATAAAATCTCTATCAATTGATTCAGCACAGTCAATCATTAAATTAGATGATAAGCTTTAATAGTGATAAATTAGATTAATTATTTTATTATTTATAATTATGACCAAAGGGTAGTCAATTTGTACACGAATTAATCCTGATAGGGTATAGACGGCACAACCGTCATGATTATTTTACACTTTATGTACACCCACTAACTGCAGGGGTTGTTATCGTGTTCGTGTCAATCTTTGACATCTGACATATCTCTAGTTGGGCCGTCAAATCCTTTGGCTTAAATGGTATTCCACGTTGCACAAGTTTTAAAAACTAGTCACCAAGACAGAGTACATGACTAGAAATGCAAGGGAAAAGGTAAGAAAAAAATTAGCCAAAAAGAGGGAGAACAAGGAAATATGAAAAAATTCGGAGAATGAGAAGAGTAGAACAAACGATATTATATATATACATATATGGCATCAAAATAATATTTTTGGTGTCACGTGGAGTTTCATGTGGAAGCTTGGAGGACGGTGACCGTCCTCTAATAAAGGACGAACACCTTTTCTATATATATATATAAGGAGCTGGTTAGGTCTTCCAATGGAGGACGGTAACCGTCCTTCAAGACCCACATGGAGTTCCACGTGGCACCAAAAACACTTTTTGGGTGTCACGTGAAGCACAGGTGAACAGTTTAGATCAATATTAAAAAAAAAAAAATTGAATTTTTTTTTTTTTTTTTAACTCACAAGTCAAAGTTTATCGATTTTCATTGGTCCACATTTCATGGTTCAAAATATACACGTTGGAAATGAGCTTTTAAATATATTTTTTTACAAAGATAATCTAAGCAATGCACCCAAGGTCTACGTGGCACCCAATAAGTGTTTTAGGTGCCACGTGGAAAGTTGGAGGACGATGACCGTCCTCCCATGAAGGATGGAGGCCTTTTTCATTGGTCCACACCCATATATATATATATATATATATATATATATGGGTGTGGGGGCCAGGCCCCCATAAGTAAATGTAAAAGCTCTTAAGAGCTTATTGATAATTTTGTAAAAGCCACGCAGTATGTTTTCACGAGCCCTCATAAAAAAAACTTTAAAAATAGCTTTTATAGGTTACACTTATTAATTTTAGGTTGCAAATAACTAAACCTAGTTCTCCATGCCTTCATGCCGTCTCTCTCTCTCTCTCTAACGTCTAAGATCTAGCGACCAACTATCATCCTACATGTATCTCTCTTTATCTCTCTCTCTCTCCTTAAATCTCTAAATTTCTAAATACTAAATTATTTATTTAAACCTCAATTTCCTAAATTATTAAATCCTAGATTCTTATCTAAATTCCTAAATTTCTAAACTCTTAAATTCCTTAATTTATAAGCCTTAAATCATTTTCATAAACTCCAAAATCCCTAAATTTTTAAACCCTAAATTATTATTTCAAACCCTTAAATCCCTAAATTTTAAAACCCTAAATCAGTCTCCTAAACCCCCAATTCCCTAAATTGTTAAACTCTAAATCCCTTTTCTCAACCCTCAAATTCCTAAATTTATAAACCTTAAATCATTTTCATAAACCTTAAAATCCCTAAATTTTTAAACCCTAAATCATTTTCCTATACCTAAATTATTTTACTAAACCTCTAACTCTCTGAATTCTAAATCTTATTTTTTTTCAAAATAAATTAACCCCTAAAATAGGATAAGCACCAAAATGATGTTTAAAAGATCTTACACTCTTAAAATTAGACTAAATTATCTCACACATTTTAAAATGAGTTGTTTCATCATATCATGTGGTAGCACACATTTGTGATCAATCTGAATTGTCCAAGTGGCATACTTTTTTCTTAATTTCATGTGGCACGCATTTATTATTATGTTATAAATGATAGTGTTAATTGTTATATAGTTTACATACTCCCCGTCATTAATGATTTAAGTTGTAAGTTGTCCCTAGTCCCTACATTCAAGTTTAAATATGATCTTTTAGGGAGATTTAAATCAATTGCTCTATTGATTATAATCAATCTTTTTTCAAAATTAATGATAGATATTATTACTATAAAAAAATAAATTATTAGCGGCAATTTTTTGGAGCAAAAAACTGTCGCTATTAACAAAAAACTATTAAAGACTATTAGCGGCAAGGGTATTAGCGACAATTTTTTGTTAATAGCAGCAGTTTTGGCTACCGCTAATAGTCTCATTTTTTGTAGTGTATAGTGTAGTAATCGGATGGTTCACATCTACTTGCAATCTATTGGCATATTTCTTTGTACATGATAATATTTATAAATACACTAGTTCCTAATATGCGTATAATATTATTTTTGTTAGGTTCTATTTCCTTTCTTGATTGTCGAAATTGTCATAATGCATAAGTATTATGGAAGAAAGTCTGACCTCCCGTTTGTTTTAGAAAATGATTTACATCCTTCTTTCATCTTCGCAAATGATAAGGTGGTTCATCCTTTAGAACGTGATCAACATGATCAAGTTCAACTCGCTTGTCTTAGAAAGTAATTTTATGTTATGCATGTTATAAAGAATAGGCTAATAAATTAAATAGGAGATGGGTGGTTGAATGATTGCTTAATCACATATATTGAAAAAGACCCGTTTGATAGCATTGATACGGAAAAAATTCTTACTCTTCTAGGGTATGAATCTTGTTGAGGAAAATTGTAAACAAATTTCTTGATAGTAATAGAAAGACTTTTTGGATAGAATTGTTTGTCATCTTTATTATAAATTAGAATTGTTTGATTTTTAATGTATTTTATGATTTTTAATTTTTTTTTTCTATTTTAAGAGCGTAAGAATTTTTCGGCTATAGATTTCACGATGCCCCCACCACATGAAAATCCTGCGTTCGCTACTATATATATATATATATATATATATATATATATATATATATATATATATATATATATATATATAAGTAAATATTATATTTTTTGTTCTCTCAAATCTATTTCTTTCATAATAGATAGATGGAATATTTGATGGAAAGCTCAAATCCCGGCTTTAGCCCGCTAAGGCTTGGGCTATTGCTGATAATGTTAAGCCGGCTACGGCTAGGGCTGACCGAACTAAGGCCCGCTTAGGATTAGGGCGAGGGCAATGCAAAACCTGTCCCAAGCCGGCCCGGTTCATTGACAGCCGCCGGCAGTGAAATCCGCTCCATAAGCTTGATAAGTTTATAATGAATTAAGAGAACGTTGGTTTATTATTATTATTTTTTTAATATTTTAATTTTACTTTTATTTTTGGTGAGAATAAGAGAACGTTGCTTGTTTAATGGATATCGCTTGAAGAGTTAAGAGAGCGTTGTTTATTTGTTTCATTTAACGTAATCAAAGACGTCGCTTTCTTTAATAAATGCTGCCATTTGGCAAAATCAGCTGTTGGTTGAAAAGAGGGCAAAGCCGATCAGACATGTCACGTGCCCAATAATTTCAACTCACGCGATGGATGGCGATTAGCGAGTCCTGATTTCAATATTTGTACGGAGGAGCGTCTGCTTCCATCGCCGTCCGATCGAACTAAGATTTGACAGTGAGACATGATAGGTAACAGGTGATGATAGCATGGGAATGGGACCCAATTACACCTTTTTTTTTCTTTCCCTGTACCTTATAGATCTGATTAATCTCACCATCCAGTGAGGATCCAACGGCAACGAGGGCTGAACGAAACTACGGAAGATTACAAGTAGGGGACGGCTATTCTCACCCATCTTTGGGGCAATGGCTTCTTGACTAATTTGAATCAAATGATGTTGAAGATTGATTTTTGTTTATTCCCAAGATGGATTTTAAGATCTATTAAATCATCAAATGTTGATTCCACTTGGCACACTTTTCTAAGAGTGAAGGCCAAATCTTTTACCTATGATCCTTGTTACTTTTGGAGATGTGTGCTACGTTAAATGAACATATGATTATTTGATAGGTGCAACATGATCTTAAGATCTATGGTATGGAATATGGGAAAAAAAAACTCTCTCATCTAATTCAAATCAATGAATGGTTTTCTTTCGCAAAAAAATATGTGATCCTTCGCTCGGGAATGAGTCAGAATACTAATACTGTAAAAATTAATGAAAGAAATAAGACCCTGTTACTAGAATCTGAAAAAGGTTGCGCCTCAAACATGATTTTAGGGGTTATTTTTTGAGATGTGTGTCATGTGTAATAAAAAACTGACAATCTAATGATATGCCAATGATCTATAAATCCATTGTGCGAAAGATGAAAACGAAAAATGATCTCCATCATCTAATTCAAAGCGTGATCAATGCATGTTGGCTGGAAGAGGTGGGGTGAGAAAGCATTCTTTTGGGGTGAGTATAATGGTACCCTTTACTTAAATGTCATGAGATTACTGTTGTCCGTTGTAATCATTGTGCAATTGTTGTCCATTATAATAATTGTGCAACAAACTAAAATGAAATATTTAAATAAAATGCACTTGAACTTTTATAATGTTAATATAATTATTTAATATTCTTCAAATTTTTATTACAAATAAGACAGCCAAAGCCTAACCAAATTTTATTAGAAAAAATAGTACAAAAAAAATAGTCAAACCAAATTTTATTATAAAAAAAAAAATAGTCGAAAAAAAGCTTAAAAAAACTCTCAAGGCTGAGCTTGGGTTGAGTACATCGCAACCCGGGTTAGAGCCAGGTTAAAAATTTGAAAACTCGGCCCGAATAGGTTAGGGCCGAGTTAAACCCTAGCCTAGCCCTAATCCGGCCAATTGAGAGCCCTATTCAAGAGGCTAGGTCGAGTTGATGATCTAGTAGGTCTAATGGAATGTATTATGGGTACCAATATTTGCAATCGAAGATTAAATAATCATAACTAGAGGTTTCACGCCAATCTTCCATAGAACTAATCTTTCGAAATAGATCACCTTTCTGACCGCCCGATGTTAATTCCATGTGGTTCAATCACTCAAATATTGTTGTGATCATGGACACAACAAGATAAGAGGTTCCATGTCACTTTTAGGGATGCGTGCCATATGAAATCAACATCTGACCATGTGATAGGTGATCCATGATCTAAAGATCAAATTTTCAGAAAATTGGGCTGAAAAACAATATCCATCTTCCGATTCAAGATAGTCAACGGTATTAGTCTTAAGTGTGAAAACTTGGTTGCAAATACTAATATCTTTGTTTTATTGATTAGTGTGTAGGTAAGGGAGGGCATGTTACATGAATTTCGTTCAGCGGTGTGGTCATAACCTTTGTTGGGTTGGTAGTAACTGCTAACTAGTTACATTTGCCAAAAGAAAAGTGTTACAGAGCAATTTGTCTCCACTTTAAGAAAGCATAGGCCATGTAAATTGTACATTATATATAATTTAAGGGCATAACTCTCCAACATTCATTTAAACACGATAATAATATTTAAATGATCATATACTATTGAAGGTTAAAATGCGAGTAATCCATACCATTAAAATGATTGATCATACATTGAAGGGTAATGAGCCCCAAAAATGATGTTTTCATTAGAAAGATTTGAAACACCCGCTCTCTACACTTTAATATCTACCGTTATTTTTAATTTTTAATGACTGATAATAAAATTTATCAATGGAATGGTTGGCATTTTTACGGTGTAAGATGAAAAATCTAATTTAATAGTGTAAGATCTTTTGAAACCTTTTTTTATGAATAAAAAATTCATTAAAAAAATGAGAAACACCTCAAGTTGAGCTCAACTAAGAGGGAAACTAGCAAAAGTACAGTCAACCAATCCCTGAAGGCCAAGATCATCAGCAGCCATTATTCGTTTAAATATAAAAGAAGGGAACCATTACTTGCACTCATTTTTTAAGTGATTGCATCGAGATTAAAAAAATACTTTATATTTTAGAGACATTGACATTTGAAAATACAATCTGGGCTGTTTAATTTAAAGTTTATGATCTATAAATCCTTAGTGGATAAGATTGGCATGAAATATAATCTTTATCATGTGCTCGAGATTCATCAAGCTAGCCACATAGCATATATCTATGCGAAAACGTAAGCATTTTAGAAGTGATATTAATCGGGACGGCTCTGCCGACGCGCCTTTGTTTGGTAGTACTTTATTCCTTGCTTCCGCCGCGTTTCTACTCTAAGTCTGCTGATTGCCAGCTGCTCCAACCCTTTAATTAAGAGAGGCAAAGTGTAGATGAAAAAAAAACAATTGTTATATATATATTGTTATTAGATATATATATATATAGTTATTAGATATATGAAAAAAAAAAGAAAAAGAAAGAAGCAGAGGTTAAGTGTGTAATTAGCAGAAAGATCGATTCCAAAGCAACTGCAGTTAAAAACAATTGTTATTAGATATCATATAAAAGAGCTGTTTGATGATCATATATATATATATATATATATATATATATATATATATATATATATTTGGACGATCAATGATAACAGCCGTGTGAAAAATGAATTTTGAAGCTAAATGAGATTTTACAGTTCATTTTTTTGTGCAATTGAATCTGTTGACCATGTGATTTTAGATTGGTTATTTTGACTATTTTTTTTCCATAATAATTATGACTAGGGAGCTGCTTTTTATATGGCACCCAATCATATAATTACACAAAACAAAATTATTAGCGACAGTCAAAAACGACTGCTATTAATAAAAAAATTATCACTAATACTTTTAATAGTCTTCATAATATTTTTTATTAATAAATTTTTTAATTATCATGCGGCAACAAACTAATGTAATGTCCTTAAAGCCATCTTTAACCCTTTTTTCTTGGTTTGTGAACTCTTTGAAATATATGCAGTTTTCAATTTCTTAAGCCGAGTAAAACCATAAATAACAGAGTCGATGCTCCATATCTAGGGTTTATCAACTCCATATTTGAGATTCAAACAATGAGGTTCAATGTTCATCTTTTATATATAACAGATAAATGTAGGTTCTTCTTCAATCTTTAACCATTAATAACACATCTCTAAAAATAAATTGGGTAAGTATATTTACAACTAAAGATTCCTTCGTTTTTTTTATTTCTCTTCCTCTTCTAGACTATATTTTTGAGATCATAGGCATATTTTTGAGATTATAAGCTTATCCTTAAACGGTCAGATATTGATTTTATGTGATGCATAACTCAAAAAGCTTCACATAATACACGTCATCCCAAGATTTATTGTGCAAAAATTAGAACGAAAAACGGTCTCGATCGTTGGATTCAGAGCAGTCAGCGACTTTAATATATGAAATCTAAAGTTGAGAACAAAATAAAATCATCAATGAATGGATTCAAATCATAATAAAAATTTAGACGTCAATAGATGTTTTATTATTTATTTTTTATTTAAAGATTAATTTGGTCAATGATTTCCCTCATGGCTCACATGGTGACGGCACGTCAGTGGCCACATCAAAACCCGACAATTTTGGTGAAAATGAATAACGACAAGAAAAATAGATTAAAAAATTGGACGGTCGGGATGGAGGCAAGGCGGAACTTATTTTATTTGTTTATACTGTATAGTCGGCGTCACCAGCCGGCACAATAGTTCTGATCTTTGGGCTATTAACAAGCCGGGTCAACCCGATACCCGACTCACCCTACATAAGTTTTGTTTATTATGCATAGAACATAAATTTTACCCGTCGGGTCGAGCCTGAAGCGGCCAACCCAAATCGATATTATGCACCTAAATTCAAGGAAAGCAAAGGTTTTTTAATTGGGTCACGTGTTGGGTTAAGTTAGTTTCGGGTTGGGTGCAGGTGCACCATGGGTAGAGTGGGTTAACTCTTTTGCTTCAAAGAGCAGCTCTTTGGCTTCGGCAGAGAGCAATTTTTAGGCTGCGTTTGGGTTAGCTCTTTCGAGGCAAAGAGCACCTCTTTTGCTCTTTGGCTGTGGCAAAGGATTGCTTTCATGTTTGGTAACACAACTCTTCACCCCATTTGATTTGGCAGTGAGCTGTTTTAAGTGATAAAACTGCTCTCTGTCAGAGCAGATTTTAAGTGATAAAATTGCTCTCTGTCAGAGCAGATAAAAATCTGCTCTGACAGAGAACAGGCAGAAAGCTGCTTCTGCTCTTACAAGAGCTAACCCAAACACAACTTAGGTTTGGTAAAACTACTCTTCACCCCATCTGATCTGGCAAGAGGTTGTTTTAAATGATAAAATTGTTTTATGCCTGCTCTATGCTAGAGGCGAATAACATATTTTGTTGGTTCCAACGAAGAGTCAGGCGGAAAGCTGCGTTCGCTCCTACAAGAGCTAACTCATACGCAGTCGGCCAGGGGGGAGGGTGGCCCACCTCACCTTGGGAAAAAAATTATATAACTAGGCTCACGACAAAAACTAAGATTATTAGCGGTAGCCAAAAACTGCTGCTAATACCCTTGCTGCTAATAGTCTTAATAGCTTTTTTTGTTAATAGCGGCTTTTTTTACAGCTAAAATCGCCGCTAATAGTCTTATTTTTTGTAGTGGCTCTAAAATATAGATGTGATTCTTTGCACGAGAATATGAGATTCATTAGACACCTGTTAGCATTTTTATAATGAGTATCTTTAAATTCACCCACCAAATCTTTGAGTTCACCCACGCTGAAACACATTTACTGCATTTAATCATACAATAGAGATTGTTTATCATCCCAATCTTTCACATGATGGATCTTGAGATCATGGGCGTATCATTTGGTAGTCATTTTTTATTTCATGTGGTACATACTCAAAAAAGTGACCTTAAAATCAATTTTGAGCGTGCACATGATGTTAAGGTCACTTCTTTGAGATGATGCCATGTAACAGATCCAACGTGTGAAAGAGTGGGAGGATAAACAATCTCCATCATTTTATTCAACGCAGTTAATGTGTTTCAGTGGGTGGATTTAAAGGATTTAAAGGTATCCTTTTATAATCTGACACTCAGCTACGTATACGTCATTATAGACACTCAAATTTGGCCCAAGGCTCGATCGACACGTACTTCGTGAATGACGTACTCCCGAGCTTCCAAAAGCACCTCCCATCAAGGATCAAAATTTCGGCCAAATTATTAGTTTTCGGTTGAAATTTTCAGCTTCGGTCATCTCCGAAATCGAGATTTTACTTGATATTTTGATCCTTGCCTCCCATACCCATGTCAAACTCTTAGAACCTTTCTCGAGCCCTTAGAAGCCACAAATTGAAACCTTAGAAAGCCTAAATCAGACCCATGGAACCCGATTTGAACAAACCAAAATAATGGATAAAAAGAGGAATGTCAAGGATTACATAGGAATCTGCTCAAGCTGAGGCCTATACCATTAGAAAGTAGAGGTTCCCAACTTTCCAACCAGCCAAGAATCGTCTGATTTCGAGTTGCACAATAAAAGTTATGGCGAAGTGAAAATTGCACAGAAATGCAGAAATTCAGTACAATCGTAAATATGATTGTAAATAACATATAAAAAGAGGAGTACCAATATTTACATAGATATTTGCAGGATCTGAGGCCTATAACATTAGAAAAAAGAAGTTTTCAACTTTTCAATGAGCTAAAAATCGCCTAATTCGGAGTTGTACATCAAAAGTTATGGCGAATTGAAAAATGCATAGAAATGTTGGAATTCAGTACGAACAATCGTAAATACGATCGTGAATAGGGTTCAGAATGCAAAATCGTAGTCAGGAACAATCGTAAACAGTGTTCAGAACGTAAAATCATAATCATGAACGATCGTAAATACGAGCGTAAATAGGGTTCAGAATGCAAAATCGTGATAAAAAACGAATGTAAGCAGGGTTTAGAATGCACGAACGAACGTAAACATGGTTCGGAATATAAAATCGTGTTCAGAATGCATCATAATTCAAAATTCAAAGTCATGATCATGGCTATCCTCATCATCCACCATTAAAATTAGTTTTCTCCTTTCCAGGCCTTAGAAAATTTCTAAAAATCTTAGATGACCCATTACCTAATTTCTAAACCAATTAGTGAGTTAACCACTTATTAATTACCCCCAACTCTATAAATAGAGGCCCTCACTGTTCACTTTGAGGACCATATTTTTTAGCTAGAAAAAAGAAAAGTGAGAGAGATTTCCAAAATAGAGAATACTCTAGAAAAAATCTCCCACCGCCTCAAAGCTAGAACCTTCTAGATTTTGAAACCCAAGTTCATCCATTACCTCCATACTTTCCTTAATACCATTTTCAAGTCACAACAAGCTAAAAAACCCATCTCTAACCCATTTGCCTCGAAACCTCACCGCAGTTAGCTTCAAAGCAAAGATTTACGGCGGTGCTACAAGGGCCCGAGAGCTCCGACTCTCCCCTCTATTCTTCTACCTTCTTTTTTTGTTTTTGCTTTTCCTCTATCATAGAATTTGAGCTGTTATACCGCCAAAATTTCGGTGATTGCGGGGGGCTCAAATAGGATCGGAGTGCCTTTGGACATGAGGAAGTGCTATTTAAAAAAAAAAAAAATTGGGCCATAGTAGAGATCGCTTACAAGCGGGCTAATCGGGTGCCTAACACCTTCCCGATTAGTAACCGAACTCTCTACATAGAGGCTTTAGCGCAAACCGGATTTAGAGTCATATTTTGCACTTTGATGCTTATAATATTGATTTTGGATATCCCGGAACACCAAAAGCTCTGGGTGACAACTCCAATTTTTTTCCTGAGAGCGCATCGTCACGACGAGCCCGCGAGAGCCTATGGTTGCACAATCATGTTTGATAAATCTATGTTATCCTACTATGTTTTAGGCCATTTATCTAATAGACACTGGCTAGATTTGTGCCACATGGCAATGGCATATATTTTTGATGAATTCGAGTGCTCCAGTTACGAGGAAGACCATTTATCTCATAATATTTTTTTGAAAAAAATTGTTTTGGATTATATTATAAAAAGCTTAACATATACCTTGGAGCAGATACATATGAAAGTGCTACAAACATTGCTACCTGAAAAATAATTGCCTCATAAAATATGTAAGTGTGATAAGCATTGCTACCTAGAAAATCGGACCTCCCAGGGAAAATCAGAGTAGATACAAGGGCAAACGCATGAAACCCTAGCACGTGGGAAAAAACCTACGTAGGGAGTAAAATCGAGCATCCGAGAAAAAACCTCTGAGCCGCAACGAAAGAGAAAATAAAGGAAATTCTCATTTATAAATGATCTCATAATGTTCTGTAAATTGGACCACTTGAATTGATCAAATATGTGCACTATATTGCATAACATGTCCGTAACATGCCCCTTAGGTGTGCAGTCATGAGCGTAGTTAGCACTTTCTTCTTGTGGCTAGCGATGGTTGACGTATGTGAATAATTGGTTCATTACAAATATGGGGGCTTGTATAATGCAGATTTGAGAGCTTGCACATAAAAAAGGGCTGTATAAGATGAGTCTTCTACAGGACAGTGTTATATGGAGAATAAATTTTATGCAGACAAAGTACAGACGGCTAATGTGGCGCGATGCAATTGGCTACAAGTGTGGTGGGGCTCAATTAATGCATGCCGGTGCTACCAGTCGCGTCACGCCATGTCAGCTGCTTGCACTTTGTTCTCAACAAATCTGCCCTCTCTTTATAATTTTTCGTATTCTATACGTTTTTTTTTTTTTTTCTGTACTTTTAAACTTTAAGATTTTCTTAAAAATAAATATTAATTTCTTATTGAGTATTTACAATATATTGGGTTTTCTGTTTTTTTATGAAGGGAGCTGGTTTTGTCCTCCACTGGAGGCATGGAGGAAAGTCACCATCCTCCAAGGGCCACGTGGTGGTTTACATGCCTATCAAAATACCGTTTAGGTGCCACATGGAGCACATAGATGGTTTAGATGAATTTGAAAAAAAGAAATATATTTTGAAAATAACTTTTTTAAAGCACAAGTCAAACTTTGATTAATTTCAATGGTTTATATTTCAAGATTCAAATATCCATGATGGAGATGACTTTTTAATTTTTTTCTTTTTTCTTTTTCTAACCATGATCTAAGCAATGCACACGAGCACCACGTGACATGTAAACAACATTTTGGGTCCATGTGGAACCCTTCGGGGATGGTGACTGTCCTCCCATGGGCGAGGGACATACACATTTTCCTTTTATGAGTTTATATATAGTGCGAATTTTATATAGCTAATTTGCTAATAAAGACCAAAAATAGATCTCACACGAAGGGTTAAGACGCCGCTACAAGCATGAGGAAGCAGAGGAGAGGAAGACCAGTCGACAGATGGAGGAAGCAATAAAAAGGGCAATGAAGGATTTTGAAGTTACAAAAAGATTAGTTTTGATTAAAATCGGGTGGGGATAGAGAACTCGCAAAGTTGACCCGAAATAAATGGGATAAGGTTGTGAGCCTCTGATGATGATGGTGATGCAATAGCCAAATTTTCATAAACGAGTTGGGCCAAGCTTGAGCTTTAAAAGTTTTTGGGCTTGAGTTTGAGATCATAGGCCCCTACGGGCTCAGGCTAGGCTTGAACCAAGTTCTACAAGGCCGCGCTAGGCCACTCTTGGGCTTACCTTAGCCCGACCTACTTCTAAACTTTTTTTCATCTAAGAGTTCCAAATATCCACTTTGACATATGCATCTTAAGCATAGTGATAGATTTCATTTTCGACAACACTTCGGTAGGGGGACATTTCGGATAAATTTTGAGAAAAATTCAAAAAGTTTCGGGGAGTACAAAAAATATTAAATATAAATTATATTTAAACTTCATAAAATTTTTATTTATTATTTAAAAAATGACAAAAATTAGAAAAGATTTATTAATTTCGGTGAAATTTCGTTAATTTCGGCAAAATTTCGCCGAAATTAATAAAATTTCAACGATTTCGAAGAATACATCGAAAATTTCGTCGAAAGTTTCGCTCGACCCCTGTTTCAGGAAATTATTGGTAAAATTCAAAGAAATTTCGGTGAAATTTGTCACTATGGTCACAAAAAATGTAAAAATCCAATTAACAAAAAATCAATAAAGAATTAGAGGAGATCCTGTAACAACCCGAATTTTTAGACTTTATTTTAACGGTGTTAGATGATGCATCACACTATGTACTGTGCTAACGCTCCACATCGGAATCAGAACTCACCCTTTAAAATAGAAAAATTATAATTTTTTCTATATCAAAATTATACTCATTGCGAAGTGCTTGTCGATACGATTCCAACGATATATAATTTGACGACTTCTGACAAGAATATAAAACGTTATACCCATTTTAAATGATTAAGCAAGTCAAAGGGTATAACTGTAATTTCGGGAGAGAAACACCAATTGCTTCGGTCCTTATACAAAGCACTGGAACGAAACTTTTTCTCAAGTTCCGTACTAATTCTTATTCCGTGTAAAAATCTTCTATTTTATTAAATGTTCTACGAAAAGTGTTAATTAGAGTTGACCTAAAACTTTATACCATTATAAATAAAACTTTAAAAGCTCTCTACTCTTTATAATCATAAATTATTCTCTCTCAAGACTTAAACGAATCCACGCCTTGGGCATCGTCCTTTTCAACCCGAATCGCCGTTGATCTTTCGTTAACGCTTCAAGAGGTGGGTACCCATCAATCCATCTTGTTCTTCTCAAATCCCGTCGAGTAGGATGCGTTCGATCGTGTATCGACGGGTTTAAAAATCTTATTTAAACCCAAATATCTCATAAATTAATAGACCTATATGTTTAATATTATGTTTTCTCTTGAAAGTTGTATATTTATAAGTTGAATTTATATGTTGTTTCTCTTTTCTTTTTCAAGAACCCTTTTATTTGGGCTATTAATATTTTACATTCTATTAGGTATGTATATTTAATATGTCTACTTCCTTTTAAATCTACATACTAATTAAACATGAATATCTTTAAGTATCATATATCTGCATGGTTAGTATTTTATTTTTCTATTAAAATTGCATGAACTGTAAGTTGGGTTTATATGTTATTTTTTTTTTCTTTTTTTCAAGAACCCCTTTTTTTAGGCCATTAATATTTTACCTTCTATTAAGTCTGCATATTTAATATGTTTACTTCCTCTTTTAAATCTGTAAAATTAGTTAAACTCTAATATCTGTAAATTTGATGGATTGACTTAATTTGCATAAAATCATATTGATATTGTTTATTTCTAAATCTATATAGTTAGAAATTTATCCTTCTACTAAGATTACAATAATACATATTATTATTGCAAATCTATATTATTATTTATTTAAAATTAATTAAGCTAAAAAATTAAATTATATATTTATTTTATTAAAAAGAATAATAGATTGTACCATCTTGAAGTTTCGGGTTCGAACTCACGGCTACAAACTCAAATTCGCGTCCACGAACCCGAGCTCGCGACCATTGATACACCTGTTTTGGTATTTTAGCCATATCCTTTTACTCCGACCTCGAATTAATGTGATTCTTAAAGCATTGGAAAGAAGACAGCGAACTTTACAACTTTGTGTGAAATAGCCATTTCACGAATCGGACGTTTTAGAGGTTAAAATAGAGCAATAAGTTAGGTTCAATTTTGAATGACTCAAGGCTATTCGAATTTAGTGTTATTTTCTAATTCTCATGACCAAAGTTCATGTGTATATTATATTATAAGGTCTTTCGATCGATGGTCATGATAAATCATAACTTAATAAGTATAAATACCATTTACTTTAATTATCTAATTATTATAAATATATATCTCAATTTTATCGCTTCAACGCGACCTCTTCGATAATACAAAGTGTTAGAACTTTGATGCCTTTATGAAACCGAACTTTGACCTTTACAATTATTGAAACCACACTTATAACCTTATTCTATAATTATATTGGTATGGTATGTAAATAAATATAAATATAAGCATAATCAAAATCTAAGTGTAAACCGTTCTATATGTGTGATATTTTTATATTTGCAACTTAATCAATTTATACGAGTTAAAGATATGTTAGATCATGAGTACGAGAGTATATGAGATTATGCCTACGCTTGAGCGTGGTGATTCACTGAGATGGTATCGAAGTGAGAAATACACCGTATTCACATGCCTTACAACTCATGGTGGAATGGGACCCATGACGAGTCGGGTGAGTGTAAATTCAGTATAACCTCGTATACGGTAGCATATACAACGACCCGATCACCTCGAGTTTAAATATGATAGTATAAATTATGAGTTAAGTTATGAGGTTCGACCATAGGCATTAGCTGTGGTGAGATTTCTTCTACGGTCACGTGAAACTCAAAATATTGACATCCATGTACGGATGCAATACCTCTATGGTAGTATAGACTACCGCACGAAGTACATTTAGGTTACTATGAAACCTTTTTCTTGGGAAGCGTGAATTAGGAAAGTTTTCTCACTATAGTTTGTCCTAGGATTAAGTATGAGAGTATGATAAGATATGAGTATGAGATAAGATAAGTTATGATACGAGTACGATAATAAGAGATCGCTGTGTAGGCCAGTAAAAGATAAAGAACTTAAGTCTCTGTACGTGTCGTTCCTTGCGTAGCAACTGTAAGGGCAACAACGTCTTTCAGTCAAGACGGATCTTTGGGAGAGATTATGAGTATGAGTATGTTATGAGTGACTTTGGCCATTATGTCTACTCATTGGCTGGGTGGTGGAGTATGAGTATGATACGAGGGCGCTATGATATGGTGGTATGATACTATATTGACCCTCCCATAGTAGCTCGAGCGGCGACTCTGGCACAGGTCGTTTAGGATTTCACGAGTATGTTAGTTACGCTTATGCATGCGATGATAATAAGACATGGTATGATATGTTATGAGATATGATAAGGTACGTTAGGATATGAGTGTCTAGATCATGGTCTTACATTTATGATATGATATGAGTTTCACGATATGCATATAAATTTATCTTTCTTCTGATATCTGCTTTGAGATATTATGTTTATCACTCACAAGATGCACCTACAATGTACTTAAGTAGTATGGGGTGGATTGGTGGTGTATCTACTGAGTTTACGTGATTGAATAAACTCATCCCACGATAATCTAACAATTATAGGTGATTATGCTGGTGGAGTAGACGCTGACCATCTAGATCTTGCTGACGTTGATTTTATTAATCCCGCAGGCGTTGAGTACCAGGAGCCTTTGGAGGGCAACGCTACCGATTATCAGGAGGACTACGATACTAATCTTGATTCGAGTACTGATTACTGATCATGGTGGACTTGGTATTGAGTTTTATTGATACCAGTATTGCGAATTTTATAGTTTGTTTTATCGGATTTGTCTCTGACTGAATTTATATTTTATTGGTGGATTATAATTTTATCACACTTATTCAGTATTTATGATTGTATTTATATTTCACCTATTTATTGGATTTCACGGATTTCGTGGAACCATTATTGTGCGAGAACTCTAATTAAGTGTATGTCCGCTTAGCATATCTGGGATATGTGCGGGTCATAACTCGAAATTCTAGGCCCTCGGGATAGGGTTGAATTTCGGGTCATGACAGATCCAAAAGAGAAGATTTACATGATTTTCTAATATGCCTGCGTCCACGAATGATAATAAAATCTTTTTACTTTTTTTATGAAAAACTAGGGTTACAATCTCTACACTTCATCTTCTCTCAAACAATTGAGTTTTTTCCGTATAGAATTCTAACTCTTATATGTATATGTCATTTTAGAGCCAAACGTGATTATATATATATATATATATATATATATATATATATATATATATATATATATATATATATATATATATATATATATATATATATATGAGTAGTGATCCTTTCACTCGAGTCATGGGACATAAACCCATGACTCGAGCTCCTATTGGCTGCATGTCACATTAATTGACTTTTCAAAGCTCACTGATCTGACGTGCAATCAATAGGGGCTCAAGTAATGGGTTTATATCCCATGACTTGAGTCATATGATCATTTCCATATATATATATATATATGTCATTTGTACACTCAAACATAGTCTTAGAGCTATTTTTTTTGGGATCTGTGCCACATGGAATTGAAAATTGACCGTATGATGGTATACTTATAGTCTCAAGATTCATTGTGTGAAAGATTGCGATTAAAAACGATGTACGTCATCAGATTCAAAGCAATTATCTTTTTTAAGAGGTACCCTTTTTACTTGTAATTATGGTATCAAATATCGGCTGATACCGATACGTATCTGTAGATACCCCATTTTTGACATTTCGAAATCATATATGACATCCTAACTATTATATTTTAGGCCCCCAGTCCTGTTGACTGAAAGTCAAAGGTCGAGCTAAAACTGCGACAATATATTCTCTATTTGATAGTCAAGATGTAAACTATTTTTATCAGACTTTGGTATTTTAGCAATGCTTTGATATTATAAAATTAATGAGCTTTAAAGTTTCACAAAAAAACTTGCAATTTGAAAATTAGAAATTGACCAACGTGCAAAAAATTGGATTTTGTTCTTGAATATGAAAGTTGACTTTTTATTCTTTGAGAATTTTGATTCGAGATTATTTTTATTGGATTCAAATAGAGGGTATTTCGTTATTTACATATAATATTTTAAGTAAATGGATATTTACTTAAATGATATTACATGCAAATATGTCTGTCTGTCTATCTCTATTTGTCTCTGTTTATCCCTATTTGTAACTTGCTTGACTCTCTGCCAATTATACGCATAGGAGTATGCGTATAATTCAAAATTATATGCACAACTTTCAATGTATAATTCGCCCTGACTTTGAGTTTCGTGTCCGACTCAACCAATTTCTTAGCTACGCTTTGAATTATACGCTAGAATCTTAGGGTATAATTTGAATTATATGCTGAAAATCCAACGTATAATTCTAATTATATGCTAGAATTCGAGCATATAATTAGTCCGATACTATAAATAAGTCCCTACCCCTCTTTCTAAATACATTCATTCACTTATTCTTTTTGAAATTTTCGAGGTTGGTTTTGAAATTCTGAATTGAAAAAAGTTGAACTCTAAATATTTGGATTTAGACCTTCAACTTCTAGAAATTTCACTGAAATTCTGAATTGAAAAAAGTTAAACTCAAAACTTTTGGGTTTAGAACTTCAACTTCTTCTAAAAATTTCGTTAAGTAGGCGTTCTAGTTGGGGTTGACTCTACTATTTCGCTATTAGTTAGGGTTGATCCTTTCTAAAATTTTAACCCTAGATCCAATTATGTCCATACCACTCTTATATATTTCAAAACATTATAGCCTTTAAAGTGATTTGCCTAAGGGAGTTAACGGAGGGCACTCGGGAGCGGGTTTGATCCTCCCGCATATAATGGGCCAACACACTGTTTTTAGTTTATAACTTTTAGATTAGATTTTTGAATTAATTAAAATTAGACAACTTTAGCTGCTAAATTCGGCAGACTAGTGGTTAGCATAGGATTCCAATTCACAATCCCCCACCTAAACTTCGAGATCAGTGACGTTTTACGACATCGATAAATATCCGTAGGTGGTGATCACATATTGGTTAGAAGGTCGGTTTGCTGCTAACACTTCTCTTTTTTGCAGAATATTTTATTTATTACTAAGTCTCTTTGTCAGTAGCATATTGTTTTGTAGGTCAGTTTGTTGCTTAATTCTTTCAAATTTGTTAGTAAATTTCTTTGTCACTAATGTCTCTTTTGCAGGTTTGTTTGCAATATTATTAAAAATATTTTGTTAAGTGAGTTTGTTTGTCACTGACATTGGTTTTGTAGGTTTGTATGCTGTAAAACTTTTTATTTGAAGGCTTATAAATTTGTTTGTCATTAATGTTCGGTTTGACAAGTTTGTTTGTTGTCTTACCCTTAAAATAAGTAAGTTTGTTTGTTGCCTTACTCTTAAACTAAGTAGATTTGTAAGAGGGTGAAAATAGAGAAAATTTTCAAAGTCTCTACTCCAGCAGAAAATGAGAAAGTGCCTTGGGCCGTGATGTGCTTGCAAGGCGATGCACAAAATTGGTGGACATCAGCGAAAAGATTAGCAGACAGGGAAGAAGAAGAACACTGGACTTGGCAGCAGTTCAGAGAAGTATTTTATAACAAATACTTTACCGATGCCACCAAGACTCAGAAAAAGAGCGAGTTCTTAGCACTACAGCAAGGAAATCTATCCGTGACTGAGTACGAAGCGAAGTTCGATCGACTCTCCCGATTCGCCTCCATGTTGGTAGCAGATGAAGCTGAAAAGTGTTACCATTTTCAGAAGGGGCTCAATCCCGTTATCAGGAGCAAAATTGCAGCAATGAAAATTTTGACCTATGGAGAGCTTGTAGAACGAGCTCATATCCAAGAGCGAGAAAATGGAGAACTACTGGCGCTCGGCATGTAGCCTCTAACAACTCGGAGGGTAAACCAAATCATGAAGGCTCTTAGTCCCCTTACTCAGAGCACCTCATTCTAGATTTGCACTGCCGTAGAGAGGCGGACCGCACTGCCGTACCCTCGGACTCGTCCGATTCAGAGTCGCTCCATCCAGTTACGGAAGTCGCACCATCGTCAGTTACACCCACCACAGGCGACTACAACCCAAATTGAGAGGTATTATATCTACCGCACACCCGATGAATGCTCCAGCTAACACCCAGCAGAAACCTTACTTTATTCTGTACCAACCTTGTACCAAGTGCGGCAAGAAACATAAACCGGGTGAGTGTTTGTTGTACTCAAGTGTGTTTCCGATGTAAGAAGCCAGGACACTTTATTCGTGACTGCCCAGAGCGAGACCCAGCCGCAGATATTTATTTTAGAGGTCAGCAACAACAACCGCAACAACCTCGAGCGCAGGGTCGAGTTTTCGCCATGTCTCAACAGGACGCTTTAGCTACCGATGAGGTCGTTCAGGGTATGAATTTTTCCTTGTCTAATTTTCTTCCTCATGATTGTTTTTATAACTTATTCTGTGTATGAGTTTAATCTATTATTTTCTTGAGAATGTTATGCCATGTATAACTTAGATCACATATAAACCCTTGTGTAATTCAGGAACTATGAAAGTTTCTAGACCTATCGATTAAATCCGGTTGTCATGCTTGGGTCTTGATCGACTCCGGATCGACCTACTCTTTGATTACACCGAGTTTTGTTTCTGAAATCGGAGCTAAGCCCGTATCGATGGATAGTACACTCACGATTTCTACGCCGTCAGGGGAAGTGATGATGGCATCTAAAGTTTGTAAAGCTACGGTCCTAGTAGTTGGAACACATGAGTTACCCGCAGATCTTGTGGTACTCGGATTCCAAGACTTCGATATAATCCTCGGCATGGATTGGTTGGCGGCTTATCACGCCTCAGTTGATTGCTTTTCTAAAGTAGTCACCTTCCGACCGATTGGGAGCCCTTCGTTCAAATTTCGGCATTAAAGGGAGGAGCAGCCTACTTGCTACACTTGACGGTGAGCGTGATGAGAAAGCGGACCCCTCGGATATTCCTATCGTTGGGAGTTCATGTCTTTCCGGAAGATTTACTACGGACTTCCACGACGAAGTAGAGTTCAAAGATTGATCTCGCCCTTACCTTGCCGATTCTGCGAAAGTCCCGTGCGAATGGCACCGAGAACTAAAGGAGTTAGAGATTCAGTTGCGTGAGCTATCTGATAAGGGATTTATCCGTCGTAGTGAATCACCATGGAGAGCACCGGTCTTATTCGTAAAGAAGAAAGATGGTTCGATGAGACTTTGTATCGACTACCGGTGAATAATGTTCTGAAGAATCGATACCCTCTTCCTCGTATCGATGACCTATTTGATCGACTACTGATGCTACTTACTTTTCAAAGATAGATCTCAGGTCCGGTTATCATCAGTTGAAAGTTAGAGCAGAAGATATTCCCAAGACTGCTTTTGGAACAAGGCATGGACACTACGAGTTCCTCGTTATGCCTTTTGGGCTCACAAACGCGCCTGCCGTGTTTATGGACCTAATGAACCGCGTATTCAGAAAATTTCTAGACAAGTTCGTCGTGGTATTTATTGACGATGTTCTCATTTATTCTTGCACGAAAGAAGCTCACAATGACCACCTTCATATTGTGCTACAGACTCTCCGCGAGCACAGATTATACGCGAAATTGAGCAAGTGTGAATTTTGGCTTGAGAAAGTATCTTTCTTGGGTCACGTGATATCCGCCGTAGGGATTTCTGTGGATCCATCGAAGATTGAAGCGGTTGCAAATTGGCAAACACCAAAGAATGTCACCGAAGTAAGAAGTTTTCTCGGTTTAGCCGGATATTATCGTAAATTTGTGGAAGGATTCTCTCGTTTGGCACTCCCGCTCACTATGCTAACCCGCAAGAACAACAAATTTGTGTGGACCGATCAGTGTGAGCAGAACTTTAATCTATTGAAGCGAAACTCACGCTCCCATTCTCACGTTACCTTACGGACCGGTGATTATGAAGTCTACGGATGCTTCGCGAGACTTGGATGTTTGTTAGAGCAGCGTAAGAGAGCCATTGCCTACGGCTCAAGACAGTTGAAGCCGCATGAGAAGAATTATCCGGTTCATGACCTTGAGTTGGCCGCAGTCATCTTTGCACTTAAGATTTGGCGACATTATCTATACGGTGAGACTTTCAAGATTTTTACGGACCACAAGAGTCTCAAATACTTATTTTCTCAGAAAGATCTTAATTTGAGACAGAGACGTTGGATGGAATACATGAAAGACTATGATTATTCCATTAATTACCATCCGGGTAAAGCAAATGTAGTGGCTGACGCTCTAAGTCGAAAATCTTAAGGATTGCTAGCACGTCTAAAGGCTTGGAAGTCGCTCGATGAGATTGCTCAGTTGGATGTGCGACTTGAAAAAATTGGTGAGGGAGTATACCTAGCCAGTATGGTGGTCAAGCCTTCCTTTGTTGGTCGTATCAGAAATGGCCAACCCTTAGATCCCGAAATTTCGAAGATTAAGGGATAGTTAGCCGAGGGCCCTAAATCAGATTTCTCTATACGATTTGACGGAACCCTCATTTTTCGAGATAGATTGTATGTCCCCGATGTTGAAACATTGTGAAACGAAATTCTCGAAGAGGCACACAAATCTGGATATTCGGTGCACCCAGGAAGCACAAAAATGTACCGGAATATTCGAAACTATTATTGGTGGCCAAATATGAAGAGAGAGATTGTCGAATACGTCTCCAGGTGTTTGGTATGCCAGCAGGTGAAAGTTGAGCATCAGAAGCAAGCCGGCCTTTTGCAGCCCTTACCGATTCCCGAGTGGAAGTGGGAGAATATCTCTATGGATTTCATAGTAGGACTCCCTAGATCTTCAAGGAAGCACAACGCCATCTGGGTTATTGTTGATCGATTGACTAAGTCGGCGCACTTCCTACCTTTTAAGATTACAGATAGTGGGGACAAACTGACTGAGACGTATATGAAGGAAATAGTCAAGCTTCATGGAGTTCCTGTGAGCATTGTGTCAGACAGAGACACGAAATTCACTTCTGAACATTGGAAGAAATTTCAGAAAGCAATGGGTACGAGACTCGACTTCAGTACAACCTTCCATCCAGAGGCCGACGGTCAAACTGAAAGAGTTAATCAGATCGTAGAAGACATGCTTCGAGCCTGCATGTTAGACTTTCGAGGTAACTGGGATGACCACCTCCCTTTGATTGAGTTTTCTTATAACAATAGCTTTCAGGCAAGCATCGGGATGTCGCCTTTTGAAGCTCTATATGGCCGAAGTTGTAGGACGCCTCTTTGTTGGGACGAGGTTGGTGAAAGAAAGATGCTTGGGCCGGAACTCATAGAAACCACGATCGAGAAGGTTAGAGTTATCCGCCAAAGATTGAAAGAAGCCCAAGACCGTCAAAAAGCCTATGCCGATAATAGAAGACGCTTGATAGAATTTGAGGTTGGTGAATTGGTTTTCATCCGGGTATCACCAACTAAGGGAATCATGCATTTTGGAATGCGGGGAAAACTAAGTCCGAGATACGTGGGACCTTTCATTATCACAGATCGCATCGGTGAGGTAGCATACCGAATTTCACTTTCGAGACACTTTGCCGGTATCCACAATGTGTTCCATGTGTCTATGTTACGCAAATACTTGCCCAATCCATCTCACGTCCTTGATATCGAGCCGACTGAAGTCAGAGATGATCTGACCATCATAGAGAAGCCGGTTGGTATCGTAGATCGGAAGGAGCAACTCATCAAGGATAAATCTGTTCGCTTCGTCAAAGTGCAGTGGCAGCATCACCCACCAAATGAAGCCACTTGGGAACGAGAAGCCGAGACTTTGGAGAAGTATCCGGAGCTCATCACTACAGGTACGTAATTTTCGAGGACGAAAATATTATAAGGGGGAGAGAATGTAACGACCCTAAAAATTTAAAACTGAATTTGCGGTGTTAGATTTGTTTTGCACAGAGCGTGGTGTTAGTGCTCCATACCGGAACCTATCCTAGTTGAAAAAGTACACATTTTGGCTTTTCAAAAAAGGTTTTATATTTAAAATTATCCTTATTTGACACAAGTTGTGTGGTGGCCTAGTGGTTGAAAGACTTTGGTTATAAACAAGAGGTCTAAGGATCAAATCTTACTACGTGAGTTTAAACCTCTATTTTAAACCTTGAAATAAAAGCCTATACACCCTTATTTAGTGCGACCGCTTAACACCGAATTAATGCCCATATATTATAAATAAGAAAGCTACGGAGAACCCTAAACCATTATTATAAGAATTCTTCTTAAAAACCCTAGCCGTCACTCCATCTTCTTCTATAGCCACCCTTTTCTAAAAACACCCTAATCTCTTTTAAATCTCTTGTGTGTTCTTCCACAATAACCACTGTGGTATTTTTCTATTATCAAATCGAGGTGAAGACGGCGTAATCGTGGACGGCCCAATCGTGTGGACGCCGATCTCTATCGCCCTAACCGCCGTCGATTCGCCGAGCACGCTTCAAGAGGTGGGTACCCATCCATCCATCTCATTCTACTCAAATTCCGTCGCGTAGGATACGATTCGATCGCGTATCGACGGACTATAAAATGAATCATATATTTGTTTTCTACGCAATATCACTTTAGGATTGAAAATATGACTAATCCTCATTTTTATATTATTTAATTATTTTGTTATATATTGAGATTTATCATTGCCTTATACCCAATAAATTAATATATAGTTTCGGTTCATTGGATGCATAGTCATCATATGCTCCAAGTATAATATTAATAAGACCCGAAAGTCGATCCAAAATAGATGAAAAATGAGTAAGATGAGATTTGTTTAAAAAGTGTTAAGAATCAATTGCAAGGAAACAAAAGATAACGAGTGCCTAAAAACTGCACATTCAAATTCCACCTTTAAAACAATTGGTTAATGTATTGAAATAATTATCATGTTCGTTTTGTAAGTAGAAAATCAGATTAATGATCTGCTTGGCATATTGTTCCTAAAGCAACTGAACGGTCGATTTTCTAGAACTTGGAGATCAGACAGGTCGAATTAAAATAACTAAGACAAGTACAAATTCATGTACATTCGTTTATTGCCATTAGCATCAGGTAAAAGTATACATTATGGCACTTCATCTGCATAGCACGTGACCACTTTTGAGGCTGCTATGTGGGTTTCCAATATATTATTTTGGGAACTAATAAAATAATTATTAAATTAGAATGTTTTATATTTATATGGTTTGATAGGAATTGGCTTAAACATACTATATTGTACATGTAAAGTAATGATTGTTATATATGGAATGCTACTCAAAGGAATATTATAATTATATCATTTATATATTATCTTTACCTATATATATATCAAGTAACGTAATATGTATAACTTTACTTATATAAAATATTATATAAATATCAACCAGGTGAAAGCAAGGTTGGGCGATTCTAAAATGCCCATTCACCACCAATTGATAAATATGGCTCGGCACCCAATATTGAAACCTTCTACACATGTTGTAGACTTGTTGCTATTAAAGAAGGTTTATTTTTGGAGAGAGAAATTACGTGAATAAATAAGGCCATAAAGCCAACACACAAACCTATGCATGTACCCAAATTGAAACCGATTCCACATGGACTAGTGAGACCCATGCTTTAAAACAAGTACCACACCTTACTTAATAACTCAAATTGCCTAGATTTCATTATATCGAATCCTTCCTGTGCCCCTTTTTTTTTTAATTATAATATTATTATAATTAGTATACTGTATTATATAGTTTAGATTTTGTAATATTTTAACCTATAATAACCCGCCTCACACTATACCTATATAGTATTATTATTTATTTGAGAAATTTCTTCTTGACAGCAATTTGATTCATTGTGTTGTACTTTTATCGATCCATTGACACATCAAATTGATTTGTTGATCCTAAACAAAATTGAACCATTGTTCACTTTAAATTGATTCTGACCCGAATTAAATAATTTAAATAATATACTCCCGACTGATTGATTTCAAAATCAATCAATTGATTCTCGTCCGAACAGATGACCTTATTTATAATTCCACCTTTGCACTACCAAAACTAAGTGCACTGAAATCACTTGCATTTTCGATCGATGGTCGTGATGTACTCCACTTTAAATTGCACTACCCCTTTTTATTTGAGCATTTAATTATAGTATACTATATATATATATATAATTTTATCGCTTCAATGCGACTACTTCGATAACACAAAGTGTTAGAACTTCGATGCCTCTATGAAATCGAACTCTGACCTTTACGATTATCAAAATTACACTTATAACCCTATTATATAATTATATTGGTGTATTATGTAAATAAATATAAATATAAACATAATCCAAATCTAAGTGTAAATCGTTCTGTATGTGTGATGCTTTTGTATTTGCAACTTAATCAATTTATATGAGTTAGGGATATGTTAGATCATGAGTACGAGAGTGTATGAGATCATGCCTATGCTTGGGCGTGGTGATTGATTTGAGATGGTATCGAGCGAGAATACCGTATTCACATGCCTTACAACTCATGGTGGAATGGGACCCCATGTGGTCGGGTGAGTGTGAATTAGGTGTAACCTCGTGTATCAGTAGCATATCTGACGACCCGATCACCCCGAGTTCAAATATGATAGTATGAGTTATGAGTTAAGTTATGAGGTTCGACCATAGGCTTTGGCTGTGGTGAAGTTTCTTCTACGATCACGTGAAACTCGAAATATTGGCGTCCATGTACGGATGCAACGCCTCTATGATAGTATGGGATGTCACACGAAGTACATCCAAGTTACTACGAAACCTTTTTCTTGGGAAGCGTAAATTATAAAAGTTGCCTCACTATAGTTTGTCCTAGGATTAAGTATAAGAGTATGATAAGATATGAGTATGAAATAAGATAAGTTATGATACGAGTACGATAATAAGACATCGCTGTGTAGGCCAGCAAAAGATAAAGAACTTAAGTCTCTGTACGTGCCGTTCCTTACGTAGCCACCGTAAGGGCAATAACGTCTTTCAGTCAAGACGGATCTCTAGGAGAGATTATGAGTATGAGTATGTTATGAGTGAGTTTGGCCATTATGTCTCTCCATTGGCTGGATGGTGGAGTATGAGTATGACACGAGGGCGTTATGATATGGTGGTATGATACTATGTTGACCCTCCCATGGTAGCTCGAGGAGTCCCAAGTGACCAACTTGGAGCATTTTTCCGAATCGAGTGGGTTCTGAAAAATCGCTGAAATTTATCGAAATAGAAGTTGGACGTAACTTTCAGTGAAATTTTCATGATTTCTCCAAAATCACCAAATTTCATTAATTTCGGTGAAATTAACGAAATTTTATCAAATTTAATGAATTTTCTTTTAATTTTAGTTAGTTTTGCATTATATATATATATATATATATATATATATATATATATATATATATACATTATATATATATATATATATAATTTTTATAAATATTAAATATAATTAATATATAATATTGTCTGTACTCTCAGAAATTTTTTTATAAATATTAAATATAATTTATATATAATATTGTTTGTACTCTCTGAAAATTTTCCCATACTTTTTAAATTATTCTAGAAATGCCGAAATATTGCCGAAATTGAAATTTGTCACCATGATTACTCCGAGATTGCGAATATCTGTATATTCCATTCTATTGTTTATAATTTAAAAATGTAACTAATAGGTTAACAAACATATATCTTAAAGGAAAAAAAAAAATGAAATGAAAAAAGCTAAGTAGTAGAACGTAACGTACCTTATGGATCTAGTGACCCAACTAATTACATTGTGATATTTTTAGTACCGTAATTGTCATTGAAATTTTCCTGCCATTTTTAGCACTTTAACAACCTTGAAAGATTTCATAAATATGTTCATTGGATAGCTCTCATCAAGTAGATCCATTGATTGGTCATTTGCGAAAAATTGAGCTGTAATAAGTATGAAATCTGTTTTAAGTTGGGTCATTTAATAAGGAAAATTTGTACATATATAAATAATTCGGTCAAACAAATCCGAACCGATTAAAATGGGGACAGAGAATCCACTAGGTCATTATATAAGGCAGGTCTGGCACAATGAGGCAAATGATCTAACCCATGACCAACACCGACCCAATTGAGACTCGATCCGATCCATTGAAAAAAACAAAATATGGGGCTAGGGAAGAGTTGAACCCATGACCTATTGGATAAAAAATTAAACAACACACGTAGCTAAACCTACCAACCCATTGAGTTTTTTTTTTTTTTTTTTGAGAAAAACCAACCCATTGACTTAATTTGTCCTTTTTAGTATATTGAAAATTATATTAACTAATGGGTACCATTAAATCCATCCACCGAATTTTTGAGTTCACCCACACTGAAAGATATTGACCGCTTAGAATCATATGATAGAGATCGTTTATGCTCCCAATCTTTCACATGATGGATCTTGAGATCATGAAAATACCATCATACGGTTAATATTTATTTCACTTAGCACACATCTCAGACAAGTGATCTTAACATCAAGTGCACACTCAAAATTGATTTTAAAGTTGCTTTTTTGAGTGTGTTAACACATAAAGTCGAAAATTGTTTGTCTGATGGTAATAAGATTGAGACCATCGTCCGATTCAATATAGTCAATGTATTTTAACCTAGGTGAACTCAAAGATTTTGATGGATGAATTTAAAGGTACTCTTAACTAATAGCTCAAAGTGACTTATAAGAATAGGGCCCCCCCCAAAAGATTCGGAGGTCCGAGGCCACCGCGCGGTAAACGGCTTGCCCCGAGGCCGGTCCTACATGTGCAGTCCATGTGCTTCGCTCCGCTTTGTCTATGTCCACCAACCCGCATAATGGAGTACCACAAAGTCAAAAACGACTTTTTTTCCTTCTTTGTGAAGAGGGTTTGGTTTTTTCGAAAAGAAAAGATACCTAATCTAAAGTAGGCACCACCAAATGGTCTCTGTAGGCACCTCACATGCATTTTCATGCCTCAACTGATCATATATGGCTTGCTTTTACATGATTGAAGTCGTGGGCCCTTCCACCATCATAGTCATTTTAGTAACAGGCATCATTAGGTAATCAAGCCTATGAAGCACTTTTTTTTTTATCAAAAGTTTTTTATTTTGCAGCTTTCAACATGGGGTTGAGGTGCTTACCTTTATTTTATATGTAATATCAAAATTTATAGTAAAAGAAAAGAACATACAAAGGTGGATGAAAGAAACATCGACCCATAAAAAAATAACCGCAAACGAAGTGGATCAAAACTTACACCACAGGGCCCTAAGATAACACCATATTTAACTAATTTATCAACAAGATCATTATCACTCCTTTGTACATAATGGAAGATTATAAATTTATTGGCAACTACAGACTATATATAATGAAGAAAGTACGAGTATCTCCATAGACATGGAGAGGTGATTTGGATCCATTTGATAACGCATTGAGAGTCACTTTCAATTAAATAATTGTTAGCATCCATTGCCATCATAATAAGGATACCATATGTCATTGCTGCTAATTCAGCCTCATTGTTGGTGAAAAAAAGTGAGTTTTAGTGACGTCGGTTTAACGATGTTTGAGTAAATGGGCCACTAAAAATACTTTTCAATGGCGCTTGTAATAAAAGCTCCACTAATTTTTAATGATTTCATTTCGCGTTACATTGATTGCGGCGTCTACTGTCAAAACAATGCGCTAATACAATATTTGTGGCGTTTTATTTTGCAAACGCCACTATGCAGAAAATTAAGCGCGACATTTTTTATTGGACGTCGTGATTTAAAATATTATTTGCGGCACTTTTTATTGGATGCCGTGATTTAAAATAATTTGCGACGCTTTATTTTACAAACGCCGCTATTCAGGATATTAAGCGCGACGTTTTTCATTGAACGCCGCGATTTAAAACAATATGCACGACATTTTTTATTGGATGCCGCGATTTTAAATAATTTGCGGCGGTTAATTTTACGAACCCACTATTTAGGAAATTAAGTGCAACGCTTTTTATTAAATGCCACGATTTAAAATAATATGTGTCGCGATTTAAAATAATTTGCGGCGCTTTATTTTGCGAACGCCTCTATTCAGGAAATTAAGTGCGACATTTTTTATTGAACGCCGCGATTTAAAATAATATGCTGATGTTTTTTTGTATTAAACGCCGCCATTGACATAGTTATTTAGAGGGCGAGAACTAAATACTGGCACACACCTTAATTAGAATGGAGTATTAGAGTTGGGATCGGAGCATCCAAGGGGATTGAAGAACGCACATCAATGGGAAAGGGAGTTTTCCTATTTTCCTCTGAGTCCATCGTCTTCTCCAAAGAACGCATCATCGTACGTCTTCTCCAATGAACGCATCCCCAAGGTTTAGTTGGTTGCTAATCTGCCTAGATTGGTTTTCTGAGGGTTTTTTTTTTTTTTTTTTTGTTAGATTTTTTAGGTTTTGCTTGATTTAGAAGATGGGAGTTTTTGGCTTTCGAGAATTATTAAACCGAAATCAACCATTGGGTTTTGAGAGTAGGTTCTTTATATGTTTATATATTTCCTATATTTCTATTTGAATGGTTTATTCATATTCTATTTCGATGGTTACTCGTGTGCCGTAGGATTTCTATTTGAATTGCTTATTTAGGGGTCCTTTTGATTTTTTTATATATATTTTTAGTCTACTTTGGTTTATTTGTTTTGGCTTTTTGTGATGGTTTATGTTATTTTATTGGGGGTTTTTAGGCGAGTCTTTTGAAATATGAGATTGGCGTGACTGTTGGATTGCCACTATTAATGGAGGGCTCTGATGAAACCCACTGAAGGAGTCATCTCTTCTCCAATCCCTGGACCCACTACTACTATTACTGTTGGTGCTCAACAAACTTGTATTCTCATGATTCCTGAGACCTGTAAAACACATAGATATAAAGATGAAAAATATGAGAAGACAACTAGTTAAAAACCTTCCATGATTCAAAAAAATGTATATTAAAATATTTATTAGGCTGGAAGAAAACTTTCTGCCACATTTTAAAAGTTACTTTTTTGACCATTTCAAGTAATAAAAATTGCAGTTTACAAGGTATAATGGGAATGCGTTGAACATTATTTGCATAGAGGAAGGAGAGAGAAAAATAAAACACAGATGCCCAAATGTACAACAAACAACACTAAAGTACCATATCATAGGAGAGGGGATCAAAAGGACACCCACCAGATAAAAAATCAAAAGGTGTTTGATCTGCACAAAACCCACTGTAAGAGATCTTGTTGGTGTAACCAAGCATCAAATCTCTGCAACTTAAGACAGCTCCTCAAACATGACAGTAGCTAAAAACTCTTGTCTACTTTTGGTCTACTAAGGAGGGGAAGGTATATTTTAAATACTTAAGGTTTCTAACATATCTTTTATAGAACAAGTACATCATTATTTAATAATTTGTGCACTATCGCGAAAAAGTGTAAAAAATAAACTAATCCAGGCTCAACAAAAATTACCTCATACATTTGGATCTAAAAGCTTCGCGAGGGTATTCAACGAGCAAGTAAACATTTTATTTTATAATATTTTTTTAATAAATTATACGTCGTCAACTGATTTTTATAATTAATTAAAATGAGTGGTTGTCCTTTGACACAGAGTATGACGAGCGAGACATAAGAAGTGTCAAGCCGAGCAGATGTTTTTATCTTAACACATCGTCGTAAAGATTGAACGTCAATCAACACTTTTGCTGGAGAAAAGATCGTAAGATTATAATTTTAACTATCAATACTATATCATTTCACTTATACTCTTTTTTACCACTTGAAATTAGATAATTAATTGAAATTCAAATTATTATAGAAAGAGATGTAAGATTACCATTCAACCCTATCGGAGGGATCACAAGATTCGATCTCTAGCACTGACGTGTATCTCGGGCCATGAGAAAAGAGAGACATGGTCGTGTCCGAGACATTAGATTAGGCCCAACCCCTACTAGTATTTTGGGTCAACCTCTAGCCATCGTGCATCCTCTAGTGAACTCTTTGCAATGAGAGCCGAGCTAGAAGAATTGAAGACTCAAAAGACGGAGAACAATATCATAATAGAGACTCAAGTGTCAGAACGAGATGCCATAATGGAGGCACAAATGCTAGGAAAAAGTATCAGGATGGAAGCACACATGGTAGAAAAAATTAAGAAGATAGAGGCACAAATGACATAAAAAATTGTAATAATGGAGAAGAAGATTGCAGAAATGGAGAACTTTATGAGAATGATGATTGCTAAAACAGGTATATATCACAATTTTTCTTTTTTAACTATTATATTAGATTCGCTTGAAATTTAAAATAAAATGTTTCGTTTCACTTGAATTTATTTTATTTTGATGTTATTAACTAAATAAAATATTTATTTTCAATTTTGTAGGCTAAGAGCAGTGGTGTACCTTCACCGGAATCTAATCAGGTGCCTATTTAGGTAAGTTGCTGAAATTTTGAGTCTATTGAAGCTGCTGAAATTTCAGTCTTCAAGATTACTTTCTTTGAATCTATTGATTATTTTAAATATCCATTTATGTCTCTCTATCTGATGTTGATTATTGATTGGTTTGTGCAGTTTTTGAGTTTACTCCAATGCAACACAATATGCCAAAGGAGTTCTATATTTCATGCTACAACAATGGTGCCATTGAATTAACTCACTTCAAAAGGCCAACATTACCTCGCAGAGATAGAAGCATTGGAGATTTTTGTTATTTAACTATATTTTTTGTTACTTAGCCTGTGGGCTATGATATGGAGATTTTGTGATTTGGCCTTAGAAAGAAAGTCCTTACTTTTGTTGATTTGTGTTCTTTATACTATAATTTTTGATGATTTATCCTTTTTGGGGAGTCTTATTACATTGTGTTAAATTCTATTGAATCTTGTATTTTTTCTTTCGTGAATGGTTAATGTGTGATTGTGGATGAATAATTATTTTGTTCGTCAGGATGAAGGTTTTTTACAAAAATATATGATATAGGTAACTTAAAATATTTATAAAATTGAAGAATTAAAAAAAAAAAAATTAATTTTTTTTAGCGGTGTTTTCAGAAACACGTCGCTATAGGTCACTTATAGCGGTGCTTCATCCACAAATGCCGCTATATCCTTTCAGGTACACTATTAGCGGGGTTTAGAGAAAATGTTGTAAATAAGTCTATTAGCGATACCTTTCAACTGTGTTTTGTGGCGTTATAAGCGTCGCCGAAATAATTTAGATGACATTTCTGAATGTTTACCACGATATGCTTGAGGTCGTTTAGTGGCGTTCCCTAAACACCGCTAATAATAAAGATATAATGACACTTTATCTGAAATGCCGCCACGAACGTCGCAAATAGCTACTACGACACACGTATTGCCGACGTTTGAATAAAGTGCCGCTAATTATATTTGTGGCGTTAATCTGACTTTTTGCGACATTTATTGAACGCCACAAAAAGCTAATTTTTTTGTAGTGATACTAGCAAACAAACTGAAGGGATGCTAAGCTTTGACCCAAAACCTGAGAAATCGAATCGGTCCGAACTAGACAAAAATAAATTTGAAATCGAAAAAATAAAAAAACTTTGAGAAATTGCTAAAAAGTTGTAGAAAAAAATGAAACCAAACCATAACCGCATGGTTCAAAATTTCGGCTGAAATACATCAGTTTTGGTGGCCCCCGAAACGAAATATACAAAATTTTGGTTTCGGTATACCGGTAGCATATGATCGGCCGATAATTTGCCCGAAACCAAAATTTTTACCAAAACCTAAATTTTGACCGATATTTTACTTCTTTGAAAAAACAAAAAAAATTCGGTTGAAATTTCGATTTCGGGCACGACCAAAACTGAAATTTTGATCCTTATATAACCGAACCCAATTGATTTTTTTCGATTTTGGTTCCAGAAATTTAAAAAAGACCCGAATCGAAATTGAACCGATTTATTTCAGTTCAGTTTTGGTTTTGGTTGAACCAAACAAAAAATCAAAATTTTCGGTTAATTGAATCTGCATCCCCAAGGAGAGAGTCGTTGTTTTGGCTTATTAAGTTGTTCGTAACTTCGTATTAGTATTTCATGGATGTTAGAAATTTGGGTGTCTTAAGGTTAGTTAGCCTACAATGGGTGTTCACCCATGTCGATTGTTGTCGACACGTCTGCGTGATTGCTTGACTTGCACGGGCTTCCATGTATTGAAAGTCCGTTCAAGTCAAGCAATCACAAAGACTTGTGACCACCCATGATGGGTGGACAACCATTGTAGACTAAATCTTAGGCCTCGTTTGAGAGCTAGGAAAAAGCCATTTCCTGAGGCTTTTTCGCAGAAAATGTTGTTTCTAAGCATTTTCTAAGGTTTCCTTGTATTCCAGAGATTTCTTGGTTTCTGTGTTTTCCAAAAACTTTCTGTTGAAAGGGACACTTGGTTTTCGGAGTATTCTTGTCAGGAAACCATAATTTTTGAGGTGGTTGAGTATACTCCACCCATGGGAAGTACACAGGGTTCATTCTTACCATTGAGTGATAGAATCTGCTGCTTTAAATTGGATATGCTTCAAATTTAATTGGAGCAACATTGACTGAGTTGGGAAGGAAGTTACACTGATAGCAGCTTATATTAGCAACATATACTGATACTGCTAATAGTATATATATATATATTTGACAGTTCAAGTTTGGAGTTCTCCCTCCTCCAGTAGAAGATGAAGCCCTCAGGGAGCTTTGCTTAGACATATGCGCAAATGCAATCCGTCGTAGAAAACTTAGTAGGAATTAATGCTGCTGCTTTGCAATGCCGAAAGATATAAATTTACTCTCAGCTATAAGGATAATTTATATGTATAAAACTTAGAAGGAGTGCTTAGGCAACTTGATTTACTTGTTCACAAAGACAAAAAAAACTTATTAATGTCGGATGGCCAACAAGTTGCATACATCAAGTTCATATGAACTATGTCAATTGAATAATCTAAATCCAGAAATGCTTGCAAATCTAAACCCAATATCTGACGAAAATGTTGAATCACATCGTACTTTTATATATATACACAAATAATTGCTGAATTTGAAGCCTTGTTGCTGTTGTACTTGGCCCATCTCATTTAAATGAAGAGGTCGGGTCCAGCGAAAATCAAGTCGTGCAAGGTCAATGTGACCCAAGCCGATAATTTATATGTAAAAAATATGAAAATAGGTAGGGGTGTTATCGGGTCAGTTCTGACCGATTTTCATGCTAAATCGAAACCGAACCGATAACTATCGGATTTCAAGTAAGTCCCCGTCGGTGTACACATTGATGACAATATTTCGAGAATCTGACCGACTAAAGTGTTAAACACATTATCAATTTAAAACATATAAATTTTGACGATCATCCGATCAATATAACGGTTTTGATGAAGGTCATAAATACGTGCGGCTATAGGGCGCAAAAGTACACAACGCACTTTTTTACACTTTCTTGAAAAAGTATAGAATACAAGAAAATGTCAACTTTCTTAAGAGAATGAGTTTCTGAGCAACTCAAGAACAATCACTCAGAAAATAACTTTCTTCAGAAAATGACTTTCTAGACAGAAACTAAGGTAGTCGCTTTTCTCAAAAAATAGGTTTCTGGGCGGAAAGTGCCAAACGAGCCCTTACTTTCTATGGCTGTTACGTGCACATCACTTTTTTCTTCCTGCACACTATTGTAGGTGACATATGCTACCCACAAACTTTGACTTTTTTTATCCATAGAGGAAGGTATTGTGTGCAAGTAATTTTATTAAGGCATAAGGAAGAATATGCTCGGGTGCACAAGATGACTTGTGTGCCCAACGGCTGGATCACATGCCATGTGGTATGATCAATCCTAAATAAATCTCATTTTAGATTAATTAGTCATGAGATATGTGATTTTTAAAAAAAAAATTATTTTTTTGAGTTTTTTTGTCTCCATTTAATGGGTAAAAAATAAAGTAATGTCCTAAAACTTTGGTGTATTGATTTTTCTCAACTATAACCACATTTTGAATGATAAAAAAGTTATAAAAATAATTATTTTTTTGTGGAATGAGATTTGACTGACTTTGCCTAAATTTCCATAGCACCCGATACTCGTAATAGAGGGCATATGATGACCAACTAATGACAAGTGTAGAGATTTCTCTACACCCGGAAGGTAAAGTCGTGGGCCTCTTTTATGACGGGGGTGTGGGCATAACGTTTCTTGAGGTGTAGTGACAGCTGAAAAAAATAGTCTTATAAAGCATATGCCATGTAAGGTGAAATCTAAAGTACGTGGTTATATGGAGGACATATTTTCTATAGACAAAGTATACGAGGCTGATGTGGCGCGATGTAATTAGCTGCAAGTGAGGTGAGTCAGTGCAATTAGTCACGTCACACCACATCAGCCTCTGTTTATAATTTTTTTAATCCAAGTAACGTGCTGGAAGAAAAAAAGTGGTGCGCCTAGCAGCCTTCTTGATTTTGTAGGCCATACGATTGGAAGTGCTCATCTTTAGTGCCTCCAAACTCCAAAGAGAGTCAACATGGATCTGTACTTTGGCCGAGTACCAGAGGATGACACTTGGACCATCAATCACATTGGCTACTGAAAGGGAAAGTCTAGGTGGCACTATGGCAGGACACCACGTGGAGGGACGACAGCCTCACTGATACAAAGATTATGTGATCCTTAAATCCTAATCATCGACTAATTAATGCACATAAAATGTGGGTCCCCGAATATTTTTCGGGGCACCTCTAAATGTCTCCACATGTTTTCTAAAAGCCTCATCATCTTAGACCCTTTGAAAATTATTGATTGCTTTAGATTAGATGCCGGAGATCATTTTTTCCTCTACTCTTCCGCACAATGCATCAAGAACAATGCACCTATAACCTATCAGAAGGTTGTTTTGTGATTCTACGTTTCAGAGCTCCAAAAAATGTCCTTCAGTAATATGACACACATCACACTCATACTTCGTTTACAACATGGTGGGCCTTGATTCTACATGACACATCCCTGCAAGTGAAGGTCAATCCCTTTGCCATGATCTAGGTCCCTTTTTGGGGATGTGTGCTATGTGGGATCAAGATTTGACCGTCTGATAGACACGTCATAATCTTAAGATCTATCATGGGGAAGGAAGAAACAAAAAAGAATTTTTATTGTCTGATTTAATTAGTCAATGGTTTTGTTTAATTGTCTTCATAGTTGCACAAAAATAATAAAATTGATCTCGCTGCTTGTAATAATGAGAGACTTGAAGAAAGCTGCTTCTGCTCTTATAAGAGTTAACCCAAACACAACCTTAGAGATATCTGGGAGAGATTGAAATCTCTCTCTCTCTCTCTCTCTCTCTCTCTCTCTCTCTCTCTCTCTCTTTGTGATAACGGGTATTTGGCGCCCTAGAGCACCCGACTAAGTCTCGGATGCATAGAATTAGTAGGAATAAATCATTGCGAGTGGTCATGCTGGTGGTGGGATTCAAGCTTAGGTCGTTGGCTTCTCGAGTGTGCCCCTGACTCCCTGGAGACTTTGGAATTGCCTTTTATTACTTATGTTTGAAATGATGTAAACTTAAAAAAGTATTAGAGAAAAATTAATAAAACATGTATTTAAGTAGTGAGAGTTGATATAAAAGATTAATTTTGTTTTTCCTCACCTTTGGGTGGATTTCTTTTTTCTTTTTCAGGAGTGAAGCGGCTTGTCCTCGCTCTCTAGGAGATTTTTTTTCCATACATCCAGATTTCTTGTGTCCTTCGGTCATATATTCGGGTTTTTTCGGGTTAATATGTAAGAACCGTACTTCTAGTTTTATTTATTTCTAGGATGCCATATGGCATAGACAACTCATATGGTGCTTGCCCAAACTTGTATTAGTGGGTCTCAGACTGGGCTGGAGCTAGGACCAGACCGGTCCACCATGGGCCAGGTAAGGGCAAAGAAAGGTAGGCCTGATCTATAAATAAGTTTGACTGGACAGGCCCGGCCCCACCTAATTAATAGGCTGGGTCAGGTCTGAGCTATTTCCGAAAGCCCGATTAAATTTAAATTGGTTGTTTGAGCCCAGCCAAAACTCGGCCCAACCCAATCATTTGAAATCCTTTAAATAGAAATTGTCAAATAATTAGGCTCGAGTCATAAATGGGAAGGCCCAGCCGAACCTGATTATCTAGTTGGGCTGGATATGGGCTACTTCCAAACGACGTCATATATTATAGTCTACCCGTTTAAGACCCAACCCATTGATAGCCATACGGCTACTAGTAATGATGAATTGATGATTATTTGTACACAACATATGATCACCTAATACGAACTGTTTCTGTAACAAGTCAATTTTTGGATGGTTATTTGTACACAACATATGATCACCTAATTGATGATTATTTGTACACAATTTTTTCATATGATCACCCGTTTTCTTGTAAGGAATAGATCACATTTTCACCATAAAAAATCATTGACTAATTTGAATTAGATGATGAAGATTATTTTTCGCCTCAATATTTCACGCAATAGATCTTGATATCGTAGCGCACCTATCAAATGGTCGGATCTTAATTCCACATGACACACATCCTCAAAAGTGACACATAAGAATCCTCTCTCATGGCACGCTCATATCATAGTGACTTTTGGGGATGTGTGTCACATGGAATCAATATGTGACTAACAGATAGGTAAGCCATGATCTCAAGATCTATTATGTAGAAGATTGGGATGAAAAATGATCTCCATAAACTGCTTTAAGGCAATCAACAATATTTTATGATGAAAATGTGTGCGCTCTTCACAAGAATAGCGGGTGCAAATAATGTCACCCTTTTTGAGGGGTGGCTCATCCACATGGTGGTGGGCTCCATTTGGATAAAGAAGCATGTGCCGATGTGCGCCACATGCTTGAGAATTAGCTTGATGCCATCTTTGGCTCTTTTCCTGGAAAGTAAATGGGCACTAAATTTGCACAAACTATGTTAAAATATCTCAAGCTGTGATATATAATTATTTTAATTATTTTAGTCATGGTGAACCACCTCAAGTTAAAATAAAAATAATTTTAAAAATACTAAATGTGATTCATTTTAGATTTCGAGAATTGGGTAAATACATCAACCCAAACTAACACTAATTTTCGCTTGATCAGTCATATGAAATGTGATTTTTTTTTATAATTTTTTTATCCACGTTTGATGGTTCAAAGATTAAGTAACGCCCAACTAACTTGGTGTATTGATTTTAGACATCTTTGACTACATTTTTAACAATGAATATGCATTAGATAGAAGCCAAATTTTGATGGATAATACACTAATACCTAATTGTTCTTATCCAAAATGTCTTCGCATATGATTTCAGCCCTATGAGATCTACAAGAAATTGTAGTTTTTTTAGAGCATCATTTTATAGTCTAATACTCTAATTGGCAGGGTCAAGCCCATAGTGACAGATTTTGTTTTTTAAATTTTAAAAATTACTTCAATATATATTAAATTATTAACATTTATTATTAAAAATAAAATAATTAAACATTAAAAAAAAATGAAATTTATCAAAATTCTGCTGAAAAATATTGAAATTTCCTGAAATTTTTGTTTGACCCCCTTTTTCGCAAATTTCGCGAAATTTCGTTGATTTTTGGCGAAGTTCGTGAAATTTCACTGATCACTATGATCAAGCCAGGATTTTCTTATTAGGAAGGCAAATTATGATCAACAGAAAAAATGAGTAACTATTATCGACTCTTTGACGGCACCTCCTGAAAAACCATCGACTCATTTGAATCAAACGAAGGAGAATCTTTTTCGCCCATTTTCATACAATGAATCTTGACATTATAAGTGTAACGTAGTCAATTTTTAGTTTCTTGTGACATACACTTAGTAACCTAAAATAAGGTTCGAGTGTGATGTGTGCCAGGTAATCCTTAGCTTGCTTTTAGAATAAAAAAATTGACCGTATAATTGTATGCCCATGGTCTCAAGATCTGTTGTGTGGGAGATTGGGGTAAAAAATGGCCTCAATTGTTTGATTCAAATAGTCGATTTTGGGGGTAGGTGTCCTACAAGATTTGGTGGCTCCAAATAAAAGGTACCTGAATGATAACCGTTGATAACCGTTTGATCGGATGATTCATATCCCTTAATTGGCTGGTATAGATAACTCCTCTAGAGATTTGAGTGTCTGGTTGTCTTTCCTTACTAGTGGGTCCGCTTGAGTTTTGCCCACATGCCTTCCTAAGTACTTCTGAGTGTTTAGTTGTCTTTCCTTACTAGTGGTCCATCTTGAGTTTTGCCCATATGCCATCTTAAGCCACCCATCAACGGCCCTTGGAAATAGGAGAATCTTGACTTTCTTATTTTTCACATTTATCACTTTCTTATTTTTCACTTTTTATAGTATGATGTACAGTCAAGATTTTCTTATTTTCAAGGGCAATGAATGGGGTAAGAATAAAAATCCGATTCTACCTAGTAGGGCCTGACCATTGCCTATCATAAATGAAATCCAGTAAAGCTTAGCAGCAATATATGAAAACATAGCCACCAAGTTGGGTTCAGAAAATAATTCGGCGAGGTTAAACTTCGTAAAAATTTAGCAAAATTTGGCAAGTATGGAAAATTATTCCGAGCAAAAATCGGAGAGAAAAAATAATAAATAAAAAAACATAAGATTAAAAAATATATTTTTTAAAAATCAAATTTTTTTATGAAAAAATCCATAAAGTTAAGGTTATACAAATTAATCACGTATTATTCAAAAACTTTTGAAAAAATAGTGTGTTTTAAAAATTAATTCATAATTTTTTCAATAAATCATTAATTTTAACAATTTTCATTTTGAATCTTTTATTTTTCCTCTTTGATTTTTTTTTTTTTGAAAAATGCATTTTAAACCCATTATTTTCCCATTTAAAACCTATGTTTGGCCACGAAATATATATTTTTTATTTTCTATAATTGATAATATATTTTTTTAATTTTCACAATTTCCCGCTTTTTCCTGAAATTTACCATTTTTCGTATATTTCATGTTATGACCCGGACCCTAAGATGGTCATTCGATAGCATTAGATGCGGTAGAGCGTCGAATCCCGTGTGGGTGCTCGGTGCTCCACACTCTAATCCAACCCACACATAAAATTAAAGAAACTTTACAATTTTATTTGGACCCGGCTGTCTCTCTCTAATTTTAGAAGGAAATTGGGTCTTTGGGACTCTTTCTTTCTCAGCAATCTTTGCTCAATGTAAACCTCCACCTTCTCTCTATAAATCCTAAAATCCCTAGTTTTCTTCCTTCTCCATTTATCTCTTCCTCTCGTTTCCTTCTTTCTGCAAGAACGCAGCCGACGCCACCATCATTGCCATATTGTCTTCTTCCTCTCGCATTTAACCAAACACCCGCCAACCCACCTCCGAAATCTCATAGTCAAATCAAAGCGTAGCCTGCCGCATCACCTGCAGCGCCTAATTGACGCGTAGGCTACCACATCGCTGAATCGATCGGAATCATCCCAAAAAATCACGTACGCACTCCAACAGGTGGGTGCCCCTTGATCGATCTTAAAATATTCAATTTTTATTTAATTTTTAAATAAAGAAAAAAAAACTCCATTAATGGAGTCCCTGTGTACTTGACAGAGCTGGTATCAAAGCCCAGACTTTACTTCCTTTAGGGACTATGTCGTACGAATTCACTAACAAACGACGTTTTGTGGAATCAGCACTTGATAGCTCTACGATGCAGAGAAACGAATAACTCTTAGGTGAACGAGGCCTCATCACATGAAGGTCCTTAAGAATCTGAAGCGATGCGCCTATTATGTGAGATGGCGACTACTTTCAGTCAGCAGATGACTCGACTGACGCAATCACACCAGCAGGACATGACTCAATTACTGCACGAAATGGAGGTGCAAAGAGAGTAGCAAAGGCAAGCCGTCCAAGATCATGTCGATCAATGCCAGCCTTCTCCTCAGTAAGAGATTCCACCCTACGCACCTATCAGATTCTAAGTATTTAGCAAAACTCGACCTCCCTATTTCCATGGACAGCTCGACCCAGTCGCTGCTGAAGATTGGATAAGTACAATCGAAAAATTCTTCGGAATCTCTTCACCCACAGAACATGAATAGATAAAGTGGGCAGCATTTTACCTAGATAAAAAAATAGAGAACTGGTGGAAAGCAGCAAAGAGAGTTGCAGATCGAAGCAATGAAGAAGAATTTACTTGACAACAGTTTAGGAAAGCTTACTTCACAAAGTATATCTCTGCAGCCACCAGGGCCCAGAAGAAGATAGAATTCTTGGACCTACGACAAGGGAATATGACCATGGCCGAATATGAGGCCAAGTTTGACCAACTGTCCATATTCGGTGGGAATTTGATTGCAGATGAAGGCGATAAGCTCTTCACATTTCAGAACGGCGTGCAATCATTCTTTCGTGAGAAGTTAGCCGCATTGAAGATTAAAAAATATGGAGAGCTCGTAGAGCGCGCCCAAATCCAATAAAGAGAGTCGGGAGAAATGATGAACCAAAAAGTTGCTAGAATTGAGGCTTAAAAAAATAAGGCTCTCCAACGAGTCCCTTTTGTTCCTCAGAGGCCGACACCTACATTCTATTAGAGGATTCAACCTTTATACTAACCTTCTAGTGAATAAAAAGTCTCGAATCGTACCTCAACAGACTCGACCAACACCTACCTTCCAATTGAGAAACATCATGCCACCTTCACAGCAACCACAAGGAGGTTATGTACCGTTCGAATCGTACCCTAAGTACAACAAGCGACATCGATCGGGTGTGTGTATGTAAGGCATCAAAAAATGCTATAACTATGAAAAGGAAGGACATATTGCTAAGAAATGTCGAGAGAAACCTCAAGGCCTACAAGTGAGGCTTTCGAACCAAGGACAAGTATTCGCATTGTCGCAGCAGGACAACTTGGCTAGCGATGAAGTGATCCAAGGTATGACTGTCTAGTAAAAGTTATTATTTCAAATATTAACATAGCTTATTAAATTTAAAGTTTGCCTAATTACCATCAGATTAATAATATTCTAAATCTCGTACTAGACAAATAGGTAATTTATTGGTCATCCACCCAAAGAATACTAATAAACACCTAGCGCTCGCACTCATAGATTCGAGTTCCACACACTCCTTTATTACCCCAGGATTCATGTCATAAATATGAACTACACCTACGCTCTTGGACAATAAACTGGTAATTTCAATACCTTCAGGAAGCAAGATGATGGCTACCCTTGTATATCGAAATACTATCATAAATAATCTCCTGGTAAATCTCATCATGTTGGACTTCCAGGATTTTGATATCTTATTGGGCATGGATTGGCTAGCCACATACTGTGCCACGGTTGACTGTTTCTCTAAAGTGGTCACCTTCCAACCACTAGGAGAGCCTCCGTTCAGATTTCAATGAATTAAAAAGAAAGGAGCACCTTTATTGGCAGCGCTAGACGATGAGCAAGACAAGACAATCAATCCTACAAAAATTTCAGTCGTTAGAGATTTCGTCAACGTATTTTTCGAGGACTTACCCGGTGTATCATGCGACCGAGAGATCGAGTTCAAAATCGATCTAATCCCAAGGATCGCAGCAATTGCCAAAGCACCATACCGGATGGCCCTTGTAAAATTAAAGGAACTAGAAATACAACTCAAGGAATTATCAGACAATAAATTTATTAGACGCAGTAAGTTGCCATGGAGAGTCCCAATGCTCTTCGTAAAGAAGAAAGATGGTTCGATGAGGCTATGCATCGATTATCGTCAGTTGAATAGTATAACTATCGAAAATTGATACCCCCTCCCACGTATCAATGATTTGTTCGATCAACTCTAAGGTGTCAAGTACTTTTCTAAGATTGATCTTATATCAGGTTATCATCAGCTGAAAGTGAGAGAAGAGGATATTCCGAAGACAGCTTTCGCTTGCAAGAATGGGATGTACGAGTTCTTAGTCATGCCCTTCGGACTAACAAATGCACCAGCTGTATTTATGGACCTGATGAATCGGGTGTTCAGGCGGTATCTTGATGAATTCATCATCGTGTTCGTAGACGACATCCCCATCTACTCACAATCGGAGAAAGAATATGAAGAACACCTTCGCCTCACACTTCAAACACTCCAAGATCTCCAATTGTATGCTAAACTATGCAAGTGCGATTTCTGGCTCAAACAAGTGATCTTTCTGGGGCATGTGATATCTGCAGAGGATGTTACCGTTGATCCTTCTAAGATTGAGGCGGTAATTAATTGGCAGACACCAAAAAGTGTTACCGAAATAAGGAGTTTCCTCGGACTCACGGGTTACTATCGACGCTTCGTCGATGGATTCTCTCGAATTGCTCTGCCCCTTACAAACCTCACAAAGAATAATACAAAATTTGTATGGTCGGATGAGTGTGAAAGAAGCTTTCAGGAATTGAAAAAGAAGCTTACTACAACACCTATTCTAACCTTACCATCTAACACAGACAAGGGTAAATTTGAAATATTCATCGACGTATCTCGCCAAGGACTTGGTTGTGTACTGCAACAAGATGGGAAGGTCGTTGCATATGGGTCAAGACAATTGAAGCCATATGAGAAAAACTATCCAGTTCACGACTTAGAATTGGTAGCAGTCATCTGCGCTCTTAAATTGTGGCGACTTTATTTTTACGATGAAACGTTCAAAGTATATACAAATCATAAGAGCCTCAAGTACCTCTTCTGACAAAAAGATTTGAATCTCAAACAACGCAGATGGGTCGAGTACATGAAAGATTATGATTGTTTGATTAATTATCATCCCGATAAAGCGAACATCGTCGCAGATGCACTCAGTAGGAAAACTTCAGGATTTTTAGCCCGATTAAGAACTTTGAGGCCCCTCGATGAACTAGTAAAAGAAGACTTCTATCTTCAAGAAATCGAAGAAGGTGCATATGTGGCAAAATTCTGATAAATCCATTCATCGTAGATAAAATCAAGGAGATGTAGCGATTGGATTCAGAAATTCTAGGAATCATTGAGGCCATGTATAAGGAATCAAAACCTGATTTTAGTCTCAGAGTGGATGGAACATTATTCTTTAGATGGAGATTGTACATGTTTAATGACCCTAATGTTAAAAAGATACTCGATGAAGGTCACAAATTAAGGTACTCAGTACACCCAGGCAACACTAAGATATATCAAAAGTTGAAGAACTGATACTAGTGGCCGAACATGAAGCGAGAAATAGCCGAATATATATTCAAATGCTTAGTGTGCTAACAAGTCAAAGTGGAACATAAAAAATAGGTCGGTTTCATTCAACCCTTACCAATTCCGGAGTGGAAGTGAAAAAATATATCAATGGACTTCATCGTTGGTCTGCTAAAAATGTCAAAAAAGAATGATGCCATCTGGATAATGGTTGACAGATTGACGAAGTCTGCACATTTCTTACCATTTAAAACTACTACATATGGAGAAAAACTCATTGAGACTTACTTGAAAGAAATCGTGAAATTGCACAGCGTGCTGGTAAGCATTATGTCCCATAGAGACTCAAAATTCACCTCAAAATATTAGACTATATTCAAGCAACATTAGGGACTTGCCTGAATTTCAATATGGCCTTCCATCCGCAAACTGACGGGCAAACTGAAAAGGTTAACCAGGTAGTTGAAGAAATTTTGAGAGCCTGTATGCTCGACTTCCGTGGGAATTGGGACAATCACCTCCCTTTGAACGAATTCTCTTACAATAATAGCTATCAGGCCAGCATTGGAATGTCTCCTTTCAAGGCGTTATACGATAGAAGTTGTAGAACACGTTTGTGTTGGGATGAAGTTGGAGTGAAAAAGATGCTTGGACCCGAACTAGTCCAAACCACGACTAAAAAAGCCAAGCTGATACACAAACGACTTAGAATAGCCCAGGATCGTTAGAGGAAGTATGTCAACCCCCATCGTCGTAACTTAGAGTTCGAGGTAGCACATTTCGACTTTAAAGTTAAATTTCATTAAAATTTTGCTCGCATTTTGAACAGTAAAATCTTTTGTTAGGTTGGCGAACATGTGTTCATTCACGTCTCCTCGACCAAAGGAGTTATGCGCTTTGGAAAGTGCGAGAAGCTGAGCCCCAGATACATAGGGCCTTTCGAAGTAACCAAACGCGTGGGCGAAGTTACTTATAAAGTCGCTCTACTACCACAATATTCGGGGATCCACGATGTATTTCACGTGTTTATGTTGAGGCGATGTATATGATCCCTCACACATAGTGGAGACCGAGCCCATCAATATCAAAGAAGATCTCACTATCATTGCAAGGCCCATCAAAATTCTTGATCGAAAGGTGCAAGTCTTCAAGAATAAGACGATAACGTTGGTGTTGGTTTAATGGTAACATCACACGCCAAAGGAGGCAACTTGGGAGGACGAAGCCAACATCAAAGCGACATATCCCAAACTTTTTGAATAATCGGTACGTAATTTTCGGGGACGAATTGTTTTTTTAGGGGGAAAGAATGTTATGACCTGAACCCTAGGATGGTCATTCGATAGCATTTGATGCGGTAGAGCGTCGAATCCTGTGTGGGTTCTCCACACTCTAATCCAACCCAGACACAAAATTAAAGAAACTTTACAATTTTATTTGGACCCGATTGTCTCTCTCTAATTTTGGAAGGAAATTGGGTCTTTGGGACTCTTTCCTTCTCGGCAATCCTTGCCCAACTTAAACCTCCACCTTCTCTCTATAAATCCTAAAATCCCTAGCCTTCTTCCTTCTTCATCTATCTCTTTCTCTCGTTTCCTTCTCTCGGCAAAAACGCAATCGACACTACCATCGCTGCCATATTGTCTTCTTCCTCTCGCATTTAACCAAGCACCCGCTGACCCACCTTCGAAATCTCATCGTTGAATCAAAGCGTAGCCTGTCGCATCGCCCGTATCGCCGAATCGACGTGTAGGGTGCCGCATCGCCGAGTCGATCAGAGTCATTCCGAAAAACTATGTACACGCTCCAACAGGTGGGTGCCCCTCGATCAATCTTAAAATATTTGATTTTTTTTTTTTTTTAAATAAAGCAGTATATATATATATATATATATATATATATATATATATATATATATATATATATATCTTCATCAACTCCCCTCCATCTTCCTCCTTCCTCACCACTCTGGACGTCTCTTTAAGAGAGGCTTCCCAAAAAAATAAAAAATAAAAATAAATAAATAAATAAGTAAAAGGGGAGGGACTGTATATATAAATATAGGATATTTATGTATACTGTTTTATAGATTGTTTTATAACTAATTTATATGTTGTTTTTCTTTCTATATTGTTTTATCTACCGTATATATATATATATATATATATATATATATATATATATATATATATATATATATATATATATATATATATATATACTATTTCATATTTATATTGTGCTTCTTCGGTTTTGCGCGCCCACGACCCAGCAAGAGAGAGCTCACAGAAATATTAGAGAGAGAACATACCTAACCTATGAGAGGTTTAGAGAGAGAGAGAGAGAGAGAGAGAGAAGGGAGAGGAGAGAGAAGATCCAAAGAGAGATGAGTAATGAAACAATGAAGAGAAAGAATTATATATATGAACGTGTGCTTGTGCTTCGCAATGGGATTAATCCATCCAATTCCTCCTACCTTTCTCCCACGTCCCTGCAATAGATCAGGTCACACACAATGCATAAAATAATAAGCATATATATATATATATATATATATATATATATATATATATATATATATGTAAGTGTATAGTACAAAAATTTAGAGAGACATTGAAAGAAAAGGAGATATGAGAGTCTCACAGTCCCTCGTCTCTGAGCTTTTGGAGTGAGAAAGAAAAGAAAAAGAGATGATCAGAGAGTAGCAAAAGGAGGTGAAGAGAGAAATCTAGACAGAGACAAAGAAATCAAAAGTTTTCCTCATCCTCTCAGTTACACAGAAATGAAAGAAAAGGAAGGGAGGTTAAAACCGGTAAATTTTGTGCCGTCGGTGTGCCATTGGAGTTGATCAGATTGACGTCATACCAACACCAAACAAACACCGACAACCGTCCCGACCAAGCATTGCCGGTGTCCAGTTGTTCCAAAGAGCTTTTGGGCATAGGGTGTTATAGTGGGTGCATTAGAGAACTTACATGATATGGTTTGGTGCAATCACCCCTTAGCACCACTAGATTCAAACTAGGAGTGTTAACGGGTCGGTTTTCATGCAAAATCGAAACCGAACCAATAACTATCGGTTTCTATTTTATGAAACCGAAATCGAACCGATAAATTTTGATAACTATCGGTTTGGTCTATTTTCGGTTTCTAAACCTCATTTTTTATTTATTTTTTTATTTGTAGCATTTAATCGAATCAAATCGATTTTTTCGGTTTTGGCTTAGAGTTTTCAAATTTTATACAAACCAAACTGATTTATATAAACTATTTTTGCAAACTCCTATGATTCAACTGATTTTAAGACTTTTAGTGATTAACAAACTAAAGTAGTAGCAGTTGGCTTTCTACAATAAGCCTCACACACCATCAAACTCAAATATAGACATACTATAATCCATATATATACCACTATCGGTTTCTTATCGGTTCGGTTTATATTTTTTAACGTTAAAACCGAAATCGAACCGATAACTATCGGTTTCTATTTTTTGAAATCGAAATCGAACCGATATGTCTCAAAATCGAAACCGACCCGAAATTTCGATCGGTTAGGTTGGTTCGGTGGGGTCAAAATGATATTCTGACCTAACACTATTGATGAATCAATCCAATCCAATATTGATTGAATGCCTGAGCACTCAGAGACTCTCGTGAGTCTGGATACAAAGTATCTTCAGTCCTTTCTACAACTCCGAATTTGATTTTGCACAGCCCTAATTCAAACAAATGAGATTCAAAGTTGGACCTTGTGGGCCCGACCCAAAAAATGGTGCAGACATGGACCGTCTCCCCAAATTGAAATTCTTGGGATATCTAACGGTTTAGAATCAGATAAATCGATATAGAAATCAAGAAATGGAAATACTATATAGATACACAACAAGATTGACCCTTAGATCTGAGACCTTAGAGGCCAAAATAAATTGGGCCCAAAGACCTAACACCTCAAAATAATCTTTCTTAAGTATCTAATGGTTCATGTCCGTTCAACCCGATCGCCCCATGGTAGGTACCCCAAGTGTACACGTAACTCCTAGATCTTGTAAAATGTTGACTGGAAGATCTAGTGTGCTAGAAGTTGGATCAGGGTGAGGATAAAAGACCCAACCTTAGGTGAAATTTTGTTGTCTGACCATCTAGTGGTTCAGATTAGATGATGGATGGTTCGAAGTTCATTTGTTTTGTTAGCAGCCCTAGGTGCCACATGGAATAACACCATGAGTTACCTTCGACCTTTAACTTTTGAGAATTCAAGGCCCAACTGGCCCATAGGACCAACTTTAAAAAAGATTATGATAATGATACAAAATAATCTAACGGATCAAAAGAGTGTCACTAAAATTTGAAGAAATGTTTCAAGGCCCGAAAGTTTAAAAAAATTAGGTAAGGGGTATGAACCATTGTACAACTAGGTTAAAGGGCTTGTTTGACCACCTCGTTGACCTGCTTTTGAGTCAAACTAGAAAAAAGTCCCGATGCAGAAACTATACAAATCTTAGAAAACTTTAAAAACAGAAGGCCCGATTGCTCTCTAAGCAATTTAATGACCCATGAAAGTTTATCTAAAATTACGTATGAAATATTTGTTCTTTCTAAATTTTAATTATTATATTATGATCACAAGTATGTAAGGCGTATGAATTAGTTCGTTTATTTAGGTACGACCTTCCGTCATATGACATGCATCACATAAAAAATCACGATAGGGCATACGCATGATAAAAAATGAATAAGCTATGTTATATGACTTTTAAGCCTTCGTCATGGTGGGGTTCCCTTTACGGTCACGTAAAACTTAGAATGTAGGCATCCATGTACGGATGCAATACCTCTATAGGAGTATGGGCTATCACATGAAGTACATCGAGGTTACTATGGAACCCGTCCCTTTAAAGCGTGATTTTATGAATCTTATCGCACGTGATTCACTCAAAATTAAGTTATAAGTAAATGATAATGATTGATATGTAAGATAAGGTAAAATACGAATATGGATAAGTTACGATTTAAAGGCCAGGAAAATATGAATTAAGTTTTTACACGTGTCATGTCTTGCGTGTTATTGCAAAATCCAACGTCCGCAACCAAGACGGGTCTTAAGGACAATACGCCACGACAGTGTCCCGAACGTAAGGGGACACTGATTTAAATGCATGCAACCTCATCGGGCTGGATGGTGGTATACGATATAATACGGAAGTTAGGTGATTATCTATACGTGGACCTCGCGTGGTAGGCTCAAGCAACGGCCATGACACAGATCGTATATGTAAATTAAGTAAGATGCGAAGTGCGTTGTGTCACGTAGGATAAGTCGACAAAGTAGATACAAAAAGAGATTATAACTTAATACAACATATTTATTTTATTTTATAATATGTATTTTCATCTTATACTATGCCTTTCAGTCTCGATATGATAGGTTATGAGATTTTAGATATTTTTGTAATCATTTATAACTACTTTATTTATTTCAAAATGCACCGCAACTCGAGCGATTGCACACACGATCACCTTGATATGTTATGGTGGATCGATTGTGCGACCCGTTGAGTTTACGTGAATGAATAAACTCACCTCCCTCCCAAAACTAATAGTTGCATGTGACAACATTGACTATTTCATCACTGAAAATGGGAATGCTACTATACCTGATGCGGCTCATGAGGATGAGGACGCCGACTACCATCTGGATGAGAGAGTAGATCCGGCGGACTACTTTGATTATTGAGAGATTTTTTAATTCTAGTCTGTATCGCTTTCAGGAGAGACTTGCTATCAGTACTTTTTATGAATTTACATTTGAGACCATTTTATCCTATGTAAAACCTCAATTTATTTTCTATCTTAAATGCATAATTAAGATTTATCACGTTATTATTGTCATCTACGTTTTTCAGTGTTGATGTATGAGCCATTTATCTTTAAATGTTATTATTAAATACCTCAATCTATATGCTAAATCGAATTAAGAATTAAGTATATACCCGCTTATCTCACGGTATCATAATACAAAATTCTAAACCCTCAAGATTGGGTAATGATTTTAGGTCATGACATTTCCGGAGCAATTTTATTCCCATGCCTATACTTGGTCACTATGTGCCTAATTATTACCAAACTCGGTGACCATGTCTCCCACCACGGCATATTGGCATCAGAAATAGGTGGCCAAGAGGGTAGTAATCCAAAAGTTATTTTCACATGATCCATCGTCCCATCCATGTCTCAGAACAACCAAAACATCCTTAAGAGGTGAAGTAAAACACTGATAAATCCAAGCATAGAAAATTACATATGAATATATTTAAAATTAAATTAAATGTATAAAGTTCTCTCTGTTCTATTTTCTTTTTCTTAATCGGTGGGCAATCGTAACAATGATCATCAGAAACAAACATCCACGGATGAGGGAGATCCCGTTGCCTTGAGTGGAAGCTGCTCCCAAATCCCTACTTCCCTGCACTGTCCCTTCTCAAGAACCACCACCTCCTCTTTATTAGAACCCGAGTTGTAACTAATAACCGCCGTTTTCTCTCGCACGGCTTTTAACCGTAACCGCTCAGCTCTTGATCCGATGACCTGCCCAAGTATAGAAGCTCCAATAGTGAAGGCCATAGCCGTTTTGGGCATCAAAACAGACTTCCTAAGCATGGCTATGAAGGGCACTGCTGCATGCACAGCCACAAACCAGGAAGGAGAGAACTTCTGAGTATGCTCTCTCCATATTCCTAAGGGCACATTAGCTGCCATGCCCAATACACCAATTACAAGCATCTTTGAAGACAGGGGCTGCGGGCGGAGGGTCTTCACGAGAGCTGTTCGGGCAAGGGCAGCCCGGGCAGCAACAATGGCAGGAGGGCACTTGAATTTCATGCCTGGCGGGGGTTGAAGAACCTTTGCGACCAGAGGAAGGACCCCGCTCACTGCCCTGTAGGATTTGGCAATGGGGCAGTTCCCAGTTTGTAGCCACTCGCTGCTTAAAGCCTCGTGCGATGCATTTCCTTTTCCCTGAAGAAATTTAGAGCAAATGATTGCGCCAAGATGGGCAAACGGAGTAACTTAAATCTTTGTGTATAAAATCAAAATGAGACCGATTCAGATGACTGTTTTACCAAAATCTTGTCATGGGAAGCACCCATTTAGGCAATGTGGAGTACTTTAATCAATATATGCATGACCCAAAAATCACATTTATCAAAGCATTGAAACCATCCAATCAGAGCAATTAAATATGGACCATTGAGTAGATATGAACAACGATCCATATTAAAGCTCACTGATCGAATGGCTCCAATGCTCTGATGTGTGCAATTTTTGGGCTATGTAAGCGATGGATATCTACTCGAAATAATTTTAAAATGATTAAAAAAAGTAGGTGATGTGGCTTAAAATGAGTGCTTCTCATTTCCCACTATTCTGTTCAAAATATAAAGCCAAACAGGCTTAACTTTGAGATTAGAGAAAATAGCATCCCAAGTAATGGGGAAAAGAGAACAAAATTGTATTTGTGCAAATGAATAATGAGTTTCATATTCGAGGTCAAATATAAAAAAATAGGAAAAATGATACAATAACTGCAGCAAATAGGCATATTACCTTTGAAGAAGGTTCCTGCTTGGAGGGCTTCTTTTTCTGTTTCTTCCACTTCTCAGAGAAAGAATCAAAGCTGAAGGGTCCTCCCGGTCCAAATGCTGAGAGACTGATGGTGGCTGCCTTGGCCGCTAAGGGATGGAACTGAGGTGCAGACTCAGGCTCTGAATTTCCAGGACCAAGAAATGATCTTCCAGTGAGTGGGACCACACCATCTCGTCCGTGGAAAACCCTAAATGCCATGTCAAAATTGGGTCCATCTTCGAAAATTGGACCTTTGGCTCCCCGAACCTATACAAGTATTCAAGTTGAGCAATTAATTGGTTTAAAAAGGAGAGGCAATAATTGATCACAGTGATTATATATATGCAAGTGAATAGAATATGAAAACAAGCTTTTATAAGAAAGAGGAAGTGGGAGTAGATGGGATGAACTTACGGGTACAGGGAAATTCAAAGGCGAGGAGAAGGAAAAGCTTGTGGGTTCGTTGATGTTTCTCAAAAACGGACATCTTTCGATGTCCTGATGAGGAAAGGAACACTCGGTTGATAACATTTCCTCACTCAAACCTCTGAAGAAAAGCTCCATTTCTAGCAGAGCAGCTTTTACCTGTAAAGAGAGGAAAGAGGAGTAAACCAACTAAAAACATTAAATCGACTTGGAAAAACAAAACATAAATATGCAAAATATAAGACCGAGGTAAATCTCTCATGTAGAATAGATCGAAAAGATTTCAAAAAGAAAGAAAGAATCAACCATATAGCTACTTAGCAACAATATCAAACGAGAAATGTCCAGAAATTTGCCAGTGAGGAACTGATTTTGAAAAAAAAATGAACTTCAGAAATTCAAAGAATAAAGCACATCAGTCACTCTATGCATAGGATAGAAGTTCATTTTGGTAAAAGCACCCATTTATACATAAAAGGAAGAAATGTATAATATTAAATAAGTTAAATTTTTTTATTATCATCCAATTTACTGATATAAAAAAAAAAGTTAAACAAATTACTTTTAATCAATTTTTTTATTTGCAAACAGCAATATCATTCCTTAGTCATCATAATTAAGTTTAATATAGCAAACATGTACATCATCATCATTAATCCTTATCCCATCTATATGGGGTCAGCTTTGCGAGTCCTATTTCTCCATTCATTTCTAATCAACGCTAAGCTCTCTGTAACTTCGCATTCCTCCCTTCTCCCTACTTTCCTCCAAGTCTTCATTGGTCTTCCTCTCCTCCTACTTCCTTGTGCTTGTAGGGTCTAATCCTTCGTATAGGGTTCGCTTTTGGCTTTTGATGGACATGCCCAAACCACCTCAAGCAACATTCTGCAAATATTCCCTTCTATGTGCCACTCTCAATTTCCTCTTATGTGCTCATTCCAAATTTTCCCTTCTATGTGTACGCATCCATCTTAAAATACACATCTCAATCTCATGCACTATTCTTGTCATATTTTCGTAGCCCAACATTGCGAGCCATATAATACGGCAGGTCTAACCGCTATCATATAAAACCATCCTTTCAATCTAAGTGCAACTCTTAGGTTGTACAATATTATGCTTGCGCCTACATTACTCTTATTTGAAATGTCCTCCTCAAATCTACCATTTGATTGTAAAATATAGCCTAAATAGTGAACCCTATGGAAAAGTAGGACTAGACGATTTTCTATTTTAACTAAACACTCCTTTAGACTATTATGTTCAGTAAATTTGCACTCCATGTATTCTGTCTTCGTTATGCTAATTTTCAAACCTATTGACTCAAAGGCTTTTCTTAGCAATTCCAACTTATCATTAAAGTTGACACTATGGTAAACAAGTACATGTTTATTCTATTTCAATAGAATTACGTTAAGGCTGTAAATATCAATTTTGTGATGTTCGCCTGAAATTTACCTGAAATAAACTGCAAAATCCAGTATTAACAACACCAAAAAACAAACCTAACATATAAGATAGTTTTTACATACCATACCTTCAACAAAAAGGATTCTTCTTCTTTGATAATAATAATAACAATAATAAAAATAGTAATAATTATGTACTCCTACTACGACCACTTTTATATAAAGCCCTCAAAGGGCAGGCCATAACTGATCACATTGCTTACCACCCATTCCGAAGTTATAAGCCTGATCGCACTTAGTGTCTAGACAAGGGCTTGCTCATGATCGAAGAAGAATTAGAGAAGCTTCTGTGGATCCTGCATTTCAATGAAGCCTTCAACTACCACTACTCCTCCAAAGGAGTCGGGAATGTACTCACCAAGCTGTCAAACTCAATAGGTATCGGGTATCGGTCCAGCTTGGACCAATACGTATTGGCTGATACAGATACAAAAATGGGGACACCGTATCGGCCGATTTTTATTTGTTTGAATAAAAGGTTAAAAAATATATATAAATTGGTTGTATCGGTCAGTATAGACAGATACCGAGACAGCATCGACCAATACAGATACCGAGACAGTATCGATCGATACTGATACAAATACCGATACCACCCCAATACCTGGATAGGGGTGGTATCGGTATCAGTTCTCGACGAAACTGATACGTATTGGTATCGGCCGAGTTTTGATACCATACTCCTCACATGGTCATGCCTAAAGGGTGACTACTCCTAATACCACCACTACGATATAAAGCCATCAAAGGGCAGGGCATCGCTGATCACCTTGCACACCTTTCACTCTAGTAAGCCTGATCACACTGAATTCTAGATGAGGGTATAATCATGATCAAACCACAATCAGGGTAGTTTGCATATAACCTGTATCTAGATAGAGCCTTCAATTGAAAAGGAAAAGGACTTGGGATTGTACTCCTCACGTCGTCACGCCTAAAGGGTGGTCATTCGTAAAGCTTTCTAACAAGATTTCTCATGGTGTATTATGTCATGGAACAAAACCTACATCACAGGATTAAACGCAATGTGTTAGTTGTTGTTAGGGGTGGGTGCAGATTTGGTTAAACCAAACCAAAACAAAAATTTCAGTTTTTGGTTCTGCTAATTTCGAAAATCCCAAACCAACAAAATTGGTTTGGTTTGGTTTTGTTCCTTTTTTTTTTTTTTTTTTTTTCATTTTTTGGGGTTGGTTTTCTAAACCTACCCAACCGGTTTTAGGAGGCTGGTTTTCGGTTTCACCTCCTAAAACCGAACCAATTGGGAATTGGTTTGGGTTTTGTCAGTTTTGACTCGGTTTCAATCCGGTGACGGGTTTTTCAGTTTCGGTTTTCGGTTCCGAAATTGCATCCCTCGTTGTTGTAATAAGAATAATAATTATTATTATTAATCAACGACTATAACTGTCACTAAGGCCTGGATTAACATCTAAATCATAACCTTCCACAAAAAATTCAAATTCAGAAGTTCAATAAAAGATCAGTTTCATCTTTACATACAAGACAAATTCTACAGAAAAGAAAAAAAAAAAAAAAAAAACACTATAAACAAACATTCAAACCTTCAAGGAATTTAACCAATAAATTCTAAGTAATCGCATAAAAAAAAAAACAAATCCAACAAAAGAAATAAATTTCAATAGATTCCATCAACATTAGAACCTGCATATATAATCACAATCATCAACTGAAAAGGAAACTAAAAATATATCTATAATTAGAAAATTATAAGAATTTCATATTCAAACTCTTTGAATTTTCGATATGAAAAAAAATAAAAATAAAAAAATATATATAAATAGAATCGAAAAATACCTAAAATGAAGCTTCTGGAAAAAATCCTTTTCTTCGCCGGCAAAACCTAAAATGTTAAAGACGTGTGGATTGCACGAGATGTTGGCGCGCTTGGTTATAGCTACCTTACCGAACTGGGCCACCGCTTTAGCCGGTCACAACCCCATTATTCACCTACGATTGCCAGTCAACTCTGATTAATCTCCACCGTCCGATCTTCACAACGTGTATTTAAGTAGGTAAACTAGTAGACTTGGTCGCTTTAGAGTAGCTAGCCGGCGTTTTGGGGAAAGTGAAGTGGACCGTTGGATCATTATTGAATTTCAAAACGTTTGACCGTTGACTTTACAGACAGCTCACTGCTTGTCTTTTTATTTTTTTTAATTATTTATTAATGAGATAATGGCTGCTTATCAACATTTAGACACCAAATTGTATTTAAATGATTTTACACCATTCAAAACTTACTTTTACTTTTTATATGACACCATGTAAGTGTGAATTTATCATTTTGCCATAAGGCATATATTTATGATCAACCCAAATTGCTCATTCCAGTCAAAGGATCATATTTATAAGTGGATATAAATAATTTGATCGATGAACTTTAATATCAATCATCAAAATTAAAAATAATTATTGAGATTATAATATACAAATCGGATGATTCAAATTTCTCAAAAAATATATTTTTTTTCACTCATAGCCCATCAAGTGATGATATATCATTTTTACGGACAATATAAATTTTCGAGATCATAAGCCAATGAATGATATATGATTGTTTAAACACCATTTGATGCGTAAATGATAATCAGCACAAATGAGTCTCTTTATTTATTATTATTTTTTTTTAGGGCCAAAGTCGTGTTAATTATATTACTCGTGCGAGTATGCTGAAACGACTGCTCCTTTTGTAGAAGAGGAGTTGGTATTAGGTGACCGACTCTCTCATTTCTAGAAGGCTGGTGTTACTACCACACCACCTTATCTTACAGCCACATCAGTTAGCAAAGTCAAACCATCAGATTTTAATGACACCGGGCATAATAGATCTTCAGATTTTAATGACACCGGGCACACATCCAAACAACTGATAGTGAACCACGTTCGATGCTACTCCGTGATCATGTAGATTAGACAAAATCGACCAAACCGAATCGAATAGCCGATTTTGGTACGGTTTGGACGAGTACCAATTTGGGTTTGAATTGGCAGAAGAAAAATCGAAAAGTTCAGTTTGGTTTCTATTTCGAGCCTATCCAAGCTAAAACTAATCGAACCGAATTGATTGTAAGTAAATTTTTTAATATTTGGCCTTAGATTTTCGGTCTAAAATTAGGGACCAAATTTAGTGTTTCAGAACCTTACTTAAGGCTCGAATCTTACAAAACCTTGAATTAAGGAGTAGAGAATTAGGGTTCTAATTTCTAAGGGTCTGTTTGGTTTCAAGGGAAACAAGGGGAAGTAAGGAAAAACTCATATGCGACAAATGAATTATTGAGATTCCCGTTGTTTTGATGATATCCAAAGGGTCGAAAATTATCTTCACATTTTTCATCAAAATCCAAGAAGAAATGCTTAGGGTTTCCTCGATTTTCTATCTTCCGAACCTTCGGACTTCTCATCCGTACGACTTTTCTCATAATACCGCAAAATTTTTTCACAGACGAAAACCATTGACTGATTTAAATAAGACGATGGAGAATTTTTTTTTTCAATCTTCATCATGATAGATCTTAAGATTATGGTGCCCTTATCGGACGGTCTGATGTTGATTCTATATGGCACACATCTCCAAAAATCATAGGCAAAATCACGTTATGACTTGGGTGGTTAATTGACCACCCAAACTTTCTAAAAATTTGTTACTAAGCTTTAGGGGTCATAATTTATATTAGTAGATTCTCATCCATCCAAAATTATCTTGACCACTCAAAATTATCAAAAATCTTCAAACAATTTTTTTTATGGTATTTGTTTTCATAACAAATATTTCTTCTTTGATTTTGTTTAACTAAATCTCATAATTTTGACCTTTTTTTAAGCTCAACTCTATTTATTTAGGTGTTGCATGGACTTATTTTTAGAGAGATTTCTTTCATAAGGGCTCTACTATATTGTTGTGACAGCCCGGGTTTCGCTACCTCGAAACCCGTGCCATCGGTACAGCCCTTGAGGCCGTGCCCCAAGATTTAATGCGGAACACTTGGTACATCCATCACAAAAGAAACCATAGAAAGATAAAATGCGAAAGCAAATCTCTATTTCTACTATTTGTTAACTCACAACACAAAATCCAAAAGATAGTTCTCAACTCATGCCGCAACATGAACAAGAGAACCAACCCGAACCATTAGTGCCGTAACTACGGACACCTCAACGGTTCGACAAAATGCTATTACATGTATCTTTAATTTTTTTTTTTTTACAAAAATTTGTGGCTGGACGTACCAAGCCAAAAGCACTTTCTCACCAAAAACTCTCAAAATACGCAGCAAATCTTCTAGAAGAATTTCTCTGAAGGGGGCTCAGACTCCTCCCCCTGTACGTACTCCGGGTCCTCGGGATCCAACACGTCGGTCGCCACGCCTAAATCATCATCTGTGACATATAGTCAAGGGTGAGCTACATCCTAGCTCAAGAGGGCAATATCAAGTATATCCATCTTACAAACATACATTTAATGACAGAAATAAAACATGAACCAACAATACTCTTTTCTGGAAATGTAAACTGAAAATGCGATAAAACACTTGACTACAATTATTACTTTACTCATTTAATTTCAAGATGAGGTTCACCTCCTTTTAGTTGCAACCAGGCTGAGACTACACTTAAATCTTAACTTAAATAATCCTCGAGCACTATAGCATCGAGCCCCGATGGAATACCCTCCATCGTCGTCTAATCAGACTATTTTACATTTCACTGTCCACGACCCTATCTCGTAGGTGACGACTATCTGCTACTATACATCCTCGATGTACGCTAGTGTACGGATTCGCCCGTACGTCACGAATATCCTGCCCGCGTCGATCACGGGTATACCGCCGGTATTCTTTGAACCTTAAATCAATGCAATACATATAGTTGTTCACCGTGAATTTGTGCTAATAGATATTAAAACCCAGTAGTGCATTCTTAATTTACATTTTGTTTCTTAACGTGATCCTTACATCCACAACACATCCTGGATGTCACTTTTTCTGTGGCACCTTTGCGATGCCTTTGTATTTCTTACATCCCTGGGATGATCGCTTCTTACTTAAGAATTTCCTTATGATTTGCGTGACCATACACCATTAACTTTTAAAGAGACATGCATCAACACTATTCTTTACATCTAGCCATAGATCAAACAACTTTTAAAGAGACATGCATTATAAACTATCACTACGTATGTGCTCGTAATACAGTGTACTAGTTTAGATGTTCCCCTACCTCACTTGTCTAAAACCTTTTGATCCATTACTCGTTCGACCAAGAGATTCGATGATCCGCGACCACCTAGGCATGATCAACGCATGAAGATCATCATCACCATGAATAAACCTTGGGCCAACAAGTTTAGGCTCAAACACAATGTTATTTCATGCCCAAATAGGCCCCAAGCCTAAAACCAGCCCCTTTCGAATGAACGAAATCGAAATCGTTCGAACGAAATTCAATTTCGTTCATACGAAAACTTCCTTTTTCCCTTATTGCTTCATCAGCCCATTTCGTTCAAACGAAATCTCATTTCGTTCGAACGAAATTCCCTCATCTCAGGTGAGGATCGAGTTCATCTCTCCATGAACTCATTAACTCCATCACCATCCTCAACAGCCCCATTTCTCATTTTTCTAAAACAATAAGCACTATGTATTTGCTAAAAATTCAGTGTGCAAAGCCTCAAGCATACCTCTTTCGATCCTAGTCTTTAACTCCTTAGGGTTTCACAAACCCCAAATCAAACTTCTTCTTGATCCCAAGCTCGATCCGTTGGACCTCGTGAGCCAAGATCGACGATCTACATTTAATATTCTCCTCTTTTGATTAAATCACCCGATTTCATAGCCCTTACTCCCTCTCTCTCTCTCTCTCTTTCTCTCTCCCTCTTTACTTTCAACAACCTCAAAACAAACAGAGCATACCCATTTCCTTCCTTTTCTTCTATTATTTTATATTTTAGCTTTTAGAATCGGGTGTAAAGCACATACACTGATTAAGTGCACGTACACATACAACCACCATTCAACCTTGCCTTGACTACATCGCTTTTACCCGTCCGATTACGTCAACCGGGTCAATGTTGACTCGGTCAAACGCTTGACCAGGCGGTCCGCTTCTCGAGGTGCACAATAAAAGCACAAAATTTTCCGGGACATTACAGTTGTAGAGCTATATACTCATATATAGGGCTTATTTGGACACCCCATTTCTTAAAAAAACTCATGAAAATTTAGATTTTTTTACATAAAGCGAATTTCCAGCTGTTTGGGGAACTCAGTGAGTCCCACTTATATGGGAAATAAGCAAAATAACTTATAAAATATTTTCAGCTAAAAATCTACTGAAACTATTTTTAGCCCATGTTGCGAGAAAAAAACGAAGACTACCTCCATTTGCACCCACGTCTCATACCCCTTGTAAACCATTGATTCCTTCTAATCAGATGATGGAGGTCGTATTTCACCTTGAACTTCACAATAATAGATCTTAAGATTATGATGAACCTATCAGACGGTTGATTTTTTATTCCATGTGTCACATATCCCCAAAATATGGGCCTTGAATCATATGGCACAAATCACGCCCAAATGTGATTTTAGGGCCATTTTTGGGGGATCTGTGACACTTGGAATAAAAAATTGGTTGTCATAACAATGCACCATGATCTCAAGATCTATTGTGTGAAAGATCGAGGGTGAAACACAATCTCCATCATCTAATTAAAAGAAATCAATGATTTTCAAAGGGTCTGAGACGAGGGCGCTTTCAGAGAATGCATAGCGCAAACAGAGGTACCTAAAAACAAACCTACATCTTTCGGTGGCTAGATCTAATGGTTGCACAGACCTACATCTTTCAGTGGTTAAATTCGACGATTGCACAGACTACACAAACTGAATAAGTTTCCACCCTTAAAGGCAATGACTGCATTGAATCAAATGATGGAGATCATTTTTTATCCCAATCTTCCAGACAATAGAGCTTGAAATCATGACCACTTATCAGACGGTCAAGTGTGATTCCACATGACACACATCCCCAAAAGCGACTGATCATGCTATACGATGAGAACAAAAAACGATCTCCATCGTCTTATTTAAGACAGTCAATAGCTTTAACGGTAAGATTTATGTTGGCTTGTTTTCATGGCGTTAAAGAATAGGATAGGTACCTCTATAGGTTTAGAGAAAGCGTCTACATTTGAAACCACTTCCAACACCTTAAAGAATAGGGTAGGTACCTCTATGAGTCTAAGACATGGGCACTTTTAGAGAACGCATGGACGCGAACAGAGGTACTCATAAACAGTGATGCCAATAAATGTAACGTAACCATCTAAGCCACTTAATTTGAAGGTCATTATCTAAAGATCATAAGTAAAAAAGATTGACACCAAGCATAATCTTTATCATATGACTCAATGCTCTCTCCAAAGTCATTATATGATTCAACAGTTGATTCTATCGAATCATATGATAGAGATTGAGTTTTGCACCACTCTTTTGCGTTGTAGATTTGTAGATATGACCTTTATATAAGACGATTTAGATGCAACTTCACCTCATAATCGTACCATTTATTTGCACTGTAAAATCGTAACCTTGCCCCATCTCCTCCGACCAACATGCATTGATTGTTTTGAATCTGACAAAGGAGATTGTTTTTTATCCCAATCTTCCACATGATACATTTTGAGATCATGGGTATATCATTAGACGATTTTTTATTTCATGTGACACTCATTCAAAAAAATGACCCGTGATTTGTATTTGAGCTTGATGTATGTCTCATGAGTTTAAAGTTACTCTTTGGGATGTGTACCACGCGGAATAAAAAACTAACTATCTGAGTGCATGCCCATGATCTCAAGACCCATCTTGTAAAAAGTTGGGATAAAAAAAATATTCTAATTCAAAGCAATTAATCCATTTTAGCCCGATGAGATGGGGTGAGGTTACAGGTTCACATGGTGTGAAGAATCGTGACTTAGGAAAATAATTTTGCACAATGTAGCCAAACAGCTGAAAAAAAAAAAAATCAAACCATTGTAAAATTTTAAAAATAAAACTTCCCATGAGTTATTTTATTTACAAGCCCGTGAAAAGTAAAAAAAAAACATTTCCATGAGTTTTGTCAAACAAGGCCATATGGTGTATATGTTTTAGTATAATTAATTTTTAAAAATTAACAATTTATTGCATGTAATACCTAGAACCTAACCTTCACAAAGCACCAACATGGATCAAAATATCGTCCGATATCAATACGTATCGGACGGTACGTATAGGTATCAGACTTGGACGATACGGTACATTCAATGTACCGTATTGCTATTTTGTATGTAAATGCCTGAACGATACATTCAATGTATTGACAAGTATTTTACTATTCCGATACGTATCGGTTTTGAGCTCGGATGATACGTATCCGATACCCGAAATTTTGACCCATGAGCACCAAGTCTACCACTAGAGCAATTCATTAATATATTAACGAAAAAAAAAATCTTAATACATATATAATTTTTTAGTTATTTGGCTATATTTTTTGTTAAGATATGTTATTTTTCTACAATTTCCTGCTTATGTATCCAAACACAGGATTTGATTAATCCTGTATTTTCCTAGCTTGTAATGTGGTAATCTAAACAGTGGAAAACAAAGGAATACCATGGTTTCCTACAACTTACGTATTCATGGGAAAATATAAAGAATATTATTTTACTTTCCCACGTTTTCGTTAATAAAGGTTTTTAGTTAATAAAAGTGTATTTGAGCAAGACTCCAAAAAAAATAAAAATAGTAAAAGTGTCAAATAGGTTAGGAAATTGGAAAAATTTTTATGTGCAAATAGAACTTATAAGAAAATCGAAACCGATCGAACCAAACTGAAATCGAATTGAATCAAGTTGGTTTGGTTTGAATATTTAGAAACTGATTCCAAAATTGACCAAATCGAATCGAATATGCCCCTAATATTAACATTGCAAAATCATATTTTAAGGACACATGGTGGCACACATCCCAAAAGCTGAATGTATGTAATCATGTTGACATTTTGCAATATACTTCACATGGTAGGCTAAAGATCTATTTTATTAAAGATTTGAGAGGGGAAAAAGATCTAAATCACAAGTGGTCAATAAATTTTTACTTTGATTAAGTGAGGTACATTAAAAGGCGGTGTGGTAGTAATGCCAGCATTTCTAAGAACACATCTAAAGAGGGTAGTAGCTCTACTCGCCCCTCCCCAATTAAAGAGGGGGGGTTTGTATGTAGCAAATGGCAACCCTTCGTTCTTCACTTTCTATATAGTCTTAAAGCCACTGAGCCCTTCGTTAAGTGGCTTTAAGACTTTGACTATGGTGAGTTTTTGATTGCGTAGCAAATTACTCTTAAGGCTTTGATTACGTATTTGCACAAATCCCGTCCAATAGGTAAAAAGAAGTGGAGATGCAGGGGATCGAACCCTGTACCTCTCGCATGCAAAGCGAGCGCTCTACCATTTGAGCTACATCCCCGATTGCACTAACGGATTACAAATAATAAATTAGTTTCGTTTATTTCTCGAGAGCATCGTGTCTAATTTATCCGTACAAAGTACAAACTAGAAAGAAAGAAAAATAAAAAGATTAATAATACGCAAATATGTCAAACAGAGTGACTGAATGCTTTGAACAATCCAAATCATCAACATGGTGGTTCATAAGCGGCTAAAAAATCTCAACCATATGATCTCTTCTGTTACACACTTAATACGGTACTTAAAGGTTGTATACCTTAACTACCCACCAACGAGTTCGCGCAATGGTTGACAATTTTGGTACATTTATGAAGGTCGTGATAAACGGGGTGTCCCGTAAGGTGCGTAAATCGTGAGATAAGGGGCCAATGGCACCTCGTAGAGTGCAAGTTTGGGACACCCTATGAAAAAAAGACCCTAACCTTAACTAGAGAAGGACAGACGGTACCCCACCTTTCATATATCTCTATCTCTCTTTCTCAAAACTAACTCAGATTTTTATAGAAAAAATGGCTCAGACTTCTTAAGCAGTTCAGATTTTACCCCTATACAAGAAATCCTGAATCCGCCACTACCCCTAGTAAATCAGGTTCGTTCGGCACTAGCGAACTGCAAACAAAATCCAAACCAAGCAAACCAGCGAGCAGGATAACATTGGTTTATCTAGCCCTTTCAAAAATATGATTACTGATCAAGGATAAAAATTTCGGTTTCGGACATGACCGAAACCGAAATTTACCGATAATTTAGACCGAAATTTCGGTCATTTCGGCCAAAATTTTGATCCTTGTTATTGATTGAACTTTTGGAGGAATCAATTGGCCTACAATATGGGTCTCTCTTGCACGAAGTTCTTAAATCACCCACAACGCCAAATAGATTCCTGTTAGCTCTTAATCCCCTGAAGAATTCTATCACTACCCCAAGCTTGTTTTATATATTATATGTATATAAACCCAATAAAACCCGTGCTTGTTTCCTACCTTTAGAATCCTAATTGAAAAAACTAGGCCCCCTATTGCCTCAAACCTAATTGTAAAAATTCTTTCAATCTTTTTATATTTAAATATTAAATTTCAAATAAATGTACTAGAAGTGTCTATTCAAGAGATATGACTATTAATGCTCAAATCAAACTCGAGCGTAAAATTTGTTTCAAGGCATATCATTCTTTTTTTTTTTCTCTCGGCCACAAGAATATTAATCTTGATCATGGTAAATTTATAATTTACCATCCTGTATGGATATATGTTGTCACAAAATTCCCCAAATTTTAGAAAAATTTGTAAATAATTCACAAATTTGAGGTTCTACAAATTAATTCAGAATTATTCATGATTTTTAAAATACGTGTGTTTTTAAATTTTTGCGAATAAATTATGAATAATTCCCAATTTTTTCAATAAACAATGATATTTAATATTTTACTTTTTAATCTTATTTATTTTATTCTATTTTTCTTTATAATTTTTCTTCAAATATTTCCCCAAATTTGCCGAATTATTGCCGAGGGTTCTCGGTGACTACGGATAACTGTAGTAAATTTTCATGTAGTGGGACGGTGGAGACAATTTCATTATAATATACCAGGTATCCTACATCACGGTGACGCATATGCACAACAATCCAGACTAATAAAACGATCAAATGGATGCAAATCAAACATTTGAAGCAACAACTATTGCAGAGAATGTAAACTTTGCTAAGCTCAGGTACCAACAGTAGCCGAGCCAGACCTTTTCTAATGGGGAGTCCTTGATAGACCAATAGTGGCGGAGCCAAGATTTTTCTAATGGGGTCCTTAATAGTCGTCACTGATAATTTGATTTACTCATATTTCGGCAAAATTTGTCACTAGGGCGAGAGAGAGAACGCCTGGGAAAGTGGAACTAAGAGAGGAGTGAGGCCTTAGGGGATCCCTAGCAAGACACGTGGCGCTCACAACAACCTGTCCTTAACGGTTCTTAAAAAAAATTTACCAATGGGGGGTCCCGGAATCCCCCATTGGATAACATGGCCCTGCCACTGGATACCAAATCATGGATCAAAATTTCGTCCGATATCGATACGTATCAGTGACCTCTGATGTGGTATATTGAATGTACTGTATCGGTTATATGTATGAGTTATACCGAATGATACATTTAATGTATCGTTCGATACAGACCGATACTGATATATATCATCCGATACGTATCGGTTTTGGGCTCATACGATATATATCGGTTTTCTGGTATTTTGATCCATGTACCAAATACTCATCTAAAAGTAGATTAGAAGAAAATTTGCTCCATACTTTTACTTGGGGCACGTTTGTTTCATGGTAATCCTTCCCTCATAAAAAGCATATTACATATAAAAAATGCTGATTGGATTACATACAAAATCCACTTTCCATATAATATTTGGCCATAAAATGAACATTCCTTTCTCTGGAAAATCAATTCATAAAAACACCATTTTAATGCTATTTTATATTACAACGAAAAGAACAAATCGTGTGGGTGCTTCAAATGTTCAACTTGGGCGCCAATCAATGCTAGTTTGAGACTAAATTGAGTATGAAGCAGATGACTGATGTTCATGATAATTCATATACCCCATGGTTGTATTATCGCATTGACGCCCCCTATTTGTTTGGAAATGCCACAAGGAATAATGATAACCCAGTCTTTAGAGGTGTTAGATCGAACATGTAAAACTTATTTCCATCGAGTCTCACTCATGAGCCATCAATGGAAAAAACTAGGAGATCTATACGAGGATAACGAACTAAAACCCATACGACAGAATGCTTCGGCTCTGGTTGGAAACCCAACCAAATTGGAAACTAAAACGCCTGTTTGGAAACCCATCTTGCTATTTCGGTTCTGGTATTTATTCATTTGAATACAATCATTTTTTTTACATGGAATTTGCACTAAACAATAATAATAATAATAAATAAAATATAAGGCCTCCAACTCCATGTAGCGGCTTCAATTCCTTGAAAAAAAACCCTTTGGAATTAATTGCCTACTAAAAAGAGGCGTACGATAGAATTTTTTTTATACTTTTGTTTCTTAAATCCAATTTCAAAAATGAATTTTCTAATATTAGCCCTCCACCGTAGCCCTCACTCATTCAACACCATCTACAACCGTCACCTGCTCCACCATCATCATCATCCCATTTGTAATACCAAAATTCTGACAAGCCAAATCCCATCTGTAATTCTTCCGTACTTTTTCCATGACCAGCCCACCTGACAAAAAAATACCCACATAAAAATAACAGTTTTTTAATTACTTCTCATATTTCAATCTCTAAGGAGTCCCATTTCACAAGACAATTAAGACTTCAATCCTATTCTATTTTCATTAGATTGCAATCTTAAGCGGAGAAATTTTCAAAAATAGGGAATTTTCAGCGTATTGATCTCATATATCGATAGCTTGAAACCAATTAAAAAAAACATTATAGCTGCTCTTGAGGGAATCACATTGAAAGAGAGGTTGAATGTACAGCGAAGAAACTGACTGCCTATGATCATTGCTGCAATAAAAAGGAACTTTACTGCTCCCGTTGAAGAAGGGCTTTTTGATAAAAATATTGCTACGACTTTCAAGAGAGCTGAAAACCTTGTAAAAAGAGGAGCCATTTTTGTAGCCGTTGCTTTCTTCTCTTGTATTATTTTGGTGTTACCAGGCACAACCCTCGTAAGTAAAAAAAAAAAAATACTTGCAAAATGTAGTGTCATACACCGTCAATTACGGTGAAACGAACGAAGGAAGCGAGTAAAATTTCTGACCGTTGCAACGAAAACCCCCACTTTACGTGCAATTTTCCTATATTACTCTGAAACGAACGTGCCATTAGAGATCAGCACTCCAAAAACAGAAATAGGTAGTCTGCCATTAAACTTCAGCTAGTTTGGTAAAGATACCAAGCAAAATTTTTCACAATACGAAACCTCTGAGCCCAATTTCTGCTGTACACGGAACTTAAACAACACAGAAAGCATTCTCCTCACAACTAAAACCTGCAGACTTCAAATCTCTAGGCTTGCACCACTTAGCTGTGAGATACTTGTTTTTTTTCGTAGCCTCAGTACCCTCCGAACTGCTGCTTTGGCATTCCGTACCTACCCACAATGCCATCGCTCCCATATGACGAAATGACACTGTTAGATCCCGGACAGTCTCTAGCCCAGTGCCCACTCTGATTGCATTTGAAGCATTTACCGGAGGAACCACCACCATTGTCCGATCCAGGACGCATGATCCTATTCTCAAAACCACCTCCAGTTGGCTGTCTCAGTCCATTATTGACCCTCGGGCAGTTCTGAAAAGTATGGCCGGAACCACCACAGCTGTTGCAGACTACATAACTTGCTGTACTCCCTGAACTGTGCTCCCTCATGCCACTATATTCATTCCTGTACTGTCCCACTTGGTTTGCGGGTGCAACATTATATCGTTCTGCATTACCACTAGTGCCCAAATTGTTAATAACCGGATTCGTGCCACGTGTGATTCCCATGTTGCCATATCCACCATTATAAGTTCCAGATTCCAGACCAAAACTTGCTGTTTTCCCTGAGAAAACACGGGGGTCATCAACAGAAAGCTTCTCAATCAAACCCAAAAGGTACTTGACCTCAGATGCGGAATTAACTCTCTCTGCTTTGACAATCGTTGATTTTACACGCTGTTCATCACTAAAGGTTTCCTCTTTCACTTTCAACTTGAATAAATACTGATTAAAGAGAACCCTCCGTATGATTTCTCCGAATTTCACGTCATCTTGTTCTTCGTATTTTAAAAAGTACATCTCCTTCGCAGAAACACCCATGATCTCTTCTCCACCTTCCTGGAATGCAGTTACCCATGTGATCCCAGTGTGATCCTGTATTTGGAGCTGGAGAAGATACCTATAATCGCACTCAGGAAAAGACTGGTCACACCGATCACAATGCCATGTTCCATCTCCATTGTTATTAACCTTCTTGTTGCATTGCCGATCCCCAACCATCAAGGGACAAGCTGTGTAGCAGAAATTATCTACTTTTATGAAGGAAACCGTTGCCTTTATGGTGATCCAATCTGGCTTCTCAGATTTTCCGAGCCCCTCATCCTTGATCTGTGACACCGTTTTCCGGATATCCATCTTTCCCATAGTTGATGAGTCCCTAGAAAGAGAAATTGAAGCGGTAGTCTTTCCTTCTCTGTCGAACCACTCCTTCAACCTATGCGCCTCTGGGAAATCAGGGTCTATGAATAACTGGCTCGTAGAGATGGTCCCCACTGTTTTACCATTGAAGTCGTTGACTCTACCAGCTTTCAGAGCCAAAACAGGATAGATACCAGAATCACACATGCCTTGCAGCTGTTGGCCTTCAGCATTGCAAAAATTTCCCCATAGTGTTAATTCAACACTTCGACCAGACATGTCCTTCAGCTGTAGAGATCTTTTTAGGGTTTCAGTACCATTTTTTCTCATTATCGAAGCAGAGGGATTGATGGATGCCACTATACCAATCAAATCCACCATGGAGTTTGTCTCCATGCCTTCAATCTCGTTTATGGGACGGAAATTGAATTGCTGCCTTGGTATAGAGTTGTCCTCCAAGCAAGGCTCTATTGTTGACGTAGACTCCAGAAAAATCTCATATTCATTGTTGAGGTGATTAAAATTCTTCTGAGCAGGTTTCAGACTCCCCTTGGCTATAAAGTACACTTTTCCAACCTCGATCTTGTCGTAAAACTGATCAGCCACAGCATTAAAGCAGGTAACACGTATTTCTCCTCCATCGGAGTCCAGAAGATCAAAAGAGAACACTTTCCCCTCCCCTCTCGGATTATTGTAACGTCTCAGTTCTCCCTTTGCTGTCACTCGAGCCTTAATGGTCCACCTGCCCTGATAAGGATTCAATGCAGCAATGGGAATTATCCTGGCAGGAGCTTCGTTCTTAGCTATAGGACCTCTATTTGAGTACAACGGGGGCGACTGCTGATATGAAGGCTGTGCTGGGCGACCGTAAGAATTAAAGGGAGGACGAGATCCTCCTCCTGCACCTGGATTCGAAAAACTCTGATTGTGACCTGCTATGTTTTGTGGTTCTGGTTTTACATGCACAGGAGAAACTCCATTAGTCAGATTTTGACCCGAGGAACCACCAGCATATGAACCACCAAAGCCTTGAGGATTTGAACCTGAATCTGCTTTGGATTGCAGAGGAGCTCCGCTAGTCACATAAGATTGAGGATTTCCATTTGCTGTTCCAGGTTGGCCCATGGGCGATGATTGGGCGGGTATGGAACTTCTTCCCTGGGAAGCTGTAGAATTACCAGAAGCGCCATCCGCATAATTCTTTGGATCTCCAATAGGTTCACAGTTTTCGACTATTACTTCCAAGTTGATGATAATAATAATCCTAATAAATGTTGAGAGAAATCATTACTTGACAAGTAATAAAATAGTGAACTATACTGACAGAAAAACAAGCGGAAAAGGCTCAGTTTAAAGGGATAGAATACAATTTATTAATGAATCATGGATACAAGCCATCAAGTTAGCAAAACCAGAAAACTGTGTCTTCAGAATTTTACTCCAATATGTCATGTATTTGAACCATAGTCACAAAGTCGAGAGCAATAAATCGGCAAGGGTCTAAGTCAGGGAAAATCAGCAAAAATAATCAAAGTCGGAAAAAATAAAAAATTCAATAAAATACTAAAAAATATACTATAATATATTTGAAGCTATAAATAATGGTTTTAATGAACACAATAGTACAAAATAGGTAAAAAGAAAAAGAGTAGACAGGCAGGTAGCAAAGAGGGTGATAGCCCTAAAGATTTCTTTTTTACTTTAATTATAACTGGAAAAAAAAACATACAACATCACAAAATCGCCGATTAATCGGCTGAGTTGCCGTGGCCGATTAATCAGCGATATAGTCGGGATGACTGCAAGTCGCCGACTTATTCCAATTTTTTGATAAAGTAGGCTTTTGTGAATATGATTTGATCCCCTAAAAAAAATTCATTTATTGCATTTTTTTATCAGTAAGATTAACTTTTATTAGGCTAAACCGAGCAAAAATACAAAAACGTGAGAAGAAACAGTCCCTTTGAGAGCTGCAGATGAAACTGGATGCCCTTCGAAAACAGAAAACAAAAGCAGCACACACTCAGTGAGCACCACAGTCCGGTGTCTAATGACCACAAAAAAGATGAAAACTGCCTGTGACCTGGAGTAGAGCCCCATCCCTGGTTCAAAATACTGGTTTTCCGGTACGTATCGTCCAGCTCCAAAACCCATATGTATCGTCCGACACATATCAGTTCCAGACGATACATTGGTTTGTATTATTCGATATATACCAATATATATGTATATGTATTGGTCGATTCATTCAAAGTATCGAACCGATGAACTCCAAAACTGATACGTACCGGTTTCATCCGGAATTTCATGGCCCCATCAGCTCCACGCAAGAGCACACAACGTGTCATTTCATTCTCTCATAAAGCTTTCGGATCATAAGGTTTAATTATGCCAACGAAAGTGTTCTATGGAATAGCTTATCATTTTAACATTTGATGTTTCATACTGCAGTATGTTCTCCATGTAAAAGATGCACAAGAATGTGTAAATTTTGCATGAACTGCAGACTAGTGGCAAAGAAACAGCAGGTGTACCTAGGGGTATATCTTCAACTAGGATATGTCTTCAAGCAAAGCAGCAAGTGGAAGTTACTAATTGCCAAGTTGTCACCGTGAGCACCACGGGCCATAGTCACTAAATCGAGGTTCAGCAATAATTCAGCAAGGTTAACATTCGGAAAAAATTCGGCAAGTTCGGGAAAAAATCAGAGAAAACATTTAAAAAATAAGATAAAAAGTACATATTTTTAAAAGAATAAAAATCATAATTTATCGAAAAAATCGTGAATTTTTCTCAATTTTCGCAATTTAAAAAAAAAAAATATACGATTGTTTTAAAAAAATACGCGATTAATTCATAGAACCTTAAATTCGCGAATTTTTCAAAAATTTGGAGAAATTGGCGACTATGCCATAGCATCTATAACCTCACCATGTAATGTTCTTTAGCTAACAACAAGATTCATTCAATAAATTTGTAAGGAATTGGACGACAAGCATAAGCTCTAGGCATTCCCAGAGGTAAACTAGTTATCAAAGACTGCCCGTTTTGTTTGATTGTTACCTGTCTCATTTCAGCTTGAATTGCAGAGCAGCTCTGGCCAAATTCATTGTTAGGAGAAGAATGAAGATGTCCAAAACCATGCACACAGAAAACTGAATGAGTTGCTTAAATTTAGGAAAGTGATCAAAGTATTACCGCAGAGAAGGGAAACTCTTATGTTTTTTTTACTATGTCAGGTCCTTTGGAAAAAAAATTCTGTACAAATTAGAATCATTTAGCAAAGAATTTAGAAGGTTGAGAAGTGATTTACATAACCCTCCCACATGTTGTTTGAAAGCTTAACTTGCACCTAATCAGTTGGCGATTTAGGGACATGCTCATAATCAGAAAACTCAGAGGATTAACCCACTCAATATGTCTAAAATTGAATTTTAATGGCAAGGACGAGCAATCAGGTACCTGCTGATTTTCTAGTGTTCATACTTTTTCACAGTAACATTTCTTTCACGTCAACAAAACTAATATGGTGATATATTGTGAATTTTTGCACCCCTCAAATTTTAATCAGTCATCATGCATCAGCATTTCCCAAATCAGACTCTTTGGTTGATTACCCTTCTTTAGCATTCTTTGATGCATTATCATATCCATTTCTCCTATGAAACTTGAGAACTGAGTCCATTCAAAACTCATATGCTGATGTATTTTGCACACCTCAAATTTCAATCAGTCCTTGGAGGAGCTAAGTAATATGAGGATTGACAAGAGTAGGCTTAATAGAAGAGTGTGGAATTGGGAGAAAAAAGGGAGATTCGCGTTGAGGTTGTTTTGTAACTTCCTCAAAGGAGATCGCTGATAGAACTCTCATGGGTGTCATTGTGGAAGTTGGAGGCTCCATTAAAGATGAGATTTTTCACATGGGATGTTCTTTTTTTAATAGGTAAGTTGGGTTCAAACCTGTGACCTTGAGGTTGCAATTTCTTCAACTTTCCATTGTGCTTCAGACCCAAGCCTTATTTTTCACATGGGAAGTTGCCTGAGGAAGAATCCTAACTCGTGCGCAACTACGCAAGAGGAGAAAGGTGGATGTTGCCTTGGGTGTGTTTGTGAGACAAATTTGGGCCTCTCTACTTGCTGGTTTCAGAGTGGACTTATGCTTAGGGGATTCTTGTACCACGGTTCTGGCAGAATGGTTGGAGCATGCTTCAAAAATAGAGGAATGATACGTTGGAGCATGAAATCTGCTAACCACCTCCTTTTACATTGTGGGTTTGTGATGGACTTGTGGTCTATGGTGCTGAATATGTTTGGGGTCAGCTCGGGGTTTCAGAGTTCTTGTAGGGAGCTGTTGGCTTCCTGGGATGATGGTGCCTTTTCGGGACTCAGGAGTTGAAAAAGTTTGTGGAGTGCGTCTGTCTTGGCAGCCTTCTGGGCAATTTGTAAAGAGAGGAATGATAGGGTGGTCCATACGAGAAGGAAATCTGCTGTGTTTGTTAAGTGAAAGATCAGAGACTAAATTTAGGGTTTGGAGATAGAGAAGGGGTGCAGGGAGGACTTACAGACAGGTGGGATCTGATGTGATTATATCTGTGTGTCCCAGGGCTTTCCCGGATGGCTGGGAGTTTACCTTGCATGCTAAGTCACTTAGGCTTTTTGTTTCTCTTTCCGAGGTTGGTTCTTTGTTTTTTTGTCTGTCCCTCGTTTCTACGTAGGTTAGTTTCACTTTCCTTCGCTTTTTTATGATAGTTGCTGCAGTTGAATTCCTTGCATTTATTCTTCTTTTATATGTTAATGATTGCTTTTTATTGATCAAGATATGTATCGGTTTTCTGGGCTATCAGGTCGATACATTCAAAGGTATCGACCAATATATATTGGTATGTATCAACTATTACTTACCAACGTATCGTCCAACACCGAAACTTATTGTCCAATACGTATCGATTTTGAAGCTGCAGATACGTATTGGAAAACCGAGATTTTGATCATTGGGTTGGAGTTCCCTTTCTCTGACAATGTGTTGGTGTTGTGGAGATTGCTTCCGATAGCGATCTTTTGGGAGATTTGAAAAGAATGTAACAGGAAGTATGGCACATGTAGGGAAGCGATAAGTTTGCTCTGGGATGATCTCATATGGTAGTGTGTAGCTTCGAGAGGCCTCGCCTCATCCGCAGAGGAGATAATTCGAGACTAAGGACATCCTCACCCACCATTGGGTTAGGATAGTTGGTCTTAAAGTTAGGTGGGAGCCCGAGGGCCATGGTATATCATGAGGCATGGACATGCACCGGGGATGCGTCCACGAGCTCTTTCTCATTTTGTGCTTGTATTTCCAAGGGTTCTTTGTGTATCAATGACTTATATATTTTTTTCTCGGGCCGATCACCTCACGCAGCCTCCTTAATTTGTCACATAGTCACAACAATCGGAAACAACAATAATCCGGAAATTTTGAATAAATTAAAAAAAATCGAGAAAATAAAAATAATAAAAATATATATTAAATTATATTCCAAGTTAAAAATAATGTTTGTAATAAACAAAATAAGCTATAAGGTGTTCGATGCAAGCCACACCTATAATCACATAATTGATATAACCATATAACTGCATATGTTTGATTCATCTCAGTTAAATTCGAATTCCTTCTATTTATTCATCTTCTTTCATATATTGATTGCCTTTTATTGATCAAGTTACGAATAGTTCAATATTTATCAATTTTTTGAGCTACCAAGTCAATACACTTGAATGTATCGGCCAATCTATTGGTATATATCAACTAATACTCATTGGTCAAAATCTCGGATTACCGGAACATAATGTTCAGGGCCGTGAACAATACGTATTGGCTGATGCATTGAATGTATCACCGATACAATGACTCAATGTATCGGCCGATATTTTTCTTTTTTACAACAAAATCTGCAAAAAAAAGAAAAAAAAAAAATGTAAATAATTTACTTAAAATATTTTCAATTTTTTTACGGTACATACCTATTTTTTTAATATTTTTGAGCTTTGTACCTAATTTTTTATATTTTTACGAAGGCATTCTTAGCTAACGGAGGGGAAAGAAGAGAAGAGTAGATACAATGAGGAGAGAGCACTAAAGAAGAGAAGACAAGAAAAGGCTCACGAATCCCTTTCTAGTCAAAAAAAGGGAGCTTAAAAAAAATTTGAATATATCGAACAATACATCTATATATCGTCCGATACATTGAGAATTTCAATGTATCGCTCCGTACGACCGGTACATTGGCCGCACTGGGCGATACATTGATTGGGCGAGTCCCAGCCAATGTATCGTACCGGAGTTGCCTGATACCGGTATGTACCGGTATCAGCCGAGATTTTGACCCATGCTAATACTTACCAATGTATCGTCCAATATAGATACGTATCGGGGTACGTATCCCCTGATACGTATCAATTTTCGAGCTAGCTGATACATACTAGAAAACCGAGAATTTGAACCTTGGGTCGAAGTTCCCTATCTCATATGGTAGTGTGTAGCTTCGCCAAGATGCCTTGCCTCATCCGCATAGGAGTTACTTTTGAGACTGAAAGCAGCTTTGGCCACTATACGGATAGGATGGTTGGTCTTAAAGTTACATGGAAGTTCGAGGGCCATGGTATCTTATGAGGAGGCATGGACAGACGAGGACACGGTTAGAGGCTCTCACTTTCTCATTTTATGCTTGTATTTACATGGGTTTTGTGTATCTTTGTTTTATTTCTTTCTCTTTTTCCTCGGGCCGATCACCTCGCTCAGCCTCCTTGATCTGCATTCTGTTGTAATTTATTTTCATTAATGGAAGTATGGCATTGCAAAAATAAATAAAAATGGAAAAGCTTTCTGTGTGGAATGAAGAGAGAAAGAGAGGGAAAATAGCGCAGGACTGCTGATAACAAGTAAAGTGCAGAACTGCTGTAAAAACAGTTGGGGTGTCCAGCAAAGAGTCGATTTTTTAGATTAATATCAAATAGATACCCAGAGGCATATGAAAAAAAAATGACCCGTAAAGAGAAAGGAAGAAAAGTGATGTTTAACGGCTTCCAAAAAGCAATGGCAGGGCAAATCTTATGTGTAATGCATATGCTCCACGATCCACACACCAACGCTAAGGTTTCATGAAGCTAAGGATCTATTACTTTAATACCGTGTGACAAAACTTGGAATGAAGAAATATCTCCTCCTCACACGTAAAATGCATTCTTTTGATCAATCTAAATATACACTACATATAGAATACATTCTTCAATTATGTTAGTAAGGTTGTCCAAATAGCACAAAAATCAGCAATATTCATGATAAAAATAAATGTTTTAAGAATCTATTCTTTTCAGCATCCACTACCAAAAGAAGTTGCCTCCAAACAGGCTCTTAACTTTCCAATTCATCAACGCCTAGGTTCTTTTGGTTTATTGGTTAGGTCCTTAACACCATCTAACATGCAAGTCGGAACAACCACAGAGTCCTCAAGCAACTTATCTGACACAAATGTAACACACCACATAGATCCCTAAAATATGTGGGTACGCAATCATGAAAAAGACCACTCCTTTTGGAGGATTCTAGCCATCAGATCAACTCACTATGGCTCACTAAACGTGAACTAACCATCGATGAGGTCTATGAACAACTACTAACGTGTTCTACGAGAGAAATCAAAGGGTTATTTGAAAAACGAAAACTTACTTGCGATTCTGGATAAGATTGCAAATGAACTGAGTCAACTGAACAATCGATCCCTTCTGCAGCCTCCCAGACTTAACAACCTGATTCATCTGAGTAGCAAGCATCGCTTGCTGAAGATGCAATCCATCCGAGAGGATCATCCGATATCGTTCTACGTTGTTTTGAACGGTGTTTACTAATCTGATATCTGTAACTTGAAGAAAGGGTTTCATATCTGAATCTCCGTTCGTTATAGCAGCTACAGCACCTCTTGTGAGACTAACCGCCATTTTTATTCCGGACGATAACTTCAGATCAATCGATTCAAAACCTAACCTAGAACACAAATTTTAGGGCAAGGTAAGCAGATGAATCGCGAGGGAATTAGTCGAGATCGAAATGATACAACGAAAAAATGGAAGATCAGAAATTGTTTCGGAAAAAGATTGACAACAGGGGGAATCTATTATGAGAGAGAGAGAGTGGTGGAAGTGGGGGAAGCCAGATTTCAAAACCCTAGAATTGAAACCGCGGGAAGATTTCCAAAAGGACCCGCGAAATCCAGCTTTTGGTGTGGTTTGAGTTTCGCTGTTCAGTTATAGAGTGAGCTTGTACAGGGTAAGAAACCCGTCACCAGTCTGGATTGTGTTCGGGTCATGGATACTATATACGTGGCACTATTTTTCTCTTCCAGTTGTGTTTTATGAAAGGGAGCCATTACTTGCACGCGCTTTTCAAGTGATTGCACCCAATTTAAAGAAAGACTTGGTGTTTTAGGGACATGTGATATGTGAAAATTCAATTTGGGCCATTTGATTTGAAGTTCATGATCAATAGATCTCTGGTACATAAAATTGGAGCAAAACATGATACTTGTCATATTATCTATTGTAGTCAATTGTTGAATTATGTAATAACCTTTCACTCCATTTAATCAAATGACAAAAATTATATTTTGTTATAATCTTTTGCAATCGATATCTTTAAATTATGGCCTTCAAATCAAACCTTTAAATTATGGCCTTCAAATCAAACGGCTTAAATGATATTTTCACATAATAGAGGTAGCCAAACATGCAAGTCTTTCTTTTAACTTCGGTGTAATCACTTAAAAAGCATATTCAAGTAACGGCTCCCTTTATTAGAAATAAATGTCCTTATAATTGCCTTAGCAAATGCCCTCTACGCTCCAATTAGCCCAGTTGATACACTCCCTCTAATTTGAGGGAGTAGATTGTGGGTTCAATTCTCATTTTCCACACTGTTTCCACTCTTTTCTTTACAAGGTGTGTTATGAGGTGTGAATTGGGTTCCATTAATTAACCCTCCCCGCTATATTTGATGCTTCCATCACGCTGCCAGCAATTGTTACATATGTACGCCTGTTTGCTCCTCGGCCGACTGGCCGTTAGGTTGGTGGTGACCATTCGTTTTTATTACCTTAAGCTCTTAGTTTGAAATTATTTGGATAGTTCCATCTGTGCCTATACAAATACTGATAGCGCCTACATTAAAAACCCATTCACTGCTGAGATTAGATTATGGAGATTGACTTTCATCTCAGTCTTCAAGACAATGAATCTTGAGATTAGGCAGCAATTTTTAATTTTTTTTTTTTTTTTTTTAAATGTCACATGACATAGACAACCCAGATGTAGTATCTATGCCAACTTGCAGGCAAAGAAGATTCATTTTTTAGGCCTCAATTCGACAAGGTTAAAATATAGAAAATCTGAAAAAAAAATTTGATAAGTTTGGAGAAATGTTCAGCGATAATATAAATTTAAAAAGATTTAAAAGTATAAAAACTAACCGTTTGATGGTACTGATATCAAGATCAATTGTGTCAACGATTGGACTGAAAATGATCTCCGTCATCCGGCTCAAAAGCAGTCAATGTTTTTTGGTCTTAGGTGACCTCAAAGGTTCGGTAGGTGCAAATAAATTTGCCCTCCCCCTATACTAATTCTTAAGTAATTAATCAGCTTTGAGTTGATATCAGGTACCCAACCAGAGTCCTAAAAAATTCAGTTCAAATGTCACCTTTTGGGGCGTGTGGGCACATGGTTTCATAATATGTCTCTCATTTAAATACTATGATTTAAAGATTTACAGTGTTAAGAATGGGGCAAAAGAAAGTCTCCACTATATATGACAGGAGTCAAGGGTTTTAAATTTTAAAGTTGCCATATAGTTCTAAAGGCCATAGATGTTTAAAAGACAGCGACTGTTTTAACTCATGATAGATTGGTCCCACTCATCTACACCATTGATCTTGAGATCATGGTTACTGAAGCTTATTCCAGTCTAACTAATGTCCTCACTGACGAAGTCCAAAGAATCACTCTCTAGTTAGGGCCCTACTCCCTGAGGCTTAATTCGCTCACTCACTCAGCGAATCGCAAATTGAATACAGCAAATCGAATTCGACATAACAAGTGGATTGTCGAATTAATCCCCTGCAAATTGAATTCATTTAAAGTTTTAAAAGCATAAAGAGTTGAACTTAAGAATATATGTAATTAATAAATAAACTCATCCTACCCAAGCAAATTGGATTCATTCAAAAATAGAGAATTGTGAATTGCAAACCTTAATTTGAATCAAGCGAACCACCAAACTAAGTAACTATGGGACCAACAGTGTTCCCCCAGTTTCACTAAACCATTTCTGATAGGGTCATGTTTGGGGTCCTCCTGTACAGATGATGACCTGCCACCATACGTGGACGGACTTGTGCACCTAGAGCAGGCACTGTTTGGCTCCACATGGTGCACTGGCCATCGGCTAGATCGGATTCAGCTCTAATTCACATTGAAAAACCGTCTCCACCTCCTGCCTGTATTTTTTTCCTTCACCTGCCATATTTTTTTTGGCTTTTAATGAAAATTTTACGGCATTACTGATCGGAAAAAAAGGGTCTCCACCAAGTGGTTAGGAGCCTATAAGTGAAGTCATCTAGGTTATTGAACAGCCGATCATGTTCTCATCCACTACCCAGTATTATGAATATTTGGAACGCGCTTTTTTTGGATGGGAACCTCACAGGGTGCATGCCCCACGGGTCTCCTGATCTTAGAGTGCTCCAAATTGCTATTTTTTGAGTCATTTGGAGAAATGGGTCTCCTGATCTGAGAGTGCTCCTGATTGCTATTTTCTAGATCATGTTGAGGGAACGTACCCCTCATAATTTTTTAAGGGTCATGATTGGGGAGATCGGAAGAGATATCCACCTTTGGCGCAGTCTGTTTGCAAGCTTGGACTCTTAAACTTTTAGTCTCCTGTCGGGGACGCGTCGTTCGGTCCCCGCTGTGTTCTTGCTCTCTGTCTAGTTTTCTCCTTTCTTGCTTTTCTCGACCCTCTCACTCACCTTTGATCTTCGATGGATTTTTTTTTTTTTTCAATGAAAATATAACTTCAACGGTTAAAGAAAAAAAAAGGAGCTTGAATACTTGCTAAACTCTAATCAGACGGTGAGCGGGACCAAGATAAGAGCAGTTTTGAATTCAAATTGAGCTTCAGACTGTTTGGAGAATGAATCGATTCACTTGTATGAGCAGAAAATGAAAACGAAGAGGCAACTATAAGTAACAAAATATTGACAGCTAGGTTTGGACAATTAGATGAAAGCCATTCAATTTTCGGTGGTTTGAGGCTCTTAAGACTCTTAATCACATGGTAAAAATAATTTTTTTATGCAATCTTAGCGCTGAATCCACATAAGTTTTTAAGGGTTACGATTGGGGAGATCGGAAGAGATATCTACCTTTGGCGCAGTCTGTTTGCAAGCTCGGACTCTTAACTTTTAGTCTCCTGTCGGGGACGCGTCGTTCGGTCCCCGCTGTGTTCTTGCTCTCTGTCTAGTTTTCTCCTTTCTTGCTTTTCTCGACCCTCTCACTCACCTTTGATCTTCGATGGATTTTTATTTTTTTTTCAATGAAAATATAACTTCAACGGTTAAAGAAAAAAAAAGGAGCTTGAATACTTGCTAAACTCTAATCAGACGGTGAGCGGGACCAAGATAAGAGCAGTTTTGAATTCAAATTGAGCTTCAGACTGTTTGGAGAATGAATCGATTCACTTGCATGAGCAGAAAATGAAAACGAAGAGGCAACTATAAGTAACAAAATATTGACAGCTAGGTTTGGACAACTAGATGATAGCCATTCAATTTTCGGTGGTTTGAGGCTCTTAAGACTCTTAATCACATGGTAAAAATAATTTTTTTATGCAATCTTAGCGCTGAATCCACATTCTAAATGATGAACCCCATGCACCACATAACACTCTGTGGTGCCAAACCAGTACCACGCGTACAGAATTGATGACCCAGTCACCTACTTTGTCTTGATCAGAGTTCAACCTCGATGACCATCTATTTTATCTTGATCAGAATTCAAAACCAATTAATAAAAAATAAAATAAAAACAACTGTTGTTGTTGCATGATCTTGACTTTAGCATTAGCATCAAACTTAGCTATTAGTCACTTCATTTCATGTCAAATCCACCATCAATCAACTACCTCACAACTAATATTAGGGTCAAGGGGGAAAAAAAAAGAAGAAAACCCATCAAAGGTTCTTGAACTGTTGCAGACCCTGAGGTTAGTGCTGGAATTAGCTAATTTTTACTTCAATTATACCGGATCGGTTAATAAACCTGTGGATTCATGCAGGATAAAATCTATGATAAGAGGTTTCTGCAAACAGTTGATTTCAAGGCAAAGAAACTACCGTTTTCATTTTTTGTTAGGAGTCAAAATTTTTGCACGAACATTATTCAACATGTTGGATGTATAATTGTTTCTTGATATTGAATGGATCTCTTATATATATATATATATATATATATATTGGAAAGTGTTAGTGCCACACCTCTTTATGTCATCTTCACACCAGCTTATCCCATTTTATAACTACACACCAAAATTCCTAAAGTCTCGCACTTTAAAGCTATTGTCGATGACCTCGACACTCTAGGATTCATCTCTATCACCATGACCTTGCAGTCTTTTGGATTGACGGCAAACTGTAGATTCATTCAAAACTGGTATCGGATTGTTTGGCCTTCTCTTTCTACACTGTTGATTTTGAAATCCGTTCGGTGTAGAAGGCATTGATGCGTAGAGGCGATTAGTGAAATCATAGCGTGGGCATTTCAATGTAAATAATCTGGAGTAGAGAAGCTTAGTGGCAGCCATTAATGGAGTTTGGGGATTAAGAAATTAGGGTTTTACCATTGGAGTGTCAGGTTTTGAAGGTAGGTGGGAGAAGAAGTGGAAGGTAATATCCACTTTCTACAAATAACCCTTTCACGATCGACTTCCTATTTTGGTTTTCTCTGCAACTTTTAGAGAAACAAAAACGTAGAGCCTTTTTCATATCATTAAACCCTCTCCTTTTATATTATGAGTGATAGCCGAATGGGGGCAACGAGGACATTAATCGGGTGCAGACTGACAAATTCCGGGGACAGCGATGGTTTTAGTCAATCAAAGGTATCTTAATCAATTGAATGGTGACCGTTCTGACATATAATAGCAACAATGTAACAACGATTAAATGGTTGGTGGATCTCTTTGGTCGCCGATAGCAAACGTGATTGTGATCGAATACTTCGTTGAATTGCACTAGTGATGAATGGCAGCGATGGTGATGGGTCACGAAGGGTTCGCTTGAAGATGACAAATTGCCGATTGTTGTAGGATAAACTGGGCCGGAGTTTATGGTCGCCAATTTTGAGTTTATGAGAAATACCAGAAGGAGAGGAGTAAGTTTTTCTAAAGTTCCATTAATTGAGTTTTATTCTTCATATTTTGTTGAAACTTTATTATGGTATATTATTGAGCATTTTAAAAAAATTATGCATTTATTATGTAATATTGTAATTCCATTTTCCCCATATTTTCTTTTTAAAAATTCCCCGTTTTTGCTATTTTAAATAAAATCTAAATTACATATAGTGGCTTTTCAGTATCACGCAAAGGGTGATGATCCAACATTCCAACATGTTTTTATTCATGAAAAGCATGTTACATGTCCAGTGCTACAATAACAGACTCCTGGAAGGAAAAATATCCGGTGGCCTACATATATACTCACAGATTTGTGTATGAAGTTGATATATAATGGTGTGTATGGAATTGAAATAACACGAGGAATGATGATGATGTGGCAAAGGCACGGCTCATCTGGACCAGAGCAAAACCAGAATGTGCCACAGGTATTAATCGCAAATTAATAGGCTTCTTTCTGAAAATCAGAGCTGATGGAAGAATCTCGAGAGGCCAAGCATCTTGCCATACTGCAAAACTAACCAGCCCACCGCAGAGAAGTACGCAACAAGGATGCAAGCTTGCCTGAAACGTGCCACATAAACTGCAATACAGTGCTTTCCGGCACCCCATTTCCTGGCCAATCCGAGTTTAGCCACCTGAAGGAATTTAATGAGGCAAACGAAAATAATGGAGACCACCATACCGACAACCATTCCTACTAATGCTTCTCGGAGCATCATTATTACGCTTCTTTTGTTGGCGAACATGGAACCTATGGACCTCGTGAATCTATAAGGTACAGAGAAAAGGAAAAGTCAATCCACGAGAAAATAAATGATTAATCCTCCAGATAAATCTCTACTTTAATTAAATTGAGGTTGAGGCTAAGCCCCAGCGTTTATTTCATGCATTGTAACAATGATTTTGAATTGGAATCTAGCTTTCGATTTCCAGTACATAAATGTTGGTACACTTTTAAATAAGGTAAGGTTGATGTAGAACATATGCAGATGTCATCACATGGTATAAAACTCGGCTGATACCGATACGTATCGGCGATACGATCGATTTCGTGGAGAACTGATACAATTGGTTTCGTCGAGAACCGATACTGATACCACCCCGATACAGGTTTCGGGTTGGTATCGGTATCAGACCGATACGGGTCATAATTGGCCGATATGGTATCGGCGGTACCATATCTGTATCGGCCGATACATATCAGTCTAGATGGACCGGTACCTGATACTGATACCAAGTTTGGTACCTTGGTCATGCATGCTTGTGGAGACCATGAAACCAAAACAATTTTGGTACCTTTAAATTCAGCCACCGAACCTTTGAGTTCACCCACTTTGAAAACCATTGACTGCTTTGAATCAGATGATGGAGATAATTTTTCGTCCCAATCTTTCATACGATGGATCTTGAGATCATGGGCGTACCATCAAATGGTCAATTTTTTTATTTTACATGACACGCATTCAAAAAAAGTGACCTTAAAATCAGGAAAAAAGTGTCCCTAACATCACGGGGAACTCATCACGCTGAAACCTGATTTTAAGGTAACTTTTTTGGGATGCGTGCCACGTGAAAGAAAAACATTGACTGTCTAATAGTACACCCATGACCTGAAGATTCATCGTGTGAAAGATTGGGACGAAAAAGATCTCCATCGTCTGATTCAAAGCAGTCAATGTGTTTCAGCATGGGTGAACTCAAAGATTTGGTGGGTGAATTTAAAGGTACTCAACAATTTTTTGCAGAGCACATGTTTTAGCTTTTATGAACTTTGAAAAGAGAAATATGCATAAGACTCCTACTTGTGCAAATTGCAAACCAAAGACACTTGGAAGAGACCCAGGTTTCTATTTGCTTTCTCAAATACGTGCAAGGTAACATTGTCAAGAAAATATCACTATATTTTATTATTCAATGTTGAGGGACAGGCAGTAAAAAAAATTTACTTAAAGGGGTAGGTATAAATAACCTCCAATAATTTTACCATATATCACAAATGGGAGGGCCAACAGAGGCCATAGCCCCCCTCTAAAAAAAAAACCCTTCTTTAAGGCTCACTGGCCCAAGCAGCCAGCCTAGTTAAGATGGCCCACCACAAGCCCTAGGCAGCTTGTCCTCTCACCGACGCAAGCGCCAAGCAGTCTGCAGCCTCATATGGTCACACCAGCTCGGCACCATCACCACCGCACTCATCGTTTGACGCCGGCCGCCACAGCCTACAGGTACTCTCTCTCTCTCTCTCTCTCTCTCTCTCTCTCTCTCTAGAGGTAGCAAACAGCCCGTACATGGCGGTGGTGCTCACTGGATCGTGCACCGAGGCACCGTTATCCAATCCATCGAGACAAATTTTGGCGATATTTCTCGAAATTTCGCCGAAATTCTCCTAAACGGGCTCTTGATACATTTTTTATTTACACTTTGGTCCCGCCTAATAAAAGTTTCTGGCTCCGTCCCTGGATGCCATCAAATGATTGAGTAGAACAACTCCGCATGTGTTTTGAGCCTCCATCACTGCCCATTTGATGATCAAATGCCGTTTCATGAACAAATGGTGATGAGAGGTGGCAACGTTACCAGAAAACAAAGATTGGAACATGTGGTTACTCACGCAACTCGGGTTTCCCATCTCCCATTAACATCAACTGAGGAATCGGGCAGTGATGGAGGCTCAAGCACTGGAGCTATGGTGTTTGTACGTAGTACAGTACACACAGCAAGTCTTTTCCTACATAGTTGCATTTCTTGTTTGGCTTGTTGTGAACCTTGCATTTTCTAACCTAAAAAATCCAAAGAGGGAAATCTCTCACTGATAATAGTTAAGGGATAATGGCTCCTGACAGACATTTAAACACCAAATGGTGTTTAAATGATCTTACACGATCAATATTAGATTTTTTATCTCACACCATTAAAGTGTGATTATCATTATGCCATGTGCCACACATCTATCATCAATCTCTATTATCCACATGGCAATCTATCATTAGAACATGTCTCAGCCCAAATAAACATGCCTATAAGTGGATGGGAACAATCCGATTGATGGACTTTCATATCAGCCTTTAAAACTAAAAACAACAGTTCATATTATAGTCCACAGATCGGATGGTTTAAATCTCTCTAAAAGACCATTTTTTAGCCTGTTGCACTTCAACCTATGATCTATCACTTTGACGGTTTTGATCGTCAACATCTTAAATAATTAATGATGTAAGATCATTTAAACACCATTTTGGTGTTTAAACGACAGTCGGGAGAGTCGGTGTTAAATGTAACCTTCACCAACATGCCTACATTACCAACATATTTATGCAGAAAATAACATAGACAAGGAACGACATTTTTTTAACAAGAGATCTACTCACAGAATGGAGAATCTTCTAATCATCTCAAGTATAGATGGATCTTTTGTTTGGCAATTGAAGTCACTGTCAGAAAACATATCAACTATAGAGAAGCCAGGTGTGTACCTGCAGCTATAGGTTTCATTTACCTGAGACCAAATGGCAAGAGTATGAGAATGACATAGAAGCAAAAGAACTTGTACTGAATACAACAATTAAAGCAAAATGCTGCAAAGAAAATAAGCATAACTTAATAATATATTCAATAGAAAGAGATCTTTTAGCATACAACAAAATGTTATAATGGGAGAAAGCAATCATGGCTTCTAACCATCCCATGACTAGGGCTGCAACGGGTCGGATCAACCTGATACCCGACCCGGTTTTTTACCGGGACGGTACATAAAGTTGACTTGTCGGGTCAACCTGACCCGGTATTTTATACCTAAAACCATTGTCTTAAAAGGCAGTTGAGGCATACGCCTTGAGGCGCAAGAAAAGGCGTAATGTCACCGAGGCGTATGTGAGGCATACGCCTCATCATATAAGGCGTACACCTCACATTGTTTAGGTCTCAGTGAGAGGCGTAAACTATTTTGCTAAAAGCTAATTTCTAAGTTTTAAAGGGGGCAAAATGGAAAATCTCGATAATTTATAAGTGTTTACATTTTTTACTCTTTCCCTTTAAAAGACTTTAATTATTTGCCCTTTATAAGTGTTTTAAAAGGGTAAAATAATAAAAAGGGATTAAAGGTCTTAAGCTTAAAAGGGCTTTCTTTGCCCTGAATTGATTAAACTATGAAGAAGAAGAAACAAGAAAGAAGAAGAAATCACAGAAAAAATCAAAGAAAAAAGAAGTCTCACCTGCTATTCCTGCAAGTCACGCAGTGGTATTACGTATTGAATTCTATTTGTTTTGACTTTTAAGTTTCTGCCTCTATAATTTTAATAAATTACTAAAAAACTTGGCTATTTTTATAAATTTTTAATATTTTTATCGATTTTTGTATATTTTTTATAATTATATAATTAATAATTCTATAGATATGTGAGGCTTACGCCTTGCCTCGGGGGGATAAAACGCTACGCCTTCGCCTTTGAAAACATTGCCTAAAATATTAGAAAATTAGGATTTTTTGACCAGGTCGGGTCGTGTTTCAGGTCGGGCACCGGGTCGGGTCAAATTTTTGGGTCAGGTCGGGTCGGGTGGACTGTCGGGCCAGGTCAGACATTTGCATATTTCTTATCGCAGAGCCAAAATTTGACCCGACCCGACCCGTTGACAGCCCTACCCATGATACATGTTATTTCCTCCAATATATGAACTAAAAACCTTCTGGAAATATTAGAGCTTATAAAATAAGGGATTTTTTTCATATAACTTATATAGACCAAGTATAAACCATGTCATGAACTTTTGAAACACCATAAAATACATTTAAAAAATGAAAGAAATGCAAGTGTTCTAACCATTGAGAGCAATCAGATTTTTCCTCTAAATCTTACACTTTATCTCTTTCTACATCATCTACTAAAATCATTATAAAATTTGTAGTTTTTTGTACCCCATTATATAGTTTACTGTAAATATAATGCCTGAACTTTTTTTTTTAAATGGCTTGTGGAAAACAGATTTTAAAAATAATAATAATAAATGCTGGTCAACTTGGGGAAGGGTCCATTCGAGATTCAAGGAAACATTCTATGGAAGCTAGTCCAATTGCAGTATTGTGGTGGGTTTGGAAATAAAGGAATGATCGAATATTTTACCAGTAGAACGTGCACAGTTGGGGGAGTAATGCAGACCATCTGGGAGAGTATTTTCTCATTGGCTACCATATCCAATTGTTTTGCGGGTTTCTCTGCTGATGAAATCCAACAGGAAAGGGGACAAGTAATCTCGGGCAGTGCTTAACTGCGTTGTGGTTGGTTACTGTGATTTACCAGATTGTGCTGTGGAGAAATGTTATAGTACCTGCTAATGCCTTTTGCTCCTCGCAAATGGCTCTGTTTTTTGTTTTGTTTTGTATATAGCTCATTTATATGCGAATAAATTCCCTCATCTCATTACCAATAAACAAAATAAATTTATCAGAAATACAGTGAAATTTTTTATTAGCAAACAATGGTTGCTCGCAATCCAGATAAAATATTGGAGATTTAAGTAATATATCATAAGATAACAATATTAAATGCCAAAAGAAATGTCATCCTGGACAAAGTGACTATTATCACATTCACAATATCTCTCTTACGCTACTAATGGTGAGGTCCAGCACAGCTACACTTCCACCGGGCCATGATCAAATCATTTTGGATGATGTGAGATTCATGAACTCAAGACTAGCTTTACTCATAAAGAATGCAGGCTTATGTGTCATATATAATCTACAGATTTATTTATAAAATCTTAGGAAGAGCATTTATGAGCATGCATGGTGAAAGTACAAGTTTGTCCAGTTTAGCATAAGGACATTGGCCTATTCACACTTGACAGTGAATAGGTCAGTAACAATATACGAACAAATTTTGGTTTACATTGAACTTAATTTAGACAAGTTTTTCAGTAAGTCACCAAACGAGCCAGTTCTTCACATTTATTTACTAAGGTCTACACAGGGGCCATGGCTCGGTGTAATGGTAAAAGGCTTGTACTGTCAAGCGTGAAGATGCAGGTTTGAGTCTGGAGAGCAGTCACTGTGTGTGTGAAAAGCCAAAGGCCAACAGCATTGAGCCAACGTACAAACGAAAGGAACCCCACAGTCCACCATCCCAGTCCAGGAACAAAAACAGTTATCTATGACACCCAGTGGTCATAAGCTTATCACGCAGCACCCTGATAGCGTCATCCCCTCGCCTGCTTAGAGGTTACTGTTTTTTTAATAATGGGAACCTGCTGAACCCCCCACCCACCCCCACGACACCCACCGACCTTGAAGATCCCATCATTCCTCTCCAACCATGTAGATCATGTAACTGCCTACAGGACAGACTTCCAAAAAATTACAGTTTGGCCCTGGAACCCCACCGCCCTCACCATGCACTCAACGTGCCATGGCAAGACCTCGGGATAGCCCAGGTTATCTGGAAAACTTGAACCCTCAAAAGCGCTCAAGTTAGCCGCCCTTTGTAATAATCTACTAAGAGTTTCACCCATAATATTAAGAAAGAGGAAGAGGGTCCCTTTCTTAAGCTTTTGAAGTATCCGCACGAAGATCCGTTAACCATAACCGAAAACCAAGCGGAGGAGTAAAATGCTTTCATTCACCCCCTCCATCTCCCTCCAAATCTTTACCTTCCAAACCTGTAGTCCAAGAATTTCCAATTTACCCTATCATATGCCTTCTCCATACTTACCTTCCAAATAATGCTCGAAGATTTAGCCTTGTGCCCCAAATCAAGAGCCTCACGTGCATCGTCACATCCGTAACTTGCCCTCCCAAGTCAAAGGCTCCTTGGGAGTCCAACACCACCTTTCATATTAGTATATTACCCTTTTCAACCTATTTGGTAAGACCTTCGCAACAATTTTATATACACATCCACCAAGCTAATGGGTTTAAAATCCCAAATCTCGTTCTCCCCTTTTTCAGAATAAGTGTACTAAAGGTGGAGTTAAGAACTCTCCAAATTGAGCTGCCATCGTAGAATTCCCTGAAAATTTTCAATCTGTTCCCTTTTAGAAGGTCCCAGAAGCTCTAAAAAAACTCCATAGTAAAGTCAGTCAGGCCTGGAGCTTTATCCAACGACGCTCCAAAAACCGCTCCCTTGATCTCTTCCTCTTGAAATTCCACTTGTATACTCACCCTTTCCTCATCTGATAGCTCCTCAAATTGACGACCATCTAAGTTATAGGTCCGTCCTAGCCTTCATCCATACAAAAGTTCCTGAAAAAAAACCCTGAAAAAAACCCCACAATATTACCAATCTCCGGTTTCTCCTCAATGCTCCTCCTATCCACCATCAAATGTTGTATGGTTTTAGTTTTCCTTCTTGAATTTGCAACCACATGAAAAATTTAGCATTCTTGTCCCCCTCTTTCACCCATCTCATGCGCACCTACTGCCTCGACGATATCTCTTCTTCAAGGCACTTTGTATTATACTCATCCTTCGGCCAACCTCTTTCTTCAATTTCAGCCTCTGCAGGAGACCTGTCTTCTTCAATTTTAGCAAGAACCTCCTCTTTAATTCTTACTACAAATTTGAAATTTTCAATGTTCCACATCTTGATTTCTTCTTTCAACTTTTTCAATTTGACGGTCAGTACATATTCAGCGCTGCCCCTTATCTCCAAGGACACCCACTTACTATGAACCAAGCTCACAGAAACTCTCATTTTCAACCACATAATTTCAAATCTGAATGAAGAAGGCCTCTCCCAATGTTACCACATGACCTCGCAAGGTCATTCACTAATGCATTCGATATATATATATATATATATATATATATATATATATATATATATATATATATATATATATATATATGGAAAAGGCGTTCGTCCTCCTTGATCGCACGCAGAGCACGGGTTCATTGCATAGATCATATTTAGCAAAAACCAAAATCGGAAACTCATCTCCACCATATATTTTTTGAGCCTTGAAATTTAAACCATTAAAACTAGTCAAACTTTGATAGAGGGTTTAAAAATAAAAAAATTTAAATCTTTTTTTGGGAAATTGATCTAAGCCGTTCCCTTATGCTCCCCATCGCACCGAAATAGTGTTTTGGATGCCACATTGATCTCCACAAGATCTTGGAGGATGCTTGAGCGTCCTCCCATGGAGGACGGAACCGGCTCCCTATATATATATATATATATATATATATATATATATATATAGCCCGATTTCAAGCAGTCAATGGGTTTCATGTTCCTCCTCGTATAGTTTGGCTTTGATTAGAGTTATAATTCCCCCCTCCCCACCACCGTGAGTGCTTGACAAGAATTGTTAATTATTAATTATAAGGAAAATTAGGAATTTACAAGGAGACAAGCTAGAGGGTGTTCCTTGTGATACCATTTGATGTGGTCCTTCCACTGAGTTGGATGGTGATTAATTTTTGCTCTTTTAACATTCACACTTCCCCTTTAGCTTATTTCCTATTTTTTTATCTAAATACATCATCTTTGCCTTATCCCATCTACTGGGTTGGCTTTCCGAGTACCATTTTTCCTCTCATTTTTGGTCAGGGCTAAACTTTCTATTACTCCACAATCCTTCATATCATTCAATACTTCCCTCCAAATCTTTACCAATGCCCTTCTATTGGTGCTCATATTGTTGCAATCCTTCATAAAGGAGTTATTTCAGCTTTCCAATGGACATGCTCAAATCAAACTATTCTTAATATATTCTACCACTGATGATAACTTGGTAAAGTGCATGTGCCCTATCCATTTATACTTGGAATTTGCAATCATCCAGTTCCTTATATTCAAAAGTCTTAGAAAACTTTGTAACGTTGAAATTAACGATAAGACCCATTTAACTAGAAAAGAAATAGTTAGTACATAGTATCAGACCCGTGCATATCGATCTTTGTGATCTAAATTATAATAGCTCTGCAGAATACATCTAAAAAAGACTAATCGCAATGATTTTAATCTAAGCATTTACAAAGACAAATTTAAAAGTCAACTTTAATCATAATGATCATAATTCGATTGCATTATAATGACTTAAGATGTTGAAATTTACTATAGGCTAAATGTATACGTTTCTACATAAGAGGGGATAATTAGCACTGAAGGTTTCATTGAAATAGATAGGGATCAAAGTCTAATTTATGTACAATTGTACAATAAATTCAATAATTTATAGATGAATAACAACACTACCAACTAAATACAAGTAATCAGCGAAACAAATTTTGATAAAATCAGGTACATTTGATATGCAGTAACGTTATTAAAAGGTGAAGTTGACAAACTTAAAACCTCCCCACATCAAGAAAAAGTTCTTGCATGCTACTAAAAATTTAAGAATAATTATTTTTTGCTTTGAAAAGATCTATGAAACATGCAACATGTCAAATTAGAAAAGAGTGAAGAACAGTTTCACTGCCAATAAGCTTGTTGACAATCTCTACAAATACATCCTCGCTCAGTTCCTTAAATTTAAAATTGGAGTTTGTAAAAAGGTTAATGGGTGTTATCAACATTAGGAGATTGTGACACCCCATAAAAATGCACCCGCGTGAAATTTGGACATGTGGGGTGTCACCAACCACGAGGAACCAGTAAAGCCCTCGTTTGAGATTCATGTGTGACTTATGCTCGTTATGAACGGAGTGGACCCAGGCCCATAGACTCTTTTGTTGGAACCAAACCTACCTTGGGTCTGTATAAGAAGCTAAAACCTCATGGACCACCATGAATGCAGGGGGGGCCTGGAGGGAGATTAGTCACTGATGACCCGGGAGAACCATCTGGACACTAGGACCCGCGAAGAGATGGGATGAATTGAGACCCGTTCGGCCCGGAACTTTGAGCCCATGAAGTTGAGGCCATGTGATGTGGACACACGCATATATGTACGTATATGTGTCACACACCAGAACTAGCCTCCCTATTATATCTGCCTTCATGTTACCATGCAAACCATCATTTGCATTGTGAAGAGCAGCCAATCGTGGAGAAACCGATGTGAAGAAGAGCAACCATCTCCTCCTTCTTCCTATTTGATCCATCTTCTTGCAAACTAAGCCTCAGAGCTGCCCCGAAAGCTCTTCCATTTCAAGGAAGAATCGAACCCTGTAACCCTAGTACCCCAAACTCCTTCACTTGTTAGACCAAGGGGAGAACGAACCGTGGAATCGGCATGTTGAAGATATTGACCCAACGTCGTTGAGTCGTAGAGCTTCGCATGCGAGGAAAGCTCGTAGAGGTAACCCTCGTAATGCATGCGCCGTGTTTTAGAGCCGTATAGTTTGCTATGTAGCAATAGTCTGGGCCGCATGCAAGGATTTCAAGGATCGAACGTGTATAAATTACGAGAGGGGGAACATTGGGTTTAATCGTTGAAACCCTTGCATGAGCGGTAAAACTGGAGATAAATCGTGGGTTTAAACTTCGCTAATGTGTGAGTTATGGTGTGCGAACGTTCTTATTTTTTTCGAAGAGGATATCATCTGAAGTGATAACTCGTTTAGAGCGTGTTGTGGTGTCATTGAACCACCTCGGGAAGCCATAAGGGCCAGCTCGAGCTGGAGGGATGAACTGTTTAAGATGACAATTCTGTATGGTACGCTCGAGCGTGAATAGGGACTGCTCGAGCGGGATATCATCTGGAGCCTATGCTCAAGTGGGATATCTAGGCTATTTTAGCTCGGGTCAAAACCGCTCAAGCGGGACCTGAGGGTTTACATTGGGAACACGCTCGAGCGTGAATAGGACCACTCGAGCGAAAAAATTTCTGAAGAATAAGCTCGAGCGGGATTTTTAGAGTTATTTCACTCGGGTTAAAACCGCTCGAGCAAGACCTGGGATTTGTATTAGAATTACGCTCGAGCGTGAATAGCACCGCTCGAGCAGGATATCATCTGAAGCATACGCTCGAGCGTGATTTGTAGGCCTATGTTGCTCGGGTTAAAACCGCTGGAGCGTGGAGCATAGGTGCCATTGGGAATCACTCGAGCGGGATTAAGCCACGCTCGAGCGTGAACTTCTGTTTTGACCTGAATTAGTGTATGAACTTGGGACTTTACTAGCATGCTTGTGAGATGCACATGTGTGAATGCCTCGAGTATTTTGGACTAAGGCATGTTGTGGGCATCGTGATTCAAGGTAAACTCCCAGAGGAGCACGGTTTCGAACTCTTTGAACTTGTGAATCTTTGAGCGTGTGTTCGACGCGATTTCAAGTACGGAAAACACCTTGCTAACTTATATGTCCTCTCGAAATCATGTTTATGATGCGATTTTCAAATGAATGATATTCTCGCCATGATTTACATTTACGCATCTTTGCCATGATTTATTTAAATACCAGGAAATTGCGAAACACGAACATTTAATATTACTTTTGCATTCACGTCTTGCATGACCTATTGCACATATCTCTAGATCTCATGTGTACTTGCCTTGTGATGTTTTCGTTCGTAAAGCTTGTTCGGCTCATGTGTACTTGGTCTATGCTTGTGTGTTATGATTCTATTAGCTTGTGCAATGAGGAGTGGAGCCTCCATGAGAGGGGTGGAGTGCCCGGGGTTTACGATCCTGTGTCCGCTACGGACTACTCAGTTCCCTAATACGGGATGCCTTGCCATGTGACTTGCTTCCGAGTGCATTGTTTGTAAGGGGAGTGGAGTCTCCATGAGAGGGGTGGAGTCCCCGGGGTTTACGGCCCTGTGTCCGCTACGAACTGCTCAGTTCCCTAATACGGGATACTTACTAAAATGTCATGTGATATGCCTTGTCTCGAAACGTGCTATGTGATCCGTTATGTTATGAATCCATGCCATGTACCGTGAATTGTCTCAAATCTCGATCATTTGTGTTTTCTTGCTCGTTCCGTTTATATGTTTCGATTGTGTCTTGGCTCTCTTGACTCATTATGCATAGTATAAGCATGTTTTATTCGCTTTCATGTTTTGACCTGCTGAGATTAAATGAATGTTTTGCTGGAATTCGATATATTTTGAATGCAAACGCAAGTTTTGGCTATTTTTATTTATGCATCAAGAATATGAATGAGAATGGTGAAGTGTGATTTTGCATGATATCTTTCTCTACTGAGCTTAGATGAAGCTCACTCCTTGACTATACGTCACAGCTGTAGGTGTGGACTAGGAACGTGATCCAGAAAGAGAGGACTCAAATTATAACCCGAAAGCGAAAGAGGATCTGCCTGAGGGGCATTATCCTTAGCTTGGAGCAGTCTTTGGGAGAGTTTTGTTTTGGGAAAATTTTGATAAAAGGTAAAGGGAAACATGTAATTAAATGATATGATATGTTTGGATCCACTGTTTAGATGAAGGTCGGCCCTTCATCGTGGACGCTTATTTTGGGACATGCATATATTGTAGCTAGTCCTGTGCTTTCCTATTTTGCCATCCTATCCAGGCTATAGCTTTGTTACGCTTCTATGTTGCACACTTTGTTTCCGTTTTGTGAGCATACCAATTTGTGATGCCTCGATCCTCCTATTGTTGTCTGTGAGAAAAGAGCGAGCTGTCAGGAGGTGATGTTGTACCTTGATACCATAGCATTACTGTGATTCGGGTCTTGTGTGTGATCCGACAGCATGGGTTTTATGGTAAGGAAATCCGGGCCTCCATCAAAAACTGACATTTACAAATGATAGGACACTTAACAGATGTAAACATTAGACTTTAACGGAAAGCCTGTCTTGGATGACGTCTATATGCTTGGGCATCATGTGATGTCAATACAAGATTTAAAAAGTTAGTATGAGGTGCCTAACATATACACCAAAGTCAGTGCACGCTAATTCTCCCTCTACCAACCTTCATTCGCATAGATATTTTTGAGTGCTGAATCAGTGAATAGCGCACTGACAAATGTTTTTGCTTCTCTCAAGGTTTGGTTATTCTGACAACAAGAGATTGACCCATGCATTGTCCTTAGAGTAGGAATTGCTAGCCAATAGAAACTCCTTTGCAAACTGCGTATCTCAAATTCACTTGAAAACAAGTAAAGAAGCATTATAAGCACAATTACATAGGAACAAATAAATCCTTCTAGGAGTTATTCCAAAAGTAAACTATTATCCTATAATGGATGGTTCTAAATGACACCAAATTTTTACTAATTAAAATAAACAATATGCGGGGATGTTGACAATGAGAATTTCAATGCATAACTACAACCTTATAGTAACCTTAATTCTCTGTTTATAATATATCATGCCAACATATAATAATGGCTTTGTAGGTATTGTTAACAATGTTGGAGATAGTATTAGTCCATGTGTATTTAGTTAAGTATACGTAAGCGAGACTAGTTATTTTTGTCCCACATGGGTTGTAAATAGGTTTTGTATGTAAGTAGCCCTCTACATATAGAGGTCATCTCATGTAACTCAATATGATTCGTCGTTGAAGCCTCTCTGAAGGGAAACATTGATGTATATACTAATTGATATTATTTTAGATCATCTGCTAGCTTTTATAGAGGACAGAGGTAACCAAAAGTTATACCCATCGGATGATACTAGAGTTGGGAGAATTAAATACATTGATTTGCTCCTTTTTGTGCCTTCATCCAATTAGTTAGACTATATAACCAACGAAAATTGATGAGAATACTAACCAATAAATGGATCTACTTTATGGAAGTATTATTGCTCATAATTAAAATGAAAGTAAAGCAGCATTAAAGGCTTTGTCTTGGATGAAATGTCTCCGACGACTAAATTCTGAAAAAAACTATGAAAAGTTTACTATCATTCTAATGGTTTCCAATATGATGAACCCTCTGAGGAAAGGCAAACCAAAAAATGATAGCATCATAAGTCGACTGGTCAGCTAACAAACTTTTGCTCCACCAAAAACCATTCTTCCGATGGGTCCATGTAACCTAAATATATTTATTCGTTAACAAAATAAATATCACTTCTGTGAAATGCATATTTTTTTGCTACAACTTAAGCAAACCTTAAGAAAACAAAATTAATGTCCTTGGATTTCGGTGATTATATCATCTGTGTTTGTTACCAGTCAAAATATGTGGGCCATAATTTATAAATATTTGCATAAAGTTTTTGTATAAAGAGAATAAAAATAAAAAGTATAATGAATAAACAATTATAAAAATTGTTCGAAAGGCATCGATCTTCTATGCAGGTGCTGATCCAGAGTATTATTAGGGAAGTGATTTGTTGGGCAAAGCTTATCAAGGGAGAAAGCGAATTGTCTGCGGTTGTCTGAGGAGTTACCTTTTGAGTCGCGTTGGATTGTGTCTCTGTTTTCAATTTGGTTTGGCTGGCCTGTGGAGTGACAGCTCTGTTGTTTTTCCCTCAGTTTTGGGCTCCTCTTGACCCCTTGAGCTCCTCGTTCATCCCTTGATCTTGATTGTTTTTTCTTTATTAATGAAATTATATCATTGTTGATAAAATAACAACTAAAAAAAAAAAAAACTCATGCATGAATCTAAATCCAGAGTCTCAATCTGTAAGACTGTAACCAATAGAAAGATCCAAGCAACGTTACGATATGTAAAAAAGATCCATAACAAAATAATAACTCATATTCAATCAATTAATCTAAAGAAATAAATAATAATAAATAAATCGAATAAAAGATCGATATATTTATACAAAACAAAAATAAAATAAAAATTTAAAGAATTAATAGTTAATATAAAATTAAAATAAATAACAAAATACCTTAATTTAATCCATAATAAGCTAAGAAATATATATATATATATATATATATATATATATATATATATATATGAGACATAGATAAAATTATTTATTTATTTAACCACCTGTGCACCAACAGTGGTGCATGGGTCAACATCCCTCCGGCAAATACATCAAACCTTGGGAAATGCATAGATATTAAAGCCAACCATATTTTTTTAATTTTTAAATAAGTATTTGAACTTTCATGAATTTCATGACCATATATATCTGCACTCACATTGAGGTTTGACCACTTTAGTAGATAACGTATGATGTGTGTGTAGCTCTTGATGTATATGTGCCTATATATCAACTTTAAACCTTGAACCATCAATTCCCTTATAATTAAATATGCAAGTAAAATAAATAATTATCTTATAATAATGGCCCACTCATTCCACCTTTGTCCTTATGAACAATAAAAAAAGACGGTAGATGATTATAGAAACAAAAAGGAAGGTAAATTTTAAAGGAGTATTTATAGGTATTTACATCCTACATATGGTTTCTTTTAAATGACCCCTCAAATTCTCATTGACGAACCAATAACCAAAATGAAATCTATCTAAACTATAGGGATTGATTTGTCCTAAATGAAAGTTTTCCGAACGAAACTTAACCTTCAATTTCACACACACACACACACATATATTCAGAATTTCTTATAAACTACCAAAGCTATAAATTTGCAAATTCTAACACATGATCTGATGTTTAACAAGGCTAAGTATAAAATGACATATGTGAGATTTTAATTTTACAACACGTACCTTGAACTTATCTTTCGTCACCCATGCTGCGCCAAAATTAGGTCTACAATCACGAGGAAGGGCCTCCTTTGGAGCCTCTGCCAACGCATGAAGGGTTTGACCAGAAGAATATTCTTTGTATTCCACCTAAAACAACGATGGTGGGATTCAGCCACTTGCTATAAATTTATTAAAGACTTTCATTTAGTCATATATGAGAAGATAAAATGAAGCTATAAAAGAAAGGAACTAAACTATGCCTAATGTGCATTTTATTTCTTTGTGACCTTCTGCTTGGATGGCTAAGTCCACGACCCATGACATAAAGAACATGGAATTAGCAACAAATTGAATAGCAAATCATGAAATGCATTTGTTTGAAGCTAAGAACAATAGTACACAGCAATGTTACCTGATTTGTTGGTTGCTCGGTTTGAATTCAGGTTCGTAATTCACAGCGTCAGAGTGAATCTGATTCACTAGGGGTGTGATGAATTTTTAATGAAAATATTGTATTTTAACAATTTTATATTTAATTTTTAAATTTGTTAAAATTTTAAATATACATTATATAATAACAAATGCCTGATTTTCCTTTCCCTTGGCCGGGTTATGGCCCTGGGTTTTTCCCTTTGTTTTTGCCAGCTTCTCGCTGGTCGTTTTTTAAAGAATTCTTCTTACTGATAAAAAAAACAAATGCCTGATTTATATGAAATTCAAGTGTTGTGCAGCTGGTCATCTGTATGCCTCTTAAGCTAATAGGTTAGCGGGCGAACCTCTACAAGCGAGTTTTCGCTTCCAGCTTTTGAGAAGGAAAAAAACCCATCCCTTGCAAACCGAACCACGAACCGGTTCGCAATTCGCATGGGTGGTCAGCGAATTAGGTAACCCTGGTATACAGCACTAATGAAAATGTGGGTGTGTCAATAGGTTTTTTATGTTACTCTCTTTATGTAAGTGTGGGTGTGTCAATAGGTTTTTTATGTTACTCTCTTTATGTAAGTGTGGGTGTGTTTAGATTAATGTGGGTGTCAATAACATCTTGTAAGTGATATAAATATCAATGATAAAGGAATATGAATAATCTAACTCATAACCCAACGTTTCCCTAATCTCTCTCTCTCTCTCTCTCTCTCTCTCTCTCTCTCTCTCTCTAACCCTAAGCTTTACTTCTAACTTGGTATCAGAACCCTACCTGGGCTAGACTTTTTTGCCATCACCATCAATGTTTTAGCAATAACTCTGGAGTAGCAGCAGCTGGAAGACTCGGTTCAGAATATCTTCTTCCTTTTCAGCAGCTATGGTAGTGTTGTATGCAAGAGATGATGGGTTGTTGGAGTAGCAGCAGCTGGAAGACTCGGTTCAGAATATCTTCTTCCTTTTCAGCAGCTATGGTAGTGTTGTATGCAAGAGATGATGGGTTTCTCTATGTTATGCTGGCGTTGTTTGTACTATGTTGCTGCTAGAGATTATATCGTGGTTGTCCTTTGTTATTTCTGCAACCATGGCTGATGTTTGTTACAGGAATTTAAAGCAGTTTCTAGAAGGTTTCAGCTGTTTGCATTATTCAGCAGGTGTTCGTTTAAATTCCCGATAGAATATCATTTGTTTCCCGCAGTTAGCAGGTTTTGCTCAGAAGGTGTTTGTTTAAATTCCTGATACATTTTTTGCAAATGTAGGTCTGTTTCAGCAGTAAGCAGTTTCAGTAGTTTGATCAAGTGTTGTTGTTTATATTTGGTGGTTGATTTGTGTTAGATTCATGGTTGTGTAGCTGAAGTAATTGGTGTGATATAACCTTTTTTGTTTTGTATCAGCAGTATTGCTGATCTGAAGTCTCATGTTTGCAGCAGCATTACTGAATATTGTTGTTATTGGCTGTGTATACAGCAGCTTGCTGCTGGTTCTTGAGTGCAGGTTCAAAAAAAATAAAAATTGTATGTTGATATGGTGAAATTGTTGGGGGTGTGCCAGTAGCTGTTTGATGAAATTGCAGGTGCTGCATCTGTCTTCTGGGAGCTGCATTGGCTGGCATTTGGTGAGTTATGTTGATAGCTGCTGAGTGTGCACGACAGTTGCTTGGTTAATTGTTTGTGTGGACAGCAGCCTTCTTGATTGTGCTGCGTAGACAGCTGAATATTGTGGTGTTTTGCGTTACTGCTGGTTGGTTCCCTGAATATTTTTTTACTCTTTCCCCCCGATCCTACTACCCGGTACAGCCATGCCCATTGGCGTTGGTGCTGGCCGAGAAAAGAACACCTTATTCAGTACCAAAGAAGGCCAACAAGCCGGAGGTATATTGAGTAGGTGACCGGACCTGATGGAACCCTTTCGTGAAGTTGTGTTTGGAAGGCTAGTTAGTCTCGTTCTTGTTTTGCGCAGCTATTGTCTCTTAAGGGGGTGCTTTGGCTGGGTGCTTGGTGCACGCTAGGTTTTTTTTATTTTTCTGTGAGAACTGTCATTGGTTGGGTGAGGTATCTCATCTATGGACGAATGGGACAGTTTAGCAACACTTACACTGACGGAGTATCAAGACTGTTAGTGATGTTATTTCTATTGTACGGGTGTGTAGTAAGTAACTTTGGGTGTGTGTAGTTAAGTGAATTTTAAGTTGTACAATTCACTTAACTCAGGAGCTATGTAATACGTGAACATGCTAAGATGGTATAAATAATATTGTACATTGGGATTTGAGTCATATTGACTCAACCCTACTATCTTTCTTCTCCTTCCTCGTCTTACTCCTTCATATCACTAAACCCTAATTTACAGTTTTATCTTGGTATCAGAGCCAACAAAACTTGAACCCTAGATATTCTTTTGAAGTCATCCACATCATCGCTGACGTCATCATGTTGACATCAACAAGGTCAACCGGGTGACCTCTTTTCTCATAGATTTTTTGGGTGGGTTTTTTTTTATCATATTTCTCTTTTCCTCTCCATTTTCTTCTTGCTTGAAGCCATTTGAGGCCGGAAACATGGAGTTTCGAAGGGTTTTCTAAAGAAAAATATGTTTTTGGTGTTTTTGGATCCCCGTGATTAGTAAAGGCTTAAAGAAGCTCAGGATTGAACCAGGTTGGACTGGAAACATCATACAAGATTAATTAAAAATATATTTTTTCCTGTTTTTGGATCTTTTTAGCATCGTTTCATAGATTCTCGAGAACCCTATTATGTCTCGTGTGAGCGACATCCACGCCCGCTCAAGCGACATCTAGCTGAAAATCTGACCTGATTTCTGTGATATCTCGCTCGAGCGACATCCAAGTCCGCTCGAGCGACATTTGGCAGAAGATCTTATCTTTTTTTTTTTAGTAGTTTCGCTCGAGCGAAAAGTGAGGTCGCTGGCACGACCTAAGGCATTGTTGAATTCTCCCCTTTTTTGGAAGTTGTGGGTCTTCTATTTTTGAATTGTTTTGATCTCGGGAAAGTGACAATCTAACTGTCATGACATGGTTACTACACTCAATGCAACCAGACATCAGTGATTCCTTTATGTATGTCAATGATGCCAAACAATTATGAGAGGCTGTGAGGGATGCGTTCTCGCAAAAACAAAACCTCGCAAAAATGTTTCAAGTTAGTGACAAAATTGACACCATGAAGCGAGGTGATAAGACTATTGGAGAGTATTACACTCAAATGAGGAGTTTGTAGGATGAACTAGCCCAGAATCAAGAAGAAAACTAACACCATGAAGCAAGGTGATAAGACTATTGGAGAGTATTACACTCAAATAAGGAGTTTGTGGGATGAACTAGCCCAGTATCAAGAAGAACTGTGCAGCTTCTGTGCCAGCAAGGCTAGTAAGAATACTGAAAGGAGGTGAGTGTTTGACTTCCTAAAAGGAGTTAGACCTGAATATGAGAATGTTAAATCAAACATTCTAGAAAGAGAGGAGTGTCCTTCCCTTGATATCGTGTATGTTTTCTTCAGCATGAGGAGAGCAGGCAACAGTTTATGCAGATTCTTGGTGGTGATGTATTTGAGAGATCTGCCCTACCATCCTTCACTTCTTTTGATCGTGGTAGAGGTAAATCTGGTGGTACAGGTAGAGATCGTGGAGGTCGTGAGGGCCTCTTATGTGAAGAAAGAGAGAAATTATTGTGTTATCATTATAGTAAGAAGGGTCATACCAGAGAAAAATGTTGGGAATTACATGGGAAACTGAAATTCCTGCCAAGTCGTACATTCCAATCCTCTGTTGAGGAAATTCCTAATCAAGTTGGTGGTCAGAGTATCCCTACTGCTTCAACTCCATCTGATGTCCAAAGCTTACAGAGAGAACTTCAGGATCTCCATGGTCGTCTTCAGTGCGTGACGGTGACACAAGGGCAGACATCTTCCTCCCACATCGTTGAGTCAGGTACCTATGGGTTTGCTCATGTAACCTCCTCCTCTCAGTCCCCATGGATCATCAATTTTGTGGCTAGGAATCACATATCTGGTATGACTGATTTATTTTCATCTGTGTCTAGCCTTTTTTATTCTATTCATATTCTCATTATTGATGGATCCCTTGTCCCTGTAAAGGGCAAAGGGAGTGTTCAATTAGGTACCTTATCTCTTGACTCTACTCTTTTGATTCATAACATACATATGAATCTATTATCTGTCAGTAAAATTACCAACTCTTTACATTGTAGTGTAACATTCTTCCCCTCATATTGTGTTTTCCCGGACCTGAAATCAAGGAAGATCCTTGGTCATGGTACTGAAGAGAAAGGACTCTACATTTTTCAAGATTTACGTGGTGCATCTCCTCCTACAGCTATGGTGGTTTCTGTTGATGAAGCAAGATTGTGGCACTCCCGTTGTGTGGCCATCTTCATATCAGTCGTCTGAAACTTTTATTTTCAGAAAAATTTAATGGATTTGATAGTCGTTTGTTACATTGTGAGACTTGTCAGTTATCTAAACATATTTGCAACTCTTATCCATTGAGTGGTAGTAAATGTACTATTCTTTTTTAGATTATTCACTCTGATGTGTGGGGACCTTCCCATGTTACTGCTTTGAATGGTTATCGTTATTTTGTGACTTCTATTGATGATTGTACTAGAGTCACTATATTCTTTCTTATGTACACCAAAGATGAAGTTGCCTCTATTTTTCCTATGTTTCACATATTAGTTCGCACACAATTTCATAGGCATGTTAAGATCCTTTGATCGGATAATGGTGGGGAATATTCCTCACATTCTCCAATCTTACCCTCACTCATGGAATTGTGTGACAAACTGCTTGTCCTTATACCCCCCAAACAGAATGGGGTTGCTGAGAGAAAAAATAGGGAAAAAATAGGCATCTTCTTGAGGTTGCTTGATCTCTATTGTTTGATATGAAGGTTCCTAAACATCTTTGGGGTGAAGCCGTCCTCACTGCTGCCTATCTCATCAATCGAATGCCTACGCCTATTCTGGAAGGGCATTATCCCTTCCAACTTGTGTTTCCTCATCAACCTCTGTCCTTGGTACCTCCACGTATCTTTGGTTCCTTGTGTTTTGCACATATCCCCAATATTGAGCTAAGTAAATTTGATCCCAAGGCTACCAAGTGTATTTTTATTGGGTATCCCTCTTCTCAGAAACAATACAAGTTTTTTTACCCTCTCACTCGTCGTGTGATAGTCACCATTGATGTCACATTCTTTGAGGGCACTCCTTTTTTTCAGTCCTCTGAGTCCTCTTCAGGAGGAGAATCAATTTAAAAATGAAGAGCACTCTGATATGCTTAGAGCTTTACCTATGGGAGATGGTGAAGATGGTGAAGAAGTGGATGATGAAGCTGTTGAGCCACAACAAAACACGCAATCCACCTTTGATAAATATGGAAAGGGAAAGATGTATGCGCGAAGGAACAATAACAGTATTGTTGAAGCTACTGCGCATGAGAATGTAGATGAGTCTCCTTCTTAGAATACCGACCAGGATCCCTTACCCGAAGAGGGTCCTCTTGTTTCTAACCTTCATCTACCCATTGCTCACAGAAAACTTCCTTGATCGTGTACTCATCATCCTATCAGTAAGTATGTGTCATATCACAACCTCTCATCATCTCATTATGGTTTTATTTGTTCTCTTGATTCTATCACGCTTCCTTCTACTGTTTCTGATGCCTTATTACAACCAAATGGAAGGATGCTATGATTCAAGAGATGAATGCTCTGGAATAAAATCAAACATGGGAAATTGTTGAACTCCCAGAAGGAAAGAGAGTTGTTGGGTGCAAATGGGTGTATACAGTTAAGTATAGACCTGATGGTACTGTCGAAAGATACAAAAGCTTGTAGCGAAGGGGTACACTCAAACACAAAGAGTTGATTATAAGGACACCTTTACACTTGTAGCCAAATCCATCACAATCAGGGTACTGTTATCCCTAGCTGCCCACAAAGACTGGCCACTCTCTCAACTTGATGTGAAGAATTCATTTCTTCATGGCGATCTCAAGGAAGAAGTCTACATAGACCTTCCTCCTGGGTTTGTAAAAGAAGGGGAGAAGGGAAAAGTGTGTAGATTGAAGAAATCTATCAATGAATTAAAACAATCCACAAGGGCCTGATTTCAAAAAATTTAGTGATGTTATTATGAGATTCGAGTACCGAAGAAGTCACTATGATCACACTCTATTTGTAAAAAGGGGAATCAAGACGACTACCATACTAGTTTATGTTGATGATATCATCATTACTGAAGATGATAGTCATGAGATTATTAAACTGAAAGAGTATTTAAGCAAAGTGTTTGAAATTAAAGACTTGGGAAGCTTGAAATATTTCCTTGGCATTGAAGCGGCGAGATCTAAGAAGGACATCTCATCATCCCAACGGAAGTATACCATAGACCTCCTTCATGATATGGGGTTTTTGGGGTGTAGGTCTACTGTGACCCCTATTGAGCAAAATCACCGATTAAATTGTGAAGAAGGTGATCTTCTCAAGGATCCGCTTACTTATCAGAGATTAGTTGGTAAACTAATATATCTAACCATGACCCGTCCGGACATTGCTTATGCGGTAAGTGTAGTGAGTCAATATATGCACTCACCAAGGACAATACATTTGGAGGTTGTTCACAGGATCCTGAGGTACTTGAAAGGAAGTCCTAGCAAAGGGCTTCTCTTTGAAAGTAGAAATATTCACTGATGCTGATTGAGTCGGGTCTCTGGATGATAGGAGATCAACTACAGGATATTGCACCTTCTTAGGGGGTAATTTGGTCACATGAAAATATAAGAAGCAACATGTAGTATCAAACTTCAGTGTCGAGGGGAAGTACCGCGCCAAGTCCTAAGGTGCGAGAGAATGGATGTGGCTTAAATTCATCTTATCAGATTTGGGAATTGTTGTATCCTCTCCAATTTTCTTGTATGGTGACAATGAGGCCGCCCATCATATTGCAGTGAATCATGTCTTTCATGAAAGAACAAAACATATTGAGGTGGACTACCACTATATTCGCGAGAAGGTCAAGTCCAAAGAAATCAGTATTCCTCAAGTTAGAACTAAGGATCAACTTGCCGGTATCTTGACTAAAGGTGTTGGTGGCAAGAGGCTTTATGACATCTCCTTCAAGTTGGGTATGATCGACATCTATACTCCAACTTGAGAGGGAGTGTTGGTGATGTTATTTCTATTGTATGGGTGTGTAGTAACTTTGGGTGTGTGTATAGTTAAGTGAATTTTAAGTTGTACAATTCACTTAACTCAGGAGTTATGTAATACGTGAACATACTAAGATGGTATAAATAATATTGTGCATTGGGATTTGAGTCATATTGACTCAACCCTACTATCTCTCCTCTTTCTTCTCCTTCTTCTTCCTCCTTCCTATCACTAAACCCTAATTTACAGTTTTATCTTCATGCAGCGAGCCTTAGGTACCCAAGGCTTCGCCTCTCAGCTTGTCGAGTGGAATATTGTCGGCATTGCCCATGCTTCATCTACATCTCAGTCCCCTTGGATTATAAATTCGGGAGCGACGGATCATATGACTGGAGTGTCATCACTGTTTGATAGGATCATGCCATTATCATCTTCGAGCAATATCCGTGTCGCTGATGGTTCTCTGGTTCCTATGACAGGGCAAGGAAATGTGCATGTTGGTGGGTTATCTTTGGAATTTACATTGCTTATCTCAAAGATGCCAATGAATCTTTTATCAGTTAGTAAGATTACAACGTCTATGAACTGCAGTGTAACGATATTTCCCTCATATTGTATTTTTAAGGGCCTATCTACCGGGAAAACTTTTGGACGTGTCGTGAGGAGAGGGGCCTCTATGTCTTTGAAGAAGAAAAAAGGGTTCCAAGAGTTATTGTTGTTGCATCGTTGGAGACAGCACATTTATGGCATCATCGTCTCGGACATCTCCCATTTCCTCATTTGCATCTTTTGTTTCCTGACCTGTTCGGACATTCTGAGTATAAAGACTTTCAGTGTGAAGCGTGCCATCCCTCAAAGCATTATCGTACCTCTTATCCAGTGAGTAATAACAAGTCTAGTATTCCCTTTCATATTGTTCACTCCGATGTTTGTGTCCATCCCTAGCGGTTGGTATACAAAGATTCCGTTACTTTGTTACATTTATTGACGAATGCACCCGTTATACTACTGTATAATTGATACGAACCAAAAATGAAGTTAGTTCGATTTTTCCAATCTATCATAAGTTGAACTAAACTCAACTCCAAGCAAGAATAAGGATCTTAAGATCAGATAATGGGGGCAAGTACTCCTCCCAGCATCTTCAATCTTACCTACGCTCTCACGGAATTGAGGGGCAATCCTCTTACCCATATACTGCACAACAAAATAGCATAGCTGAGCGGAAAAGTCATCGTCTTCTCGAGGTCGCTCGGTCGCTCCTCCTTTGTATGAATATTTCGAAACATTTGTGGGGTTCTGTTGTCTTACTGCCAGCTACCTTATTAATCAAATGCCCTCTCTTGTCCTGGGCAGTGAGTGTCCTTTTAAATTAGTGTTTTCGAATACCCGTCTCTTTCTTGTTCCAACCAGGGTCTTTGGGTGTCTTTGTTTTGCTCATATTCCTTCCATCCATCATGATAAACCTTCGCCTAAAGCTGTCAGATGTGTTTTATTAGGTATCCTCCATCTCAAAAGGGGTATAAGTGTTATAAACCTATAACTGGGAAGTGTTTTGTTACCATGGATGTCACATTTTAAGTCCACCCAATTCTATACTCTTCCTCAGTGCCCTCTTCAGGAGAAGTGTCCAAGTAGTGAGGAGAGCACTGAGAATCAAAATTAAAATCCTTTACCCTTGCCTAGCACAGGACAGGATGATATTGAAGATGTTGAAGAATTGACAAGTATCAGTGATCCGAAAGTAGCTGAAGGAGATTGGGATCTAGTTGTTGTTGCTCCTCAAGTTTTAGATTTGGATCTTCCAATTGCTCTTCGTAAGAGAACAAGGCACCTTATCAGTAAGTTCGTGTTTTACCAGAATTGTTCTGCATCTCACATGGCGTTTGTGTCTTCGTTAGATTTTGCCTCCATTCCTACCAATATTACAGAAGCGCTTTCACGGTCACAATGGAAGGAAGCCATGATGCAAGAAATGAAGGCCCTTGACCACAATCAAACTTGGGATATTGTTGAGCTTCCTACAAGAAAAAAAGTAATTGGAAGCATGGGTTAAAATGCCGGAAAACCGGTACGTATCGTCCGGTCAAAAAACCGGTATGTACCGGACGATACGTACCGGAACAGTAGTGTACCGGATGATACATTCAATGTATCGTCCGGTATTTGCAATACAAATGAGCGGTACGGTACATTTAATGTACCGTATCGTTCACGTCCGATACCGATACGTATCGTCCGATACGTATCGGTATCGGACGATATTTTGATCCATGATTGGAAGTAAGTGGGTCTACACTGTAAAATATAGACCTGATGGTTCTGTAGAGAGATACAAAGAAACACTAGTTGCAAGAGGGTTTACACAAAGATACATTTTCTCCAGTTGCGAAGTCCAATACTATTCATATTCTCTTGTCTCTGGCTGCATACCAAGATTGTCCACTATATCAACTCGATGTGAAGAATGCCTTCCTTCACGAGGATCTAAAGGAAGAGGTATATATGCCCTTCCCTCCGGGGTTTTCCCGTCAGGGGGAGCAATGGAAAGTGTGTAGATTGAATAAGTCCATCTATGGGTTAAAGCAATCTCCTATAGCATGGTTCCATAAGTTCAATAAAGTTATGGAATTCGGGTATAGAAGAAGCCACTAGGATCATACTCTATTTGTGAAGGCATTCATATCCCGCTCTCATTGTATACGTTGAAGATACTCTATTTGTGAAGACATTCATATCATTGTAACTGGGGATGATAGTGAGGAAATACTTTGGCTAAAATGCTACTTGAGTAAAGTCTTTGATATCATAGACTTGGGTCCTCTCAAGTATTTCCTAGGAATTGAAAGGGCAGATCAAAGACAGAATTGCATTGTCTCAAAGAACAAACGCTCTTGATGTGTTAAAGGAAACTGGTATGTTGGGGTGTAAACCAGCAGTTACTCCCATAGAGCAAAATCACAGGCATAGTGGAGAGGATGGAGAACTCGTCAAGGATGCGTGTATGTATCAATGCCTCGTGGGAAAACTTATCTACCTGACTATGACTCGTCCAGGCATAGCGCAGGTAGTGAGTGTGGTCAGTCAACACGTGCATTCTCCGAGGATCACACACTTGAGTATCATGTACAGGATCTTGAGGTATTTGAAGGGGTTTCCAGGTAGAGGTCTTCTCCATGGTAATCATGGGAATCTAAACATTGAGGTGTTTACAGATGCAGACTGAGCCGGTTCCTTGAGTGACAGGAGGTCCACTACTGGTTATTGTACTTTCCAGGTGGGAACCTAGTGACTTGGAAGAGTAAAAAACATGTCGTCTCCAACTCAAGCGCAGAAGGAGAATGCTCATGAAGGGATGTGGCTCAGGTTCATCTTGGTTGATCTAGGTGTGGATGTCAAACTACCTATGCTCTTGTATGGGGATAATGAAGCAGCACTTCATATAGCAAAAAATCTATTTATCATGAAAGGACAAAGCATATTGAAGTTGATTGTCATTTCATCCGAGAAAATGTTGAGTCACAAGAGTTTTACATTCCTCAAGTGAGCTCTGAAGATCAGTTGGTAGACATATTGACAATGGGTGTTGGGGGAAGATGGTTGTATGACATCACTTCCAAGTTGGGCATGATAGAAATCTATGCACCAACTTGAGGGGAGTGTGGGGTGTGTCAATAGGTTTTTTATGTTACTCTCTTTATGTAAGTGTGGGTGTGTGTAGATTAATGCGGGTATCAATAACAGCTTGTAAGTGATATAAATATCAATGATAAAGGGATATGAGTCATCTAATCATAACCCAACTTTCCCCTACTCTCTCTCTCTCTCTCTCTCTCTCTCTCTCTCTCTCTCTCTCTCTCTCTCTCTCTCTCTCCAACCTAATCCTAGCCTTAACTTCTAACTGTGACCAGATTATCACCCAAACAAGATGAGCCTACTAACTTATGATTAATTTAGTGCAATACTAAATCAAAGAGAAAGGGAAATATCTTTTATGGACCAAGAACAAAAATTACAGGACCAATAAAAATCAAATGTATCACCCAAATATATGATACATGTAACATAAATCAACTTAAGTGCTCATATTCTTCACTAATGTTATTCAAACAGGAGGCCATTTTTGTAACACTACATGCATCCTCCGTATCCTCAAGTTCAAAAATCCCAAGTTAGCATCCCCATAACATAATCAATCAATACATTCATGAGCTATGACATGGCCACATGGAGAACTGGGATAGGAAAGCATTTCCCGGAAGCCGAACATGAGAATAGATTTAGATAACAGTTTTACACTCAAAATTGTATATTACAATTTTATTATATGATGGGCGATGGTCAGGTCCATGGATCAAAATATCGTCCGATACCGATACGTATCGGTATCGGAGGTGGACGATACGGTACATTAAATGTACCGTATCGCCCTTTTATATGGCTAATACCGGACGATACATTCAATGTATCGTCCGGTATGTCACTGTTCGAGTACGTATCGTCCGAAACGTACTGGTTTTCGGCTCGGATGATACGTACCGGTTTTCCGGCATTTTGATCCATGGTCAGGTCCAACCAGGTTGAACCGGATTTCGAGTTGAACCACATCTGCAGTCCTCGAAAATAGGAGTATCATGACTGCACATCATTCTATAAAAAATAAAAATCATAAAAGTCAAGATTCTCCCATATTGCAGGGCTGCAGATGTCGTTGAACTCGAAATCTGGTTCAACCTGGTTGGACCTGACCGTTCCCCTTATATGATACTATATGTTATACAGTCTTCATAATAAGATTTCTCAAGTGTACCTTTTTTTTTAATCGGTGAACATGTATATATATTTTTACTAGAAAAGAAAAAGCTACAGAAAAAGGCAAACCTACTTCACTGGAGATGTTTAAACTGTATCTTACAAATATCCCATACAAGTACTAGCATGGATCATGTTAATACTCTTTCCCTAAGCACATAGCCAAATCCAGGATTCTTAGCCAGATGGAAATGTGGAGAAAATGCATCTAAAATTTTAAATTTCCGATATTAGTTATCAAGTGATAGCTTTTGAGTTTCAAAAAGAATTTTTTCCACTAAATGACGCCAAACAAACCGTCTTAAGGGGCTATTCCAATTGTTTCCATAGTCAATAGAGCAAGATTTGTTGTTCTTAGTTAGCACAGCGAGGGGATCCATGTCAAGCAAGGAACAAGGCCTCGAAAAAAGAAAAATAAGAAAAGAAAGAAAAGCATACCAGTATAGTCCCAAAGTTGGGATATGGAAATAATTCGGCGAGGGGTCAATTCGGTAAAATTCAGCAAAATTTGGGAAAAAAGAAATACAAAAATAAATTATAATATATTTCAAGTTAGAAATAATATTTTTAATAAAAAAATAAGTTATAAGGTGTTCTATGCAAGGCACATCTCTAGTTACATAATTTATGTAACAATATAAATCTATATGCATGATTCATCTCAGTTAAATTCAGGAAAATTCACGAAAATTCGGCACACCCTTAATTCAGAGATTTTTAGCATTTTTTCAAAAAATCGGAAACTTTTGTAACTATGCATACCAGTGCCGGGTCAACACCGAGATAACAAGCAGATCTCGACGCTGACCAGCAAGGGCTCGCTCACACCAGGGGCAGGTCATTCTGAGACCAGCACCTCCCAAAACTCCCTAAACCTCTGCATCAACTCATGACCATCCGCCACAAGCTCTCACCCAAACCACAATTGGTTTGTTGTGTGCGAGTGGGACCAGCCAATTTCTAGAAGGATTTCACTTATCATATCTCACAACGCCGCCAATTTCTAGAAAAACTCCTGCTAATTGAGCTTTCGTCAAAAATTTCTGATAAATCCTTTAGTGTGAACTTCAAACTCTGACAAATCTTCATATCTAGAGTACTAATTTAGACCACCTACTTCTAATTCCTTAATAAATCTTGCTCCTTCGCACACACACTGAATCCTCTTTAAAAGGCATGCCGACTTGATCTTCGTATGATCTTATTCAATGACTTGCCTATTCACATTTCTAAAGATGCTTTCATTCTAAACTCCGCAAAGAAAGGATAGGGATGGCCTCTCACACCAAACAGGCAACTGATTTGACTAGTAGCGAAAAAAAGGCACCTTAGAGTTAGGGTAGCGAGAATGAAAAAGCAATCGTATTGCTTTTATATTAATACCTTTACCATTTCACCCTTTAAAATACAAAAATACTCCTGCCAGTCCTCTTTATTTTATGGCTTGAGTCGACTAGTTGAGTTGGCAAACTCGTTCAATTTTCTGAATCGACTTGGCGAGTCGACCGAGTTTGACCATCAAATTAAGCTACCCGAGTTCCTTGACGAGTCGGCACGGAACTTGGTGGAGTCGAGTCGACTCAACGAGTTTAAAAACCATGATGCAAACGCTTAGAAATTGAGAAACTCTATCTTGAACCTGATCCCATTTTACCCAGATACCAGTATTAGCATGGAGTATGTTCTATAAATACACAAAAAGAATCATGTTCAGAAATGATCAGTTATAGGTAAATCATTCTATAATGTTAAAATTTTTCCCAACAATGATTATTGTTAAATGCATACTGTTGTTAAAATATCAAAAGGGGAAATTTTAATCACTTCTAAGATTGTCTTTGTCCTTGTCAGCTACGCTTCTCAAAATCCCATGAGATTCTCATTTTTTAGATATTTGATTGCTAAAGGAAAATAGAATACAATATACAAGGGGGGGGGCTAAATGCCAGGCTCCTCAACTCCAAAATCCTCTCATACTCACCTTTCCTCACATGAGTCAGAGGTGAAGGTTTTTTTTTTGCTTAAAGATTTTCCAAATTGTAGTCATACTATCATAACAGTAGGTCTGTACACCTATCTAGATTTATCCTGCAAATAAAAAATTTGCTTTAGTTTTTTAATGAATAGTGACCTTTACTGATCAAAATAAAAACATTGGATATGGCTATGGAGGGCAATTGAGACTTCCAGCATAAATTGGGGTGTTAGAATTTAGACATTATTGAGTAACAATTGGACATTTCAACTTTATAGTATCTATGCTTCTCAAATGCAACCTTATCTAGGGAGTGTGTCATCTAATATATGGTGCGGCACCAAATATGATTTAATGTTTCCCCATAAATCATCAAAATTGAAAAAAAAAACACTATAAGAAATATCTCACAAACCATTAGAACTCGGGGTATATTTTGTAAAAAAAAGCTTAAATATTAAGAAACAAGATACCTAAATAAGAGAAATAAATGAAGCAAATTAAGAAGAAAATATCACCTTAAAAATTGAAGCCCAATAGTAATCATGATGGCACCGAAATCTTGTTCTTTCTAAAGGATAAAATACATGCTTGGCTTTGTAGTTAAACACTCCAAGTTCACAGACCTTGGATGACCTAAGATCCACACCTACAAGAAATCTAACATCAGCTCAAGTCAATTTCGAACTGCAAAGTTACAAGTATGAATGCAATTGAATCTCAAGCAAAACTAATTCTGGCAAATTTTCAACCTCAGTTACTTTCACCTGTCATTTGTACAGGCATGTTGGGGAGTTTGTAGGGGAAAATGCCTCTGTTGGGAAAATTACACATTTTCATTTGTTTTCATTTGTAGGAAAAATATACTAGTAGGACTTCATAAAATCTCTAAATGTTGTTTGGCAAAATCTTCAGGTAAAATAAATTTATCCTTATTCAATTTAGTTTGCAAACTAAAACTTTGGCACCGAAGCATATGTGTATTGCATGCGAAAAACTGATTTTCAGTAAAAATTTCACTGAAACCTTAGGTTATGCAAATGAGGAAAATTGCACTTTTCAGGTGGGCCCCACAACAGTTAACAATGGAAAATGGTGGAAAATGAATTTTCAGCTCATTTTCAGAGCAAATGAGCCATTTTCATTGTTACCAAAAAAGGCATAATTGAGTCCATTTCTCAATATAACATTGCCTAAATTGATTTTAAGGACAAGGCTACCATCAATGATTAATTTTTAAGAGGGTTCCGTCATGAGTATTACCAAAGCGTTCCAGATGTATTAATGTATCATGCTTTTAAATTTACGAAAGAAAGGGTGACTAGGTTGTTCATCTCTAGGTCTAAAATGAGTACAATAGAGTCAGGGGAGAAGATTCCAGACTTCACCACAAAATCCCTTTCCCAACAAATTCAACCCTCAGCTCTCTTCTCATAGTGAAGTTCTGCATAGAACTTCATAAAAAGATCTAACTTCTAGCTTCCGTCATGAGTATTACCAAAGCGTTACAGATGTATTAATGTATCATGGTTTTAAATTTACGAAAGAAAGGGTGACTAGGTTGTTCATCTCTAGGTCCAAAATGAGTACAATAGAGTCAGGGAAGAAGATTCCAGACTTCACCACAAAATCCCTTTCCCAACAAATTCAACCCTCAGCTATCTTCTCATAGTGGAGTTCTGCATAGAACCTCATAAAAAGATTTATCTTCTAGCTTCCTAGACAGATGATTTGAAAATTTAGGAGAATCAAACTACCAATTAAACTCTTCACCATCTTGGACAGAGATTCAACGTTTCAAACTCTTGTGTGCCCTAAGAAAGCGGGTCTACCAAAAGTAGCTTCACAAAATAGCAATATACAACAAAACAGCAAAGACCATAAGGGCAGATAACAGTTCTGTCCGAGAATATTAAGAAAAAAAGTGTGTTTCCTGGGGCTTCCTTCATCTTCTGTCCATGATCACGGAAAGAAGAATGAAGTGTTGGACCAACAAAAATGGAGCCATAAATAATCTTTTCCATACTCATTTTGGAGTCCCTCTTAATTCACAAAATCCCATTGTTTCCACAGAAAGGACTTCAATCGCTGACAGGGACGCCGACATCGTAGACATCGGATATGGACCTTTTCGCGTGTACCAACGTTGGAAGAAGCGGAATGGAAATCAAAACTAGGTGAAAAGGAAAATTCTGGAAATGTAGAGGAGGCCCGAGTACCATAGCCTCAAAGGAGAAACGGATACAAATCGCGAAGAGAACAGTGTCGAACGAGCCCTCGCTTGAGCAGTTATAATCCTCGCTCGAGCGGGCCCTCGCTCGAGCAACCACTTAACCTCGCTCGAGCGAGCTACAGTAACGAAAAATTTTCGTTTTTCGTTTTTTTTTTTTACCTTTTTAGTCTTTTATTATTTTAGGACTCTTTTATTGCGAGTTTTATATCGTTTAGGGTTTTCTTAGCATATATAAAGGCATTGTAGACACTCTATTAAGATTGATTATTGATTATGAATGAAAAGAGTTTTTGCTTATGTGTGCTTGAGATGAGCCTCTACAAAGAGTGAATCTTCTTCCCGAGAAGGGTTTGGTGCGATGCCAAGGGTGTGAAGCCTATAATTCTATCTATCTATCTCTTTTATCTTTGATTGTGTGATTCTACAACCCTAAATCGACCATCTTCTTGTGAAATCCTAAACCCTAAATTTCTCTAAATCCTTGAATCGATCCGAGAGAGCCCAAAGAAAGTTATTAAACCTTTCGCACCTGATATTCAGAGAAAATCAGTGATCCCATCATTAAATCGTGAGCGCCCTAATCTGGAAAAACCTAGAGTTCTATCTCTAGGATCGATCTGCGTTGCAACCTAACGAATCTAGAGCTCGGACTAAACCCTGCCTGAATTATGCGTGATTCTCCCAAGGAATACTACGAAAACCTGAGGTATTCGTTATATTTTGCAAGTTTTATTGTTTAATTTAATTCCAATTTAATTTCGGCAAAATCAATCATATCATTCACGTAGTTTAGGGTACCGTCCTGCGTCAATCGCTCAGATTGTTCTCCAACAAAAAATGGTGGAGTAATCTATCTGAAATTCGTTGGTGTGATGGAGCCATAGATCCTCACCCCGACGGCAAGCAATTGAAATCCTTTCTGTGGACCCAATGCAAATTCAAGAACTGAGAGGGATTCCATAATGAATATGACAAGGAAGATAACTCAGCATCTATAAAATGGAAAATGGAAAATGTTTCATTACGGTGATAAGTGAAGTGATTTTTCATGCACAAAGAAGGCTGACAAATTAGCAAGGAAAACAAGAAGTGGCAGAATTACTAGTAAATTGAAAATGTGGCCTTCAATGCCAAAGAATAGGACAAAGAATTTCCAAGAGGCTAAATTCACAATGGCCAATTTGATTGTGCGTGTAATAACTTATATCTAAATATCTTCTTAGAGTTGGTATATGTGTTTGAGGTCTAGGGGTGTGTGCAGTAGTTTAGTGGTGCGCCTTATGTATAGGAGGATATGCTTATACCGTGCTCCTCTTTTTTATTAATGCATATGCTAGTGGGTCTCTCTCTTTCTCCGTACCCTAATACTTCAACCTAACACATTCTGCTACATCTGTAACCTAATCTTATTAACCACACCTCTTTTTGGCACCAGAGCAGGACACGTAGGTCCTCTATGCCACGTAAGCTTTGTTGACGTCAGCACAACATCATGCTGAAATCAGCAAAATCAAAATGTTTGACCTCATATCTTCATTTTTCTTATGTAGTGTTTTGATCTGTTTTCTATGTTAATCATTTTTTTATAAATGGACTTGTGTTGTTTGAGGTGCTCTTCATGGTGATTCGAAGGGATTTACATGATTTTCTGGGTTCGCGATTTTTGTGCAATCTAGGTTGTGGAGCTTCAAATCTAATGGAAGTATAGACTATCTGGACCAAAATTTAATGCAAAAGCTAGCTCTAATGTCCTTTTTTTGATTTGATGAAGATTTTGTGCAAGATTTTCAAAATTATTTTGTCCCTCTTTACTGGCTCCAGACATGAGTTTCAGTTTTTGCATTTTCTGTGGAATGTTTTGGGTCAACTTCTTGACTGGGTCTTGATCTGTTTCTCTCTAGCTATCCTCTGGATGTGGAATCATATCATTTGGTGAAGAATCAAATTTTTTTTTATCTGTTTCTCTCTAGCTATCCCGCACCTTTTCTTTGATTGTTGAAGACGATATTAATGATTCGTACTTCTGATATGTCTTCCCCTACATCTCAACAAGGTACCTCCGTGTTGGCGGCCATCTCTTCATCTTCTTCCCACTCAGTTATGATCCTGAGCAACTAATCATATGATTGTAATCAAGGCTTTTCATCATATTCACTGCCATTACCATTCATCCATTCCACTGTCTTGTTCAGAATCTTCCTGCTAATAAAAGCATTGAAAGAGGACTATACTATGTGTATGTTGATCATAAGTGTTCTGCTGCTTATATTGTCACTAATTTTACAATCTTTCATCTCATTGTTCTTTTCCTATTACTGCTAGCTCAGATACTCTTTCTATATGGTATGCCAAATTAGGAAATGCCGAATTTACAACTCTACGCTCTTTAATTCCATATATGAAGACCATTTGCATGTCACATAAGTATCTGAGATTTGTACCATTTATAAACAAGTCTCCTTTTCAGCTTATTCATTCTGATGGGTGGCCTCTCCTGTTATTTCTCTTGAAGGAGTTCACTATAATGGCATTTTTATTGATGACTACACCCTTGTGCAACAGGTCCATCTCATGAAATCTACAGATGGAGTATTTTCTAAGTTCCAGGAATTTCATTCCATGTTTCAGACTCAATATGGTGCTTCTATTAAAGCACTTCTTTCTAAAATAAGAGTGAGCAGACGTCCAATTCCTTTGTTAAAAATTTTAAAATCATGGATTGTGCATCAATTTTCTTGTCCCTATATTCCTCAACAAAATGAAGCTGTTGAGCGTAAATATAGATATCTTATTAGAGTTGCTTGGTCTTTATTGAGGACTATGCATGTGCCTAAGACCTACTGGTCAATGGCTTTATTCACTGCTTGTTTTTTATTAACCATTTTCCTTTAAGGATCGTGGGAGATCATACTCCTGTTTAATTTAATGTTCTAATGATCTCATGTTTCTTATTGACCTTCAAGTCTTTGGGGGCACTTGCTTTGTTCAAGAACTTTGTCCTAATCAACAAAAATCTAATGACGCTTAATTAAGCGTATTGTTGTTGGTTATTTGAGTGTGTCTAAGGGATATCAATGCGCTGATCGCAAAGCACGTTGATTCTTCATTTCAATGGACGTGACCTTTTTTTAGCGTGTGCCCCATTTTTCCCCTCATCGGTCTGAGTCTACTCGTATGGCTGCCCCTGTTATTCACGTCTCCCACATTCCTCAGCCTAATGGTACTGCTCCCTCCTAATCTCCTTCTACTATGAATATTCAGCCTCCATTACCGCAATTTATTGGTACTCCATCATCTATTTGGCCTCCTTTAAATTAGAAGAAGCAGTTTCGCACTTATCTTCACAGACACGAGCATGGGCCTGGCTGAGCTTCAACAAGATCTGGTGTTAGACGAAGTTTCTTTCTGGTATACACTACGGTTGGCCTGCGGTCCTCTTTTATATTCTGTCGAGAGTTCGGATTGCTCCACCTAAGTAGAACGAAAAGGAGGCTCTATCACGCCACACCCCCTATGTGTTAGTGAGTGTATGTAGTGTAATGTGATGTGTATGAGTGATATTAGAACATGCGGAGCGTAGGTACTCTTAGCGGGTGTGTTTGTAATACATAAAACTTATTGAATATACTTGTATGTAAGTTCTTTTGCCCTAATTTCTCCGCTTTCTCTTCTCCTTTTCTTCTACAAACCCTAACTCCATTATAATCTCTCTCACTAATCTGATATGTCTTAACCCTTATCACCGAAAGTCATTTTTTTGGTATCAGAGCAGGTTCACCCTTCTCACCACGTCATCGCTGCTGATGCCAGTAAGGCCATTCTGATTTCAGCAATGTCAAGTAATTGACCTATGATTACCTCAAAATTAGGTCCATTTGGATCAATAATTTATAGTAGTCACTTTCTTCGCTTGGCTCGAAGTCTGAGGCCAGGAAGAGTTGGTTCTTCGAGAGGATCTTTGATACTCTCTTTTCAAATGATTTCTCGTATTTCAAAGTACCTGCAATCTGTGTTTCATCAATGGGTCCTAAGATCTGAGGTAGATTGGTTTTTTTCCTTTGCAGCATGTCCAAGTAATTTTACCTGATTTGATGAAGAAATGAAATCCAATATTTCTCGTGAGGTGCTTGTCTCATTTTCTGATGGGTCTTCGTCCATCTCTCTCTCTCTGTATTATTATTTGATGTATGTCTCTTCTCTGGTTAGTATCACACTATATAAAAAGGTTGTACCTAGTGCACAAGGCTACCATTTTAGCGAGGACAGGGAGAGATAAACAGTTGACAGCCTTACCCCCATTTTGCAAAAATTAAACCTGCGACGCATTGCTTTGGCTAGTATCCTACTATACTAGCAAGATCCCGTGCAATGCATGGGATTCAGAAGAGAATGGTCAAAAACCAAAAAATAAAAAATAAAACAGAATCAGTGAAATAAATTATCTCCACAAAAAAAGATTCAGATGATGCAAAATGGAGTCAACATATCATCAAGTTTTTATGGCTGTTGATTTTATTGAATCAGACGATGGACATCATTTTTCGTCCCAATCTTCCACAGCATAGATCTTGAGAACATGGAGCGCTCCGACAAACAACACACATCTTGATTTCTTCATGGCAGACATTTCAAAAGTACCTGAGTACTAGGAACGTCGACACTCGGATGAGGTAACTAATACTAACTCATAAAAAATTGTCTGGATTTTTTTCAAAGGGTACCTTTATTGACAACCTGAGATTCTTTCTTCTTAACCTGGGTTATATTTGCGAAAAAATTGTGGACTTCTTTGAATCAGACGATGGAGATCCATTTTCGTCACAACCTTCCATACAATCAATCTTGGAGATCATGGACCTATCATCATACGGTCAGATGTTGATTCCAAGTGTCGTCCATCCCAAAAAAGTGAACATGTTCGTGGCATACATCAAACGTGGCTCTCGGCTCACTCTTCGAGATGTGTGACACGTGAAATCAAAATCTGACTGTATGATGGTAGGGTCATGATCTCAAGATCATGTGTGGAAGTGACTTCTAGAGGATGTCCATGTCCCCACCAGATCGATCCTCCTCCATCCCACCAAGCCTAAAGACCACGATTCACCAAGGCATCCGCTAAGCCCGAATCATGCCATAAAATAATCCAATATCTGTCTTGCAAACTGATATCGCAGGAAAAACTTAGCCATTTCTTCTTCCTCACCACAAAATATACACTCTGCTTGTACCTCCATCTCTCACTCACGTAGCTGAACACAAGTCAATATTCTTCCCCTGCCACCTCCTAGGTAACACCTCAATTCTAAACAGAGCCACAGTTGTTCAATTAATGGTCTTTTCCCATAATTATTTATACTTCTTTACTAGCTTTGTTGTATATTAGTTATAACATTTAAGTGACCTGTGAGCTGAACTACTGCATCAAACTAATATACAGTGTCGTATTCATCAAATTTCTGTTAGGAAGGTGATCTAAAAGGGTGGGTGTATCTGATTGCTATCATGCACTTTCATCAGATTCAGCTAGTAGGCGCATTCATTAACTTGTAATTGTTCTTATTTCTGCTAGGAAAAATTCACTTTTTAGACTCCTAATTGTTATTCTGCTATTGAGGTCCCGTTAGGCCCTGGTCAGTTCTAAAATCAGCGAGTGACCCATTCAAATTTTTATATCTACCTTCATGTTTATACATACTTATAAATTTAAAAATATTTAGATTATTATATACTAATTCATATATTTTCACTTTAATCATTTAACCATAACCTACTAGCTACAATGCTGGTAAAAGGGAAGGGCAGAAAACCAGAAACCGATGAATCTCAAACAACAGTCTATGTTTCAGAAATAAAAAATCGTTACATAAATTATTATAAAGGCAAAATCTCCTAATCACTAGATTGTTAAAGGTCCTAAGTCCTAAGTAATACTCCAAAAATGCCTAAGCATTAGTGGAGCGGGAAATATCGTTACATAAATTATTACAAAGGCAGAACCTCTAATATACTAGTATTGTTAAGGTCCTAACCAATACTCCAAGAATGCCTAGGTGTTAGTGGAGCGGGAAGTTAATTTCTTACTACTTTGGGGTCATAACACACTACCACCTCGACAGCCGACGGCCCACTTTGTGGTGGCTCACTCCAGTACCCCCTTTGGGGCCCCAGGTTGCCTTTCCTCAGGTTGTCCCTTCCAGAAGTCTACGGTGGCCCACTTTGTGGCTGCTTTCACTCCAATACCCCTCTCTAGGACCCCAGGTAGCCCTTTCCTCAGGTCGCTTGTTTTGTGACTCAAACTCAGGGCATGGTGCCTCGATTCACCCCCTTTCGGGACTCTATGGCGGCTTTCACTCCGGTACCCCTCTTTAGGGCCCCCGTGTAGTCCTTTCCTTACACCGCCTCTCTAATTCACTAGTATTGTTAAGGTCCTAACCAATACTCCAAAAATGCCTAGGCATTAATGGAGTGGGAAGTTAAATCCTTATTACTTTGGGGTCGTAACACACCACCACGCTCCGCAACCAACATCGGCAGCGGCCCACTTTATGGCGGCTCTCACTCCGGTACCACCTTTGGGGCCCCCTAGGTAGCCCTTTCCTCATGTCGCCCCTTCCGGGACTCTACGGTGGCCCACGTTTTGGCAGCTTTCACTCTGGTACCCTTCTTTAGAGCCCCCAAGTCCGGCTCTCTTATTCCATGGCTCGAACTCGGGACATTGTGCCTCGATTCACCCATTCCGGCACTGTGGCGGCTTTCAATCCGGTACCCTTCTTTAGGGATCGCCTCTCTAATTCACTAGTATTGTAAGGTCCCAACCAATACTCTAAAATGCCTAGGCTTTAGTGGAGCGGGAAGTTAATTCCTTATTGCTTTGAGGTCATAACACACCACTACTCTCTGCAGCCGACATCTGTGGCGGCCCACTCTGCGGCGGCTCTCACTCCAGTACCCAGGTAGCCATTTCCTCAGGTCTCCCCTTACGGGATTTTACGGCAACCCACTCTATGGCGGCTTTCACTCCAGTACCACTCTTTAGGGCCACCAGGTAGCCCTTTCCCAAGTCACCCCTTTCATGACTCGAACTCAGGACTCGGTCTCAGGTGCTGGCTCTGAGCCTCTGATACCATTTGTTAACGTACTAACGAATACTCCAAAAATGCATAGGTGTTAGTGGAGCGGGAAGTTAATTCCTTTTCGTAACAAATATCAAATCAAAAACATCAAGGTCAGAGCCAAGAATGCTTAACTTACTTATATTTTCTTTACAAAAATAAAAATAACAAACAGGCAAGTCTATTATCTAATATTATGACTATTTCCAATCAGACACTAGCGCAGCTAAAAATAATAATATTAAATGCCTAAAATAATGTTTAAAAAATAACAATAATAAATATTAAAAAAATAGAAGAAACTCACCACTGGAGACGATTTTGCACTTTGACGCGACGGAAATCGGATTCGAAACCGAGAAATTGGCGATCGTTACGGCAAAGATGCCGCAGGCCAACGAGAAGAAGAAGGAGAAGATCACAGAAAGGAGAACGGTGAACCAGCAACGAAATACTAAGTATTTGAGACCTTTTTTGCCGGCGATGGAGGAGGTGGCCGGAGAATCCATGAGCAGGAGATAAACTAAAAGCAATTCATAGCCGAAATCGGTCTTTCTATGCAACTCCCGATCACCGGAAGCATTTTCCGGTGATCGGTATCTCGGATCACAAAAATAGTTGGGGTTTTGGGAGAGAATAAACGGAAGTTTTGTGAGTGGTTCGAATATCAGCGGTTTTTGGTTTTTTAGTAGTTTTTTATGTGTTCCGAGTATTTGTATTTTTAGAGCTAAAACTAAAAAAGCCAAAACTGTCGAAGATGGAAACGTTGGTCTAAAATTCTAAATCCAATCATTTGGATCTTTAGCATGAAAGGGAGGACAAATTTGATGTAGACGAAGTACAGGCAGTTGATGTCTCGTGATATGAATGGCTTGCACATACTTGCATTAATTAGGTTTTACTGCACACTAGTTACCTGCACTTTGTCAGTATAAAATTTGTCCCTGGTTTAATAATGTCCGTAAATATGTAGAGGGGAGTGATGTACTTTTGAGGGCGGAAAAAAATTGAAAATCAAAGCCGTACCCAAAAAAATATTTCGAAATTGAACTGAAACTGATCTAAAACTGAAAAATCAAAATCAGTTTTGGATCAGTTGCGTTTTGATTTTGGGTGCCGAAAATCGAAAATTGGTTGACCACGAAGAGAAAACCAACAACATAAACCAAAAAATGAAAAAAATCTCTTTAAAAATAAAAAAGATGAAGAAAAAATCGAAAACCAAACTGAACTGACTGAAATTAAAACTGGATCGGTTCGATTTTGGTTTCAAGCATTGCAGATTTTTGTTAACTAAAATTGAAACCAATAAATGTTGGTTCGAGTTCAACTTTGGCCACACCGACCCCGAAAATCGACTTTAGTTTCAATTAAGTTTATCAAATTTATGCTCCTACGCGCTTTAAAGGAGGCAATTACTTGCATACGAGTAACATTCACATTTAAAGAAAATCCAGCGTTCTTACCACACCGCCTTTTGTTCCAACCACCTCGTTGAAGCATAGTTAAAAATTATTGATTGCTTTGAATCAAATGATGTTGTTTATTTTTCGTCCTGATCTTTTACCCAATGTATCTTACGATCATGAGCCTCCTATTAGAGGGTCAGATGTTGATTTCATATGACACAATTTAGCCCTCTATTTATAGGTTTGTGATCTCAAGATCTATTTGATGAAAATTTGAGATAAAAAATAATTTCCTATCATTTAGCTCAAACATTTAAAGACTTTCTAGTTTGCTTAAGTGAGGTGATTGTAACCTAAGGAATTGTGACGGTAACATCAGCCTATAAAAAACAGAAAAACAAAAAATGTCACCAACTTTTTGTGCAGGTGTTACTCCAACAACCCCTTATGTTACAGCCACCTCACCTAACTAAAATTTTGTTTTCTACTTTGAATTGAACAACAGATATTATTTTTTTCTTTAATCATTCATAAAATTGATCTTTATTTTACTTCTTCATAGAATGTATGTGTAATGATCTATTCCCACATGCCATAAAATTGTCTGATTCTGAACTTAGGTCCTCACCTCGATTTTGTTTCTGATATGGGCCTAAGTTCCCACCCAAAAAGCGTCATGACATGTAATGTCTACAATCACATATATCCCAAGGTCATGATTTTTCTCTATCCAATCTGGGATTGTTATAGCCTCCAAACTTATAGGAGAGTCGTCCTTGGCTTGATACTATTTTGTAACGACCCAAACTCACATGCCACAATATTATCCGATTTTGAGCTTAAGTCTTCACTCATAACGCGTCATGAACTTTTCTCTATCTAATGAGGGCCTTTCTCTATCTAATGTGGGATTGTTACAGTATGCCATGTGGAATCAGCATATTGTTGAATATTTTAAAGCATTTAAACTTGATGCCTTGTAATTGGGATTAATCCTATATCGTGTAAACTTAAAAAGGGACTTGGCTTATAGTGTGTTGATTTGGCTCAAGGCTTGCAGCCTTCACGCAGGGAATACCGAATTTTGTAGATTTCACTGTCATGCACCCTAACAGTTACACACACGCACGTCGAGCTGAGTTGGGATAAGCACGGGCACGTGCGCGTGTACATGGTGTGGCGGTGTATTTAGTTAATTTTTGAATAAAAGTGCAACCGCAATTTTTCAGTTTATTTAATTTTTAAACTTTTGATTTGTAACCGATGTGTCCAGTTATTTGTGTCCGTTAAGTTATTTGTGTCCATTCAGTTATTCAAACGGATATATCTTATCCGAAACGGTGCTTGAATTCTATATAAGGGACTCGAGACCCTCTTTGTTACTCACTGTATTTTTACATTTATTCTACCCAAAGATAGTTTCAGAGTCTCCTTCTGCGCTATTTGGTGTTTTGGTTGTGTGATCAGATTCACCAAATCTGATCACACGAATATGCTGCCGATTCATTGTATCCTGAAGCCGATTTGCTAGTAACCGATTGGTGACCACTTGATAATAGTGATAGGGAAAAATCTCAGTTTAAAGATAGTGATATTCAACGTGCCTTGAACCGGATCTGTGTATCTCTTCATTCCAATCTTTATCCCTCTTTGTAATTGGAATCAATTTTTTCAACACATACGACCATTTGATAGTAAGCTCATGATTTCAAGATGTAGTATATGAAAGATTTGAATGAAAAATTATGCTCATAATCTAATTCACAAGGTGTCAAACTTGGTATTGATATCGGGTATCGGTCCATAGAGGACTGATACGTATTGGCCGATACCGAATTGCATCAGTGTCGTTTAAATAATAATAATAATAGTTTAAAAAAATAGAGGTATCGGCCGATACCCTAGTTGATATCTGATACATATCGGCACCGATATGTATCAGTTTATCAAAAAATTAATACATATCAATATCGACTGATATTTGATATCATGCTAATTTAAAATAAACAATGATTTTTTTACAAAATTGGGTGTGGTAATAACACGGACCATTTTTTATCTTTTTAAAAATGACCATCTCTAGTATTACCATCCTTTTCCTCCCTAAAATGCTAAGGCTATGTTTGCTATTTGAAAAGTCTCTTGTTCCTTTCAAATCCAAGGTCGGTTTGAAGATTTGATTTTACCATGGTTCAAAATTTTGGCCCAAATATTTGGGTTTTAGTCCCCATCGAAACTAAAATGATAACTCAAATTATTGAGATTTTTGTACTGTGTTGAAATTTTCTGCCACCGAAATTTTGATTTCGATACCCAACAAAATCGAAACCGAAATCAAAATCAAAATTTTGATCCCTTGGATTTCACCCGTCAAATTTGATGAGTCACTATTCACTATTCACTCTTCACTCTTAAAATTCAAATATAATATTATTTTAATAAAAAGTGAGACCATTAAAAATAGAGGAAATAATTAAAAAATATAAAAATACAAAATATTTTGGAGAGAGACTCCCACCATCTCTAACTCTTCAAATTCAAACTCACTCTTCAATTGTGTGCCACATAACTAATCTAATAGCTAGTTTTGAATTGTTTTGGAGATGCTCTAAGGCTGCGTTTGGGATTGTGGATTTCGATTTCGATCTCCTAAATCTAAATTCATCATTTGGCTCTACCTTTTTAGCGTTTGGATTTGGATTTGATAAATCTACCGGAATTTAGAAATTTATGTCTGTATTGTGAAAAAGTGGATTTGTAAATAACACCTCTTGGGTGTTATTTGAAAATTCAAATCTTACACTAACATACAATTGACTATGTTTAGTGAATAAAAAGTTGTTACTCAATGTTATCATAGGTACGGTTCGACTTAACACTCGACCCGCCTGAGCCGAGCATTTTAAACTTGATCGATCTGGTTGAGTTGGGCATGAGGCAACTTGAATTAAACCGAACCGAACCAGGTTGAATCGGTGGTAAATGAACTGAATTGAATGGGTCCTGACCCGAACTAACTCAACCCAAGCTTAAGTAGTTATGATAGTCGTTGGGCTGCAATGACTAATTTTTTGCCGTTGCTGCCCGCCATTGACCAGTGCACCATGGGTGCAACCAGGAAATTACTGGTTGCATCCATTTTCGAATATTTATTTATTTTTGGTCTTGAATACCCAAACCGAACACCGAAAAATTCAGTTTCGATTCGAGAACGATTTATGTGTTGGAGGAATTCGGTGTACCAAAATTGAATTTTTCAGTGTTCGATTCAGGAAAAAAAAATTGAAAATGAGTGCAACCAAAAATTTTATGGTTGCATCCATTCTCAATTTTTTTCCCCCCTAAACTCAAACTGAACCAAACACCGAAAAATTCGGTTTCGATTCGGAAACGGTTTATGTGTTGGAGGAATTCGGTATATCGAAACCAATATATTTCGGTTTGATTTCGATTTGTGATGTACTGAACCGAAAACCAAAAAAATTGGATTCAATTCGGTACACTGAACTTGCATCCTTACATAGAATATATGAAAGAAATCAATAAAATATAAGTTCTTCTTATAAAAACAATAATAAAATGCAATATCTATAAATCTTTGGGACAAATCTTAAGACAATGCTTAAACATTTAAGCAATAGATTTGCAAATCCAGAGATTTCAAATTATGAATTTGAAATACTTGAATTTATAATCCCTAGATTCAAATCCACGTTCCCAAACATAATTCTGAATTTAAAATCCTCAAACCCAAATCCACGATCCCAAACACAACCTACGGCCTCGTTCGGTAACCCAAAATACTCAGAATCTGGGCAGATTCTGAGTTTTTTTGCAAGATCTGAGCAAAGCCCACGTTCGAGAGCCAATTTTGGGAAGCGGGAATTTGAGTGTTTTCTGAGTGAAAACGACGTTTGGTCGTCCGACCAAACCTCTCGGATTAGCTCAGATTCTGAGCTCAGAATCTGGGTTGGTGAAGTATACTCCTCATCCATCTATGCAGCTGATCAAAACTATGTGTCCTCTGACTACGCAAAGAGCTTCTTTGAAACTCTTGCATCGTCTTCAACCATCCATGGCGATAGGTAGGGGCCACCTCGATTCAAAACACCGCCTCCATCTACGCTCGATTCCCTTTGCGGTGCATTCACATGGCTCTGATTGGAGTTGATTTAAACCATCCGATCAATCCAGGGGGGCGGTTACGAGCTTGCAGAGATTCAAATGTACTTCATTTGAATCTGGAAGGGGCCAGCCTGGTTCTTCAGCGTTGGAAAATCTAGTAGGGGCCAGCTTCTCATTTTAAGACACGTGTCCCATAGATTAGCAGCCGATCCCTCTTGAGTGCAAAGAATTGAATGGAGCTCCTTGGGGGGGCATTGAAGGCTATAAAATGCTCCCCCTTGCCTCCCTTCAACCCATCTCGGCATTTGCATTCCAAGGGAACAGAAGCTGCTTGAATTAAGGCCAAGGTGAATTTCTTTGCTTAAATTTCTTCTTTTTTTTTTTGTGGAATTGCTCTGATTTTGAGTCTCTCTTAAAGGCTCTGGTTTCCACTACTTTGAAGTGAGGAACGGAGTTAAGAGGGTTGAGGGAAGAAGGCGTAAAGGTTAAGGAGAGGATTTGGGCATTTTTCACCTGATTCGCTACTTATCCTGGTTGGCAGAGAGAGGTGCAGAGATTTGAGAGAGAGAGAGAGAGAGAGAGATGATATAAATTCATAGTCATAGAGTACTGTTATATCCACCCACCAAATCTTTGCGTTCACCCACTCTTTTACACATTGATTATATTGAATTGGACAATGGAGATTGCTTATGGTCCCAATCTTTCATGCGATAGATCTTGAGAACATGATCGTACCATCAGACGGTCGATTTTTTATTTCATGTGGTACACACACAAAAAGTGATCTTAAAATCATTTTGAAGCGTGTATGTGATCTTAAGGTCATTTTTGTTAGATGAGTGCCACGAGAAATAAAACACTAACCGTCTGATGGTAGGCCCATGACAGCAAGATCCATCGCGTGAAAGATTCGGAAGATAAACGATCTCCATCATCTGATTCTACCAAGTCAATGTGTTTCAGCAAGGGTGAACTCAAAGATTTTGTGAGTGGATTTAAAGGTACTTAGTGGATTTAAAGGTACTTAGTGGATTTAAAGTCAATGTGTTTCAGCAAGGGTGAACCAATGACGAACACGTAAACAAGCCCTTTATTCTTGAATTTGGTTGGGCATAGGTTGGGCATAGCTTGGAAACATGAGCTTGTTTGGCAGTTGGAAAGTCACTCCATCGCGTGGTTCATTTCGAACCTCGCGAGCATGCAATTCTGCAAGCTATAATGGAACCTCGCGAGCTTACTCTGTCGCGTGGTTCAGTTGGAACCTCGCGAGCATGCTATTCTGGAACCTCGCGCAGTTCTGATGAATACAATAACCTCGCGAGCTTCTAAGATGAATTCCACCTCGCGAGCTTACTGCTCGCGTGGTTGGTTGGAACCTCGCGAGCATGCTATTCTGGAACCTCGCGCAGTTCTGATGAAGACAATAACCTCGCGAGCTTCTAATGAATTCCACCTTGCGAGCTTACTCTGTCGCGTGGTTCATTTGGAACCTCGCGAGCATGCAATTCTGGAAGTTCCTTTAGAACCTCGCGACCTTACTGTGTCGCGTGGTTCATAATTGATTGTTTTTTGTGTGGGGGGGTTTGTTTCTAGAATTACTTTTATTTGATTGAAGTTTTATTTTTTTAAAATTAGGTTTTAATGTCCTTCTGTTAGGGTTTTATTTTTGGTTTCTATTTTGTTAGAGCCTTCTTGGAGTTTTTGGGCCCTCAAATTTAATCATTTAGAATGAGTTTTTTTTTTTTAAGGGTTTTTTTGGTACTTAGTGGATTTTTTTTTTTTCTTTCCTTTAAACCCAATATTTGTAATTTATTTGGTGCGGTTTTCATTTTTTCTTCAAAAAATAAGCCTAAAAAAATAACCTTTAAAGATGAGAAGCTAACTTTTGAATCCGAACTCCCAACTTTTTCAGGTATCCGATCATCTCAATCTTGTTCTCTACTGTTTTTCTTGAAGATCTTTGTCGATTTCATCAAAATGTAGCCATCTTTTTTGCTGTTCTCGATGTTTCAAAGTTTCTTTCTTTTTTTCCCTGTTTGGATTCGTTGTTGATTGCTCAAATAGTGATTTTGGAGTTGATTTTTCTCTGCCTGTATAATGATTTTCAGAAAATGTGATTAACGCCAGCTTCAACAATTAGAATTTAGAATCTGCAATTCTTCAACTGTTTTTCATGTAGATCTTCTTCGATTTCATCAAAATGTAGTTTTTTTGTTGTTCTCGACGTTTCAAAGTTGAATTCTTTGGAAAATCTGTCTGGTAGGATTCGTTGTTTCAGCAGCAAACTTGGAAAATCTGTCTCTATGTTTCAAATGACAAATTTTGGAAAATCATGCGGTTGTATGGTTTTTTTGCAGATTCATTGTTGTTTGCTCGATTACGATTCGAAATAGTTATTTTCAGTTGACTATTAGAGAATTTGATCGAATTTTTCTTATCCCTATGTAATGTTTTGGAAGAAATGCTTTGGAAATTCTTTAGATCTGTTCTAATTCTAATTGTTGATTTTGTTGTTAATCACATTTAATGTGAATATCTTTTATTAAGAAATTTGATTTGTAAGTGCAAGTCAACTTCTTGTTACTTTAATTGGAAACTGAGTGTTTGGTTTAATTATGGGCCTGCAGAGTTACTAAATTTAGACCATCCGTTTCTCTTCTCCCTTTGTTGATTTGAAAGAGTTTTTGAAGTATGTACCCTTGCTTCAGCAGTTCTGATTTAGAAATTCATCATAAAGTATACATCAAAAGCTCCAATATTTCTGATTCAGAAATTTCATTGGTTGCTTCATTCGAGTGACACAGATTAGAATTCTCTCTAGTCGAAATCTCAATCTTAAATACAAGTAATAGGCAGATTTTATATCGAAGCCTGAAGGTTCACTTGTTCTTCATTCATGTTCTGCCTTTTCTTTTCAATTTTTTTTCTCCAAATTTTATGAACTCAGTTTGATTCGATGATTTTGAAGCATTAAACCATCTAATCTAATATCAAAACAGCTTAGACCGAATAGGTGTATTGGAATTGGTTGCTGAAAAAAAAATATTGAACCACGCGACAGAACCTGGTAAAAAACAGGTATTACTGAATTCCACCTCGCGAGCTTCTAAGATGAATTCCACCTCGCGAGCTTACTCTGTCGCGTGGTTCAGTAGGAACCTCGTGAGCTTCTATTTGGAAAATCCACCTCGCGAGCTTACTCTGTTGCGTGGTTCAGTAGGAACCTCGCGAGCTTCTATCCGGAAGTCTGAGTAAAGCTCGCGAGCTTACTCTGTCGCGTGGTTCAGTTTTCCACCTCGCGAGCTTCTATTTGGAAATTCCACCTCGTGAAGTCACTCTGTCGCGTGGTTCAGTATGAACCTCGCGACCATGCAATTCTGGAACAGCGAGCTTCTGAAATCCCTTCTTTTGTTTTGCCAATATGTATTTGATTTTCGATTTCAGCAGAGCTTCTATAAGGATATGGTTTTGCAAGCTAGAAGAAGAATGCGGGCCCTCTTAACTGTCGAACGCTTTCCGCATTCACCCCTTAAACATCGAGCACATTATCTTTTTCTAAACTGGCTTCTAACCTGCATTCACGTTTTGGCTGTTGATGACTGCCCTGTTGACCGAAAAATCGTTCAGAAGCTCCTAACCAAAACTGGCTTCTTCAAAGGTTTTTTTTTTTTTTTTTGATGAATAATGGGTGCCATTATTTAATGTATTAATGAATGCTTGTTTTTGTTTTTCTTCTTCTTTTTTCTAGTGGGTGTTTTGGCATTTCTGATGGATTTCTGCTTTTTTGAATCTATGTTTCTTAAATGAGTGTTTGGCTTTTTTATGTTTATTTGTTTACGGATATTTTATTTGGCTTAGAGCTATCTTATTTTGAATGCAGGTTTTTTTTTTTTTTTCGTGAATTTTAGTGCCTCCTTTTTTGTTTTGTCATTTGGGTTTTTGCTGATTGATGTTCACGGTTCTTGGGGAGGTTTATCTTCATGGGTATTTTTTATTCTTTTTGGATTTAATTGTTTTTGGAAATTTGAAATTTTAGTTGGGTCTCTTTCTTTGGAATGTGGCATCTTTTTCTAATGTAAATTTATATATTTATCTGTTGAATAGGCATTTGGGTTTCCGCTGATTTATGATTTTTATTTGCTTAGTTTATTTTTAATCAAGGGGTATTATTATGGGGTGTTTTCTGGGCCTGCAATATTTTTTTTTTATTGCTTTCTTTTTACAAGTGCTAATTGCATTTTGAACGTTGGAGTGCCGATTGTGGGATTTACTTTTAATTTGAATTTTAAAGTTCTGGAGTAGTTTTTATATGATTTACTCTTCGGTTTAAATGCTCCGCACCTTATCTTCTAACCGAGTACAACAGAATTAGCTGGGGCCTTGGTCCATGGATGAGTCGGGAATTGGACCTTTTAATTGGCAGACCTGAAATAGGTCTAATTTAAGGAAAAATTACCACTAAAACCCATCTATTAATGATGCCCCTTATCAATTAGGAAGCTTTGTTTAGCATGGAGGACTAAACTTTTCTTTCAAATAACATCACTAGCCCATTATTTTTATGGGGATTAAACTTTTCTTTCTAATAACATCCCTGGCCCATTATTTTTATCAGCAATGGTTAGGTACTCCAATCAGTTTGAATAGGATTTCAAGTTCAACCACATATGTAGCTTTTAATGACAGTCAAGATTCTCCCGATTTTTATATGTTACTGAATTTGCTCGTTCACCTAACGAATCGTGATTTGAGTACAATGAACCATTTTGAGGATTTAGAATTCGGACCTTTATCCGTGCACTACCTAGTTTATCTAAAAAATCTATAACTTTGATAATTTTTAGGGGAACATAAGTTATGAGTAGCCGCAAGGGAAAGGGTGTTGCCCCCGATAATGTCGGTCAATCAAAAAATTTCACGTGGAATGAGGAACAAGACAAGGCCTATATCAAGGAACTTGTCGAGCAATACCACCTCCGTCGGAAACTCCCTAACGGAACGTGGCAAAACAATGTGTGGCCTGAGATGGCCGAAAAGCTAAAGACTTACGAGTGCTTCGAAGGGAGACTGGAAGAACTCACCAGAGATAAATGCTATAATCACTTGAAGTCGGTGAGGAATAATTACGCTAGGATGAAGATAATTATTGAGACTAGTGGTTTTGGTTGGGACCGTGTTAATAAAATGGTCATTGCAGAAACTGATGTATGGGACAATTTCATTTCTGCACAGGTTAGTAACTATGAACTTTAACCTTCCTTGACCTGTGAATCTAAACAAGAGTATATAATTTGAACATTTCATTTAACCTAACATACATGACTTCAGGGTAATATCTGGGCTACAAATTATCGATGTCGGAAGGTTCAAGACTACAAATTGCTTTGTCTTCTATTTGAAAATAGCACATATACTGGGGCTGAGGAGTTCCACCCTATGGATCGTCGATCCCCTGTCCAAGAACGTGCTATTCCTCTTGGCGATGACCTTAGTGGGGACTCATACCGCCCAGTATTTGATAATGAAGAGTTCCCCTACCAAGAAGGCGCATCGATGCGAGTCTCCCTTAATCATGGAGAGTGGTCCAAACTCGAGCACCCGAACCCGCCCTACTCAAAACTCCAACTCAAGTGGGTCAGGAGGAAGCGGAAGAGTGTAGACCTCCACGATGGTCTTCTTGAGCACCTAGACGGAAAGCATCGCTAATCGGCCCTGAACCACCTCAACCACCTCAAGCAATCATGACCTATTTTTGGAATTTTTACAAGAAATGAGAGCTCACAACTTTATTGACCATTCTATGTTTATGGAGCTCCTAGTCAAATTTGAGCGGTCATTGAATGGTCGACATAGTGATGGGGTTGCGCCCGAGCATCGCAATCCTATCTCTTCGCCTTGTGTGGAAGGCCATGGCCACATCCATAGGCCTATTGATGTTTATGTTATAAAGTTTCAATGATTTTATAAATTTGTGATTTAATGTAAAAAAATTATGGTAATTAAACTGAATGAGTTTTGTCATTTAGGTATAATGGCACCCCCCCTCGTGTCCGGATGATGACTTGATTGCGATGTATGCGGTGGGCCGTCATTACCGCCATAACCATCATCTTAACACTTGACCGAGAAAAGGCGGGACGTCACACATCGATTCTCACTGGTCCGTTATACGTTCAGGAAACCCTTCGCGGGCATCCAGATATTGCATATGAACTATTTCGAATGCGTACGCCCACATTCAGAAGTTTATATGACGGCCTTTGGGCGAGGGGTCTATTGGAGGACTCACGGAGGATGAAGGTGGAGGAGGCGGTTGCTATATTCATGTACACTATAGCCCAAAATCAAAAGAATAGAACCGTCCAAGATAGATTCCAACGTTCGGGCTCAACCATTAGCCTATGTTTTAATAGCGTACTTGACGCTATCTTACAGTTGTATGGCGATTTTGTGAAACAGGCCACTACTAGAACTCCCCCGGAGATTAGTAGCCAACAAAGGTTTTACCCATGGTTCAAGGGTGCTGTAGGAGCTATCGATGGTACACATGTTGAGGTTACCGTTCCCAAAGTGGACTCACGGCGTTATAAATCGTACAATGTCACAATGCGACATAAAATGTTTTGTGTGTGGTATCGTTTGACATGCTATTCCAGTACGTACTCCCTGGATGGGAGGGGTCTTCCCCAGACTCGAAAGTTCTAGCAAGTGCTCTCTCTAGGCCACAAAATCGACTTCAAGTGCCACTGAACAAGTATTACCTTGTGGATGGAGGTTATTCCAACATGCGAGGCTTTCTAGCTCCCTATCGGGGGGTTCGCTACCATATTAAAGAATTCAATCGTCGAATCCCCATTGACTCCACAAGAACTTTTAACAAGCGACATGCGTCCACGTAATGTGGTTGAGAGAACATTTAGAATCTTGAAACAACGATTTCCGATATTGAAAGCGACCACGAGGTTCCCAATTCAATCACTGGCGAGAATAGTGGCGCATGTTGTATTCTACACAACTTTATCAAATTACACGATCCGGAAGATCCATTCTTGAAGAATGGCGGAAGGATCGTATAGTAGAGCCATCGGCGACTTCGGTTCACGAGATAGGCCTTGACATCCATTGTACTCAAACCCCTGCAAATCGCGAATGGATGAACACATTCCGTGATAATATAGCCAACACTATGTGGGAGGCACAATCACGTTGACATATTAAATGTACGGTTGGTTATATGGTTTTATTGTAAACTCTTAACTTGAATCAATTAAATAAGCCACTTCTCACTCTTGCATTCACTAACCAATCTATTTCTATTTGTAGATATGGGTAAATATTACGTTGTATTCGTTGGTAGGAGACCGGGCATATATCGAACCTGGGAGGAATGCTCGAGAGAAGTAACTGATTTTTCTCATGCTCGTCATCGCTCCTTTCATTCGTACGATGAAGCACTAAATGCGTTACGACGACACTTAGATGAACCCTCATATAACCCACCCACATATCACCATGTACCTGCGATAACCCAACAAACACAAGTCATAGATAGAGTTAGAGCTGATGTTGGTGTGCATGTAGATTGCATGTGTGGAGCGTTTGCACGTGCTATTATTGTTCTCCTATCCACTTTGGTTATTTATGTATGGCGTACCATGTGATTTCTTTATAATTCTCAATATGAAGCTTGTCTCTTTTCATATTTTATTATTTCTCGTGTAAGCAAATCATATGAGTTGTGTATCGTATCCCAAATGACTCTTCTCGAGGTGAGGGTCACCGTCGCAGGGTTGTCATACTCAGCTCCGACTCCTTATGGTGACGACGCCGTACAATCGTGCAATGGTAGCGTTAGGGACCCATTTTAAAAATAATAGTAATTAAATCAAATTCGAAAAAAGACTCCGTCAAATATATTCAGCCCCATCTCGATTGGTTGCCCGTAAATTTTGAGAGAAATTCGAGTACGGCACATAAACCGATGATTAAGATCACGTTTCTACGGTCGTAGTATAACCACTGATTGAAGCTATTCTGAGGATTTTCTGAGAGGAATCTGAGTGGTTTAAGAACAAAGGATTTTGAGTTTTGTAAAAATCTGTCAGGAATCTGAGTGGTTAAAGAACGCATATGGTGAAAACCAGGAATCTGAGTTTGCTAAGAATCTGTCAGGAATCTGAGTGTCCAAAATCTGAGCTTTTCTGAGAAAAACCAGGAAACACCCAAACGAGGCCTACGAGATTTCCAACATTTCTCTGAAAAAAACTCCCAAAGATATGTTTCAAACCTTCGTGTCCAGGGAAGGACTCTCATTATGGTCATGTAAATCCCAAATAGTGTTTAAATGATCTCACACCATTTATTGGTTTATGATCTTGGAATCTACATTGTCAAAGTGGTATGCCATTAGTTGAAGGGCTATAGGTCCAAACATTACACTTTTTGGGAGATTTGAATCATCCACTTTGTGCACTTAATATCAATGATTATTTTTAATTTTAATGATTGATATTAAAGTTCACCAGCAATCAAATAATTTACATCAACTTAAAAGCATGATCGTTTGACTGAAATATGTTCTAATGATAAATTGTCACTTGGGCAATTTAGATTAAATTTAGGCCAAATGGCACAATGATAAATTGCACTTGTGAAATAAAAAGTGACATTTGGCGTTTAAAGTGTAGAATTATTTAAACAATATTTGGCGTTTAATTTTCGGTAAGAGCTATTATTCCTTTCTTCCAACACTTAGATGAAAAAGTGTCACGTGCGAGCAATCAATGACCCACTCTAAATTAGTGTTTGGAGCATAGTGACAAATTTCGTTTTGGAGAATTTTTTGGTGGGGGGTCATTTCGGTACATTTCGGATTAATTTTGATACTTTTCGAAAAAATTTCGGGTAAGTTTTGGGGATTAAAAATATACATTTAATATTTTTTTAAATATTTTAAAATAATTTATCGAAATATACTAAAAAATATCGAAATTTATCGAAAAATATCGAAAAGTACCGAAAAATACCGAAAACCAAAAATTTTCCGAAATTTTCGTTTGACCCCCATTTCGCAAAATTTCGCCGAATTTCGGCGAAATTTGGCACTATGGTCTGGAGCAGGGTAATTACTTAAATATGAACGCAATAATATGAGGGGTAGCCATTATTTGCACCCATTTTTAAAGTGATTGCACTGAGGTTAAAAATAAGATTTTACATTTTATAGACATGTGACATGTGAAAATTCAATATGGGCCATCTGATTTAAAGTTCATGATATATAGATCCTTAGTGAAAGGCTAAGGATTAGATATAATCTTCATCATGAAATTAAATATAATCAAAGATTATTATTTTATTCAAGGTTGACAACAATAGATCATATGGTAAATATTATTTTTAGCTCCAATCTTATTCACTAAGAATCTATAGATCATGAGTTTTAAATCAAACAGTCTAAATTGCATTTTTATATATCATATGCTCCTAAAATACAAAGTCTCTTTTTAACCTAAGTATAATCATTTAAAAAGTGTGTGCAAGTAATGGCTCCCTAATATTAGGTACTGTTCCGTATAAAAAGTAAATAAATATTAGGTACCGTTAATTGTACTAATGGGTGTCACGTGCTATGGATGAGAGAGAATTTTTAGGGTTGGCTCCTCGATGACTGATTGAGGAGCCAAAAGAGGGATGCTGTTTTTTGACAAATAGGTATCATTATTTGCAATTATAAAGTCTTCCTCACAAATATGGTTATAAAGACACCCTGCGTTTGGAAACATGGATTTGAATTTGAGGATTTAAATTAAGGCATTTCAAATTTAGAATTTAAAATATTTGGATTTGCAAATTTCTTGTTAGGATGTTTAATTATTGCCTTAAATTTTGGCCCAATGATTTATAAATGTTTTATTTGATTATTATTTTTTTATAAAAAGAAATTTATAGGGATGCAAGTTATCTGAATCAGGCGAATTGATTTTTGGTTTTCGGTTCGATACACCACAAATCGAAACCGAGCCAAAATATATCGATTTGGTTTCGGTACACTAAATTCCTCCAACATATAAATCGTTCCCGAACCAAAATCGAAATTTTCGATGTTCGATTCAGTTCGGTTTGCTTCGGTTTGGGTTTAGGAAAAAAAAATTGAAAATGATTGCTACCAGTAATTTTTTGTTTGAACCCAAACCGAACCGAACACCGAAAAAATTGGTTTCAATTCAGGACCGGTTTATGTGTTGGAGGTATTCAGTGTATCGAAACCAAATTTTTCGTTGTTCGGATCGGTTCAGGTTCAGAAAAAAAAAAAACTAAACAAAAAAAGGTGCAATCAAATTTATTTTTTTTCTTGAACCCAAACCGAACTGAACACCGAAAAATTTGGTTTCGGTATCCCGAATTCCTCCAACACAAACCGTTTCCGAACTGAAACCGAATTTTTCAATATTCGGTTAAGTTTGCTTTGATTTCGGCTCAGAAAAAAAAAGAAAAAAAAAAGGGTGCAACCAGCAATTTTTTTATCGAACCCAAACCGAAGCAAACTGAACATCAAAAAATTCGGCTTCGGTACACCGAATTCCTCCAACACATAAATTGGTCCCGAACCGAAATCGAATTTTTCAGTGTTCAGTTCGGTTTGCTTCGATTTAGGTTCAAAAAAAGGAATTTTTTTAATGGATGCAACCGTCAATTTCCTGATTGCACCCAAGGTGTACTATATAAAGGTGGTTGCAATGACCAAAAACTAGCCGTTGCAGTCCAACGACGATTGCAACGACTAGTTTTATAGCTGTTGCAGTAACTACTTAAGCTTGAGTTGGGTCAACTCAGGTTGGGTTTTGTTCGATCTGGTACCGGTTCAATCCGGTCTATTTACCACCGGTTCGGTTCGGTTTAATTCGGATTGTCTCATATCCAACCCAACTAGATCGATCAAGCTTAAAAATACTCAACTCAGGCAGGTTGAACCTTACCTATAACAACACTAAGTAATAATTTTTTATTCACTAAATATAGCCAATTATATGTTAGTATAAGATTTAGATTTTCAAATAACGCTTAGGAGGTGTTATTTATAAATCCACTTTTTTACGATACATACATGAATTTTTAAATTCCGATGGATTCACCAAATATAAATCCAAATCCAAATACAAAAAGGTGGAGCGAAACGGTGGATTTGGATTTAAGAGATCCAAATCCAAATCCAAATCCACAATCACAATCACAATCACAATCACAATCGCATCCTTAGCGTTTTTGCATTTACCCCACTAAGATATGTTATAACCCCCTTACCCCCTCCTCTTATTTCACCTATTTACACCGCAGTCCTTGTTTTTATGTTTTCTTTACATTTTGTTCCCTGTAGTGACGAATCGACTGTTGACTATCATAAAATTAATCTTTGACTCCTTGAAATCGGATGATAAAGATCATTTTTTAACATAATTTTCTACCAATGAATCTTGAGATCATGATGATCATGAATACCATCAGATCAAATTTTAGTTCAAATGGCACACATATTGAAAAGTGATCTAAGAATTATGTTTGATATACACCCACAATCATGATCACTTTTTGTATTATTTGCCATATGAAATCAAAATTTGACACTCAGATTGTAAACTCTTGATCTCAAGATTCATTTATAATATTATTGTGGAGATCATTTGGTTCAAAGCAGTCAAAGTTTAAATTTTAATAATTGACGATTGAATCATCACTCTAAAGGATAACAAGTAAAGGGAACACAAAAGCATGATTTGTAGTGTAAATAGGTGAAACGCGGGTGCGGAGTGTAAATACGACGTATCCTTGGGGTTGACAGCCAAAATCCCATGATTTTATTATGCTACCTTATTATCGTTGTTTCAAAGAGAAAGATACATATGACACTATATTTTTTAGAATAAGCCTTTTTTTTTTTTTTTTGTCTATTTTAAAAGTGTGTAGCTACTTTAAATCAATGGATAAAAACCATAGTTTGACCCAATCTTTGACCGACCATATCCACTTCAAAGATGTGGTAAAAACCACAACACATTGTTTTATCACTCTTGGATTCTAGTATAACTTAATAAAAGAAAAAAAAGAAGTTGGGATAATTAGACATGATCACTGCCAGCTTTCCGTTTCTGTGTCAATCAGGTAAAAGAAAACTGTCAAAACCGATATTACTTGATTCGCTAGTCCGCTTGGTTCGAATTTGGGTTCGTAATTTGCAGTCCGCTGCATCCAAGCAAACCCGGTTCTGTACCAGTAGGATGAGTTTTAGATAAACAAAAAAACAAAATATTTTGATAAATTTTAATTATTAATGTCTAAATTTTACATTGACAACATACCAAAAAACATATTACAATTGTTCACTAATTGCAATGATGGGGCTGGAAGCTCAACTGAGTAGAGGAAAATTTGAAACCTCGACTATTTTGGAGAAAACAAAATTTCATGTAATGTTGGCCGGCTCGCCCATCCTCAGCGAACCAGACTGCGAACTGCAATCCGGAGCAAACCAAACAGTAAACCGGTTTGCGATTCCCGGGCTACTAGCGAAATAGGTAGGTAACCTTGGTCAACACTGCATCTAAATATTTTCAAAATCACATAAATTGCAGCTTTCATATCAGTCAAATACTTACACGGCAACCAGTGGTGGAATCACGATTCTTATCTAGACGGGATAGAAGATGAATTAGATATAAATTTTGTATAATTAATATAAATTTAAACTAATTTATATTATAAAATATAATGTTTTGAAAGTAGTACATAACTGCATATAATCACTATCAGTTAGGGTTGTCAACAGGTTGGGTAGACCTAATACCCGACCTGGCTGACCCGTGTTTTCTATCGAGTTGGGCACATAAACTTGACATGTCAGGTCGGGTCGGGAAAAAGGCATCGGACCTGACCTTTGTGTCATGTTGGGTCGACTAAAAGGTTGGGTCAGGCATATGCCATTTTCCCATTGAGAAGCCAAAATTTTGGCCCGACTGGACCCGACCCATTGACAGCCCTACTTTCACTGCATAGAGAGCCTATTAAACGCAAGGTTTATGAGTTTGTCAGAATTTAAATGATTCAAAACCTTCTTTAATAGGTTTGATTATGATATACATGAGATAGAAAACCCAGTTCTCATATGCATTTAAACAAACATGTTATGTGCACATCCTTTAATTCATCTCATTAACTCACCCGCACCAGTTCCAATAAGAACAATTAGCTGCAAAGGTTCGAATCAGAAAATGATAACGTACGCAGTTATGAACTCGATCGCCCAACTACATGAACCAAACTAGAGAGAGAGAGAGAGAGAGAGAGAGAGAGAGAGAGAGAGAGAGAAGAAGGAGAAGAACAAAAATAAAAAGAGAATAAGAAGAAAAAGGGGAGAAGAAGAATAATAAGGAAATCTTACCAATGGTGACGGCGGCTGCCGGCAGGAGAGGGGGGCGGCGGTACAAGAGCTGGAGAAGGCTTCTGGCCTTTGGCGTCACCACCTCACTGGCGTTGGGTTCAGGTGGGCGAGCCACCGAGCTGCGACCTGCGACCTGCGAGAGCCTAGAGGATAGAGAGGGCGCCGGGGGTTTAGGATTCCAAGTTCCAACCCTTGGTTTTTAGAGAGAGAAAAGAGGGACGGTGAGGACACCCTTGCAGAGTTTAGACTTGAGATTTAGGGATATTAGGTTTACTTAAAAGGGTACCTTTGAAAAAAAAATAAAAAACTTGCTCTTTTTTTTTTTTTGAGTGCGGGCACTCGCCTGCACTCGACTGTACATGGTTCCGCCAGTGACTGCAACCATATACTAGTTCAGTCAAGAGCTTTGTGTAGGTCACCTGTCCCTATTCCAAAGTCACAACTACTGACCCTTCTTGTTGGTCAATCCTACTTAAATCTCACCAGCTACAGATAAAGATAGAAGACCATCGAGTTATATGTGAAGAGATGTTTAGGCTTAATATTGAATATATCAATCATCGTACTAATATCGGCCAACCCAAGAAATGATGATTACTGCTACAATGTGATACAAAGACTGATGGAATCATACACCACTAAAGATAGGGTGTCAGAAAATACACACCATCAGATCAAAATTGGCTACACATATAACTGTGTGCAAAGTCGTTAATACACAATATTACCGTCGTATCATGTCATCGAAATCAACAACGATATCGACAAAAAGCTGTTTTGATCACTGATATATAAGTCCCTCTTCTCCAGGGCAACATTTTGTTACAGTTGCTACACCTGATCTTTACACCATTTTCAAGCAAAGTCAATTTGAGCAATCTGTTGTTTAGCCCTCTTCGCGATGGCTGAGAACAAATCTGGTCCATCTTGGTAGTTTATCAATATCACGCATCTGAAGTAGGCATAAAGTGAACATGTATAAACAGAATTAAGGTCTCACATCTTGCCGGATTCCGATAGTATCCTCTCGATCTCTTCTAACAGACGCTCCTTTTCGTCTGCCAGGTCCTCGTTTTGCTTTTGAAGCTCTTCAATTTGTTTAGTCTGCTCCGAATCCTTCCTGAAATTGACCATGCCACACCAGATCAATGAACTGAGATAAGTAGGATCAGTGTGGAAGCTGCAAGTGCATACTATTTTATAGGGATAATGGCATCTGACCAACATTTAAACACCAAAATGGTGTTTAAATGATCTTATACCATTAAAGTTAAGATTTTTAATCTCACACCATTGAAGTGCGATTTTCATTATGACATGTGGTGAATATCAGTGATCAATATAAAATATCCAGATGGCAATCTATCATTGGAACATGTCTCAACCCAAAGAAACATACCTATAAGTGGATGTGAACCATCCAATTAATGAACCTTAATATCAGCCATTAAAACTGAAAACAACGGTTGATATTAAGGTCCACAGATCCGATGGTTTAAATCTATCTTAAACACCATTTTTGGGCCTCTTGCATGTCAATCTATTATCTATCACTTTGACGGTACGCCCTGTTGTGCCGCACACTTCACCATAGAAGTTTGATTTAATTCGTGCTTTGATTGTCTGTGAGTGTGTGTGTATATATATATATAGCGAGAGAGAGAGAGAGAGAGAGAGAGAGAGAGAGAGAGAGAGAGAGAGTTAGGGAAATGCACCCAGACCACATGCCACATGGAATGTGAGACCCAAAACAACACCAGTTTTGGCTGTCCAGCCACTTGCAATGTGGTTTAAGAAAATAAACAAAATACTTTTTTGGTCCTTATTTCATGGGTTAAAGATAAGGTGACGTCCCACAAATCTGTTACATTGAATCTGGGCACCTCTCTAGAACACGAGTCAAATATTAAATAATAAACCAATAATATGGAAACACACTTTTGACTAGATTAAAGTACTTTTTTTGTTTACCTATTCATGAAAGATAGATTAAGTTTGAGTGAGCGCACTTCCTTCTCGAGATTCTCACAACGCTTGAGAAGAGATTGCATATCTGATTGAATTGCTGGTGTCAGATTCCTTTCCTTTGCCTCTGCCATCCTAAACCAGCCATCAAAATCAGAACAAACCAAAGAATGTTGTAGATTACATAAAAAACCAACATACTACCAAGTCTAAAAATCCATTTTATGGTAAGTAGTCAATCTTTAAATACAACCACACAAGTAAAAATGCATATGAATAAAGATTGAAAAGTGATTATTGACACGAATATAACTACACAACATAAACGAATTTAGGATGAGAGCATTGTGATTAGAACCATAGTCACCAAGTTCTCCGAATATTTGAAAAAATCGTGAATAATTCAGGACTTTAAGATTCTACGAATTAATCACGAATGATTCCTGAATTTATGAAAAAATCGCGTCTCTTTAACATATTTGCTAATTTTATGAAGAATTGACGAATAACTTTCGAATAATTCAAGATTTTTTCAATAAACCACAACTTTTAATATTTCTTAAATTCTTTTTATACTTTTTAATTTTATTGTATTATTTTTCTCCAATTAATCTCCGAATTTTTCCATGAATTTGCCGGGTTTTTTTTCGAATTTTAACCTTGCCGAATTATTACCGAACCCCGACTTGGTGACTATGCTTAGAACCACCAAAATTGGAGGGACACTCCAATTCTACCCACAAACTGTTGCACATTCTCATCAATCGGGGATACAATCCGATTAATGAGCACTCTTAGATAGGCAATATCCTATAAATTGCACTGCCCAAATGATCCTCTCCATCCAAATGTATACATTTGTAGATCATTTCTCATGAAATTATTGACTATCCAAAAGTAGGCAGTTGATTGGTTGCTTAGAACACATGTAACCAGTGGAAGTCGAGTCGTGGCTAAGTTTAGAGGTGTAGGGTGAGTCGCTTGAAAGAACATAAGGGTTAACACACACACATACAAGCAAAAGGCAAGAATACCCCTCCTCATAGAACAAGTACCAATAAGGAAAATAATACAAAGGACACCAAAAATACCCCTGCTCTAAACTTAGCACCACCAAAGTTGCATGTACCCAGGCGCTTGAGGTCAAGGCATGCGGGCTGTAATTCATTGCATTTATGCCATTTGTACTGTTTACCATTGTACATTGGATATTCATGCATTTGTATCAATTGTCTTATTCATGGGTTAAAATGCCGGAAAACCGGTACGTATCGTCCAGTCAAAAAACCGGTACGTACCGGACGATACGTACCGGAACAGTAGTGTACCGGACGATACATTGAATGTATCGTCCGGTATTTGCAATACAAATGAGCGATACGGTACATTTAATGTACCGTATCGTTCACGTCCGATACCGATACGTATCGTCCGATACGTATCGGTATCGGACGATATTTTGATCCATGGTCTTATTCCACTGCATTGATATGTATGCTTTCTTTGATACATTGTGTGATTGGGAGAATTGACCTACTAGATCATGGTAAAGGGAGAACCGATCTACTGGATCTTATAAACCTTAAATTTTCAAAGCTGGGGGTGATTCATGTTGGTGTGTATTGGTGTGTATATAGAGGTTATATGGAGTGTGTATAATCATTGTGATCAGCACTACTGAACTATAAATACTAATAATGATGGGTGTAAAAATATATAATTGTTAGCATGGATTTTTAGGAGATCAAGGGAGACGCTTTATCGAGAGGTTCTTCTTCTAGTTCCAAAGCTCAGAGAGAGTGAAATAATGAAATAAAATTAAGAGAGTTATCTCTATTTATATAATAAAATACATAGGACTTCTACTGGAAGTCAAAATAGGGACTTAAAGTCCAACTAAAACCCACGTTGTGTGGGTCCCTTCTTTAGAAGATCTGAGACCCATGCAGGGGCCCACCTGCGTGGGCCTCTTTCCCTCTAACTCTCTCTTCCTATGGCCCATGCAGGACCCACCTGCGTGGTCCCCCCTCCTCTCTCTCTCTCTCTCTCTAACTTCTTCTTTCTTCTTTTCTTTTTCTCTCTTCTCCCTTGGTCCACGCAAGCACCCACCTGCGTGGGCCTCTTTCCCTCTAACTCTCTCTTCCTATGGCCCATGCAGGACCCACCTGCGTGGTCCCCCCTCCTCTCTCTCTCTCTAACTTCTTCTTTCTTCTTTTCTTTTTCTCTCTTCTCCCTTGGTCCACACAAGCACCCACCTGCATGGGCCCCATTCTTTCTCTTCTTCTCTCTCCTTTCTCCAAGGATGACCCACTCAGGGCCACCCGCGTGGGTCCCACTCCTCGTTTCTCTCTGGTATTCTCTCTAACTCAATCTTTCTTTTCTCTTTCTCCCTCTTCCTTCCTTGGACCACGCATGGCCACTTGCATGGGTCCTACTTCACATCTCTCTCTCTCCCATTCTCTCTCTAACTCTCTCTTCCTTCCCTGGCCCATGCAGGGCCACCTGCTTGGGTCCCACTCCAAATCTCTCTCTTTTCTTCCTCTTTCTCTCTTTCTTCCTTTGGCCCACGTAGGGACCTACTGCGTGGATCCCCTTCTCCCCTCTCTTTTATCTTTCCCTCTTTTTTCTCCTCTAAGTGAGAGCCACACAAGGTCACTTGTGTGGGTCTCACTCTCTCTCTATAATGTGACCCACCAAGGTCACTCTTGCATGGGTACATCTTAAAAAAAAAAAAAAAAGAAGAAAAGGAGGTTCCTTCCTGGCAGCCGGTCCTCCTACAAATTTTGTTCTCAAAATTCGTCACTGGCACCCAATAATGACAAACGACACAAATTTATAAGGCCGCGTGGGTCTAACCCCACGTCCCTCAAATCTTATTGATTTGAGGGCCGCGTAGGTGACAACTCTCATCACTTACGCAAAAATAACTGTCATTTTCATCGATCCGCATGATGCATGGAGGCCCATGCAGCTAGGGCTCTCAATGGGCCAGGTTAGGGTCGGGCTGCGGTTCAACCCGGGCCGGGTTTCCAATTTTTTCATCTAGGCCCTAACCTGAGCTGCGATGTACTCAACCCAAGCCCAGCTCATAGTGGGCCGGGCTGGGTTTGGGCTTTTTTTATAATTTTTTTTTTTCTTTTCTTTTTAAAAAAAAATATATATTTTTTGATTAAAAACTTTTCAAAACAATTTTTGTGGGAATAGATTTCATAGACTTCATGATGTCTTTTCCTGATCAATTGTAAATAAACTTTGTTTATAAAAGTTTGAAGAAGGTGAAACTTTGCATGTGTATTTTGTGATTGACAATTGCAACTTTGGCAAAGCAAGTATGATTGGTGATTGCAACTTGGCAAGCGCATTTTTATTAAATGCCCTCGATTTTAAACCGTTCAACGGTTTAATCTCAGGGCATTTAAGAAAAATGCTCTTAACTTAATATATATAATTTTTTTTATTCGGGCCGGGTGTTGGAGGATACAACCCAAGACCGACTCGAATCAATCTAGGTCAGCACATGCTTAGCCCAGCTTGGGTACCTGGCCGGATTGGCTTCATAAAATATATTGCATTTTTTGGGTCGGGTGCGAGCCAAAATCAAAGCCAGCCCAGCCCATTAAGAGCCCTCAACCACTTTTTACCATAGATTAGATTAAGATACACAGAGACCGTCATATGGTAACTTCTAGTAACCACCACGGTAAATCTATAAATAGCAAGCCCTCGATCATTTTAAGGGATCCAAAATTTTATTACCAGGAGATTCTGCCAAAATTCTGTGCGAGGGTTCTGCCGAGATACCTTTCCCAAGGTATCTCTCTCTATTTTTATCTCTTCTCTTCGACACTTAGATTATGTGGGCCTACTGCGGCACCATGTCTAAGTTTTCTCAATTTGGGTCACACTTAGGTTATGTGGGTCTATTTTGGACCCATGCCTAAGACCCTCTTATATTCGGGTTACACTTAGGTTATGTTGGTCTATTCCGGACCCATGCCTAAGACCCTCATTTAGTTGGGTTGCACTTAGACAATTCGGGTCACGACACCCATGTCTAAAACCCCCTATATATGAATGTTGCAATTATCAATTGCAAGCGGATCACTTGTGTATTGAGGGTTGTAATTACGAATTGAAAAGATAAAATCGGATATTGGTCGTGACATACGAAATAGCACACCAAACGGAAGATCGTGTAATCAGTCATAATATTGACCTTAGCCTTGGGATAACGATCTGATCCAATGGTTGACTTTTCATAAGTGGACCAAATCATGAGATTACATTGAGAAGGGTTCAAAGTGCAATTCACATTGACTTTCCAAACTTTGACTTGCTGACGTCACATGATGGCTGAGTTAGCAACAAGCAAGGTTATGAATGAACCTAGCTCTCAATATGTTTTGTTCTTCATGAAATACTAAATTTTCAACAATGTGAATCGCACTTTGATTGCCACAAGTGCATTCTCATAGGTAAAGGAAATCTAGTCCCAATTTCTTCTAGGAGACTTTTTATCCAAACCATTTCTCAAGCAGTAGATGACATGGCGCGATATTCTGATTTTGCACTTGAAATTAAGACTTGTTGCCTTTTGCAGTGCAATTTTTTTTTTTTTTTTTTTGAGGATGCCATACAACATAGACAAATGTAGTGCATGTGCACACAGAGAAGAGCTGATTCGGTGCAACACACTGGAAAGAGACCCGCACAAAGGGTAGGAGACAAACACAAAGGGCAGGAGGAGACCCACACAAAGGGAGGGAGCAGGCGTGGGGATTATAACCCATGACCTATTGCTTCCACAAGGGAAGAGGATACCAGTTGAGCTATTGCTCAACCAGTTCCTTTAGCTTTTCCATATAACCAAATTGTTTCCAATAAAAATACATTTCATGTTGTAGATCTCTTATTTGCATGTCATCCACCATGAACCATATCTGTCATAGCATGTATCTCAAATGATTGTCGTCAAAGAAGGATACCCTTTCCAGGGCAATGCTTGATATATCTAAAAATTATGATGACAACATTAGATTAGTTAAATTTGTTGGACATTGTAGAAACTGACTAATCACTCAAACAACATATGATATATTAGGCCTTGTAAGTGTAAGATAAATTAAACTTCCAACCATTCTTCCATATCAAGTTCATCACCATCATCATCATAGCCTTACCCCATCATTTTTGGGGTTGGCAGTCTTATTTCTCCACTCGTTTCTGATCAGTGCTAAGCCCTTTGTAACTTTGTAATCCTTCATATCCCTACTCACTGCTTCCATCTAGGTCTTCACTACTCTTCCTCTTCTCCTACGTCCTTGTACTTGTAGAGTCTCAACCTTTCGTACAGGGTGTACTTCTGGCCTCCGCCGAACATGCCCAAACCATGTCAAACGACACTAAGTTTTTCCTTTATAGGTGGCATTCTCAAATTCTCTCTCATATATTCATTTTGTATTTCATCCTTTCTTGTTACTCCACACATCCATCTCAACCTACGCATCTCAACTACATGTATTGTCTTCTTCTCACTTTTTCGTAACCCAACATTCCGCACCATATAGTATGGCAGGTCTAACTGCCGTCTTATAAAAATGTCCCTTCAATCTAAGTGAAACTCTTGGATCACACAATACTTTGCTAGCTTGCCTCCATTTCAAGCAACCTGCATTAATCCTATTTAAGACGCCCTCTTCAAATCCTTCATCTGATTGTAAAGTAGAGCATAAGTGGCAAAATCTATGGCAATGTGGCACTAAATGATTTTCTATTTAGACTAAATCGTCCCCCAGGCTATCCTGTTCACTAAGCTTGCACTCCATATATTCTCTCTTTGTTCTACTAATTTTCAAACCCCTTGACTCCAAAGCTTTTCTCCATAATTTCAGCTTATCATTTATTTCTTTCCTTGTTTAAGCAACCTGCACCACGAGATTTCTTCTTATATGTCTATGGTCAAAGCATCCATGACTAAGGTAAGCACTCAAGGCAGATCCTTGATGTAGCCCAACTCCGATAAAGAACTCCCCCATTTCTACACACATTGTTCTTACACTAGTTATTGTCTTCTCATATAGGTCTTCCTCAACGTCCATATTATCTATCTCGGCACTCTATCATAACCCTTCTCTAAATCAGTAAAGGCCATATGTAGGTTTTTCCTTCTCTCTCTAAACTTCCCCATAAATTGCTTCAATAAGAAAATAGCTTTCGTTGTTGATCTTCCAGGCATAAATCTAAACTGGTTGTTTGATACATCTTAATATTCTTCTATATCAAGTTACATCTTAATACTTTTCACTTTTATTAACAGATAATTTATGGTTTTGCTCATATGGGAAGTTATATGGTTTTATAAGTAAAAGCCCACATTTGCTACGTAGGTCCAAAGAATACTTCCTTTGTGATAAGAAATTCCCTTTTTTGAGCATGCCACTTCTATTCCAAGAAATCAAATTTCCAAGTCTTTTGTTTAAATTTTTTTGCATAAATGGTTCTTCATCATCTTAATTTCTTCCATATCACCTGCCACCACAATATCATCTACATAGACCATGATAATAGTAATTTTCCCTTCAACTTTTCTTATAAATAAAGAATGATTTACATTTGACTTGTAAAAACCACGTTTAGCATTTCACTGATAAGGGTTTCAAACCAGTGTCTTGGAGCTTGTTTTTTTCTATTTAAGGATTTCTTCAACTTGGACAAAAGACCATGATTGCTTTCTTCTATTATCCAAGGTGGAAGATCCATGTGTACTTCATGTAAATCTCCATGTAGAAAATAATTCTTAACATCAAGTTGAAAAAAGGGTCAAGCTTTTGATATGGAAACAACTAGGATACACCTTATTGTCGCCATTTTTGCCATAGAAGTGAACGTCTCTAAAAAATCAATTTCACTTTATTGAGCATACCCTTTTGCCACCAATCTTGCCTTGTATCTTTCTATGATTCCCTCCAACCTGAAATTTACCTTATATATCCACTTGCATCCAATTGTCAATTTTCCATCAGAAAATTTTACTATGCCCTATGGATTATTTTTCTACAATGCTCTAAGCTCTTCCTTCATTGCTTCTTGCTAACATTGTTGAGAAGAGGCCTCCGTATACTACCTTGGCTCATGAATAGATGAGGCAGAAGCTAGAAAGGCACGATGAGTGTCATATTCCACAAAATGTTCAATCGGATATCTAGTACTAGGGTCTTTTATGCGGGTGGATCTGCATAATTGAGGTGGAGAAGATAATGATTGTGAAGATGAGCTTTAAATACCTGTTAAATTTGATTCATATGATGAAGAGTAGACGAATGAAAGGCGAAGAGGAGGAAGGAGTACTTTTATAACTTGATGACCTGTCCTTCTTGATCTTGAGTGATAGGAGAGTGATGGGTTCTAATCTACTATCTTGTTCTTCTGAAGCTTGAATCCTTTCATTCAACAGTGACTCTTGAACCAAACTTGGTAAGTGTGGAACATGATACAGAGGGTTATACACATCATAGCTAAATGCCTCCACAAGTCACGGCCTTTTTCTCACATTTATCTTCTTTAAATTCTGAAATCTCTTCAAAAAAGGTGACATGTCTAGTTATAACCATATTTTTGTGATGGGGGTTATAACACTTATAACCCTTCTGAGTTGGAGAATATCCAACAAATCCACAAACTTGAGCTTTTGGAGAAAGTTTCTCTCTCTTCTCTGAGGGATGTGGATAAAGAACATACAAACTATTGGAGATATAATATGTGTTTTAGTGAGTAACATTATATCTTTATGCATGTGAGGTATGCATGGTAGGTTTAGTTCCACATTAGTTAGGAATATAAGTTGGATCTTGTATGCCCTCTATATACAAGGCTCATCTATTGTAACTCGAATATCTTGAATAGAAGTAATGTAGTCCATTAGTGTTATTTTCTCTCTCCTCTCTTCTTCAAAACCTAACCACAAAATCTACTTGGTATGAGAGCCACAAACCCCTAATATTAGCGATTTTTTTTTTTGAACTTTTTTGTGCTGCTGACATCATCCCTCACTGCTAATGTCAGCTTATCGGCATTGGATCATCTTGCCAACAACACCATTTTGATAGTTTTCTTCTTGTTGAAACTTTTTGGTACTTGGGATCCGAGGCCCCTACAGGTGTTTTTCGAAGCTGGAGGTTAGTCGTCTTCAACCTCCAGCCATACCAGCAAACCCACACAAAAATCCTAAAATCCTCGGATCTGGCTACAAACCTACCAAAAAACCTAAAACCTAACCCCCCTCAATCTTCCATTGCCTTGTTCGAAACCCTACCTCTGTTCATCTTCAACCTCAGAACCGTAGACCTCGCCTTCAACAACCCCAAAACCCTCGGACCTGCTCAAAAACCAGTGGTGCAAGCTTTTTGGTGATTGGAATGGCCTGAATCTACTTTTTCCACCTTATTTTTTGGTGATCTTTGATCTTGATGGTGAATCCGAGCTTGGGTAAGCTCTCGGCTGCTACATCAACTGGGGCTGCAGTTATAGCTGGGTCTTTCTATTGGCAGCCAGCTTGCTATATTTGTAGCTAGTGCTTATTTGCAGCCCTAGTTGCAACCTGAAGAGATTTATATTTGCAGCCAGGCGTGGCCATTTTCAGAAGATTTTCTATTTGCAGCCGTGGCAGCTGTGGGTTGTCCTCTACAACAGGTTCTCTATTTGAAGCTGCCGGTTACTTACCGCATACATGTTGACTCGAAAATTTTGGAATTGAGAACTCTTTTTTTTCTTCCACTTAACCTTAAAAATCAGATAGAATAAATTAATAGAAGGAATTAGGGAAAGAGACTATTTATAGTTTTTTTTAACAAATCCTAATTTAAATAGGATTTAAAGTCCTAAGCTATGCTTAGCTACTAGAAAAATATACGTAGCCACCTAGGTGGCTAGGAAAATATATTTAGTCACCTAGCTGGCTAGAAAAAATACTTATCCACCTAGGTGGATAGAAAATATACCTAGCCACCTAGCTGGCTAAAATAATATTTATCCACCTAGGTGGATAGAAAAATACTTATCCATCTAGGTGGATAGAAAATATACCTAGCCACCTAGCTGGCTAGAAAAAAAATACTTATCCACCTAGGTGGCTAGAAAATATACGTAGTCACCTAGGTGGCTAGAAATATACTTATCCACCTAGGTGGATAGAAATATACTCATCCACCCTAGGTGGATAGAAAAATACTTATCCACCTAGGTGGCTAGAAAATATACGTAGTCACCTAGGTGGCTAGAAAAATACTTATCCACCTAGGTGGATAGAAATATACTCATCCACCCTAGGTGGATAGAAATATACTTATCCACCTAGGTGGATAGAAAAATACTTATCCACCCTAGGTGGATAGAAATATACTTATCCATCTAGGTGGCTAGAAAATATACGTAGTCACCTAGGTGGCTAGAAAAATACTTATCCACCCTAGATGGATAGAAATATACTTATCCACCTTAGGTGGATAGAAATATACTTATCCACCCTAGGTGAATAGAAAAAATACTTATCCACCCTAGGTGGATAGAAAAATACTTATCCACCTAGGTGGCTAGAAAATATGCGTAGTCACTTACGTAGCTAGAAATATACTTATCCACCCTACGTGGATAGAAATATACTCATCCACCCTAGGTGGATAGAAAAATACTTATCCACCTAGGTGGATAGAAAAATACTTATCCACCTTAGGTGGATAGAAAAATATTTATCCACCCTAGGTGGATAGAAATATACTTATCCACCCTAGGTGGATAGAAAAATACTTATTCACTCTAGGTGGATAGAAAAATACTTATCCACCTAAGTGGATAGAAAATACTTATCCACCCTAGGTGGATAGAAAATATACTTATCCACCTAGGCAGTTATGAGAAAAGAATGACGTACGTGAGAAGAATCTTCTCAATCCGCATGAAAACGAAAACTTACGCAGCTCTCTCAACCGTTCATTTCATAAAAACCTTATGGAACAGTAAGATCATAACTTCTATAACCGCTACCACAAATCTATAAATAGCAGACCCGTCCTCATTGTAAGGGATCCGAAAATTCTGAGACGAGAGCTCTGCCGAAAATATCTCCGACTCTTCTAAAAAGACTTTAGGGTGATCTCCGAGATTCTGACTATTCTTTTCTTCTTTTTTTTTTATTTTCTTTTAAAGTGGACGGGAGGAGTAAGTTAGGATTAAGAATTTTAGGATAAGGGCTACGGCCCTTACCTAAAGGAGATACGCTTAGGATAAGAGCTACGGCTCCTCCTAAGTGGGATTTATGGTTACAATTTGGGATTACGTGTTACGACTCGTACCCAATCTCTTGCGTACTTAGAAATAGTTAAGCCACGTGGGTACGACCCCGGGCATAACTCCTAGTACACTCGGATTGCAACCACAAATTCAATGCTCATACGGGTTGCAATCACGAACCCGAAGAATGATTTCGGACTATAATACCCAAAATATCCACCTATGATAATTAGAGTTTCCCTCGCGGTTCGGATCATCACTCCCTCAAATGAGGGTTTGGACCTTAACCTCGAGATGAAAATTCTTTCACAGTGGACTCATTGACTTTTAGTCAAACGATCATAATGTGAGATCGTAATGAGATCCAACGGTGGATTTATTGCATTTTGACTAGATCTTATGAATTTGGTCAAATCTAACGATAAAATTATTGACTTTTAGTCAAACGATCATAATGAGATCCAACGGTAGATTTATTGTATATTGACCAGATCTTGTGATTATGGTCAAATCCAATAGTGGAATCATTGACTTCTAGTCAAACGATCATAATGTGAGATCGTAATGAGATCCAACGGAATTTATTGTATATTGACCAGATCTTGTGATTATGGTCAAATCCAACGGTGGAATCATTGACTTCTAGTCAAATGATCATAATGTGAGATCGTAATGAGATCCAACGGTGGATTTATTACATATTGATCAGATCTTATGATTATGGTCAAATCCAATAGTGGACTCGTTGACTTTTAGTCGAACGATCATAATGTGAGATCGTAATGAGATCCAACGGTGGATTTATTACATATTGATTAGATCTTGTGATTTTGATCAAATCCAATGGTGGATTCATTGAATTTTAGTCAAATGATCATAATGTGAGATCGTAACGAGATCCAACGGTGGATTTACTATGCATTGACCAAATCTTAAGATATTGATCAAATCCAACGGTAAAATCATTATAAAATCATCTATGATCATCAAATTTTAAGGAATTTGACGATATCTAACTCATGATTAGACACTCTATCACTGAAAGTGATAATTCTTCTGATAATCAGTTGCCCGAAAAATGAATTTGGTATTCGAAATCATCTTTGAGACTAGAGAACAAGAATTCGTTCTAAGACTCGTCCACGAGTTTCTTGCTCTAGTAATGACTCGTGCTTTTCGATCAAATGGACTCGGCTTTTGGAGGAGTTCTCCCATCCGTCGTCCCCTATTTCATATTTCTCAAATCTCTGATGAAGATAGTCTGCTATCCATCTATCTCATGACGGATTGAAGATGTCGATAAAGACTTAGAATTAGAATCTTAGTTTTGTTTATTTCAGAGATGTAATTACGTTATTATTTTTTAGTAGCTTTTAATCAGAGGTATTCAATTTTGATGTAATTAACGGGGAATCAACTGCGATATCCGGAAGTGTAAGGTCCGCCATTTTAATAAAACCCTCTCCTAGCGAGGGAAAATTTGTTATGATTGATTTGTGTTAGATTTATATCCTACGCAAATTTGTTGTTTACAAGACATTTTATCAAACAAGTCCTGTGCACCACATTTATAAATTTATTGAAAGCCCATTTTTTCTAATTTTTTGTCTTAAAAAAAAAGATGGAAACTAAAGAGAGAAGAAAGAGGGAAGTTGGACAAGAAGAATCTGCTGCCCATTTTTTTTTGCTTCCCACTGGAATTAATCACTTTTTAAGGCTGTTTGGAGTATCTGAATAGATTGTTGGATTTATTTTATGGGTTGCTGAAAACTGTATCATAGGTGTTTGAAAGAATGTTTGTTTGGGCTGCATTGAGTTATTAGTTGTTGGTGCTTCTACTGCCTCAAGATACATGAAGATTGTTGATGATGTTACTCACTCTGGATGCTGCAATCTTGATCCCCCCTCTTCTATTTCATTTACTGGTGATATATGTATGTTTGGGGTTTCTACACTGATATTGAGTGGCCTTTGTTGCTGTGATATGCAACCCTTTGATGTTGATGTCTTTCCCATATTATTGAGTGATTAGTGGATGTCTTTCTGGTGAGGGCGTTGACTTCAACCTAATTTCATCGGGGATGAAACATTTTGGATCTGGGAAAATTGGCGGGGATGCCAACATCAAAAGCATCAAGCTTGGGCCGTGACAATCTTACCAATGTAAGAAGAAACGACGCAAGAAGAATGATGGGCCAACCAAGGGCCAAAAGAAACCAGCTAAAGAGTTACAGAAGGGTCAAGTGTTCATGTCTGGTTGCCTAGGCGAGGGTAGGGTCGCCCATGCGACTAGAACCTGAATTGAAGAAGCGAGACTTAATGACAAGTGTTATGCATTTTAATACATTTCTATTTTAGGGTTTATTCTCTCTTGTACCCCCTGTAAAAGATCTCTTTGTAAGCCAAATGGAAAATTATTGGTTGATTAATGACAAGTGTTATGCATTTTAGAGCTTGAGATGAGCTTTAGTGGAGATTGAGTCTTCTTCCCCATGTGGGTTTTGTGTGAGGCCAAGGGTCTGATGCCCATGGTCTATCTTTGATCTTCTTCTTTACCTTTTTTCTTATTTTACATTTGCTTTCAATCTTCCCCTTTAATTTGATTTCCTAAAATTCTCAAAACCCTAGATCTAGAGCAACCTTGATGTCCAGCCTTGTGGATCGACTCCAACCTTAGCCCGTCGATCCATGACCATTGTTGGGCTCGAGATTGCCCAATTTGAGACCAATTGATCGATTCAATTCAAAGCCTTAGCGAGGATCTACACTTCCACATCGATCAACAAGCAAGCGCCCCAACCTAGAGGATGCTAGAGTTTTATTTCTAGGATCGCACCTTCCGCAAATCTAAACGAATCTCGCACACCAGATTGGACCTTAGCCGAACCAAAAATGGTTACCTAAGCGAAATTCCATGAAACTTAAGGCATCGCTTTAATTTGTGATTAATTGTTCAATTAATTAGTTTAATTTCGACAATTATTATCTCATATTCATTTTAGGGTCATTGTCCCGCATCACTTTCTCACTATCTTATTTGACCTTATGATCTTCTTTCTGCCATATCAATGTAAGGGGGAGATGGTTCAAGGGTTGTTTTTATCATTGGAAAATTGAGCATCATTGTCATCGATGCTCAACTAGAGGGGGAGTATTGGAGAAATAATATGTGTGTTAGTGAGTAACATTATAACTTTATGTGTGTGAGGTATGCATAGTAGGTTTAGTCCCACATTAGTTAGGAACATAAGTTCTATCTTGTATGCCCTCTATATAAAGGGCTCATCTATTGTAGCTTGAATATCTTGAATAGAAGCAATGTAGTCTATTAGTGTCATTTTCTCTCTCCTCCTTATCTCTTCTACAAACCCTAACCATAAAATCTACTGTAACTTGGATGTTTACCATACAAAACGGTGTAAGGAGATTTATCATTTAATACGGGAGAGATTTGTCTATTGATGAGATAGGTGGTAGTGGGTACTGCATTTGACCAAAATTCCTTGGGCAGTCTCGTAAAAATCATCATTGTCCTTGAAACTTCTAAAAGATGATTATTTTTCCTTTCCCAACTCCTTTTTTCAGGTGTATAAGGACACAAAGTTTGACATATGAAATCTTTTGACAAATATTCTTGATCATTGCCAGACCTCGAAATTTTAGAAGGGTTTCCAAATTGGGTTAGAACCATAGCATGAAAATTCCGAACAAGCTAAAAACGTCACCTTTGTGTTTCATCAAATACACCCAAGTCATTCTCAAGTAATCGTCAATAAATGTAATGAAATACATGTAACCATTGTATGAACAAAATGAAGAAATCCATACGTCAATGTAGACTAAAGAAAAGGTTTAGCACACATCTTTCTATCATTAGGAAAAGAAAGTTTGCAAGAATTTCCAACTTTACTAGCTGTACAATCAATCTTTTATCTCATCAAATTCATCACCTGGTGGTAGAATGCCACTTTTACTCATTTGACAAAGTTGTTTCTAATCAGGGTGTCCAAGTCTTCTATGCCACAATTCAGCCAAGGCTTCTTGTTTATATCTTATTGTAGAGATACGAACAAGACGAGAGTCTGAAGTGGGGACGGAGTAAATTTTCTCACTCTCAAGATAATAGAGTCCCATCTCTCTCTTTACCAAGGCCAATTTCTTTTGCATCGGTGGTAAAATCTTGAAAGTGACAGAGAGATGGAGAAATATGGCAGCACAACTAAGGGATTTAGTTAGTTGACTAACCGATAGAAGGTTGTTATTAAGTTTTGGAACATGAAAAACCTTTGAAAGATTAAGGCTAGAGTTATTCTCAACATCTCCAATACTCGAAATAGGAACAGAAAATCCATCAGCTAAGTGAACACCTGTTTTGTTAGACAAAGAGACGAAATTGAAGAAATTTGTGAGGGTACCTTACATATGATTTGTCGCACCTGTATCAATGATTCAAGGTGCTGAAGAGTGAATGGTCTTAACAGTATTGACATCTTGATTTGAACCATGTCCATAAATTTTCTAGAAAAAACTGAGAACTTCCATAAATTGTTGGTTTTGAACAATTAGCCTTTGTGCGACTTTTTATTTATGTAATATTTACCTATAAAAAAAAAATTTACATAATATTCATTACCATTTCATGGGCTTACTAAAGCCCCTCATTGATCTCTTTCTTATTTCTTCTTTAACAGAAAATGGTATAGCCATGAATGACTCAAAATAAATAAAACTTGAACTTGCCGATATTTAAATTTCACAATTAAGCCCACACTAATACAAGCCATAAATGCATAGAGAAAGATTAAAGGTAATAAAAGGGAGTTAATATGAGACAAGAAAATCACAATTTAGTGGTTTATCATCAAATGTCCCACACACTGATTTTAAAGGCAATAAAATAAAAAATACCCCAAAGGATGCTTATTTGAGGAGATACTCATGGACCCCATTTCTTTGAATATGACATCAGAATAGATTCCATTGTTTGTTAATTTCCCTTGAATGAAGAATTGTGCGATCCAAAAAAATATCTACGAAATGAGATTGATTTCACGAGAAGGTAGCTCTGATACCATCTCAATGCATAGAACAAAAGGGAAGAAGATGATAAGAACAGATGATGCGGGAAAAAGCCCAAATTTCATTCTATTCTCTTGCTTCAAAATACAACTAGCAAATACGTATACGGAAATCTTACCTAAAGAGCTCAACTAACAAAGAGATAAATATAAAGGATGATTTGCAAAAGAGCCATTAGAGAGAATTAACACAAATGCCCAGAATATGAGGTTCACCTTTTAACAGGCACATCACGATTTGAAGCCATTTAGTTGGTTTTCGAAGGAATCTTTACAGATCTATGGATTCACAATTTTTGTGTCTTCTGGGATCAAAAGTGGTGTTGACTCTGGTTTGGTTTGGATTGGAATCACCCTACGAGTCTTTTCCACATGGTTATTTGTGAGTTGAGGGGATTTAGAGGTGTTGTTATGAGATTTAGTGAAACCCATTTTAGTGCTCGATTCTCGTTTTCTGGGATCCTGAAGTTGTGCCATCAATTGCTGCAATGTCACCTGGTGAACTTGTGTCGGTTTGGGGTAGGAATCAATTTGCCTTTGGTCTCATTCAGTTTGGTTAAGTATAGAGAGATCTATGATGTTTTTTTAATGGAAGAAGGCATAGTTTCTTCACTAAACCAGAGACTAAGTGTTGTAAATCTTGTGTGGGTGTGACCAACAGTCAAGGTATCAAAGCGGATATCGGTACCAGGTATCGGTCCGTAGGGGACTGATGTATCGGCCGATACTGATACGTACCGAATTGTTTATGTTTTTTTTTTAAAGAAGAAGACAGTGCACCATACCTCTCATACCGTATCCCATTTTTTAAGTGTGAAAAAGGCTCAAAGAGAAAAGAACGTGTACACGGTACACATGTCAACTTCCAATTTGGCAATTTAAAAAAAAAATTGAATGTTGATGTTACAACTTACATGACTGGCTGACACAGAAAAAGTAGCCGCAGACACAGAAAAATAGTCAAGTCCCACTCCTTTCTTTACGGGTACCTCTGTTTGCACCCACTTCTTTATCGAAAGCATCCACATTCCAGACCCCATGAAAATGATTGATTGCATCAGGTCATATGATTGAGGTGGTGTTTCACCGTGATCTTCTACACAATAGATCTTGAGATCATGGCGCATCTATCATACGGTCAGTTTATGATTACACATGTCACAGATTTCAGAAAAATGCCCCCAAAATCATATTTGAGCCTGATGTGTGCCATATGATTCAAGTGGCATTTTTTGGGGATCTGTGATGCATGGAATACAAAACTGACCGTCGAATAGGTGCGCTATGATCTCAAGATCTATTGTGTGGAAGATCAGGGTGAAATACGACCTCCATCATCTGATCCGATGCAATCAATCGTTTTCAAGGATCTGATGCAATCAATCGTTTTCAAGGATCCGATGCAATCAATCGTTTTCAAGGATTGATCTGGGATGTGGGCGCTTTCAATAAACAGGTGGGCGGGAAGAGAGATATCTTTTCCTAAATCCCAACTCACTCTCGTACGCTGGCAGGGAACGGTCCCATCACAGCAAAGAAAATGCAGAAAAAGTAGCTTCCCTGCTGCATCATAGCACAAAAAACGCAGAAAAAGTAGCTTCGCCGGTTCACCCCATGACCCATCCATATAAATCAATACCTGCTACGTATCGGGGCCGATACATATCGGTTTGCCAGAAAGCCGATACATATCGGTATCAGCTGATATTTGATACCATGCCAACAGTATTGCTAGAATTCATTGAATGTTTTTGTGGCTGTGTAGGAGCAGTGGTGTTTGGTAGTGATAATTGCGAAAGTTTTCTATACAGTTTTGTGTGGTTGCGGCACATCTTAATTGCGGTAGGTGGTTGCAGTTGGGCAGCATTAAGTCAGGTTTTCAGTAGATGTTTGGGTAGCCAGTGTAGGCTCTTATTACTGTTCATTTGATATATATATATATATATATATATATATATACTTTCAGGGTTGGCCGTCTTATAAAGCATAATCAAAGAATTGAAGGAGTGGTTGAGTGTGGTCATTTGTTGTATCCTCATCTCTATTTGGCTGAGACAGGTATTATTGGATTTCCCCATACTTCCATGTCCTCTTTGTCTCCATGGATCATTGACTAACTTGGTATCAGAGCCTAGATCCTAAGTTACCAAAGGCTTGATTTAGGGCTGACATCATCACCTTTCTTGCTGATGCCAGCATAGTAAAAAGAATAGCATGAAAATTACATGGGTCTGGTTGGATTTTGTTCCTGAGAAACATTAACAAAGACACCTTGGCCCTGTGATGGAGATGGAGTCTTCATGCAGTTTCACGGGGATCTTCCAAGATCACCCAGTTCACTAATTTCAGAGCTATCCCACATCGTGAGATGAGAAAAGATAACCATCAATTGTGGGTTTGAATCGGAATTGAACCTAGAGTCTAAAGGTGAGGTCAGTTTTCTATTTTGAGGCTGTTTGAATCCTCTTTTCTCATTCTTGTGGTATCCCTGTTTTGCGCCTGATTTCAGATTGCTGAGTTCCAAGATTTCTATGTGACTTTTTCTCGATTTGGAATGTTTGCTGAAGCTTTGGTTTGATGATACCTAGGGGTGGCAACAGGCTGGGTTTGTGGTGGGCATGAGTATAGCCATGCCCGGCCCAACGAATTTGAATTTAGCCCAAGCTCAACCCACAAACTTGTTGGTGGGTTACACAGAAAATGATGGAAATAGACCGGACATGGCTTCAAGGCACGATTAGATCGCTGTCTTTAAGACAATATTTGCCCCCACTATGCAACAAGATAATGGCAAATTCGCCTCCAAGATACAATGAAGCCTCGGTGATGCAACGGTTTGTCACGAAACTAAAGCACAAAATCGCTCTAGTCGGCACCCGGATTTCAAGGACACAGAGATAATGCTTGAAACCCCTCCTCTGACCTCTATTTATAATGTTCGACACACCCTTTCAGGGGCGGTTGTGTCTGTTGGTTCCTTGGAATCGAGGGCCCTGATCGATCCGATCAACACTTGTAAGGATCCAACGGTTACATATTTCGGTTACTCAATAATCACTAACGGCTATGTCCAAATCATTTTCACGAACAGTCAGATTTTAACGGTGGGAAACTGCCTAATGCACACATGCGGCGAACACGTGCAAAGGCAATCCGTGCCCGGTCCACTAGCCAACCGTTCTAACTATCATAGATCAAATAAGAAAGGCCCCTCAAGCTCCTCGCGACAATGTGCACGTGCGAAGTATAAAGTGCGCCTTAAAAGAGCCAAAAGCGTCAAATCCGCCATTCACACATCGCGCGGGCGTGTGCGCGGCGGCAAACCGCCACTCTGAGCATTGTTTCCACCTTCAAGCCAAACAATATAAAAGGTAAGTTTCTATATATATGGTAGGAAACTTTCTTGTAAATTAGAGAGGTGGGACTAACTTTCTACAACACTTTCAAGTTTTGGCGGGAATAGTTTCCCTCCAATACTTTTCAAATTTCAAATTACTTTGACTAGAAGATTGTAGGTTGAGCATTGGCAAAAGTAGCTTTGCCACACGGAACCATTACATGAGGGAACCGTTTAAAGTTAAGCCAAAAAATTTTAACCAAAGTAATAAATAATAAATAAATATTATTAATTTAAAATTAATAATAAATATTTATTTTGTCAAATATCCAACAAAACTTACCCAACCCAAGCCCAGCTCGGCCCGGCCCGTTTATTCATAGTCCTATGCTCTTTTAAAGTCTTTCTTTATGAATGGAGAATATCTTGGAAATCTTTTTTTATTGGAAAGATGAGATGTTCAACAACATTTTTTATTCAGAAGATAATTTCTTTTTGAGATTTTAATTATTAGACTATGACGTTAAGAGAGAGAGAGAGAGAGAGAGAGAGAGAGAGAGAGAGAGAGAGAGAAGCATGATCTCCTATACTTTAATGGATGGAATGAGATTGATGATAGGAGGCTATCAAATATGTGAGCCCGGCAGGCTTAGGAGGTTATTATGCCCAAGCCTGACCTGTTTAATTGTCGGGCTTAAAGTGCTACCCGTCCCGCGGACTTTATGATCAAGCCCAAGCCCACTTTAAAACAGGTCGGGCAGTCTACCCAGCCCACTGTCACCCCTAATTATACCGATTATTTGGCTTTGATCTCGGTTGATTACAACCAGTATTGGTTGACTTATGATGATTTGAACAGGATTCTTTTTCCTTCTCTTCTTCTATTGCTGCATTGGTGGAAGATCCTTGCTGTGAAAATTGGTTGAAAGGCTGTTTAGTTGTTGATCTTAGAAGCTACTACAGAGTTGCTGCAAATCAGTGAGTGCAGGATTTTTTTTATGGACAGCAGTGTCGCTGTAAATCAGCAGTATTGTGGGATGATTTGGCTTCGGAATTGAATTCGTGAGCTGTTTTTTGTATGACCTGAAAAAAGGGGGTTGTAGACTCTTGTTTATGTTGAAGAAAGAAGTGGTAGTACCTTATTTGGGCTGCCTTGTTGTGGATTCAGTCATTGTATGGATGCATTAGAGTTGTGCGCACAATGTTGGTTCTCATTTGTGTTGCCCACAAGGTGTTTGTTGAATTGACTCTGAAAACTTTTATTTGTATTTCTTTTCTTGGAGTTGTCGTGTGAGCATCATTATTGGGACTCTTAAACATGGAAAAAGTCACCACTGTTGTTACGCTCACACAGAGAGAGTATCGGGACCTTGTTCAACATGCCTCGGGTTCTCGTAGTTCCTTTCATCTCGCGGAGACAGGTATTGTCGGGTCCGCTGATGTCATGTCATGTCCACATCTCAGTCTCCGTGGATCATAGACTCAGGAGCTACAGACCACATGTCGGGTATGTCTGCTATGTTTGATTTACTTTCTCCCATGCCTTCTCCTTGTCGTATCAGAGTTGCAAATGGGTCTCTTGTTCCTGTATGAGGGTAAGGAAATGCTCAGTTGGGTAGTTTACCTCTTACCTCTACACTTCATATTCACAGATGCCATTTAGTCTTCTTTCTGTCAGCAAAATCACAAAAAATATGAATAGTAGCATAACCTTCTTTCCTTCCCACTGTGTGTTTCAGGATTTGACCACAGGGAGGCCCTTTAGCCTGTTGAAGTTTAGTCCCACATCAAGTAAATCATAGCCAATTGGTTTTGAGTTGGATGCACAGATTTATCATGGTACCAAAGCATGCCTTTCTCTACTCCACATCACCCAGCTCAATTGTCCACGTGATTTGGCTCAGTTTGGCCAACACGTGCGGGACGTGTTTAGTCCCACATCGGGTAAATCATAGCCTTGTCTCTCCGTTTATAATATCCTTGGCCCCTCCACTCATTGCCAATTGGTTTTGAGTTGGATGCACAAATATATCATGGTATCAGAGCAGACCCCTTCTCCACTCCATGTCACCCATTTCAATATGATTTTGCTCAGTCCCACCAACACGTGCGGGGACAAGGCTATGAATTACCCGATGTCGGACTAAACTTCAACATGGCCATGGGCGTGAGGAGAGGGGTCTCTTCATTTTTTATGATCCAAAGTTACTTGGAGTAGCTACTACCTCTACTATCATTACCACGTCAATGGAGAGTGCTCACCTATGGCATCGACAAGTTGGACATCTCCTATTTCCTCCCTTGCTCAAATCCATGAACTATAAAAAATTTCGTTGTGAAACTTGACAACTATCCAAACATTGTCGGTTTGTGTACCCAGTTTCCCAAGGTAAATGTCATATTCCTTTCAAGATTGTTCACTCTGATGTGTGGGGGCCTTCATTGATGATTGTAGTTTCTGTTCACGGATATTGTTGAGTTGTGTCCTTTATTGATGATTGCACAAGTTACACCACCTTGTTTCTCATGCAAACCAAAGATGAGGTTCATGCTACTTTTCTTATTTATCACAAGTGGATTGAAACTCAATTCAATGTGAAGGTTAAGATTTTATGATCTAACAATGGGGGAGAATACTCTTCTCAAGATCTCTAATCTTACCTTCGAATGCATGGAATTGAGTGGCAATCAACTTGCCCTCACACTCCACAACAATATGGAGTGGCTGAGAGGAAAAATTGCCACCTCCTTGAGGTTGCTAGGTCTTTGCTTTGGTGTATGTAGGCACCCAAATATCCATGCGGTGAGGTTGTCTTCACTGCTGGTTATCTCATCAACCGTATGCCTACACCTATTCTTGAAGGAAAGCCTCACTAAAAAGGTTTTACGTCCTAGTAGTCGGCTATTTACAGTGACCCCGCAAACCTTTGGTTGTCTTAGCTTTGCTCATATTTCTTCAACTCAACGTAATAAACTCTCAGCCAAAGCCGTCAAGTGCATGTTTGTTGGGTACCTGCCTACTCATAAAGGATCCAAATGCTATGACCCTTCAACAAGGAATTTTGTCACTATGGATGTTGCATTTTTTAAGTCTACTCCATTTTATGCTCCTTTTCAGTGCTCTCTTTAGGGGGAGAAGTTGCTAATTGAAGAGAGCACAAAGAATCCTCTCTCTCTACCATGTATTGGGGAGGAGGATATTGAAGAGACGACTAGTGCAAGTGTCTCAAGGTTCCACATGGTGGTACCACAAGTACCACAATGGGATACGTTTGGGAAGGCAAGTTCTTTGTAAAGAAGAAAAAAGGAGGACCACCCCCCTCTTGCTCACGACGTGGATCAAAGATCTTCTCCTGAAGCATGTCCTTTCTGATCTTGACCTTCTCATTGCTCTTCGCAAAGGTACAAGATTCCCATTAGTAAATTTGCATCTTATCATGTTCTATCGTCTTGTTATTCGAGTTTTATCTCACCCTTAGATTCTCCAGCTATTCCATCCTCTGTCTCTGAAGCTTTATTGCAGCCAAATAGAAAGATGCTATGGAATAAGAAATGAGCTCTAGAACATAATCAAACATGGGAGATTACAGAGTTGCTTGCTAATAAGAAGGCAGCAGGATGCAAGTGGGTGTACACAATGAAGTATCACCCATATGGGTCAATAAAGAGGTTACAAGGCAAGGCTTGTTGCCAATGGGTGCACATAAACCCTTGGTATTGAGTTCCAAGAGACATTTGCCCTGTACCGACGCTTTAACTTTATTCGGGTCCTCCTATCCCTTGCAGCCAACAAGGACTGGCCATTGTATCAACTTGATGTCAAGAATGCCTTTCTCCATGGGGATCTCAAAGAGGAAGTATATATGGTTCTACCACCTGGGTTTCTACTTCAGGGGGAGAAAGTTTGTAGGTTGAGGAATGTTATCTATAGCCTAAAACAGCCTCCAAGAGCTTGGTACAAGAAGTTTAGTGATGTTGTGATGAAGTTTGGGTATCAAAGGAGCCATTATGGTCACACATTGTTTGTCAAAAGGGGTGCACATACGGCTGCTATCATTGTGCATGTGGATGATATCATAGTTATAGGAGATGACACTGAAGAAACCTTGAAGTTAAAAATGTTATCTCGACAACGTCTTTGACATCGAAGACCTAGGGCACTTGTAGTATTTTATGGGTATCAAGGTAGAAAGGAATAGTTTTGTCTCACAAAAAGTATGCTCTTGAATTTCAAGCTGGGATGCTAGGTTGCAAGCCTATTGGTATCGACTTGAACCATAGAACAAACTCTGAAGATGGTGAACTTTCAAAGATGTTACAAAGTATCAAAGGTTGGCGTGGAAGCTTGTTTATCTCACGATCACCAGACCTGACATAGCATACACAATTAGTGTAGTCTATCAGTATATGCACGCTCCTTGGTTCCCTCATCTAGATTCGATATATCGGTTACTAAAATCTGTCAAATCTAGCCCCGTGAGAGGGCTACTCTATGTAATCATGGACACTTAAATGTGGAGGTTTACACTGATGCCGACTATGCTGGGTCAGTTAGTGATAGAAGATCCACAACTGGGTATTTTACCTTCCTAGGGGTAATTTAGTTACTTGGAAGAGAAAGAAGCAACATGTTGCCAATTCTACTGTCGAGGCCGAATACAGAGCTATGTCCCAAGGTGTTAGAGAAGGAATGTAGCTAAAATTCATTTTAAATTACTTGGGTGTTCAAGTAAAGTCCCCAATGACCTAGCATGGTGACAATGAAGCAACGAAGCATATAACAAAAAAATTCCGTGTTTCATGAAAGAACAAAGAACATAGAAGTGGATTGTTATCTCATGAGGGAGAAAGTTGAATCCAAAGAGTTTTGCATACCACACGTGGCTTCCGAAGACCAAACGGTTGAAGAGTTAGAATGAAAGACATCATCCAAGTTAGGCATGATTGACATCTATCTTGAGGGGGAGTGTTAGGATATGTGGGTGTTATTGTTGGTGTGCAAATAGGATTATGTACTTAGGATGGTGTATGGGTGTGTGTTAACTTTTATCTGTAAGAGTGGTTGTGTGTAGGTAAATATGGGTGTGTATATCACCTTGTAATTTTATTATAAATAGTAATGATAAAGGGGTTTGAGTTACAACAACTCAACCCTAATTTTCCCATCTTCCTTCTTCATCATTTAACCCTAACCTCAACTGTTCTCTTAACTTTAACGGAGCCATGGTTTTATACTCAGTTTTTGCGCTGAACTTTAATAATACATTCTGCTTCTTCCTCCTCCAGATGATAAGTTACATCCTATAAACAGTCTATAGTTGAGCATCTATCTGATGGTGAACCCGCATATTCAGTAATAGAATACCCTCGACGTGGAGGGACCATTAGAACTACATAGAAATTTTCAACCAGGAGCTCCCTTTAAGTATTTGAATTTCTGGATGTCTACTTCCATATGAAGAATAAATTGGTGACCATACTTGCAAAAAACATGATGTCAAAGTCCAGTCACGGACAAGTAACTAATTAAACTTCCCAACAAGTTGTCGATATTTTTAGGGTCATCAACTAACTCTCCCTGATCAATGACCAACTTCTGGTTGGGATCTGGATTATCTGCGGGTTTAGAATCAAGTAGTCCAGTCTTTTACTAGTAAATCCAACATATATTTTCTTTTAGATAAGCTAAAACTCGCTGTTGAGTGGGCAATCTCAAAGCCCAGACAATCACGTAAACAACCCAAATCTTTTGTACAGAACTGAACCATGTAGATGAATCTTCAATTCTTCAATGCCTTCACTGTTAGAGCCAGTGATGACAAGATCATCAACATATACCGCTTGAATAATAATGTCAACATGATCAGCATGACTATGTTTCACGTAAAAAGTAAATATTACCTTTCTGAACTTGTTAAAACCAGGCCCATGGAGGCTGATTCAAGCCATAGACTGCCTTTTTCCAGTTAACACACCTTATCTGACTCGTCGCGAGCAACAAACCCAGGTGGCTAATCCATGTACACTTCCTAGACTTCTGCGTGCAAGAAGGTGTTCTTTATATCAAGTTGATAAAGAGCCAATGTAGATTGGCAATAACACAATAACCTGAATCGAGTTCAATTTGGAAACTAGAGAGGTCTTAGAATAATCAATGCCATATGAATGTGTATTGCCCTTTTGCTACAAGTAAGGCTTTAAGACAGTCCACTGTCCCATCAGGAAGATGCTTAACTATGTACACCCTACAACACGCGCTCCTTAAGAAAGATTGGTGTGTGTGCGTGTGTATACACACACACATGTATATAGATAGAGAGAGATATTTTGAACTGATTCAGGCATACAACCTTGGTCCGTCAAGTTAGGTAGGGTCGGACTAAGAGGCCAAAGTGATGGGCCAACTTGGATTTGACCAAACCCGACCCATTGACAGCATTGGAGAAATGAAAAAAATAACGTAATAAAAGGAAGCATTCAAATCAAAACAGGTTAAATACAAAAAATCGATATAGATGCTAGCATGTCTACAGCCACATTCCAACTAGTTTACAAATATAGGAGATATAGCACATATCCTTCAAAGATTTAAATGTAAAGTGCATATAATCTGATGCTAAAGTGGCCTTTATAGCGAGTATGGTTCACAGTGATAAACTTAAGACAATCAGATTTTTCATAAATATTAATAGGATCTTGCCCTTTCCTTTTCTAAATCCACCTACATCCAAAACATAGAAGATATAAAATACTTGACATGGTTGCATAATCAGAGTTTACCACCCTCAAACAGCAGTCAAGTGGTGAAGTACATACTTGCGTGAGCGTTCCACCCGGCGTTTCTTTGTAGGATCCCCCTTATCCACTGCATAACTTCTGTTGGTTAGAAAATTTGATGAGACTACATAACAGCCATATCAATTCGTTACTATAATTAGAATTTATATAAAATTATGGGGTTTGTGTATAACTAATTGTTGTACAACTATCGGCAGTAGTATGCACATCAGACGATTGAGCATCACTGAAAACAGATTATTTGATGTTCATCATCTTGGAACACATGGACAAAACAGTAAAAGCATGGGCTACCATTACACTTGCTCCAATTAGCATCTGTAGAGGTGCTTCTGATATATTTCTACGGCCTGGATATCACTAACAATTCTGTTGTGTTACTTCTTATATTGCTAATCCTCATGAAAAATAAATATTATGTATTTGTAGGCTGATTCTGAACCACCAATGTTGAGAAAATAACTACTTACACTGGCCCATGGGCTAACAATGTTGCTTAATTGTTAGTTAATGCGTGATAGCTAATGTTCAGTTAATGTTTTTTTGCTGGCTTAGAGTTTAGTAGCAGAAACTAAGTATTGAGGCGTGCACATGGTTTGAAATCTCGGATTTCCGAGTTGTCTCAGATAGCCCCGAGACCGAGACGTTTCGGCGATATGGCAGGAAAAATATCCCTTTTAATGATCTTCCACAATTAAAATAGGTGTTTGATCTTACACCATTAAAGAATATTTCACCGTTATGCCACGTGGCAAATATCTGTGAACAATCTAAACGTCCAAGTGGTTGTGCATGATTGGAACATATCTTATGTAAAGAATCACATATATCAATCAAAGATCTTCAATATTAGATGTTAAAAAATAACAATAATAGCGGATATTAGGGTGCACAGATTTGGACACACCATGGTAGCCATTCACGAGATCATCACATAGACAAAATACGGTACAATAAATTAGTGCCACGTGTAGATTAGTGCGGTTTCAATGGTGTACTAGCCTAACATCCTATATGAATTAAAATATAAAATAAATATTTTTTATATTGCATCTAGGGACAAAACACACTTAAATATCGTCTCGCTGACTCCCGAGATGTCTCTTCTCGGACAAGATTTCAAACCATCTGCTTGCTCCTCAAGGTGTATTTCTAAGGTCTCACCTCGAGGTATACACCTCTCGCCTCGTAGCTGGTGCCTTTCAAACCACGATTAATGTATTAACTAGATATACAGAAATTCTATAAGGCTTGATTATTATACTTTAAAGATCATTACCTGAACCTCCCGAGGTCACAGATCCCATCCTAACTAGGTTTCCATTCTGTTAAAAAGCAAAAGTAATAGTGCACATGAGTGAAACACTTCAAGCCACATTTATCCAAATGAGAACTGTATAGATTATCTCATGTCATCAACGCCTAAAATATACCTTCCGATCATCCTTTACATTATTATCAACTATCCTCCCCCTGAATTCTGTGTTGCAAAAAGAAAAAGCTTGATCACCAAGAATGTTGGTGGAACGGTCATAGCGTATATTGGCAGAAGAAATGATTGCATATACATCAAAAGTAATTAATGATAAATAATAAGCAGGGGAATAAACTAATTTCTTCAATGCAAATTGAAAAGACGAAGAGGCCATCAAATTTTTTGGAAATGCATCCAGCAAATCGTAACTGCATAGAGCAATAATATGACATGTATTGTGTGACCACTTGTAAATCTATCTATCTATCTATCTCAATAATAACAATGTAGTCATTAAGTGTGTTTGCTCCCTTCTCTCTCCCTCTTCTTCTCCATCTCTCCCTCCCAATAAACCCTAAATGAGTATTTCTCTCTAGTTGTTTATTATTTCATATTTGGTTGCTTCAAGTGCTCTACACGGCACAAAAATTTCAGAAAGTGTCACAATTCTACCCAAAAGATAACATAGGTTATAGTTTCGTCATAGAAGGAAAAAGTGGTAACATGAACATAGGAAATTACCCACTGTTAGTAGTTATTATGTATATGCTCAACATAGGAACATGTGATAGGGTTTATGAGGGTATTGTAAACACGCCAGGAAGGGCTTCTAACCCGCTCATAACCCATTCAAATAAATCAAAACAAGAACAGTAAAATATTAGTGAAATGTTATTTTTATTCATTGAATTAATAAAAGAGAGAAGCCCTAATCAGGGCTAACTTTCTCTTCTTCTACTTCCATCTACCTAAATCTATCTAAGCTCTAGTCTAAATCCCTTCTTCTTCTATCTTTATTCTGTTTACACTAGCATTAGATTCAAAGGAATTAAAGAAAGGTTGACTAGTGTCATCACTTTATGGAGGGCAGACGTCAACTATGGTCAATGGGTTGACCTGAATTGGGCATAAAATTATACTTCTTCAAGAAGGAATCATTTATTACAATTTTCATTTTTCTTTTGGTATTTTTGGAAGTCTCTTGCAAATGTTTTCGTAGCAAATACACTTTCAGTAGTGAATAGTGTTTTTCACTGTTTTCTGGACCTAGGCCCTCCTGAGATGCATCTTTCCAGGTATGGCTGATACGAGTTGGTCGAAATTTCATGGTGGTTAAAGTGATCATTCATATATAACATTTTCTTGATTTGTGAGATTCGGTGTTGTTGCAAGTTCCAACCTTGGATTGAAGGTAACATTGTGGCTTATTCTTAGTGTCTCTCAGACAGTGACATTCAGGTTTCTTCTTAACCTGATATAGTCTCTCAAGTCTCAAATACCTTATTGATCAGTTTTTTCCTGTTGTTGTGGGAATTTTCTAAGCCCTAGTTTGTGTGGTTTAGGCTATAAAATCTGTAGGCTTCTTCATTCTCTCTACCATGTGGATGTGGTATTAAAGTTGGTCAACTTGTTGAAAGGTGTGTTCTTTAGAAGGATTGTTGACCTCATTAGGATACACTCTTGCTGAAACGTGTGTTCTTTAGAAGGATTCTTGACTACATTGGTACCTTTAAATTGTTAAGAAAAATGTCTGAATTAATTCAGGGGTTGAATTCATTCCAAAAATTTCTCTTCTCTTTGGTTCTAACGATAATTCCCCAGCAGTCACAGTTCAAAAATTAAATGGAGACGATTACCTCCTTTTGTCAAAAGCAGTGAAGCTTTATTTAGTGGATCGCTGTTGGTGGCCTTATGTTGAGGGAACATGCTCTAAACCATCTGAATACGATGTTGACCATATCAAGAAAATGTTAGAATGAAAGAGTGATGATTCATTGATCACCTCGTGGATTCTACAGACCATTAGAGCCCTCCATTGCCTCTGGCCTACTCTATTTGTCTTCATCCAAAGAAAGTGTGGGATAATTTTTCCTCACTATACTCGCATGGAAATATGGAAAAGACTAATCAGTTACAAATGGAAATTATGGAAATACAACAAGGGGATTCAACCATATCCGGCTACTACAATAAATTGAAACACTTATGGAATGAGATGCAAGCTTAGTTAACAACGATTGATTGTACTTGTGGGGCTCATAAATCTAAAGAAGAGTTTCTCAAAAAATTTCAATTGTTTCAGTTATTTGTTAGTCTATGGCCTGAATTCGAAATGATCAAAGTTCAATTGATGAAAGTGCCATAGGAAGCTTCACATTAATTCTGAGATCAGCCTGAACTCCAAAAATTATTTGGACAACTTTTTTTTTTGATAAAATGACTAGCTACTTCAATGTACTTGGTCTTTTCGTGGTAAACGTGGTTTTCAGCTATATGAAGTGTGGCTTCATTATCTCCATAAAGTGTCATAAGCAAGGTAACAAAATCGGTATCGGGTATCGGTCCTTGGAGGACCGATACGAATCGGCCAATACCGATACCGAGTTGGATACCAATACGTATCGGTTTGCTGAAAAACCGTAACGTATCGCCGATACGTATCGGTATCGGCCGATATTTTATACCTTGGTCATAAGAAGCTTCACAATAATTCCAAATCGGCCAAGAGGAATATAAGCCACATCCCTTAAGGGGCACCCTGGGACATGGCCCTGTATTCTCCTGCACTAGAATATGAAACTGCATGTTTCTTACTTTTCTAAGTGACCAATCACAGCACATGAGTAGTTCGCTCCAGAACCCCCACCCCCTCGAGAGCAGGATGCCATTCCCACCAAAAATGTGCAGTAGCCCGAAATAGATCTCTTATAACATATAGATCTTCCCCAATCAGCATCAGTAATGATCTCAATATCAAAATGTTTATGGCTACTGTACCTCTCTCTGGACTGCCCTTTAAATATCTCAGAATTTTATTAATCACATCTAAGTGGATAGTCCTTGGTGCGTGCATGTATTGGCTCACCACTTTTATAGCATAAACAATATCCGGGTGAGTCATGGTGAGGTTAAGGTAGATAACCTTTCCCACAAGTTGTTAGTACATTCTGATATCTTTGAGAAGTTCACCATCTTCTCTATTAATATGATGATTGGCTCCATGGGAGCCAAACATCACGGAGTTACTCTTTGCGATGTAATCTCTCGTGCGGCAACTAGCTTTCCCAAACTAGATCAGCCTACTCACGTTTCAAATCTGCACGGTAACGCATTAGGTTAGAAACTATGCGGATTCTCGAAATGCAAACACTATAGCGATACGCAACGACTAGTATAGGGGCAGCCCCTCATAGGGTCTGGGTTCGCATCGTGGACGGTGGTCGTGAACCACCAAACACAATGGCTCCAGCGCACAACGCGACTAGAGCGACCTAACACCTATGCGAGGCCCGGATGCACGAACTCAAGCCTACATGGCTATCGTACGCATTCCGTAGGGGATCACTTAGGCCAGCGACACATCACGTGGCTGTTAAATCACTTCCCCATATATATGGGTTAAACACCAACATAGGCAAAACAACGGGAGGATCTCAAACATGTTGGTTTGACATACTGCGCCTCTACTACACCAATACACGCATGATGCCCCACATCTTCCACCATACATCTGTGTCACAACTGTAATCTGTCACCATGCTGTGTGCCCTCATGGCCCACGCCCGAAGCTCTCGGAGTATCTACGGCGAAGCCCTCATGATTTGGTGATGCGCCTACGATGCCCCAACTTGTAACCACCAATGTTGCACACTAGTGGCCCTGCGGCTGACCCAGATGGCCACGCCGTCACATCCTCCCCTACTTAGTTGTGTTGACATCCTCGTCGACGCACTTCCAGTACTTCTCCTAAGTTGCTTGGAAGGAAGGTTTCGGCCTCAGGTAGACCCTTATATTTCAAAAGATTTCCACAGAAAAAATCATTCGGGCTGCCATCTCCCCTGTTGTGTCTATGAGCAAGGATCTCTTCAAGCTGTCTCTTTGACTATAAATTAGCATTTTGGCTTGGCGCGAGTCGGCAAACTTCTCACGGGGTTTGTCGGGTCTCTTTTATAAGGCTTTAAGCAACTGACGTGAAATACAGGGTGTATTTTCAGCCAGTGAGGAAGTTGTACCCGATATGAGACATACCGCGCCTCTACTACACCAATACACCCATGATACCCCATGTTTTCCACCATACGCCTGTGTCACAACTGTAATCTGTCACCATGGCGCGTGCCCTCGTGGCCCACAACCGAAGCTCTCGGAGTATCTACGGCGAAGCCCTCATGGCTTGGTGATGCGCCTTCGATGCCCTAGCTTGTAACCACCAATGCTGCACACTAGTGGCCCTGCGGCTGGCCCAGATGGCCACGCTGTCACACATGACTGGATACACCCTAAAAAACCAGTCTACTTCAAACGCTATCCCTTTTTCGACTTGGTCACTTCAATTCCCAAAAATACTTGAGTGGACCTGTCTTTAATGTCAAATACTTGACTCAAATAACACTTCAGCTTTATTATTTCCTCGCTATCATCCCCGGTAACAATAATGTCATCCACATACACAACTAGTGTATAGAGATGAGACCCCCTCTTCACAAACAAGGTGTGGTCATAATTACTCCTTTCATATCCAAACCTCATCACCACCTCAGCAGATATTTTAGACCAAGTTCTAGGGGAATTTTCAAACCATAGATCGCCTTCTTCAATTTACTCTATCTTTCTCCCTCTGAAGGAAAACATCATGAGGAAACAACTAGTGTATTGAGATGAGACCCCCTCTTCACAAACACGGAGTGGTCATAATTACTCCTTTGATATCCAAACCTCATCACCGCCTCAGTAAATATTTTAGACCAAGTTCTAGGGGAATTTTCAAACAATAGATCGACTTCTTCAATTTACTCTTTCTCCCTCTGAAGGAAAACATCATGAGGAAGAGCATGTATACTTATTTTTTCAAATCAATATCTAAGAAGGAATTTTAACATCCAGCTAGTATAATGGCCAACCTTTGTATGCGGCAAGTGAAAGCAGCACTCGAATAGTATTTGACTTGGCTACAAGTGCAAATGTCTCCTGATAGTCAGCAGCATGTGTCTGTGTGAATCACTTGATTATCAGCTTGCCATGTACCTTTCTGTAGGCCCATTTGGTCGGTAATGGTAAACACCCACTTGCATTCTACCACCTTCTTTCCTACACTAGAGTTGTGAAGGGTGGGTGAAGTGGAAACAAGATAGTTTCTCACTTGCCATGTCACTGCTGCCCGGTGAGTAGGCATAAAGGTAACGCAAGAAGTTCTCTGAGCCTTCTCATGATAGACTTAGCTGTGCTTCTCGACTCACTATAGAACCAATTCACATGTGGGTAGGCCATGTGGTGTGAAGATGACAACCACAATTCTGAATCCAAAAGTGCATCAAGTGTTACGCTAATTTTGATAACTCAATCACACAAAATGGTATTAAGGTCTAATCAGTTTTATACACATCATCCATGCAAGGAGAAAGAAGCCTAAAAAGGGATCAGTCTCAATCCAATTTATGTCAATATACACAACTTAATGAGACCAGTGCAACAGATAGAGATCTCCAGGATAATGTCTTCCAGTGCCTCAAATTTTGTAGGAAAACAAAAGCTGAGGTTCTAAAGAGTTTGTAGGTAAGAGAGGGTCATGACTCATGAACACTCTAGAGGAAAAACAGTTGGGCATAAGGGAAAAAATTTCTTTTCTAGGAAGAAATAACAGTTCAAAACCCAAGTGAGGGAGAAACTTCATAAAAGCTAGCTAAAACTAGTTTCGTGACATCGTGTGTAGTTGAATCATGAAATTAACTACTACTATCTCAAAAAGCGCTTGTAAAAAACAAAAGGTTAGATTTGTATCCTGTCCACCCTCTCAGCACTCCGTACATACAGGTTTCAATAAAAAAAACATTGAAAACTGAATCGAGATGAATTACAGAAAGGGAAGGCACCAGGAAGACACAAGCACCAGATAGGAAACTTAAAATGGCGATGAAAATCAATATATTAGTGCTGCACTAGATAGGAAATTTAAAATGGTCATTAAATCAAGGACATGACTTTCCTGACCGTCATTTAAACACCAAAATGGTGTTTAAATGTTTAGTGTTTAAATGATCTTACACCATCAATGGATTAAGATGTTGGTGATCCATACCATCGAAGTGATGGATCATATATTGAAGTGCAACATGCCCAAAAATAGTGTTTTAGGGAGATTTAAATCACCCAATCTGTTGACTATAATAACATCGGTTGTTTTCAGTTTTAATGTCTGATATTAAAGTTCATCAATCAGACGGTTCACGTCCACTTATAAGCATGTTTCTTTGGGCTGAGGAATGTTCCAATGATAGATTGCAATTTGGACAATTTAGATTGATCATAAATGCGCGCCACATAGCATAATGATAAATCACAATTCAGTGGTGTGAGATAGAAAATCTAATTTTAATGGTGTAGGATCATTTAAAGACCATTTTGGTGTTTAAATGTCGGTCAGTAGCCATTATCCCTTAAATCAATTATATTAGTTGTCCAACAACAGCAAACCTGAAACAATTATAAAATACAATTGGTCAAGGGAAAATTTTGATTACTTAACCATGTCTGAAATACATCTGTATAACATAATTATTTCAAGCATTGTCTCCTTATATGTAAATGTAAAAAGCGCACCTTTTGGTTTAGATCCACACTCTAAACTCCCATTTCCAACATATCTTCTAGAGCTCTGTCCGGAGCTGGCAGGGCCATCACACACATCGAACCCAGTTGAGAGTACAGGTGCGGCAGCAGATGATTCACTTTGTGAAGGTTCTTGAGACACTGTACCCATTTGGATTGGGTTTCCCGGAGCAACAAATCCTTCCATATCGATTTCTGCAAGTTCCTCAACTGCTTGTAGATTCCGAGAACCACTCAGTTCGACAGGGGATACCACTTGAAAATTTCCTGGAGGCTCAAGAATCTGATTTACTGCTCCTTGAGAACCGAAAAAACCGAAAGAACTACCTTCAACAGGTTCCTTGTCCATCTGATTACTCTGCTTCTTACGTTCTAGTGTACCTTTCAGCATGCTCACAACAGAAGAAACCACATCTACGGTAGCCGTTTGTGGAGTACCGAAAGGAGATGCAGATGTGTTGGATGGTGCCATGAACGTACGTAATTGATTGGACATCTCACCCATCGTAATATCACAAAAAGTACTCGTACTCGCAAAATCCTGTTTGATCATGTTGGCACCTCGTCCAGATGTATTATGTGCAGTTACGATACCGGGTGATGGTTGGAAACTTTGCATGGCAGCATACCTCCTCCTACAAGGGATTCTAAATAGGTTATGATTTCATTATTATAAATTCACTCAAATATAACCTGCAGCATTAATTAAGGCTTTACAACTCAAATACTTCCACTTTGAGAAACATTAAAGATCAAAAATGCATGTGGTAATGTACTCATATGAATGCACTGATATCGATAGTATAGGTTTCATCGAGAACCAATACCAATACCGATAACAAAAAAGACAGTACTTATGAAGAATAAAGGTGAACAGAATCAGGGTATTAAAACTCAGCCGATACTGATATGTATCGGTTTCGTCGAGAACCGATACCGTTACCACCCCGATACAGGTTTTGGGGTGGTATCGGTATCGGCCCATTCTGACTGATACAACCAGTTTTTTACTTCTTTTTTCGAAAAATAAACTAAATCGATTGATACGGTATCGCGGATCGATACGGTATCGGCAATACCGTATCCGTATTGGTGCAAGATGGACTGATACCCGATACCGATACTAACACCTTGAACAGAATAACAAATCTAAGCACTAAAAAGAATTAAAAAACTGTGTCATTCATAGTTATTATCTTTCTCCAATAACTAGAATTCATTGTTAAATCTATTCTGGCTTTCCTGAGCTGTGAAGGTTATCATAGTACATGATTCTAAAATTTACAAAATAATCTCATCAATGTTCTTGACACAAAAAGTTTCCATGAATTAAAATAAATATATGGTTTCTCTAATGTTGTAAAAAAGACAACTGTTACCGTAGTTCGGAGGATCGGCTTCTCGTCATTGGTTGTGAACTTTGAAACCATGCCTGCATGAATAGTGAAACATGAGATCAAGAAACAACATAATTAAAAAAAAATGTCCAGTTTGGTTTGTGTTATTACGGATATATTCTTGTCCAAAGAGTTGGAGAAAACCTGCCTTGGCCAAATACATATTACTTGCTTGCAGTCCTTTTTCTACGGCATTCCTGTTGAAAGGAGAATCAGAATTAATTATAATCTAGGAAATAGATGAAGTTAAAAGAAGATAAAATCCACCAACTATATATATTATTTTGCAAAAATCACAAATGTACATTAATGTATTATATTTTCCAGAAGAACTGACCAAGGAATCACCTTCCTAAGCCTATCATCAAGCAGCAATTCACACCAGGTCGCATCAAAGTGATCAATTAATTGTTTGCAATGTAGAAAGACAGTAACATACATCGACCTTGTGTATGTAAAATGTTACGAAGTATGAACTGACAATTCCTCAAAAATTGTGTTTGTATTAGCGAACAACTTTAAGCAGATTCAATATACAGTTTTCCGTTTGGTAAACTAGTGGTCAGAGAGGACTGAGAACAGATGCCTGTAGGGGTGTCAAATCGGTTAAATTGAACCGAACCGAAACAGAAATTTTGGTGTTGGTTCACCTAAAACTGAATCCAAACGGAAAAGTTTTGGTTTTGGTTAACTGAACTTCCCACCCCCATGAACAAAACCGAACCGATCTGATTTCGGTTGGTTCGGTTTTGGGTTTTTTTCCATATGTATTTTTTTACTTTTTAAAGAGAAATTTTCCCGGGGGGGGGGGGGGGGGGGGGAGGGGGGGGGTCGGTTCAGACTGGCTCGGTTTTAGTTTACACCCCTAGATGCCTCCAACAACGAACTTCGCCACGAAATTAAGCTTCACCCAAGCCATAATATGCTGTCAAGCGAAACAAAAAGTCATCTATTATATATCTATGAGAGAATGATGTAAGCATATGAGATAGTTTATGTGTATTGTGCTGTGTGTGATAGTATGTAGGAAATAGTCCCACATCGTTTACGATAGGTTTTATCTCTTTGTGTTATTCGCTATAAAGAGCGTGTAATGTAACTTCAAAGAAAAGATTTGAGACGCAATGTAGTCTTTAAGAGTCCATCGTCTCTCTTCCATCTATGTTCCTTGCTAATAATAATTGCCTTGTATTCTATTTTATTATAGCAGCTTTATGTTTTTCTACTTGGTATCAAAGCCCAATTTGTCCTGGGATTTTTGGTTGCATCTTTATTTCACTTTCCAGGTTAGCATCAGGGTATTAGGTTATCATCTCAATTGGTTTTGCTCTAGCAGCATTACCTCTGGTTCCCCTATTTCAGCAACAACAGCAGATACGTCAAAAAAAGCGAGAGAGTGGCTGAGAGTGTTATGGGTAAAATGGCTGCATAGAATATTGTGTTTGGAGGTGGAGGGATTTGTCCCCTTTAGTTTCTATGTTGTATACTTGTATTACTGTCTTTTTCTTTGTTGATGGTCATAATTTTGGCCTTGTAGCTGTGCCAAGAAAACATTGTTGTAGGCTAAGTGTTTAGCCACTTGTTTGGATCATGGTGTATACCATCAAGGTGTCAGTATCAGTATCAGGTATCGGTCCATCTTGACTTGACACCTATCGGCCGATACGGATACGGTATTACCAATACCGTATCGGTCGATTTCTTTTCTTTAATGGTAAAAAACAACTGGTTGTATCGGTCAGTATCGGCCGATACGGAAACAGTATGGGCAAATACTGGCCCGGTATCAATCCGATACTGATACCACCCCGATACCTATATCAGGTCATATCGGTATCTTCTCGACGAAACCAATACGTATCAGTATCGGCCGAGTTTTGATACCATAGTACCATGACCACTTGAGTGCAAGGTGTTGCACCAAGCCATTGTTATGAGTGCAAGTGTTTCCTATGTTACTTAATTCGCCACTCCACCAAGTGAACTGCGAATTGGTTTGGACCGAACCAATTCGCAGTTCGATTCAGTCCAATTTGGTGAACTGAGGGAACTGAAATTTTATATATAAAGATGCATGGTGGTGGGCAGAGATTTGAACCAATGACCTATAATAGGTACATCCATAAAAGTCACTGACCTAACCAGCTAAGCTGCTGAGTGCTGACCGCTCTAGTTTTAAATGTGTCAAACATTATATTACAATATATTCTTACCATACAAAAAAAAAACTCTCATCCTACCCCTAGTGAATCGGATTCGCATAGGAGTAGCGAATTGCGAATTATGAACTCGAAAACGAATCGAGCGAATTGCGAGTTAAGTAACATAGGTTTCCATCGAGTCAGGAGAAGATGGTAGTATAAACATGTATCCTTTGTATTTATTTGTTTTAAAGTTGGATATCCTTTTCATGGAATCTCCAAAAGTAATAAAAGTTGTGTGTCCATCTGTGTAGGTAGTTAGGGTATGGGTTTAGTCCCACCTCATTTAACAATAACTTTAACAGTAAACCTCAAGGGGTTTGGCGAGCTGGCCAGGTACCCGTCTCAGGAAACGGGAGACCTGAGTTTGAATCCCCCCCCCCCCCCTTGAGGCCATCCTATGGATTTATATCCCGTGCTGACCCGGCATGTGCTAACTAGGGGTGCGCACTTGCCCCTGGGATTAGTCAGGTGCTCTAAGAGGATGTCATCAAAAAAAAAATTGTCTTATGTACCCCTCTATATAAAGGAGCTTATGTCTCTTGTAAATTATCCAAGCTAGTAACAATGTAGTCCTTTAACGTCCAGCAACAACATCATCACTTTCAGCAGCCATTAAAGGCCATTTTCTGGAGTTGCATCATCTTCATCTATTTTTTGTTTCTCATGATCATTTATGGCTTTTCTCAGTAGCTGCCATCAACAGTCCAAATGTCAGCAATATATCTTCAGCTGTAAAAACTTGTTTCCAGCAGCAGTAAAAGCTTATTTTTTGCAATGCGTCTCCAGATTCAACTTTATTTAGTCTTGTCTTAATCCCTTGTTTTCATAGTATTCATCTGCTTCACCATCATCAACCTGTGTATGCAGGCTGCAGCTTTCCATTTTGCTGCAATTTTTTATGCTAACTCTTCCCAAGGATTTTTATCAACACCTTACATTCATCTCTCTTAGAAACCAGCCAAAACCTCTTCCACCCTTTAATTTTTAAAACTAAACCACCAAAAAAAAATGAGGGAGGAGGAGAAGAAAGGAAGTGTTGGCTGCCTTAAGGCTGTGGCATTTGTCACCTTTTGGTGGTGCCTCTATTGTTGACTTGAAGAAGATTGGTTCAACATATGGTGTATTGCTTCACAATCAATGGTCAATCGGAGACTATTGGATTGGATGGTTCAGATCGAATTGTGTTATAGCAATCCTTTGATTTAACCACACACCTTGGTTGGCATACCATGTTTGCTGTACCATCAGTAGTGGAGCCAGGATTTTTCTGATGGGGGGTCCATCATGTCCATTCCATCATGAAGACCAATTAGCCCAACTTCTCGGTTCTTAATGGGCCTTAAAGATTTTTATTTAACGATGGGGGGTCCCGAGACCCCCCATCAGATAACATGGCTATGACTCCGTGTACCATGTTTGTTGTTTTTTCTGCAGTCAGTGACTCAGTGCAGTAGGCTTTGACCTGTATCTCTTACACATGACTTGAGGGCTGGTTAGGGTACTGCCTTCTTCGACTGTTGTCCCCCCCCCCCCCCCCCAACCTTTCATATTATGGGGAGGTTCAACAGGTAGCACTTGCTGCTCATTGAATAGCAAACTTGTCTTAAGTTGGGTGTGTTTTGGTGCCTAGTGATAACACCAAGCTACTTTCTTTGGTTGGGCACCAATTTGGTGTGTGAGTTTATGCACTATTCTTGGTGCTTCTCCTTACTGGGCTGATTGTGTGGGATAGCTACTACACATTTTTGTGCTTTATATTTGCACCTTTCATGGTGCTTAGTATATTTTGTTTGTTGATACCATGAAATCCTTGAAACCTTCAGATTTATAAGGATGACCCTTCAAAATCAGTGTTGTTGTACACTATCTCTATTGATACTTCAGCCTTGAGATTTGTAATCATGAGGTTCATACTTCTTTGAAATCCGTGAAGATGCTAAATTGAAATCTGTAAGCTGCCTCAAAACCGATGTTTGCTGCTCCTCATTGTCTCAAGATCCTTGTTTGTGATATGTGAAGTTGTTGCCTTGAAATCTGTGAAATCTAGAGATTCGTAAAAAGGCCATTACCCGGTGTTGGTCCCATACATAAAGGGAGCTGGCAGGGGTGGACGGGATACAGACCTAACCTCTGCCTTTTTACATGCAAAGAGGTTGCTAGCCGGAGTTGAACCCACGTCTTCATGCTTGACAGCCCAAGTCTTTTAACCATTGCACCAAGCAATGGCCCCTGAAGTCTAAAGATCCATGATACCCATTAATGTTGCTTCCGTGAAATCTGTGCTATTTCTGATGCTATAGCTGAACAGGGATGGATGCTCCAACTTGAGGGGGAGTGTTAGATATATTATATGACTATGAGAGAATGAAGTAAGTATGTGATATAATTTAGGGGTGCCGTACGCAGGAAATAGTCCCACATCGTCTAGGATAGGTTTTGTCTCTTCATGATATTCTATATTAATAGCAAGTAATGTAACTATGAAGAAATGAAATATTGAAATATATACAATGTATTCTTTAAGAATCCATTGTCTCTCTCTCTCTCTCTCTCTCTCTCTCTCTCTCTCTTCCCTCTTTTCTTCCTTTTCAATCTTTATTCTTTAGTAATAATAATTGTCTTATGTTCTAGTTTATTGAGTCAGTTTTATATTCTTGTAGTTTTATTACCTCATGAAAGACGCAAATATAAACCACAAGTAGACATGAAAAGCAAACATAGGGTTCGAAATTATGATAAACCAACTGATTATATGATTTGCATGCTGCCACTCTATTAGAAATTTTTTAATAGAATAATTTTAGTGATTAATATCATGACATATTTCTTGAATAAAATTATCACACAACCATCAAATGGTAGGCACTTGAAGTTCTGTTAACTACAGAGGTACCCACCGGAGTAAACGTTGATTGGGATCACTTGAGAGTTCATCAGGAGTGCACAAATTTTGCTGGAATAAATTTTCATTGGTACTTTTCATTTGAAATGCGCCCCCGTGTTGGTGATTTGACAAAGCAGCAAGTTCAGTTGAGATCCTGTATTTATCAGAGAGAGGTTAGCAACTGATTGAAAGCAAACAGGATAATTTTTCAGAGAAAATGTTAAATTTACATCCAACAGAAATTTAGAGGTTAAATATGTATAAAACTAGGGACAATGGCTCCTGACCCCCATTTAAACACCAAAATGGTGTTTAAATGATATTACACCATTGAAGGGTGAGATATTTTTATGCCATATGACAAACATTTTTTATCAATCTAAATTTTCCAAGTGGCAATCTAACATTGGAGCATGTTTTAGCCAAAGAATCATGCCTATAAAGTGGATATGAACCATCCGATTCTCAAACTTTAATATCAACAAAATTAAGAACAACAGTTGGTATTAAAGTCCACAGATTGAATGGTTTACATCTCCCAAAAAATGTGGTTTTGGGGCCATTGCCCTTCAATATATGAGCTATCACTTTGGCGGTGTGGATTACCGACATCATAAACCATAAATGTGTAAGATCATCTAAGCACCATTTTAGAGTTTAAATGACAGTCAGGAGAGCCGGATCCACAAAACCAACTTAATAGAAGGTATGACACATTCAAAACAAGAAATGATCCTGTAGAGAGTGCATATCTGACATAAAAAGATGGCATTCCAACTTTCAATAGCTTTACTTTGTGCCACAATTTTCCCTTCATGAGCCTCTTCTCTGAAGAATGCCTGAAAAAAATAGGAATGCTGCTACGAGTTTATAACTAACTGATTAAAACACAAAAGGAAAATTTGTGGGTCAATTTTGAGGAGATTAATTTTTTATTGGACAAGAATGGGTTGTTCACAATGTACAAGAAAAATAACATATAATTCAACACTATCATCCAATTCCCGTTTGTTTTTTCTTAGAATTTTATTAGGGCAAACCTATAGTTCCACACTATTATCTAATTCCCATTTGATTTTCTTAGATTTTTTATTTTATTTTACTTTATATTTTTGGTGTGTGTTTGTTGGGGAAGATCCGAGGAAAAAAATGAGAAACAAATTTAAGATAAATAAAAGATCAAGAAAAATTCAAGTGTGTTCTGGGTAGGAATTGACAAAGATTAGCACTTGGAGAAGAAATCTTCTGGAGTTGTTATACGATTTGTCCAGTGCTTAGAAGTCATAACATGTTATAACCATTAAGAAATCTTCCAACTGTATTCATGTTCATTTATGTTTCTCCCCATGTAATTTCTGCATGTTTTCCTCAAATTTATGTATGCTAAATCTATGCATGGAAAATATGTGTAGCACTCATATACATGTTGTTTATAAGGGATACTTGTGACTGGCTAGTTAAACGAGTCCCATTTGCAATCTGAGGAAACCCTACGAGAGTTGGGGGGCTTGTGTAAGAAGATCTTTTGCTTCATTAGATATATATGTTCTACTTTTTGGATACCTAAATCTGAGAATTCTGTTTGCTTAATAGGACAGCGCAAGTTCTCTAATATCATCATCATCGTCACAGCCTTATCCCATCAATTTGGGGTCGGCTTAGCTCTCATCATAGGGATTTGACGGAGTGTTTTACAGATGGCTATCAACCTAATGCTAACCCTCCTCCTTTCTCATCCGGGCTTGTTACCAGTAACGGCGGAGTTCCACAAGTTTTTCATATGCACATTTTATATGGTGTGCATACTTTAATTTTCTGCATGTTTAGTTTTATTAGTGCATTCCAAGTTACTGGCCACTCACTGCTCTGCTTTAACAGCCAGATCCACGCCTTGCATCATTTTTTTTTAAATGTTTGTATTCTCAACCAACCATCCAATACACACACACACACACACACACACACACACACACATATATACATAAACATCCTGATTCATAAAAAAAATTAACTGTAATAACCGAAAAAAATGTTAAAGTAATCGCGACCCAACATCCAAAATAAGCTATCTCAAGGATAATTATATAGCTTTTCAATCATATATAAATAATGTAAGAAAAAACTATAGGGGTAATTCCACGATAAAATCCCATATGCAGAGGAATTTTCTTATAATGCATATGAATATTGCCTATTCACCTTCTAGATTCTTGTCGAGTGCGGTGTGCCATGCTTGCTGAATTAGGGCCATGATTCTGCAAAGGAATAAGTCCATGAAATGAACACCCATTAAATAAATTTTGTATCAGGAAATAGCCCCATATCAGCTCTTAAATTCCTTCCTACAACAACACCACCATTACAAAACAGCATAACCTTTTGATTAAGGTACTAAATGATATATAGTTTTTCCAAATCATGTGCTAATTTTGGCAAAAAGTCAACACACTGATACGTAAGAGGTAACTGATAAATCCATTATGTCTTATGAAAGATAAAGTATGACACACATCGTTCAAAATCTCATCCAAAGCCGGTACGTACCGGACAATACGTACCAGTTTTGGAGGTCACTGGTACGATATTTTGAATGTATCGTACCGGTGCATTACATATATATTGGTGATGTAGCGGACGATACATACCAATATATCATCCAGAACCGGTAAGTATTGGTCAATACATACCGGTTTTGGAGGTGGACGATACGTACCAGAAACCAATATTTTAAACCATGGTGACACGACACAACCCAAATGATTAACCAATCTTCCTTAGTGGCTCCATCTGTAGCTTCTGTTTGCGGGAAGGCGAAAACTATTATACATGACCTCCTAAGGAGAGGGAATTGAACGTATAGCCCTAATCCATAGAAAGATAAGCCTTTCTTTACCTAATTAGAAGAGAGAAAATCCAATAACCTTGTGAAGATGGAAAGACACCGGAGAGATCTCTATAAAACATAGTCACCAAGTTGGGGTTAGGCAAGGTTTAAATTCGGAAAAATCCAGCAAAATCCGGCAAGTTCAGGAAAAATTCAAAGTAAAAATCAGAGAAAAACCAAAAAAATATATGATTAAAAAGTATAAAAATTTTAAAATGTATTAAAACTCAGATATAATGAAAAAAATCGTGAATTCTTTGTGAATATTCGCAAAGTTCGTGAATTTTTACAAACGTATGAATTTTTTTTTTAATTCGTGATTGATTCGTAGAAGCTTAAATTCAGGAATAAATTTGTGAATTTTTAAAAAATTGGAGAATTTGGTGACTATGCTATAAAACATGGATGAATGGATTTTATTTATTTTTCCTTTCTTTACGTGCTTGCATTTTTTTGGATATTTGATGTCAGAGTAAGTTATATGTGAATAATAATAAAAAGTATCAACGCTTGCCTCTCCATTAATAAGCGGAAAATTTATAATAAGAAAAAACAAAGAAGCAGGAAAGCTTGCCTCTCCATTCATAAGCCAGCTGTTGAAGAGTTCCTCACTATCTCCACGAAAGGTTTGGGAGATATTCTTAAAACCGAGAGCCTCCATGCTTGGGGCAGCCATCGCAACCGAACTTTCCATGAACGATTTTAGAAACATCTCTTCACTTGAATTCCTATACAACTCCGAGAAACTCCTCCCTTCCGTTTCCATCAAAATCTTTTCCACAGCGTCCACACCACTTCTATGAGATGATTGAGATTGCAAAGAATTCAGATTCTGATGCTCACTACATGGCTTTTGCAAATTCTCAATTCCTAAGGAATTCTCATTTTTATCTTGAAACATATTCTCTAACAATTCGCCTGTTAGAAAATTCCTATATAAAGTGCTACTCTTTATTAGAGAAAAACACGGAAGATCATAAACCCTAAAAATCAAACCCACAAATAATCTTTCTCCCTTCTCGCCTTTCTCTATATTTATATACCCAATTTGCTAATCCACACCACAGTTACAACTTACAACAACTGACAGACCAGGTATATTCCGATGAGATTGATCAATCACCACAAATAATCTTTCCCCCTTATCTCCCTACCTCTAAATTTATAACCCCAATTTGCTAATCCACGCTACAATTACAGCACCCGACCACCAGGTTATTTCTGAGGAGATTGATCATTCACTACAAACTCAAATTCAGGTACATAATTTTCTCAATACCAATCTCCGCGATCCAATACCAGCATACTGAATCCAAAATCCCTCAGATTAAAATAAATAAACTCCGCAAAGATTTTGCTTTAATTCTGTAAATAGAACTAAAGCTCAAGGACCACAGATACAGAATCCGGGAACCAGACCAAAAACAGAAGAAGAGCAATAAAAATAAAAATCAAAATAAAAAAAATTATGTATTAAGAATATTCCCTACAATACGTAAGTGTTTGAATAAATTACAAAATTAAATAATAATAAACGATTATAAAATGAAGAATCTTCGAATTTAGTGTTGTATAGATTCCAATGTTGGGGATTGTCTTTTCCTCAGAGGTAAATAAAAAAAAAACCTAGATTTCGTGTTCTAATTTATAGGGCTGTAATTAAATGGAGCAAATAGTAGATTAGTTAAAAGAAAAAGGATGCACTGATAATTAGAGATTAAATTTTAACCTAAAGTTGTAATAAAATAATAAATAAATAAATTGGAGGCGAGTTGAAGTACCTGGAGATGGAGAATGGGTATGACGGCAGCCATGAAAGAGACCTTCTGCAACTACCATTAATTTAATGGAAATGGCCGTTGGTAGGTTCTCATTTTTTAAATCAGCAATGCTGTGAGGCACGTGCAGCGCACGTCATGTGCCTTCTAGTGGCTACTTCAGTTGCACGAAGTTGGCACGTAGCAAGTAGTAGGTCGGAAGGGGGAGCCTCATTAAAAGTTTAAAATTGAATTATTTTATGGTCGCGAGAACGACACCGAGAGCGAGATTCCAAAGCTGAGCGGCACTATATAAGTAGAAGGTTAGAAGGTTCTTCCTACTAGAATCTAGACTCTAGAGCACCCTTCCTGAAACTATTGACTGTTTTAAATCAGATTATGGACATTGTTTTTGGTCCCTATTTTTATTTAATTCGCAATTGTCACGACCCAGAATCCTTACCCGATATCGGGGCTGTGTCTGTTGAAGAGTTTGGCCAAATTTTACGAAAATCTGGGAAAAACGATCCTATCGATTTTGAGCCTAATTTCTATGTTTTTAAGACCCGAAATTTATCAAAATATTCAAATTTATCAAAATTTAAGGAAAATTAGGGTTTTTTAAGAACAATCAATAATTTAATTTGGATTTATAATTCGTCAAGCGGTTTCAAATCTCTAATGACGATACGGAGACTGATTCAGAGACGATATGCCCGAGTCTTTTCGCGAGAATTCTTTCACGATAAATTGGTACATGGCGAGAAACTTTGATGGTGTAAGATTCCGATAAGATCGAAAATCACGGAGATCCGATGAGGAATTATGAAAGATGGCACCGCCGAGACAATCGAGAAGAAGTAAATATATCTAATTTCTATAAAGTTAACTCTAATTAAGACTTTCCGTATAAGATTTAATAAAATAGTAGTTTTACACGCAAGTAGATACGTGACTTGAAAAGCTTGAGAAGAGGTTTTGCCTCCGCTTTGTGTAAGCACCAAGGTAAATGGTGATTCTCTCCGAATTTACCAGCTTTAACCCGCTTCACTCTTCAAACGGGCATAATTTTTATATTCTTATCGAAAATCGAAAAATTATATATCGTTGGAATCAGACGATTTAGCAAGTACGCATTGAGTCTAATATTGATATATAAAAAAATCAGACTATTTCTAAAGTGAGTATATTCCGGTGTGGAGTGTTACGCACTAATGACCGTGTGTACATCATCTAATACCATTAAATAAAATTTAAAAATTTGGGTTATTACATTCTCTCCCCCTTATAATATTTTCGTCCCCGAAAATTACGAATCGATTTTTCAAAAAGCTCAGGATGGTTTTCTTTGATGTCGTCTTCATTTTCCTAGGTCGCTTCTTTTGGCGTGTGATGTTGCCATTGGACCAACACTAATCTCATAGTTTTGTTTTTGAAGACTTGAACTTTGTGGTCGAGGATCCTGATCGGTCTTGCTATGGGAGTGAGATCCTCCTTTATATCGACTGGTTCGGTCTCCACTATGTGATGGGTCATAGATGTATCTCCTCGATTGAGACATGAAAAGCGTTATGGATTCCTCATATTGTGGTGGTAGAGCGACTTTATCGCAACCTCGCCCACACGTTTTTGTGACCTCGAAAGGCCCTACTCAGGCTTCCGCTTTCCAAAGCGCATGACTCCCTTAGTCGGAGAGACGCGAATGAATACTCGTTCGCCAACCTGTTAAACAAATTTTTGTGTTTAATCACGAACACAATTGCAATGAAATTTAAAGTTCAAAATTTTCAATGTGTTACCTCGAACTCTAAATTACGACGGTGAGGGTCGGCGTACTTTCTCTGACGATCCTGGGCTATCTTAAGTCGTTCACGTATCAGTTTGACTTTCTCAGTCGTAGTTTGGACTAGTTCGGGTCCAAGCATCTTCCTAACTCCAACTTCGTCCCAACACAATGGCGTTCTGCAACTTCTGCCATATAAAGCTTCGAAAGGGGACATTCCTATACTTGCCTGGTAGCTATTATTGTAAGAGAACTCGATCAGCGGGAGGTGATCGTCCCAGTTCCCTCGAAAGTCGAGCATACACGCTCGTAACATATCTTCAACTACTTGATTCACTCTTTCAGTCTGGCCGTCCGTCTGTGGGTGAAAGGCAGTACTAAAATCTAATCGAGTACCCAGAGCTTTTTGGAAGGCTGTCCAGTATTTTGAAGTAAATTTGGAGTCTCGATCAGAGACAATACTGACTGGGACCCCATGTAGTTTGACAATCTCTTTCAAATACGTTTCAGTAAGTTTGTTCCCATCTGTGGTAGTCTTGAATGGTAAGAAATGAGCTGGCTTGGTCAATCACAACGATAACCCAGATCATTCTTCTTCATCATCTTTGGTAGACCTACGATGAAGTCCATAGATATGTTTTCCCACTTCCATTCCGGGATGGGTAGGGGTTGTATAAGTCCGGCCAATTTTTGATGTTCTGCCTTGACTTGTTGACACACTAAACATCTCGACACGTATTCGGCTATTTCCCGTTTCATATTCGGCCACCAATACCAATTTCTCAGATTTCGATACATCTTAGTACTGCCTGGATGTACGGAGTATCCTGATTTGTGACCTTCATCAAGTATCTCCTTTTTCACTTGAGGGTCATTGGGTACGCACAGTCTTTGTCTGAAGAGTAACATCCCATCCGTCCTTAGGCTGAAATCGGGTTTCGATCCTATGGTTTCAATGATTTTGAGGATCTCTGGGTCTGTACGTTGTATTTCCCTGATTTTGTCCAAAATGAACGGACTCATCACAATTCGTGCCAAATATACACCATCGTCAAATCTCTTGGAGGTAAATGTCTTCTTCGGCGAGTTCATTGAAGGGCTTCCAAATTTTTAATCTGGCTAATAGTGCCGAAGATTTTCTACTAAGTGCATCAGCGACGACATTTGCTTTTTCGGGGTAGTAATTTATGGAGCTGTCGTAATCTTTTATGTATTCCATCCATCTACGTTGTCTCAAATTCAAGTCCGTTTGTGAGAAAAGGTACTTGAGACTTTTGTGATTCGTATAAATCTTGAACGTCTCGCCGTAGAGATGGTGTCGCCATAGTTTAAGCAAGATGATCATGCCGAGTTCAAGTCATGAACCGGATAGTTCTTTTCATGAGGTTTGAGCTGTCTTGACCCATAAGCGAAAACTTTCTTACTTTGTTCAAGCACACAACCAAGTCCCTGGCGAGATGCATCTGTGAATATTTCAAATTCACTAGTGCTAGAAGTGGAAGGTAGGGTGAGGATTGGTGGAGTAGTAAGCCTCTTCTTCAGTTCTAGAAAACTTGATTCACATTCATCGGTCCACACAAATTTGACATTCTTCTGTGTGAGGCGGGTGAGCGGTAGAGCAATGCGTGAAAATCCTTCAATAAAGCGACGGTAGTAACCCGCCAATCCGAGGAAACTCCTAACTTCGGTAACACTCGTCGGTGCTTTCCACTCTGTAATTGCTTTGATCTTAGAAGGATCGACGGTCACTCCTTCTGCTGATACCACGTGGCTAAGGAATGTCACTTGTTTAAGCGAAAACTCACTTACTAAGTTTAGCATACAACTGGTGATCTCGGAGTGCCTGAAGTGCGAGACGAAGGTGTTCCTCATGTTCTTCCACTCTTTATAATCCTTAACTTTTCAAAAATCAAATTCTCGTAGCCTCTTAAATTATTTATTCAAAATATACTCTCACTTCTCAACATCAATTACTTCTAACACTCTGTTATAGGTTATCATCATTATTATATCTTGTTGACCATAAAGTAATTCAAATAAATCTGAGGTTGATGATAATAATTTATTCCTCCATCTGAACTCACTTCTAATAAGTTATTCTTATAGTCAACATCTCAATAATGAATATTTAAACCATCAAACCAGTCAGGATTTATCTTCTCTAATTATTTCCCAATACGCCAAAATATATCTTCTAATTGCTCCTCAATCTTTAAAGATTCTTCTCAATTTCTCTCATATGCTCCTAACTCATATAAGTTTTCATCAAACAGATTTTTAAATCCTTAATTGAACCTTCAAATCTTATGTCATTGATCATCACACTTTCTTAAAATCCTTCAGTCCACAAAAGATCTAAAGTTTAAGGTCTATCAAAATCATTATCACATCATCACCATAGTGTACTTACATGAGCCACACAGTCCTCGAGGAAATAAAGCTTAGGCTTTGATACCATCTCTGTCACGACCCAGAATCCTTACCCGATATCGAGGCTGTGTCTGTTGAAGAGTTTGGCCGAATTTCACGAAAATCTGGGAAAAACGATCCTATCGATTTTGGGCCTAATTTCTATGTTTTTAAGACCCGAAATTTATTAAAATTTAAGGAAAAATTAGGGTTTTCTTTTTAAGAAATAACTGAATAATTTAAGATGGATTTAGAGGCACCCACCTGTTGAAGCGTGTTTCGAATCCTACGATGATTTGGGTTGATGGAGATCGGATTCGAGAGACGATATGCCTGAGTCTTTTCGCGAGAATTCCTTTCTTACGATAAATTAGTCGCGGCGATGAGAAACTTTGATGGTGTAAGATTCTCTGATAAGATCGAAAATCGATGGAGATCCGATGAGGAATTTTGAAAGATGGCACTGTCAGAGAGACAACTGAGAGAAGAAGTAAATAAATATCTAATTCCCTGTATAGGTTAACTCTAATTAAGACTTTCCGTATAAGATTTAATAAAATAGTAGTTTTTACACGCAAGTAGAATTCATACGTGACTTGAAAAGCTTGAGAAGAGGATTTGCTCCAGCGCTTTGTGTAAGCACTAAGGTAAATGGTGATTCTCTCCTGAATTTACAGTTGTGCCCTTTAACCCGCTTCACTCTTTAAACGGGCATAATTTTTTATATTCTTATCGAAAATCGAAAAATTATATATCGTTGGAATCGTATCGACGAGTACTCCGCATTGAGTCTAATATTGATATATAAAAAAAATCAAACTATTTCTAAAGTGAGTATATTCCGGTGTGGAGCGTTAGCATCACGCACTGTGTGGTACATCATCTAATACCATTAAATAAAATTCAAAAATCTGGGTTATTACAGCAATTCACTTAGATTCGAATTTGAGTTTATAATTCGCAATTTGCTACTTACATGTAAAACCTATTCGCGAGGGATAATATGAGTTTTAATACTTATATATTATTATTTTTTAGTAGGGGTAGAAAAAATTACCGAAAAATATTGACCTGAATGTGAACCGATCCAAAATGGAAACTGATTTTGGATTAGTTAGATTCTGATTTTGAGTGTCAGAAACTAAAAATCGATTTGATAGGGAGAGTAAACAGACCCTAAAATCGGAAAAATAGAAAGAAAGAAAAAATAAAAAACCAAAAATCTCTCTCTCTCTCCCTCTCAAAAAATAAAATAAAAAACAAAAATATTAAAAATCGAAGCAAAGCGACCGAAACTGAAACCGAATCGATTCGATTCAGTTTCGGTTCAGGTAGTGTGAAGTTCAATTAATCAAAACCAAAAGATTTCAGTTCATTCTCGATTTTAGGTGAACCAACACCGATTTCAGTTCCCATTCGGTCAACCCAACTTCCACCCTTATTTTGTGGTTAGAAAAAATATATATATAAATCTTAAAGTTGTTATATCACACTACATAAAAGTTGTTTGCTTGCTTCATGAGCCAAGTTTGAGATAAATGGGTGCTTTTTCTGTTTTAGCATTTCTCATTTTCGCAGTTTTAGCTCCAATTATTAAGATATATATAGCTGTGGTTGGTATTGCTCTTTGGAGAGTAGAAAAAAGCAGCAATTGCTCTTTTTTTGTTGCAAAGAAATGTGCAGAGGAAGAGAAGGGTTGAAAGAAGATACAAGGAGGCTGCTCTTTGAAATAGGAAAAATAATACTCTTTTAAAGATGATGTGTCTGTCACTTCTGCCTCAAAACCATGGATTAAAATATCGTCCGATACCGATACGTATCGGACGATATATATCAGTATTGGACGTGGACGATACGGTATATTAAATATACTGTATCGCCCTTTTATATATCTAATACCGGACAATACATTGAATGTATCGTCCGATATGTTACTGTTCCAATACGTATCGTCTGATATGTACCAGTTTTCGATTCGAAAAATACGTATCGATTTTCCGACATTTTGATCCATGCTCGAAACTCTCATGCTCTTATTGGTTAGACCAACCCAACTGGCCAGTATCATTTAAGTGATATTGTTGGCCAGCATCATAAAAGAAAAGGAGAAGGGAGGGGGGAGGGGGGGTTGACACATGCTCATATGCTCCCAGCATATGCTCCCTATGATTTGGCATATTTATAAATGTCTTCTCCTATTTTACTTATTTATAAATAACTCTCTAATTTGCAATTTGTAATTAACTTACACCTTGAGTTATTGTATCGGTAACTGTCATCTCTAAAAAAATAAAGGGTCCTCAAAAAAGTATTTCTAACACAAGAAAAAAATAATGTAGGCGTAAGTGCACTTTCCCTATTTAGAGACAGACTCAAAGTGTTATTTAAACACAAAATTGTAAATTAAGAGCTTATATATAAATAAGCAAAATCGGGGTTGGCATTTATAAATATGCCAAACATAGGGTATATGCAAAAAAACCATAGAAAAAACCCTAATTAATAGGAGACTTTCATCAAGCTTCTATGCTAAATTTGATAATTTTGAACAATTAAATTCCGGGAGCAACTACTTGCACATAAGATTTGTGCTTGTGCACATGATTTAAAAGAAAGACAGACATTTCTAGGACGTGTCACGTGAGACACCATCTAAGTCATGTGATTCTATGAGATAAAGATTGGTGCCAAAGATTGCCATGAAACACAATCTCTATCATATGATTCAAAACAGTTAAATGTCATTATCTAATTTAATAGTTGACTTGGTTGAATCAGATGATAGAAATAGTGTTCCATATAGTCACAAAGACAAAATATAGGAATAAAACGGCAAGGAAATTTTTTTAAAAAGGGCAAGTACATAAAAAATAAAAATTTTCAAAAAGGAGAAAAAGACGAAGTATGGGAAAAAAATGAGAAAAAAACGAAGTACGAGATGAGTACAGCAAAGAAAAATTATGGAAAGTACCGGAAAAAAGGATATATATATAAATTAAAAAATTTGGCATTTTTTATACATTCAGTAAAAAAAGACACATTTTATATGTGCTTTCTTTTCAATAAAGAGTACATTTAAATCCACCCACCGAATCTTTGAGTTATCCCACGCCGAACCCCATTGACTTCTTTGGATCTGACGATGGAGATCGTTTTTCAACCCAATCTTTCACATGATGGATCTTGAGATTATGGGCATAGCATCAGACGTTCAATGTTTAATTTCACGTGGTACACATCCCAACACAGTGACCTTATTTGAGCGTGATAGTTCCACGTGATGTTAAGGTCACTTATTTGTAATGTGTGTTACGTGAAATAAAAAAATTGATGGGTGGATGGTAAGCCCATGATCTCAAAATCCATCACATGAAAGATTAGTTGAAAAATGATCTCTATTGTTAGATCCAAAGAAGTGGAACCCAAAGACTCGGTGGGTTGAATTAAAGGTATTCTTCAATAAAACGTGATTTTTGTTACTATGCGCTCATGCCAATCTCTAGGGCCAAAAGTATTTACATCTGAGCCTTCAAAACAAACGGCTTAAATGACGTTTCATGCTATATATATGAGTATAGTAATATTTATTTTAGTGTTTCAAAATTAAGTTTATAAATTATATATATATATATATATATATATATATATATATATATATATATATAATAATTCAATGACAAACTTGTAAAAATTATTTTCTCTCTGAATAAGTGTCTTTTCATATTTTGATTTGTCTTTTTATCATGAATTGAAAAGACACAAGTTTGGCATCTCTTCACGTAGAAGTGAAATCGATTTATCTTTTTACTATTATCTGAAAAGAGACAATTCTTTGAAAAGACACAAGTGAAATTGATTTATCTTTTTAAGTGAAAAAATATAGATTGAAATCTCTTCACCGTAATCTAAAAAGACACAATGATTCAAAATTCCCTTTATAAATAGAGATAAGATCTCCTTTAAAAAAATACAATACATATAAAACATAATCACACAACAGAAACAATAATATCTATTTCTCATTTTCTCTTACACTTTTATTTTTTTAAGAAATTTTTTATATATCAAAAAAGTTGTGCGATAAATTTTTTATCTACAAAGTGCAATCTAGAAAAGAACATACGATTTTTGACAAGATCAGACTCTGTTGTATCTTAAAGGCAAATTCGTTGAGAACCCTATTACATTTTTGCTTATCCGATAAAATAGGAGCCGCTAATATCTTTAAAACAAAATGAAGACATTTATCAACATTCCATATACCACAGGTACGAAAAAACATGTCTTTAGTCTTTTATTTTAAATATATGCAATGTCACAAGTGCAAGCAGCTGTTCTCTTTAAACTTTTCTTCCAATTAAAACTTGGGTCCTCTGTTCACGCCCACCCATTTAGTGAAAGCGCACACTCAAAAAACATGCCCTAGCGCCAACCATACGGCAAGACATTATTAAGTGAGCTCTTTCGGTACCTAGGTGGGCTAGAATAGAGCTTTCCTTATGTTGCACACTACGTTTTTTCTCCCGCTTTCAGCTATCAGTCAAAAGGGAAACGCTCACTCTTAACAGGCCCAAAATGTCTATTAAAAAAAAACACAAAAAATAAATATGACGCCCAAAAAATGGTATATATGAAAAGGACAAAAAAAGGGGTTTTCCATCCAAAAAATTCATCATAAAATTTTTACCTTTAATCACAAAATCAATGATATAAAAATACTATTATTTTTGTTTTTATTTATTAGTGGGTTTTGGTGAAGACCAAAGATCTATTTATATACTAGGTTTAATGGCTAAAAGGCAGTTGATTATGGACAATTAGTGCTTAGAAAATTCACCCCTAACCTGAAGCTATTGTCGATGAACCTATTGCCTCCATGGCTTGTTAAAGCTTATATATGTTGGCTTTAGCGGCCAAAACGGCTACTAAAGTCGAGATCAAACCTATTGAAATTTTAAGGTGTTTGGCGCGTTCTTAGTTAGCAAGTGGGAATTTGGGAAAAAAAATGCTATGGCAAAAAAACGTAAAAAAAATGGATAAATTTCAGAAGAAAAAAAATATATAAAAAAATTGGAGAAAAAGTAGTGGAAATATTTAAAAATAAATATATTTTTGAGTAAAAAAAATTTTGAAAACTTTCCTAAAAAAACATGCTTAAAATATAAAGATCATGATTTTTTTTTTTTAATAGGAGTATTTTTCAGAAAAATGTGTTTTAAACATGTTTCCGTGATGGCCAAGTACCACTCTCGGGAAGTGAGAGACTTGAGTTCGAATCCCAAGGCCACTCTAGGGATTTATATCTTGTGCTAACTTGGGATATATACGTGTCTCTAGGATTAGTCAGGTGCTCTAACCTCTAACGGCCCAAGGACACCCTGATGGGTGTCGAAAGAAAAATAATAAAATAGTAATAGTAATAATAATAAAATAAAATCCCTATTGCCTGCATGGCTTTGCTAAAATTCAGAAAAATCGGCCTCTTAACCCCTTACAACTAAACTAAACTAAGCCTTGAATTGAGTCAGTGCCTTTTGGCATTTTCGGATTGGAAAATTAAAAAAGTTGTTATAGATAATTTTGCAGGCAGCTTATGTGGCGCTACTTACGGGCTGTAGTGCTTGGACTCCATTAGGCTTGAGATTTTCCTTATTTCTTGCAACTTACATGGAATTGTAAGAGAACTTTAACATAAATAAATACACTGTTCAAACACAGCTGAGGTGGGTGCACCCTAGTATGTTGCTATGTGATGGAAACGCAAACATCACTATCAAGGAGAGTGATAATGTCACCACATCTAATCAATACTTTGAAATTGTTAATAAACAATGTAGGACATACCTAAGCATTTACATAATGGGTACCGTTGTTTTTCGCAATCCAGGTTTCATGTGTTAAAGCCATTGATTCCTTTGAATTGAAGGATGGAGAAAGTACTTCATCGGGATCTCCTGCACAATCAGACGGCTAGATGTTGCTTCTTCATAAAACACATCCTAAAAAGTGATCATGAATGACTTTTTGGCAAACGTTGAGACGAAAAGAGATCCTCACCGCCTAACTTAAAACAATTAAAAGTTTTAGCATGTGAAACCTGAGTTGAGAAGAAAGAGTCTCAGGTTGTAAATAAAGGAACCCTTCCATAATCAAATCAACCCTCTGTGGTGGACCACGTGATGCGTGGGTGATGACGAGCCTCCATTACCTTTGTCTCGAAGAGGAATGGATCAAAATTTCCGCCAAAATCTGGATTTCAACCGAAATGTTTCGGTCCCCAAAACTTCAGATTTTGGAATTTTTCATACTGCTTTGAAGAACTTGGCCAAAATTTTGAACGAAAATCACGGTTTCGGATACAGGTGCAACGCTAAAATGAAGGATTCCATTGCACTCTCTCCAATGGGTCATTGATTCTATAAACATGGCATGCATCATAGTTCCACTTGATTCCTAGGGTGATCATATGGATCAGATTCAGTCCTAAGATCATATAAAAAACTCTTCCTACTTGCTGATTAAGAGTGTAAAAGGCCACAAATAAATTGCTACAGTAGATTGATGATCAGACTCTAGCCGTTCATTTTGTAGCGACTCTTAATCGCATGGTGTAAATAGTTTTTCGATGCAATCTTATAATAATCACATCAGCAACTCATGCACCACATAGTGCCAAAAACGGTGCCACATGTACAGAATCAATGACCCGTTCAATCTTAAGAAATGAACGGGTCATTAATCATATACCAACTGAAAATATTTGCTGCATTCTCTTACAACAATAGATAAAATCACACAAAATGACTCATCCAACTACATTCTTTCAGAGGCCTTGAAATCCGTGGATGCCAGTTTTTTTTAATCTTTCATAGTCAAAATGGCATTTCATATCCCTATGTTTCAAACGAGTCTCAATTTCAGAAATAGGCGCGTATGAAAAACATGACGAATAACCAATGTTTAAGCATAATCAGCACAGATCAAGCCGTCTCCTGTACTGACAATCTTGATCGCCAGATCAAGATCCTGCACATAAGAAGTTACCCGAACTATCAATTGGATGGTCGAAATCATTCAATCACGGTAGGACATTCTGAATTGAGACCAACAATTTTCTTGTATGATCGTTCAATAATAGTAGTATTGGAGTGTGTTCTTCTTGATCAGCGAACATTTCAAACAACGAGCTACAAATATGGGAGTTAAACCAGAGGAGGCCAAACCACTACAGTGGGTAGATCAAAATCACCAGGCTGTTGAAGAGGACGCTCTCTTGTGGGTTTAACCCCTCTTGAAGATGAGAGAAATCTATCTCCAACTAAGCAATGTCTTCCACCTGGAACCTAGAAAAGACACGGAAATAAGTGCAACCAAATTAGTGATCAGATCTGAAGCATGACATAACCAGTTTGAAAAACCCAATAACCACATTTAAATAGAAATGTTGATGAAGAACCCAAATTTCAAACAGATAGATCTGAGTAATGAACTTTTGATGCATTATATCTAGACCATTGCCCATATAATTATAGTTGCCCATTCTAAAAATTAGACGGCTAAGATCATCCCATCAGTGTTATTATCCATCCATTTCCAGATTAAAGGTTCAATACCCACATGCCACATGATTGAATACAGAATCTCTAAATGACCCCAGTGCCATGGATGATGCTTACTTGCTTAGGCCAGGCCACACTGTTTGCACAAATGTTTGAATAAAATAAGGGATATTCTGGTAATGCAAAAGGAATCCAATAAATATTATAATATTTAATTGCTTACTTTTTTTCAATGCTTACGCCAAGCCGGCTGCCAAAGACTTGAATTCCAATACTTCAGACAAAGACCTCTAATTTTATATATTGTGTTTAATAAGACCATCCAAGTCCAGTTTCCATTGTTCAGCTTAATTTTATTTAACTAGTAAGCTTATATGAAACTTCAAATATGACTTCAAGCAATCAGCAACAGTAATTCAAATTTTAAATTCTGATTTGATGGACAGTACATATGACATGCTGTATTGTTTCATTGTCCTTTCAGTCCAAACCATTTTTGTCTCCACACAATTTCGGATTCGATGATGTGTGATGAATTTTTAATTGTTTTGACTGCTAATATGATACCTAATTCATATTTGACAATACTAGGCAGGAATTCACTTCACGTAAAGTGGATATTTTATGCAAGAAAGTCCTTCCCGCCGAAGTGACGGTTTCCAATTGTTTGTCTCACCACAATTTCAGCCATAATCTCTGATGTGGCAACCCATGTAATTTTTTTACTTACGAGCCTATCCCCTGGTAAACTTAAAAATCACACGAGAAGTTGCAGCAACTATAATTTTCAAAAAAACTTTTACAACCACCTACACGAGTCTCATATTACACGAGACATTCAATTTGGTGTACCCAGAAAACTTGGTGGAAAGTGCATATTTCACTTGTTACGGTGAAATAAACACACATTTTACGCAAGTAAAGGTATTTATTGTTAGAAAAATTAGGAACAGAAATCCGAAAATGATGAAATGAGCAAGACAAATTGGACTCAAGGTACGTAATCGCTATCTTTAAAACATTATTCGCTCTCTACTCGAGTAAATCCTCGAGTTTGCAAAAGAGTTCCAGCGAGACGTTTCCAAGATACAACGAGCACAATCTCTTAGATGAGATCTGTTACTTTGCAACAGTAGAAGATCGCCCCGGAAAACTCAATCTGATGAAGTACCAACAAAAGAAGAAAACAAGAGGAAGTCTCAAGTATGCAAGGATTTCGATGGATTTTAGAGTGTTCGAAATTCTATCCAGAGATCTCCTTATATAGATCTTAAGTGCCTTGTCAATATGACTGTTGGACCAACAGTCATATTTTGGACGGCTCAGATCTCTCAGAGATCTCAATCGCTTCATCCAACGGCTGTATAAAAGGTTGCACCTTTTCAAATTCAAATTCGAACAGTTGCACACCTTTATAAGCGATTACAAAACGGTTAGGTCCAACAGTCAACATTTGACCAATCCGTTTGGCCCAATAGAATTGAATTGACCCACTTATTAGTGGCCCATTAGGCCCTACCCGGTCCATGAATAATCTGACCGTTGGATCTACCTGATCAAAAAGTCAAGCCTCTCCTTGCGACGATGTGCACGTGCGAAGTGCAAAGTGCGTGCGTGCCTAAAGCGCCAATGCACCTAAACGCCAATCGCCACGCATACGCAGCGGTTCACCGCTAGGCACACTTCGTATTGTCAAACAATAATAGAAGGTGAAAGGTTCTATATATAGCATGAAACACTTTGACATTTACCAATGTGGGACTATTTATTTGCATATAAGAGTTGAGAACATCTATTGCCTAAAAAATCAACCCACAAAACTAAGAAATGAAAAGAAAGTTTTATTTTCTTTAAAATTATTTAAAATATTTATTATATAATAAATAAATATAACACTTATTACAGTTCATATATTTCTAAAACTTTACCTGCAAAAAACCCATTATGTGAGAAATGATTACACTGAAGTGAATGCCCTCTTGATATCATACAGTCTCATTCCAGCGTTTTCAGTATGCGTTGGTGTTTGAGTTTCACAATTGAATTCAGGATCAAAGAAAAACAAAGAACCCCATACTCAACTGAGTTTTTTTCTATATTTTCAACTGAGTTTATTTTTCATATATAAATTTTTTTCTTCCAGCATACAAAGAGTTGATAAATGGAAACCGACCCATTCTTGGTAAGTGGATAGCTCTTTGTGATCATATTTCATATGGAAATTATGTGTTTGACAAAAATAAAAAGTTGGTTTAGCGTACTCAAACCAGTGTTGTCAAAGGTGCTAGGCGCACCTGAAGCGACAAGGATCTCTATTCTCTAAGGCCTAGGCGAGGCCTAAGCGCCAAGGTACAGGGCTTTTTTTTCAAGGAGCGTTTTTATTTTTATTTTTTAAATATATTTTTATTCCATACTTAAAATATTTATATAAAATGATGCCATTATATTTTACATTTCTATTCATAATTTGTGACATTTAAATAGGAAATATATTTATAAAGCAAAATATTAATTTTTAAACATAAACATACATATAAAGAACAATAAATAAATAAACATCATAAACAATTGAACATTATTTGCACTAAAAAATATAACAACAAACAAGCAAGTAGTATAACATTTCTAAGAACGAACTAATGAACTAACAAGTAGGGATTGAAACTGTAGCTCAATAGAAGGTGCAAGGTGAGGCAACCTTGCGCTTGCAGGTTTGAGAACTAATGAACTAACAATTGAGTAATTTATTGCACTTATATCACTTATGAGCATATAAATTGAGTAACCTATTACTCTTGTAACTTTTCTTATTTTCTCTTTTAAAGAAAAGGAAAAAAAAAAAAAAAAAAAGGAAAAACGAATATATACTATATGTATATGTGTGTGTGTGTGTGTGTGTGTATAGAGGCCCCGGGACTATGCGCGTGGTTGTAGAGAAGTGTAGAGAAATCTCTACACCTATCATCAGTTGGCCATCATGGGGCGTCGTCAACCACGAGGATCGGGTGCCACAGCAACTTAGGCAAGGCCGATCAGATCTCATTCAAAAAAAAAATTATTTTTATTACTTTTCCACCGTTAAAAATGTGGTCAAAGTTGGGAAGTTTTGGGGTGTTACCTTATCTTTGACCAAGTAAATGGAGGGCAAAAAATATTTCTTTTTTAAATCACATGTCCATGGCTGATCAACCCAAAATGGAATTTACTTTGCGTTGATCATGCCATGTGGCATGTGATCTGGCCACTGGGAGCACAGGTCATCCTGTGCGCCCGCGCGTATTGTGACGGCCTCATTAATCTGTGCGCCAGCATGAAGGCATGACGACCTTGGAACTGGGCACATAGCAGCAAGAAGGCAAGCGGACCTTGTAAGTTAGTCGTGTAGCACGCGTGGGCGCAGAGGCACGTGGCCCTGCGATGCATGCATGAATCCCTGAGGCATGATGCGACGGTGACCCAAACTAAGCTGCGATCTAGTATGGTGGCTAGACGTGTGAAGGGCTTAGAATGCGGTGCTCCGCGGTAGAGCACACGACGTGGTGCCAAGAGGGCACGCGACGTCCTAGTGCCATAAGGCACGTAATGCGGTGCTCCGCGTATGAGCACGCGACATGGTGCCAAGAGGGCACGCAACGTCTTGGTGCCAAGAGGGCACGTAGTGCGGTGCTCCACGTAGGGGCACGCGACGTGGTGCCAAGAGGGCACGCGACGCCCAAGTGCTATAAGGCACGTGAGGCGGTGTCATGATGGCACGCGAAGTGGTGTCAAGAGGACACGTGACATCTAGCTTGTATGGCAAGCGATGTGGTGCCAAGAGGGCACGTGATGCGGTGCCAAGGGCACGCGGCATCCGGGTGCAATGACGGACCCGATATGGTGTCGAGTAGGCACGAGACACAGTCACGACTTAGACGTGATGCAGTGCTATGAGGGTACGCCATGAGGCCATGAGGGCCTTGCGACATGGTCCAGACACGGACGCGACATGGTCGCGACACAGTGCTATGTTGGACATGCGGCCATGAGGGCCTCGTGACGTGGTCGCGATGCGGACGCGACATGGTCGCAAGGAACGCTGATGCGTGACCTCGCAAGCCATGTGGGCTTGGAGGATGGCACTGGGTGCCACGGTCAAAGGATTGTGTGCCATGATTAATGACAAGACACCACCTTTGCAGGTGTGTGCCACGGGTAGGAGGCAGTGTGCCATGGTGGTATGACAAACCAATGGGTTTGAGGGTTTTCTGCTACTTTGACTAAGTTGGTCTTTGGACCATATATAGGGGGAAGGGAGCTGTAGAGCTATTCTCCCACACATGGGGCCTTCTGTTGCGGGACGAGCGCATGTGCTTTCTAGGTTAGGGGTGGGCCTAGAACATCACTGCAGCAATGCGGCACTGCGGCGATGCCATGTGTCACCTGGGGTGAGGCTACCATGGGCGCTCAAGGGCTACGTGGGACGCAGTGGCGCACACTAGCTGAGGGCCTGGAGCGAAAGTGTGCTGGTCGTGCATGCCACACACGATGCTTGGTTTGGAGAGCGTGAAGAGTTGCATGCTACTCCAAGTGTGTTGGTCGCGTGGACCACACACGTTGGATGGTTTGGATGGCATGAAGAGATACATGCCACTACCTGAAGCGAGGGACTAGTGCTTTGCACAGGGTGAAGCTAGGCAGGCCAAGTAGCACTGAGGTGCTGGCATGCGTGTCGTGATTAGACACGATGCATTGAGTGGGTTAGCCTCGAGTGAAGGCAACCACGATGCGGGAGTTCCCGTCCTCTAGGCGGGTGGTATCAGAGTGATGGTTGGATATGTGGTCTCGTTGTGCGCGGCAGCGAGACGTTGCACGAGCATGATAACCAACGTTAGGTTATGCTTCGTGAGAAAAATGGTATCTGAGTTAGGTTGGCCTCGCTGTGCGTAGCAGTGAGGCGCCGCACGGGCGTCGAAAAAGTTACCCCGTGACAGTATTCTCCCCAACGCCATATATATATAAGGAAAAGGGCATATGGGTTGAAATACATGGATGAATCCATGTATTCCAATCCCGGATCACGTGACAAGTGATCCCAAAACAACACGTTTTTTTATCATGTCCCATATGGCATGTGATTTAGAAAGAAAAATGTTTTTTACTGATCAAAATCGTGGTCAAAGTTTGGGTACCGCCGCACATATTTTGGTGCATTGAATTTCCCCCCTTTGACCCCATTTTGGACGGTGGATATGCATCAGATCATATCCAAATTTTTTGAGTGACCTCTGATCATGTATGGACAAATTTTTGTCTCACCCGATCCCCTTGATAGTATCCACATGGACCCCACCTGATTGGAATGCATGGATCCACCATGCATTCCAACCCATATCCCCGGGCCTCACACACACACACTAAGGCACACTTAGGCGCATTCTACCACTTTGCGCTTAAGCGCAAAAGACTCACACCTAGGCACCCATCTCTGCACCTACGCCTAAATGTGAAGCACAAGCACAGAGGGTGCACCTAGGCGAGCCTTTGACAACACTGACTCAAACCTTAGGAAGTTCATAGCTATTTAAGAGCAGTTAAAAGCATGGAATGTATTTGCACAGTCACCACCTACACATAAAGTATTTTCTATGGTAGCAGCCTGGGTGGGGTGCCTATTAATTGCCGGCAGTCTGTTGCACGCATGGCCTCAGTTCTCTCGAAGGGGATGAGCGAAACAGGTCTACTGGATGCGGGTCAACTAGAGAAGAGGGGACGGTGACCTTTTTTTGGGTTTAAGGGCTGCTCACCCTACTGAAGTACCGAAGGCTTTCGCTTTCCCTGCCTCAAAAGGCGACTAGCTTTCCATACTACTTATTACGTTACGCTGACCTGCGATTGAAAGTGCGTTGGAAAGCGAACTGGAAGTACTATCCTATCAAGCCTTAAGATCTGTCGTGCGATTAGAAACAGAAATGGACCAACCAGTAAGGAATTGGCCGACTGAATGAAGAAAATTATATAGAAGAATTTGTCCTGGGATGTGGAAAGGCCGTGCTAGGCCGTGTGTTTGATGCGTTGAGTCCAAATGCAAGTTGATGATACACTGGTCTTCGTATCTAGGTGAACAAACACACCTCGAACACACACCTAGGAGCACCCCTTCCTGCAAGGTCAGCTAAAAAGTGAACTCAAGTGATCCTGTGCCACTCCACCTGGTCGTAAGAAACTGGCATGCATCCTGGCTCCCGGTGTCGAGGCTGTGGGCAAATTGGATGGGCCATTTCAGGTGGGTTATCAGTTTGGGTTTGGATGTACATGTTTGACCATTTTAGTATGAGGATATTGACCTGTTCACTCTTGAGAGTGAATAGGTCGGTTACCCTAGACCAACTCATATATAAAGATCGTGCACAACAACTATTGTAAAGGGTTCTTAACCCTAGGTCTCAGTTTTGACCAAGATCCAAATAAGCTGTTAAGCAGGTGAAAACAATGGTCAAAGATCTGGTTCAGAAATCAAGTTATAAATGGTACCTTGATCTCTGCACATTCGATCAGCGATCCATTTTTATGGATGTATAGAATGGACAGGGGTTCATATCAATGTTTTGACTGAAGGCCCCTCAATAAGCTTGTACTTAAGGCCCTGTTTGATAGCAATGAAACTCCAAAGAGAAAATGAAATCAATTTCTTAATTGATTTCCTGGGAAATGATTTCCTCTAGAAATGGACTTTCCACTGTTTGATTAGTGTGTTTGAGAAATGAATTTCATTAGAAATTGATTTCTCTTGTTTGATTAGTATCTTTAAAAATGAATTTGAAAATGAGTTTTTATGTTTTGATCATTTATTATTAAAATCATAATTTAAGTCAAATATTAACCAATAGTTTTTTTAATGATATTCTATTACGTTACAAATTAATACCATAGTAATCACTATTTATTACTAAATTACATAAATCAGAGTTTGAAAAGTCAAACTCAAATAAAAAGTCAAACTTTGACCAAACTTAAAATTTTCATTAAAAAAAATATGTAAAGTTAAATAACAAAGTTGTAAATGTTAGTATCTAATGTAAGTTTATATGTTGAAATGAAATTAAATTTTTACAAAGTCAAGCTTTGACCAAAATTTCAATTTTGACCAAGAGGAAATTTTGCAATGTACCAACAAGTTATAAAAGTCCAACTGCAAATTAGTATAACAGTATTCATATACATCATTAGATTACACTAGTCAAAATTTGATCAAATATCCACTTTTCATAAAAGTCAAACTTTGACCAAACGTAAAACTTTGATTAATAAAAAAATTTAAGACTAAAGTACAAAGTTATATAGTCAATGCTAGTATATACTGTAAGGTTACATGCTGAAACAAAATTCAATTTTTAAACTTTAAAGAAAATTTATTTTTTTTAAAGTCAAACTTTGACCAAATTTTTTAACTTTGACCAATAAAAAATTCGACAATCTACCGCCAACCTACAAATTAATATAACAGTATTCGTATCCATCACTAGGTTACACTAGTAAAAAATTTAACTAAATATCAACTTTTTAAAAAGTCAAACTTTGATCAAATGTAAAAAAAAGTACAATAAAATTTGGTAATGTACTACAAAGTAATAAATTAAAAAAATAATAATCTCATTGGGGATACATAAGTTCAAAAAAATCAAATTATTTTTTAAAAGTCAAAGTTCAAAAAAATCAAAATACAAATAACAACAGTAATAATCACTATCTACTGTCAAGATACATTTATCAATGTAGTCAAAATTTGAATCAAAGTCAAACTTTGACTAAAAGTCACACTTTGACCAATAAAAATGGGGCAATGTATTTTCAAGTTATAAATTAATATAATGATAGATATTTTTAATTATAATATTTCACTAATAAAAAGTTATAACATTTTATAGAAAATCAAACTTTGACCAAGAAAAAATTGCACTGATACGGAATAAATTTATGTAGTAGTAGACTCTATCTATAAGTAGGTTTCGAGTTTGACTAAAATTAAATTTTGTGTAAAAGTCAAAGTTTGATCAAAAGTCAAAGTTTGACTATAGGTCAAACAATTGACTAATACAATTGAGAATCTAGTATCAAATTACACATCAACACGACAGTATACTTTTTTCGCCATCAAATTATTGGAGTCCAAGTTTAATAAAAAAGTAAATTTTTAATTAAAAGTCAAAGTTTGACCTTAAAATCAACCTTTGACCCCCTAAAAATTTGATAATATATTACTAACTTACAACTTATTATCATATTTCAGTAATCAAAGTTTGATCAAAAGTCAAAATTTTATATAGCTTATAAATTCAATTAAAGTTTGATTAAATTCAAACTTTGACCAAAGTCAAATATTAGCTTAAAAGAGTATGATGTAGATAATGTAGTGGTCATAGTGATCGTGCTGGTATGATGGTCATAGAAATTGAAGTTACTTTTTAATAGTCAAAAAAATAATTTTTTTTTACTTTTAGGTTTTTTACAAGTAACTTTAGATTTGCAATAACAAAAAATTATTATTTTGTTAGTAGGAAACTCAATTTCAGCCACTTAAAATAGCTATGCGGTTGAAATGTTTTCCTCCTAAAATGATTTGGTGTATGGAAATTCAATTTCTATGCGGGGCAACGTAATTTCATTTCCATCTCCTTAAATAGCTATCAAACAATAACAATTGGAAACTAAATTTCATTTCCACAATAAAATTACATTTCCATGTTATCAAACAAGGCCTAAGGTAGAAAACATACCACATGCAACCAAATTGGATATTCACGCACGCTACAAAACATAAATGTTTCTCCGAACCCTCCTTAGTTGAAAGCGTCGACATTCTTACAGTGGTAATGTGAGACACGGTTTGTACAGTGAAACGTTTCCCTATTGTCATGTCAGATTTCAATGACACATAGGTAAAAAAACATACCACATGCAAACAAATTGGATATTCACACACGCCACAAAACAGAAAACATAAATGTTTCTCAGAACCCTCCTTAGTTGAAAGCATTGATATTCTTACAATGGTAATGTGAGGCAAAGCTTGTATAGCGAAACGTTTCCCTATTGTCATGTCAGATTTCAATGACATATCATATCTTTTAACATGTCTTACCTTGCTTATAACATATCATGCTTTGTCTTGCCTTGCCATACTCATCCTAATTGTCTTGTAACACATATATGTTTTCTTGACCTAACTTGTACTCTTACTTATCCTGAACAAATAAAATTTGAACCCTGCTGGGTCCCTATACAACCCTTGTGGGGCCGAGGGGGGCACGCTCGAAACGCTCTCCCAACACCTTCAAACATTGAGTTGTACCTCTTCCATAACCAATTGGTTTTGGTCGGAATGGTAGCTCAATGTGGAATAAGATCCTACAAGTGCTATCAGAGTCAGGTCAGGAGTTCGAGTCCCACTCGGGTGTACTAGTGAGGGGGGGTTGTTGGGTCCCTATGCAACCCTCGTGGTCCCGAAAGAGGGGGAAGGGGTGGCGCTCAAAACGCTCTCCCAACACCTTAAAACATTGAGTTATACCTCTTACATCACCAATTGGTTTTGGTCGGAATGGTAGCTCTATATGGAATAAGTTCCTTCAAACCCAATTGTGATTATATACCGTAAATGACATTTCATTTGAAATCATGCTCAAACTACTCTCACCTCACTCATCATGCGTCAAATCATGCTCAAACCACTCTCACCTCACTCATCATGGCGTCTCATACCACTATGAGTTGTGAGGCATGTGAATATGGCAGTAGAGTCGTTTCAATGTATTTTGAAGCTATGCCACACCAAGGTGAAAATATGAGTCTTATTAGAGTTCCCTTGCTTAATGTGTCGGGTATGAACAGTATATCACACTCATGGTGCCTACATGTCTTGAAAGTGCATGATATGGCAATATAACGTAATAGGAACAATAAACATGATGAAAGTATACAGAAAAGAGTACATAATCATGCAGAATCAATCAAAATGTAATAGAATTTCAAAAAAAAATATCAAAATGTAACGGAACATGGTATAACAAGATATGAAAGCAAAACATAATACATAACAAGCATAGCATGCCAATTATGGCACATGAAGCATGTATAAATGGCAAGGCATATTGAACATCCAACCACTAGAAGATGCATACTAAATATATCTCATCTAAGATACTTGTACTCGCATTCCTATACATAATACATAACCAACCACAAATCTACGTACGTGATGAACAAACAAGGGGCACAATTACACAAATATAGTGACATTTATCATAATAAATATATTACTTATAATCTAAACTGTGAAGATTGGAAGAAATACAGTGGTACCCACATGGTTGAAGAAGGATGAAGACTGAATGCTGAGCTTCACGATCCTTTTGTGGTCCCTTTTTACAGATCAATGGTAGAATTGACGAGTCACACATGTTTCATAGTACGTTTAATGGTATTTCTTTTATAAGGTCAGAAGGGAATGAAAGGTTCGATTAAACTCACTCTTGATTCTATTCAATCTAGTATTGATTGAGGAAAAGTTTACGTCTTTAGAAAGTACTCGGGAAGAGTTTCCCAATGACATAAAGTAAGTTCAAATTGAAGCTCGATTGGAGAGGATGTGTGCTCTCAAAAATCGAGACGATCGTGTTACTTAAACTTGATCTATGCGTCGCTATGATCGAACGAGCTTCGAACACAGAGAGGTTAGGATAATTGTAAAGTGCTCTGAAAGAGCTTTCCAACTAAATATTACATTTCCTGATCGAAGCTTTATCAAGGAGATACACATAGTCAAAGATCGTGCCCTACCGATAAGTCAACACTTGTTGACTTAACTTTTCGAAAAGTAGTTGCATTTTATATCTACTTTGAACATATCTAATCCTAATAACAATATCTGGAACCTGAAGAAAACTTGCAAGATATTCCTTTTTTGCAACATGAGGTATATTCAGGTCAAACGATTTTGTGAAATAAAATTATATATCTATATAGATAAAGGGTATCTCTTTCATGTTTATTGTTCAAGCCCACTCTCCCAATTATACAATAGTAACAGTTGTCAATTGTGTATCACAAGTATCGTAATCAGAATTTTTTATCGCATATTGTATCATATCGAGTATCATAACATCCACGTAAATTCTTATAAATATATTACAAAAATATATAATTTACAAAAATGTCTAAAAAGAAGAAAATGATATGTATATATATATATATGGACACTCATTCCATCATTTGTCACATTAGAAATTGGGATTTAAATCAAATAATTTGAACAAAACAAAACACCTGCGATTGATCTATAAATGGATAAAAATCCAGTCACATAAAATCATAACCGTCTCAACTTTCCTCTATATAAAAAATGAAACTGTATAGTTTCACAAGTATAAGTGTCGTGTAAGTTTGTATTGTATACTTGTATCATATATTTATATGATATGTATCTTTCAAATTCCAACTTCTACTAAAAATAAAAATATTATTCTTGGTTCTTTACATTACACAGTTTGTAATCCCCAAAAAATTATATATATATATATGTAAGAAAAAATCAAGTCTCATTCTTCATCTCCATCCCCAATACCAACACCATCATCGTTGTTGTCAGCTAAATTTTCATATTTTTTCCTATTTCTCTTCCTCCTCGTAGACATCTTCCTCTTCTTACTTTATTCTTGTTGTTCTTTCTTTTATATATATTTTTTTAGATTAGGGTTGGAGTAAATAATTGATACTCTTTTAAATACAAAACTAGTTATAATCAAAATCATATGTTTTGTATCCAATTGTACCGTATCCCATCATGTATCGTAAGATGCGGTTAAAAAAATATACACATCATACATACGTATCATTTTCTATAGCATCGCATATCGTATCGTGTATCGTAAGATATTGACAGACATGACAATAGTCATATCACTGAAAAGTGCTCGACAATACCTTTCCAATGACATATAACTTGTATAAATCAAAGCACCTTTGGTACATGCGTCAGGTCTTGAAAGTTTGTGGATCTACTAGTTGACTTTACACAACGACCTTAGAACCTATTGAGTATGGCGTCATTGCATAATAGATCACATCGAATTGATTGAAATAAACTACTCATATGTTGGATTACGTTGAGAGAATTTACACATTTCTAGGGAGATTAGGTATGAACCTGGCTAATTGGCTCCAACCAATGTTTTCACCATTTAATAACTCTAGGTCTCAGTTTTGACCAAGATCTAAATAAGCCTTTAAGAGAGTGAAAACGTCGGGCAAATATTTGGTTCAAAATTCATGTTATAAAGGAACCTTGATCTTTGCACATCGATCAGCAATGCACCTTTACAGATGCATGGAGCATTTGAAAATGGAAACAGTTCCATGTTCAATTTTTGATCCGAAGTCCCCTCGATAAGCGTGTATTTAAGGCCAAAAGTTGGACTACATGGACATCACAATGAAACGAGGGTCACATCGTAAAATCATCACACATTTCAAGCGATCGAATCTGCTAGGAATGTGCACCACATAAAATCATCAAGGGTTTGTACTTAGGCTGCAACCCGAATGCGCACAAAACCAATAAAAACAATTGGTCAAGGTAAATGGTGAGATTGTTTTAACCCATAAATAACTTTCTTCAATCTACAAACTTTACCTTTCTCCGTTTAAAGGGAGAAACAAGGAGGTAAAGCCATTCTATACACTTCCTCCTTCAGGTCCCCATGTAAGAAGGCATTCATAACGTCTAATTGGTACAAAGGCCAGTTTTTATATGCAGATGAAGAGAGAAGCACGCTGATGGTATTTGACTTTGCAAACGAATGTCTCCTGATAGTTCAATCTTTGTGTTTGTGTGAATACCTTTCAATAGAACCATCTAGTCTATATTTAACCATATAGACCCATTTGCATCCAACTAACTTCATCATTTTAGGGAGTTCTACAACTTCCCGCGTGGCACTTTGCTCTAATGCTCTCATCTCATATATCAGTCTCCTTCCACTGTAGTTGAGACGAGGCTTCAGAGTCATAGAAGGTATTAGTAACAGAATCTAATGACGAGAGGAATGATATGTAAGATGCAGAAAGATTTTGATACAACACAAACTTACTAATGGGATGGCGGACACACGACCTGGGTGCTTTTCGTAAGGCAAAAGGAAGATCCAATTCATTTTGTGGAGAGGAATGCTCACTTAGTGGACTTGCTTCAGGAGGAGACACTTGATATGTAGTCTGAGGAGAGGTTTTCTTCTTTATTGTCTCAAAGGTCGCACCATGGATGAAAGTTTTCCCTTTTCCAAGCTTGTCAAATGTGTCTTGTCCTCCCATAATACCGACTTCATTTTGCATCTCTTGATTCCCCATTTCAATTTAGCTTCATCATCATTTTCACCTTCAATTTCAGCTTCAGCTTCAGCTTCGACAACATCACTTTGAAGATAAGGTAACACAGACATAGTATTCTCCACTTTTCAGTTGGCATAGTGCCCTCTTCCTTATCTCGCCCTGAAGGGGGAACTTTGGTGGGGAGTAGAATCGAGTAGATTAAAAAAATGTAAAATCCATAGTCACAAACACTTTCCCCGAGATAGGATTATAAGATTTGTATCCTTTTTGAGTGGGAGGATAGCCAATGAAGATGCACTTGGCAGCCCTTGGAGATAACTTGTCACGATGGGAGGTTGGAATATGAGCAGAACATAGAGACCCAAAGCCGTGAGGAGGAATAAGGAACAGACTACTTTGAGGGCACAACAGTTGGTAGTGGACATACCCTAAAGTACAGGAGTTGGCATTCTACCATTAATGGGTAATTAGGAGTTAGGACAACATCACCCCAATAGACATTTAGGTACATGCATACCACTTAACAAAGCTCGAGAAACTTCAAGAAGAACGTCTATTTTTTTCTTTCAGCTACCCAATTTTGTTGGGATATAAGGACAAGTGCTCTGTCACCCAACTCCATGACTATGAAGGTAGGATTGATGGGAAGCATACTCTTCGTAATTCTCATTTCTCAATACCTTCACAGTGGTATGGTATTGAGTTTGGACCAACTTGTGATAGACAAGAAAACAGAGGCAACCTCATCCTTAGATTACAAGAAGTACAGTATAATGAAACGAGTACAGTCATCAATGAACAACACAAAATAACGATAACCATGTAACGCAACACCAGATGGCTTGCAAACATCATAGTGTACAGTATGTAATGAAGGGGTGCTCCTATGACACAAGATGGATAAGATGATCTACAGTGTTTTGCCACCTGAGACGCGTCACACTAAAGTTTTGAGACATCAAAAGAGTTAAATTTTCCAGGGAAAACAAGACACAAATGTTGTAAAGGAAGGTGCCCAAAACGAGTATGTCACAGTCAAACCTCCTCAGGGAATACAACAACATCAACTGCTAAAATATGATGATCTACAATCCTCTCTCCTCACGACCACAACCAAGTACCTTTCATGTGGAAGGAAAAGGTAACACTACAATTAAGATGTTTAGTGATACCACTCATTGAAAGGAGATTAACTGGCATCTTACGATCATGTAATGTAAAGTTCATAGATAAACTATCAACATGAGTAATTCCTTTACCGACAAATAGACACGAATCCCATTAGCCACACGAACACTACAAGATGCAAGCAAAGGAAAGAAGGAGTAGAACATGAAAGATATACTCAGCATGTGATCAGTGGCCCCCGAGTCAATGATCCAGGAGGACCAAGGAGATACAGAGGCATGGACAAACCCAACAACACCTGTCTCAGCTACATAAGATGATACATCGACACAATTAGGAGCACTGAGGTTGGATATGTTCTTCTTAGATCCAGCCATAGGAGATTCAATACTGATCTCCACTTTGGGTTCATCCATAGTTGAGATACCACAACCGTACAGTGCAGAAAAAAAACTCCACGAGTAACGTGCTACAATTGGCAACACCAAACCAGCTCTAAGACAACTTCTAACCACTACAATACTGTAGTTGTAGTAACACCCACCAATCCACAACCAACAAATAGCTACCCGCTGTCTGCACAGAACTGAGTAACTTCCAGCAATCAATACTGCTGGTCATCACACCAAGGATCAAAAAATCGGATTTCGTTTCGGTTTCGGTTGGGACTGAAACCGAAATTTTGAACCGATATTTTGGCCGAAATCTTCCCCACAGTACATAATTGCCCGAAATTTTGAGTTTTGCTTTGGTTTCAGTAGGGGCCGAAATTTTGAACCATGATCCACACTGATAAAAGTCAATAAACACTAGCAAAAAACTGCAGATCTGTCCCAGACAAGATATATAATGTAAACAGCTCACTAGTTGATGGACTATCACCACACGATTGGAAGTCCCAAAAAGAAGATCAAAAGAAACAACAATCATGTCCTATAAGGAACGCCTCCAGTCATCATTGGAACATCAAGAGAAGCCCCGACAGCAGAGCCATTTTGATCCCCCGAGACACAGAACCTAAACAAACGTGAACGACCAAATACATAGAAAATTAGCTTGAAAGGCCATCGAAACTTACTCAAACCACATCAAACCCATCATTAAAGTTGATCAGGTTGACATTTCGATCAGATCCTATCCTTCATTTTTTTATTTGAGGTCATGTTGATGTCAGCAATGAGAGATGATGTTGGCGAAGAAAAAGGACCAGGGGATGTTGCTTTGATACCAACTTAAGGATGAGGATGATAATATTAGGGTTAGGGTTTGGTAGGAGAGAGAGAGAGAGAGAGAGAGAGAAGAGAAGAGAATGGAAGATGAACAGAATTAGGTTTATGAGAAAAAACTACTCTTCCACCTTTTTTCATTAACATGTGTGGTAAAGGTAGCCTGATCCTCCGACCATGTACTCTACACATTGATCAATTACTGAAGCTCTTTAATTTAACAGTATAAAAGGCAATAGCAGCTTGGGAGATCCACCTAGCTACGTATTGAATGGTTGTGGGTCTATCTTTATCTTTAAAGCGGTTTTCTATGGTAGTTTGACAAGTCCCTTAACTCTGTCTCTAGCATCGACAACATCCTTGGGATGTGGTCTACAAGAAGAAAAAAAATGTTTCTATACCTTTACCTTTTGTACCAAGAGCTCTTTTACGAGCTGGAGCCGGTGGTTTACTACTACGGGTAGTGGCCATGGAGGGAGTGGATCCATCCTCTTCATCCTAATCATCATCAACATTATAATAATAATGTTGACTTAAAATGTTGACTACCCCCTTCCGCATAGTCTCTTAAAATCACATCATCATTATGTTTTGTCCTTGAAGTCTTATCATTTCATTGTAAAATCTCCCTTCGGATCTCGGAAGTGACATTTGGACATGCTTTAACATTCAATCTGGGTTGCTAAGCTAAGTGTTATGTCATGATATTCCACCTATGCTAACATGAGGACACGAGCAACATTGTATCCTGGTCTTCTTCGTAGGAATTAAGTAATGTTCATATTTCCAACCCGGATTGTTAGACTTCAGTCTAAGAGGATCAACCGAGGACAAAGACATTGTTGATGTAAAATTAAATAGTAAAAAAAAATAGGAGGCTTGATGTAAAATTAAAAGTAAAAAAGAAATACTCAAACCTCCCACACAAAGGAGATGGCTTCAATCTTGATTTGATGCTTCTCTTCTTGCTTGGAGATGGAGGAAGGAGAGTAGGAGCCTAAGAGGGAGCTTTAGAGAGTCATTGGAACCGTGGAAGAGGCCCCCTTCTGCTTGAAGAAGATTAGAAGAATTAAAGAGAGAAGAAGTCACTTAGAGAGAGTAGGAGATGCTTGAAGACTTGTGGTTGAAGGTGGAGGAGACCCCTTCTATTTATAGAGGAAGAAGGGGCCAAAAATCAAGGGGGGGGGGGGATATATATATATAAAACTTTTCCAACGGTCGTATTTTTTTACTGTTGGAGCAGTATGCAACCATATACCATGTATGTGGTTGCATACTGGCCTATAACGCATATGCCACCATGGCATATGCGATATAGCCTCTTAAAATGGCATATGCAGTCACACATTCGCATCATTTTACAACACTGTGTGGCACCAGATCACATGCACCCAATCAAGTGATTGGGTGTCACATAAAGGAGCAGCTCGTTGATCATAGCTACTGTAAAAAGAAAAAATCAAAATAAGCAATATAAATCATGTGGCCGACAAAGTCAATAGCATTGAAAAGGAATGGTAAACCCACATTTGGTTTGACCACTCATTTTTCATACAATTGATATGATTGATAGTACAATCTTATATATATATATATATATATATATATATATATATATATATATATATATATATATAGAATTATTGTTATTCACAATAATTATGACCCTCAAGCAGCAGCTCCTTTACATGGCACCCGATCATGTGATTGGATGACACATGGCAGCAAACTAATTTGGGGCCAGGTAAGTTACCTGGTCTTTAATACCAAGCTACCTTTATCCTATATATATATATATATATATATATATATATATATATATATATATATATATATATATATATATATATATATATATATATATATTATCCCTTTACAGTTCACGCTCACACACCCACTGGTCTTTAATACCAAGCTATGGTCTTTAATACCAAGCTACCTTTATCCTATATATATATATATATATATATATATATATATATATATATATATATATATATAATCCCTTTACAGTTCACGCTCACACACCCACTGTTATTTACAAACACCCACTCAACAATGAACACACACACACACACATATAATGAACACTAGAGATACACCAACAGCCTATAATTTCAGTGACATTTTTTTTACCTATTGTGTGCATGAATTACCTCAAAGCTCCTTTCACAATGAATGAATGACAACAACGTAAGTTCTGTTAAGAAACATAATGAAGTATGATAAACTTACATCTGGAACCATCTGTGAATGAAACAATATAATATACCAGATGGCTAGGAGTCTTCACGGTATCCTAGATGAGGAAGAATAAAGCTTTGAGAAATTATTGATAGAAGTATTAGATAAATTTCATAATTGGCAGCCTTCTACAGGACTCTTGGAAGGCATGAACTGTACTAAATGACCTTCTTAGAAAGACTTCACTAGGTCTCATAGAAAGGGTGGTACGGTGGAAGGATATTCCTCAATTCCTTTCAATCAGTAAGAGTTTGGGTGGGAGGTAGCTGGGAATGGATGGAAAGGAAGGATGAGAGGGAGGATCACCACCTATGACAAAGTGACTTTTGCTCGCCCAACTATCGTATGAGATCACAATTCACCCAATAGATCATCCGGGGTGAACAAGAATTGGGGATCGGATGCAGCCGAAATTCTCACCAATGGCTGAGATGTTGCATCAACTCCCTCCTCCTTTGTGGGGGTCCGCAACCCTACGAGGGAGCAAAAAAGGGAGGAAAATACCCTAGTGAACAGTAATAATATGTGCACAAGTGTAAGCTTCATGAGGGAAACGAGCGGAATCCATGTGTTCAAATTCTGACCTTGCATCGACCATCCAATAGGCCATGGACTAAACGGCTACTGCCTGAAAGGTCTATGACCAAGGGACCGAACACCCCCCTCCCCCTGTTGGTACGCGCTTTTTTAAAATGGGTTGTCTACACCCCCACCCCGACAAATGAACTATGACATGGATGTAATGCTCATAACATCATTACGGGGCTAGGGGAAGGAGAGAAAAAAATTGATTGTGTTGAGGATGAGTAGATGATAATGATGATGTTGGCAGAAAGGGAGATGACATTAATTATTCTCAAAGCTCTTAACATATTTTTTGTGAGCTTACCGATTTACTTTTTGTTATGTTGGAATTATGATCCATGGTTAATAAGTCAACTTACTTTAAACTTGCTTACTTATGCAAATGTGCATGTAAAATTTGTTAGATGAATTGTTCAGTGCTAATTTATTGATCAAATTAACAGAAATGAATGATTATTTCATTTTCTTAAGTTATAGAGATATTTTTATAGTTTTTTTTATTATTTGTATATTTTTTTTTTTAAAAACCATATTGAACCTTAAGATTAATTATTTGATTCAAATCGACCCCTTACAATTTCATGATCCAATACAACTTTGACAACACTGACCGTGGATTTAAATAAAATATTTTTTGCAATGTGTTCCATAAAGTAATGAAGAATCCATGGAGAATGTGACATCCGTCACTAGCCGAGTCTATGTAGTTCTATTGTGTGCATGAAATACCTCAAAGCTATTTTCACAATGAATGAATGGCAACAACGTAGGTTCTGTTAAGGAACATAATGAAGTATGATAAACTTACATCTGGAACCAACTGTGAAGGAAACAATATAATATACTAGACAGCTAGGAGTCTTCACAGCATCCTAGATGAAGAAGATTAAACCTTTGAGAAACTATTGATCACCTTTTTAAAAGTATTAGATAAGATTCATATTTGGCAGCCTTCTACAAGTCTCTTGGGAAGGCATGAATTATATTAAATGCCCTTCTTATAAATACCTCAATTGGTCTCACAGAAAGGGTGGTACGATGGAAGGATATTCCTTTCAATATCTCAGAGTCTGGGTGGAAGGTAGCCGGGAACAGATGGAAAGGAAATGTGAGAGGGAGGATCACCAACTGTACAAGATCACCCAACTAACGTACGAGATCACAATTCATCCAAAAAATCACCAGGGGTGAACATGAATTGGGGATCGGATGTGGCCAAAATTCCCACCAACGGATGAGATGTTCCGTCGACTCCCTCCTCATTTGTGAGGGTCTGCACCCCCCCCCCCCCCCCAAAAATAAAATAATAATAAAATAAAATAAAAACAAAAAAAGGTACATCAACCATGGCAAATACCTTTATCAATATTGCAATATTAGAGCCGCCAGCAAACATGCAGCCACGATTTTTAAATAGAGACTGAATACAAAGACATCCAGGGATGCTCACCTTTCAAAGCAATCATTAGCACCAGGTCCTATTTCTGATATCCTAGTTCAAACTAAGAGCAATCAATCTAGATGTGGTTATTCATACTTTCATATAATGGATGGAAAAGTATATTTCTAGGGTTTTCCATTAGATAAAGTAGTAAATTTATTTCCTGAATAATGATCAATTGATCGTAAACAATTTTGACCACGAACAAGCTTCATTCTAATGCAGTTAAAATTGTGAACCTCATCTCCAGTCATTGGAGCTTATGCATATTGCATACAAACAGTAGCAAGTAGGCATTAAGGTTGTGTAAGTCATAGCTTTCTGCTAGCCCCTGCCATAGCAAAGTTCACCTGCTTTAGCAGGTTCTCATCCTCTTTGCTAACATCCTGCTACCTGCTTTAGCAGGTACCCCTTCTCCATGATAACTCCTTGCATAGCAAGATTTGCTTGTTCAGCAGTTCTACCCTCCTCTCTACTCACTCCTTGCCAGAGCAGATTTTATTTGCTCTGGTAGGGAGTTAGTAGAGAGCATAGAGGTTGCTGCTAGTGCAGGTACATCCTCCTTTGCAGGGAGTTAGAAAAGAGAATGGAAACCAACTAAAACAGGTGAACTCTGCTGTGGCAGCGGCTAGCAGAGAGCTATGCCATACACAGCCTAAGAAAATAAAGAAAATGATATACCTGCTTCCAAATGCCCACCAGCTAGTAAATCTCATCATCAGGAATTTCCGGCGTCAAGAATTTTCTTGGGTCCTTACTTATTTCTTCATAATTCAATTTCGATTTTACTCTTTCTGGCACGGGAGCAAGCGCAATAATAGCATCTTTGTCAATAACTCCATCAATAATTCCATATTCCACGGCTTCAATCGGAGACATGTAACGGTCTCTATCAATATCCTTCTCGACCTGCTCGAACGTGCGACCAGTGAAACCAGCGATAATTTTAGTGATATTTTTTTTATTATGCATGATTTCTCTGGCCTGAATTTCCACATCTATTGCTTGTCCACTAGCACCTCCAAGAGGCTGATGAAGCATTATCCTAGTGTTGGGCATTGCAAGACGTTTGCCTTTAGTGCCACCCCCAAGAATGATTGAAGAAGTGGATGCGGCAATCCCGAGTGCAACAGTGGAAATATCTGCCCTCACGAGCTGAACCACATCAAAAATGGCCATTGTAGCACTGACAACAAACATAAAGGAAATAACTTCCATCAGAGTAAAAAAAGGCCGTTGGGGTTTGAAACAAAAGACGGTAAAGTGAATGAAAGATATGACAGTCATGACTTCTCTCACACAAAACCACGCCCACATCCATATCTCATTTATGTTTTCAGTTATAAGTTATTTTGCCAATGAAGCAGGGTACCAGAAGCTCACACTAAGGCAGTCAATGGGCCGGATCGGCCCATTGCCCTACTCGGTTTACAAAGCGGGTCAGGCGCATAAACTTGACCCATCTGATCGGGTTCAAGGTAGGTCGGGTCGCTTAGAAGGTCTGTTCGGGCCAAAATGACTTCACAATATATATAGGCTCAAGCGGGGTCAAGCTCTTGGTCCGTCAAGTCAGGTTGGCAAAGGGTCGGTCTGACCTCGATTTTGGCCTGATCCAACCCGTTGAAAATCCTAGCACACATGCACATCAACCCACAGAACCACAGCTCACATCAGTATCTCATTTACCTTTCAGTTCAAAGTACATAGCTTGTAAATTGATCAATGTAACACTAACAAAGAACTGATAATTTCTATTTACTAAAAAGCATAGTGTGTGTGTGTGTGTGTGTATATATATATATATAAAATAAACCTAAAATTACCAAAAGAGATCAGATGAGGTGCACTAACCAATACAGGTTACGGCCTATAATCTATTTACAGAGCAGACTGTGTTGGATGCACATTATTTCGAGTCGCTTCAATGATTTGCAAGATAAGAAAAAGAAATCCTTTTCACTTTTTCTTTTTTCCTTATGAGTGATAAAGAGAGAAATATAGCTGACTGGGACAAAGTCGGGGCATCTAACACGTCGGGGCATCTAACACTGTCCCATCCTGCAATGTACAGTGTTAGATTTTTTAATGCCCCTAGCCTGTATCAGTGAAACTGACCCGGTCAGTAAGGTTGTGACCAGGTCATCTATTCTATTCACGTGCCATTACGTAGGTTAGATTCATCCTAAGATTGCATCGGAAAACTATTTGCAGCATATGATCAAGATTGTAAAAGCCTCAAAAACTGGATGGTTACCATGAGTTTGTCCAATTTTGTGATAGCGTTCATTTTCTAGTGCGTGTAGCCTCTTAAACCGCATGATCATGGTTCAAATTTTTTTACGAAATCACTACATATAGGTTTCAAAGGTCACTCAACAGATACATTCATACGTACCTACCGGCCATATTATCAGCCAATACATTGAATGTATCGTTTGCATAGGCCGATACATTCAAACTATCAAAATTCTCGGCCAATAATTTCAACAATTTTAAAATAGTTGCATAGCTTGACACTATGCACTTGTTTGACTATTAATTTTTTTGCTCTTTTAAGTTACCCTATTCATTCCTTTTCACTCCCTATCAGTTTCTTTACCCTCTCTTCTATCCCATTTCAGGATTAACACATTTTTATCAAAAAAATTAATCAAAATTACGTGGAATTGTCGATTTACGTACGGAGGCATTGTATTTTGCATCAAAAATAGATAATCTTAATAAAAAAATATAGGAATGGAGTAAGTTAAAATATTTAACAAAAATGAAATATTTTCTCTGATTTATTAAATTTTGAAATCGATATATTGAAGGATAGGTACATTGATCAATGTATCAGTCGATACACCGATACGTATCTGTTTGGGGGGTATCCAATACATATCGATTTACTGAGATTTTAAATGATGAGAATAGTCCGATCCATATGATGGCGCTATCAACCACATGGCACCAAAAATGGTGCCAAGTCAATTATACGGTCATGAACATTAGGGGCCGGTTTGTCTCTTAATACTACTAGCTCATCAGTGAATGCTTTCAACTTCCTCACACAGAAATGATAAGAAAAATCGCACATTGTTTCCTTATATTACTGAACCATGAATTTTATTTCCCTTTGTATTTAATCTTACACCAACCGATTGACAACTTTAAAACAAAAAGGCAGTTAATGATTACTTGTAAAGTAGATATATCCAGTCATCCTACAAATTAAGCGGGAATGGATTTAGGGATGAATCGATAAAACTGAGGGATAAATCTTTATTGGTTTTGACTTTTGCGAGAAAGAATTGCTCATTATTCATAATCCCTGTTACAATGCCATGGTATCGTAGTGATTCCATTCCAGAAAAACTAAGAAGAAAGGAGAAGAATGGGAAAGAAGATAGCCTATTAAAGAGACAAATCTCCTAAACCCATTGTACGCATTTAACCTGCTAACTAACAGCAATCCTACCTACAAGGAAATTAGCAAATTGGGGCCGTAACTCTGTTTTCAGTAATATGAAATTCAAAAAAAAGATCCAAATTCCAAATGAATGCCAAGAAACATAATAAATCCCTAAATTTCTATGATTCACAGAACCGAACCCTAAAAAAACAAACCTGAGCGACCCGCCGGGGGAGTTGATGAAGAGTCTGATATCCTTGGTAGGATCTTGAGCATCCAAAAGAAGAAGTTGGCTTATAATTGCATCCGCGACGAAATCGTCGATGCTGCTTCCCAAGAACACAATCCTCTCCCGCAGCAACATTCCCATGACATCGGATTCGGTGCCTCTGGTGGCGGTGGGGGCCGACTGAGGAGACGAGAAAGATGGATGGAAAGGAGACGTAAATCGTTCGAGTTCGAACCCTAAGCTAGGGTTTTCAAAATTTGACAGGGATTTTGGGTGGAAATCGTAGGGTCTTGTTGCGGAAGAAGAAATGTGGGCTTGTGTAGGGTGAAGGGGAGATTTAGAAAGGGGTATACGAGGTTTGAGAGATAATGGAGATGCTGAGGTTAGCAGATAAGGAGGTGTGGCGGGAGACGAAAACGTGAGCGCGTTCATCGTTGTGCTTTCTGTACAATACCACTCAGTGAGAGAGAGAGAGAGAGAGAGAGAGAGAGTCGTCAATGGTTTTTACATTTTCAGTTCCTGAAGATATGGTATTTAAGTAAACGGACCATATTTTTGCACGGGTTACGGCCTTAGTGGAGTGGAGAAATATGTCTTGAAGCAGTTGAGCTGTTGACCATCTGATGTTACGTGGTCCCGACCCAGGTGCAACTCTACCCAGGTGCAACTCAGACTAATGACGCTCTCACGAGTGATTAGGGGTGCCAAAGGCACACAGTGAAAACCATTGACTCTTTTGACCATGGTGCAACCCAAATTAATGACCCCGACGCCAGTGACCAGTGGTGCCAAAGGTCACAAGGTAAAAACCGTTGACTCTTTTGAATCAGTTGAGGGAGATTTGTTTTCTTCGCAATCTTCCAATGATTCGTGGGTAGTCAAGAGATCCTTTGTGTGAAAGTTTGAAAGATTGAGATGAAAAGTGAAAACCAATCTCCAAAGTAATCAATTGTGTTTAGCGATAAGGGTTAAGCGTTAGGTAGATGCAAATAGGGGGAAATTTTATATTTTTGACCTTATAATTTTGTCTATTTGTAAAATCGATTTTATAGTTTCAATCTTTGAGAAATAAGCCAACTTTAAGTCAAGCCGTTTTCACATTTGTACCAACCTCTGAAATGTGTAAAAAATCATTGTCTTTTAAAATTATTTATATATTTAAACTTTATTTTATTTTTTACTTTTAACTTTAACTGCTATAAAAAATGAGAGAGTTGCAAGAAAGCGGCAACAAAGCAGAAACATAGCAACAGATAATTTTCAGATATTTTGTTTTTACTTTTTATAAAATTTACTAATCCACAATTTTTTCCACACAGTCCGCTATTTTACCGATAACATGCCGCTCTCTTAAGGTAGCGGACGTTAGCTTAAGATAGCAGCATGTCATCGTTAAAATAACGGATTGATTTTAAAAGTCTTTTTTTGTTACTTAATTGTTCTTATGTTATTTACGGTTCTCACTCACTAATTCTAAGATGTCGAAGTCTTTAAAGGCTTTCAGAAAGTATATATGAGTTAATATTAGAAAATTTTCCATGCATTACAACGAAGAGGTGTAGAGGATACTAAATGAATCAATTTTCGGTCATCTATTTAGAATTTCTAAGAAATTAGTGTTTATTGGAGACTTGATTGACTCAATTTTGAACTTCTAGGTTCAAGATAACGTGTTTATAATGAAAAACACGAAAGTAGTATTGCAGGAGTCCGATATATCATTGATTTTAGGCCTTAACATGTTAACACAACCTAAGTCTGAGCAAGTGGTTGTGCTAGAAGAAAAAATCATTCGATACAAATTCTTTCGGAGGCAATAGGCTAAAAGGGCTCGTATTGAAAAAATAGTGGATAGAGTCCAACTCTCCAACGATGAATTTTTTAAATCATCGTTGTTATTTCTCGTATGCTCCTTTTTTTCGGACACATACCAGGAAGTGGATAGTCAGCACTTTAACTTAGTTGATAACCTTGAAAAGTTCAACGAATTTTCATGAGAGCTGGTAATTTACAAAAATTTAGTTGAATGCATATCAAAAGCGAAAGTCAGAAGAGAAGCGACAAAAATATTATCAAATGGGTAATATAATATCTACGGGTGCACTATCGCCCTACAGATTTAAACGTTTGAGCACTTTTCAGGAGTCGACCTTGCTCGTACTCAACTAAAAAATTTATTTTCGATACTGATAAAATGGGAAGTCCTGAAATTCAGCCAGACTCTAAATTATTTCGAGAAAAAATTCATAACTTTTCGATCATCATACAACTCGATGTTGAGAAACATGAATTACAATATCGATCAGTTCAGTTCTTCTTTAGACAAAGAGAGATGAAAAGGGAACGAGAAAGGGAATACCCGACCCAAAAAAGAGCCCAAGAGCTACACGATTATGACAATGAGGATAATGACGATGACAATGATGACAATGATGATAATGACGAGTACGAGGTCCTTATACGTCAACAAGCAGAATCAAAGGGAAAACAATCAAAAAAATAGACAACAACCGGTTAGTCATCCCAAACTTATAAATGAAGTAAAGGAGCTGAGGAAAGAGTGCTCATCTCTCTGGATGGCAATTTCAAGTGCGCATTTACTGTTTTAAAATGACGGACGATAACTATTGAGCAGCTCGGGAGCAATGATCAAAATTTTGGTCAAAACGACATAAATTTCGGTCCAAATTATCGGTTTCAGTCCTCACCGAAACGATATTTGGATCAAAATTTCGATCATATTTTGTATGGGACTCAAAATTTCGGTCGAAATTTTGGCCAAATTATCAGTCGACCGAAAATTCGATCTAAAATTTCGGTTTTGGTCATGTCCGAAATCAAAATTTTATTCGATATTTTGATCCTTGCTAGGGAGAGACAAGAAAACCCTACAGGCGTAAGTAAGGTCTCTAGAAGATTAGGTAGCCTACTTGACAAGCGAAAGTATTGCAATTGAAGGACCTTAAGGTAGTAAAGTCCCATTTGCCAAAGGTATTTAGTCTAACTTGAACATATTTTAATTTTTTTGAAATAAATATTTTAAGACATAGGATCACTAGCTTAAAATAGGAATCCGCTATCTTACCATAGCGTATCACTATCTTAAGATAGCGTTAAGTTAGCGACCCGCTATGGTAAGTTCGCGAAACGCTATATTAAGATAGCGTCCCGCTATCTTAAGATAGTGTTAAGTTAGCAATCCGCTATCTTAAGATAGCGTAACTTAACGGTACGCTATCTTAAGATAGTGGGCTGCCAACTTAAGATAGCGGTACGCTAACTAATGATATGTGTTGAATTCACTTCGATTAATTTCATATTTTGTACTGATATAGGATGATATTCTTTCTTCGGGTGTTCTTTGATATCTTTGTTACCGCCAACCCCATGCCTCTCATCACCCTGCCCCTGAGCCCTCTGCACCCCAACCACCTGCCTCTCAACCCCCTGCCCCTCAACCCTATGCACACCAAACACCTGCCTTTGAACCCCTTGTCCTTAAGCCTTCTACCCCTTAGCCCTCTGCACCCCAGCTTTCTTTCTCTCAACCCCTTGCCCCCCAACCGCCGGTCGAGGGCTTCGACCTAGCTGTCGATGCTCTACTAACCCAGCCTACTCACAAGTCGGGTTGAGTGCTACTGATGTGCAGATATTAAAGATAACTTAGTGATACTATGACTTAGTTTACTATTAACGAATTACTGATGTGCAGATATTAAAGATAAGCAGTAAATTAAAACCTAAGTGTTAATCCTTGTCAAAATGAACTCAAAAAGCAGTAAAAAGATGATTAAGCGTTAGAGACGATTCGCCAATAACAGGAGCTGAAAAATCGTAATTCTTCAAATGATGATTCTTCATAAAACAACAAAAGAAGAAAGCGATCAATCCAAAATAAGAAATTGTTAGCTGAAAGCCGATTGAAAATAGAAAATCGTGAATTATAATTTTTCATAAAGAATAAGAAAGAAGTCGTTATTTACAATTTCCTAAAAATAGAAGCTTTCTACTATACACTGTTGCTGCAGATCACGTGAGAGTTTAACATCGTCATATCCAAAATTAGAAGACTCCTGTAATTATAAGTCTGGTGAATCACGGATCTGAGAAGATTGATAAAGATCTAATCCGAATGACTCTGCTGCTGCCTAATAAAGAACAATCCAGAAGCGCATCAATTAAAGAAAACAAGGAAAGATAAAATTATGAATTAGAGTTATAATAGGAATCTTTTATTTTAGTAGTTTCTTTTATTATAACTATATATTTGTAAACCGACCCCTTATGACCTATAAATAAGAGGGTTCGGTATAGGAATAAGCATCGAAAAAATTCAACATTAATTAACGCCTAAGGTTGGATTTTCTTCCGATCAAAATAATGTAACATAGTTAGAGTCAATTAGACATCAGAGGTTTCTCAAGAGCAATTGACGACTGCAATTGAGTACTGAAGATTAGTGTAGATATTTGTAATTTCTCAGGAGCAATTGACGACTGCAGTTGAGGGGTGAAGTATATTTTACTACTGCAGCTGATGGGTGAAGTATATTTTACTTTGCTTTCAAATTTAGATTTTATTTGCTTTGTAAGCATCTCCAAGTTTTAATTTGAATTGACGACTCAGGTTAGAATTTACAGATTAGTGTAACGATTTTTACATTTCCATCTTCAGTTTTTTAGAATTTGATTGACGCCCAAATTTCTGGTACTGTTTATTTTCATAAATATTCGAAAGCTGAAAATTAAAATTGACGACCTTAATCTGAAGAAGGAGGATTATGATTTATTTTTATGCACTTTAGTTTAACAACTCATTCTTTTATTCATATTCTCCAGTAGATTATATTTTAAAGATAAATAAAAGTTTTTAAGATAGAGATTTAGATAAAAGATATAAACTATGAATTAATTAAATAATGAACTTCCTTGTGGGATCGATCATATACTAGCTTTATAATTTTTATTGTGCGCTTGCAATAGATTAAGACTTGAATTTAATATAATTATAATACATAATAAGCAACTGATCAAGTTTTGGCGTTGTTGCCGGGGAAGTGAAATTTATCTAATTCTTTCAAGTATTTATCTAATATTTATATCCTTTTAGAAACCAATATTTATCTTTCTCTTTTTATATTTCTCTCTCTCTCTCTCTCTCTCTATATATATATATATATATATTTTTTTTTTTATCGCTTCTTAAGCTTTTACAGGTATACTCGGAGCAACGAATAAGAACTTCAACATTCCTACTAGCCACTGAGATTAGAGGCTCAGATTTGTTTTTCTCCTTGTTCTCTAAAATAAAAATGATATAAAGCTAAAAACATAAAAATAAGTAGTTATGCTCAAATTCATCTCAAAGTCTTTCATGATACATACAATATTAGATAAGCATTCTACCACCACATAAAAACAATTATTACCCATCATATGTACTCTTCAATATCATCACCCATAATAAATTGTACAATATTTTATATTTATTCCAACCGACATCGAATTTATTGTCAACTAACCTTCTGTAAAATCATTATGGAAATTAAGCTCGGAAGGATGAGAAAATTTAAAACGACGATTCGTATTCCACCATCCAAGAACTTCAAATACAGAATCAGTCAATCTTTAGCGAAATCAGTTTCTCTCGTCCCTACCATCCTATTCTTACCCATGACAGATAATAAAATCAACTATAACCGAATAAAGTTCTTTCCAACATAGGAGGACGCACCATCACTATCAGAGCTGGACCCTTAGCAGTTCCTGTGGGATGAGTACGAGAAAGTTCAAAAGATTTTGGCGAAGGAAGAAAGGAAAAAGAACAAAAATAAAAAAGAAAAATAAAAATAAAAAGATGGAACCATCTGCCTCTTCTGACACACCTCCCATCTTCACCTCCTCTGCCCTTCATAAAACCCTTGCTAAGCTACCGCCCTCTGATTCTCCCTAATCTATGCTATTCCCCTTATTGGCTTACAGTTCTCCACCAAGAGCAGCAAGTTGAGGACATCTCGGAGCCAGGAAGGCCAACAATTTTTTACGGGATAAATTTTGAAAAAGTCGGAGGACCGATCTTCATTGAAGATTTATTCTTGGATGTTGCTGCTAGAGTCTTAGTTTAATGTGTGTCTAAATTTTTCTTAGGAATTTTTGTTCATGTAATTAGTTTTCTTTCCATGTTGCTACAATTAGTTAATAGATGAAAAGATTTTTTTTTTTTTATTACTGTATTTCTTTTATTTTTGCTATTAATATTTAACTTTATAAAATCGAAAGTGTTTTTCTCTCAAGTTTGGGGGGAAGAATTTTTATTTTATTTTATTTTTTGCAGATCATGCACCCGATTACTAACATAGCAGTAAAGTAATAGGTAACTTTTCTTGTATGTCCCCTATTTTACACAATGAGGATATTGTCCTATTTAAGTTTGGGGGGATATACCACCTTTGTATAGATTAGTTTAGTTTTCTTTTTAGTTATCTTTTTCAAAGAAATTTTAAATTTTAAATTTCTTTTTTTAATTTTATTTAGATAAGTTAATCATTATATGCAAATTATGAAAAACTATAAAAATTTGAATTTCTTAGCAAACCATCATAGTAGTAGTTCAAGAATCAAAAATAAAATAGTTAGAATTCAAAGTAAAGCATCTCTAGAACACTGTATCAGAAGAATGTTTGAAATTATACGATTGATATGAACTGCAAATAATTTTAGATTATAGTTTCAAAATCATATAACCAGTGAGCTATAGAGCCTATTTCTCTTTATTCTGAGAGAAAGAGAGACTGTTTTTATTAATGCTTAATTTTCTTTGAACTGCTCTACTATTACTGTCAAAATAAAATCTCATAATGCTGAATTTAGAATCAATATATTCTATGATTATGATAATTTATTTGTTTAAAATTGTCTATTAAATATATCAAAGCAATTAGACATCCATATTAGTAAATCGTGAAAATGATCGAAGGTCATTTTTTATTAAACCAAAGCCAAAAAGTCAAAAATCCCATAATATTTTACCATTTGAATCCCATAACATTTTACCATTTGAACCCATATTAAAAGCTTAAAGATTAAATTTCTTTGTACTAAAATTTTATAAACCCTTAACCATATGTATTGCCAAAAACTTTCTATCCTTAACCCTTATAATTTATGAGAGTTTAGAATATAAAAGAAGGGAAGAAAAGGGAGTGAAGAGAGTATGAGTTAATAGATAATGGATCTGCTGAAAATGGTACAACTGAAAAAGAAATATAAATATATGAATATATAAGAAAATGAAAGAAAAAGAATGAAAAATCGTAAAAGACGATTTTGTAAAAAAAGAAGCAAAATTTTCCAAACTGAAAAAGAAGAGAAAAATGAGATTTATAAAAAGAAAAAAAAATAGGAAGAAGTTATCTAAAATAAGGATACTTACTGAAACTGAAAAATAGAAGAGAAAGAGAAGGAAGAGCTAAACTCGTGGAAATAATTTTGAATCTTCTTTACCTTTTTCTTTGGAACCTTCTGAAAACCCAAAATCCCATTACAAGCCAAATAAAAGACTTTTGTGATTTACGATTTGTAAAACTATGAGTCTAGTAGAGATATATGAAATAGATACTATGAATAAATAAAGAAATTATATGAAAAGAATTTATTATCCTTTCCATGAGATTTATCTTTTTAGCTAATTGTTCTTTGAATTTATCACGAACATATCATATTATGAGAACTCAAAATTTCAATTATTTCTATAATGACTAACTGAATAATTAGTATTATACAAAAATTAGTTTATATTTTGAATTTTTAGTTTTAAAAAATTCAAAAATATTTTAAGTTTGTAGGTAACTTCACCGAAAACCTTCAGGAGACTACAATTCCTCTACTAGGGATCACGTAAGGGTTTAAAGGCTTGTTGCATCTACTAAATGCAATCGTGCTTCCTACGAAAGTGGCATTTAAATTTAAAAGTTTTAAATATTTTATGTTTCCTTGTTTGCTAGGGACTAGCAAAACTTAAGTTTGGAGGTGTGATCAGTCACATAATTTACCATTTTATCACCCTTAATTTAGTGATGCTAGGACGTAGTTTACTACTAACGAGTTACTGATGTGCAGATATTAAAGATAAGTAATAAATTAGAGCCTAAGTGTTAATCCTTGTCAAAATGAACTCAAAAAATAGTAAAAAGACGATTCGCCAATAACAGGAAGGATGAAAAATCATAATTCTTCAAAGGACGATTCTTCATAAAGCGATAAAAGAAGAAAGCGATCGATCCAAAATAAGAAATTATTAGCTAAAAGCCGACTGAAAATAGAAAATCATGAATTATGATTTTCCAGAAAGAATAAGAAAGAAATCGTTATTTACGATTTTCTAAAAATAAAAGCTTTCTACTACACACTGCTACTGCGAATCACGTGAGAGTTTAACACCGTCATATCCAGAATTAGAAGACTCCTGTAATTAGAAGTATGGTGAATCACGAATTTGAGAAGATTGATAAAGATCTAATCCGAAGGACTCTACTGCTGCTCACTAAAGAACAATCAAAAAACGCATCAACAAAAGAAAGCAAGGAAAGATAAAATTATGAATTATAGTTATATTATGAATCTTTTATTTTAGTAGTTTCTTTTATTAGAACTAGATCTTTGTAAACCGACCCCTTATGATCTATAAATAAGAGGGCTCAATATAAGAATAAATATCGAAAATTTTCAATATCAATTGACATCTGAGGTTGGATTTTCTTTCGATCAAAGTAGTGTAACATAGTTAGAGTAGATTAGACATCAGAAGTTTCTCAAGAGCAATTGACGACTGTAATTGAGTACTGAAGATTAGTGTAGATATCTGTAATTTCTCATGAACAATTAACGACTGCAGCTGAGGGATGAAGTATATTTTACTTTACTTTCTAGTTTAGATTTTATTTGCTTTGTAAACATCTCCAAGTTTTAATTTGAATTGACGACTAAGGTTAGAATTTACAGATTAGTGTAACGGTTTTTACTTTTCCATCTTCAGTTTTATAGAGTTTGATTGACGCCCAAATTTCTGATTGACTGTTGATTAGATTAAATTTATATTGATAGGATCTCAGACTTGATTAATGACCAATGCTAGGAGACTAGAAATATGGTGTATCGGTACTATTTATTTTCATAAATATCCGAAAGCTGAAGATTAAGATTGATGACCTAAATCTGAAGAAGAAAGATTAGGATTTATTTTTGTACACTTTAGTTTAATAACTCATTCTCTTATTCATATATCTCCAATAGATTAAATCTTAAAGATAAATAAAAGTTTTTAAAATAGGAATTTAGATAAAAGATATAAACTAGGAATTAATTAGATAATAAACTTTCTCGTGTGATCGATCTTATACTACCTCTAGAATATCCATTGTGCACTTGCAATAGGTTAAGACTTGAATTTAATATAATTATAATACATAATAAGCAACAGATCAAATAGTAAGTTATTTTTAAAATTATATTAACGCATTTTATGTTTTTTAATTAACACGATACTAATTAGATCTTCAATTTTATACGGATTTATTTTCCAATACATAGCCAGAAATATTATCATTGGGCATTGGCTATTGTGTTTGTAGCGGATCACGTTGTGAAGTCGATAGACTCGACCGATCGAGAGTGTTCAAAGAAGTTTGAAGCATACAAAGAAAGTTTCTTGCATTATCTGTCGCGATTTCTTCACACTGTCAAATTGAGTTCTGCTCTCGATCAACCATGGAAACTAATGGTGACAGACAGTGTTGATCTTTCATGCCAACACAATGATTGAGACTACTGTGTTTTTGTACTAAAATATGTTGAATACTTCTCCGAACGGCTAATAATAGATTTCGAGGAGAAAGACATGTCACAATTTCGAGCCAAAATCAGACATTCATTATCCACATTTGGAACTATAACTACTTAGTTTATTTTTTCTTTTCACTTATATATTTTGTAACAAGTTTAGAACAATAAATGTATATTTTTTGTATATTTTGTAAAACATATAATGAAATTTTAACTTGTGTGAATTTTTATTTATTTTTTTGAGCGATTTACTATTATTTGAAGAATTTTTTTTTGCTAATATCGGTCCGTTATGTTATACTAGCGGACCGCTATGGTATAATATCGGTCCGCTACGGTATAATAGCGAAACGATACTGTAAGATAGCGGTCCACTATCTTATAATGTGAAATTACTCCGCTTCTCCATAAGTGAATAACAAATAACAATTATTTTTATAATTGTAGAATAACAATCTTATTTTTGTAAATTATAAACTAAGAAATAGGTTTCATATTTTAACAAATTTACATGAGTGGCGATTATGTCCATATTCATTATAATTTTTACATCATAGTGATCAAATTTCGCCTTTAGATTTTATCCTCATTTTCTTCGGGCGATCGGCTTAACGTATCTTGTGCGGAGACAAAACCTCGATTTCCTTTCTTAGAACGGTCTATTAGCGCTTATCAACGACCGGAACAAAGTGTTCTTTATAAGTTTCTGTAACACCCCAAAATTTCAAACTCTATTACACATACTATAAATGCATATGCTTAACAAGGCATATAACATAGAGCGTTAATTTCTAAAACAATTTTAAACTTAAAATTTCTCACCTTAGTCTAAGAAGGACTCATGTATATAATTGTGTAAATAAATACACAAGCTCTGTGATCACACTAATGGTAAGAGACTTGAATTCTAAGTAAGGGGTCTAGGGATCAAACCTTATTATAGACTTGAAAAAGCTCTAGTTTAGACTTTAAACCAAAAGCCTATACACCTATGCTCCGTGTACTAGCCTAACACCAAATACTAGCCAAAGAGTTGAAAAAAGGCAACTTACATGTTAAATAAAAACCTAGCCTCTTCTCTTTTTCATAATTCCATAATTCTCTTAAGAAAAAACCCTAGCTTTTTCTTCTTCTTCTCCAACCTATCTAAAGTCATTAAGATATCTTGATTTGCGATCAAGAGGAAGAAGAGAACTCAAGCGAACAGGTGAAAAGTCGATAGATCATCGTCGATTCGTAGTTCACGCTTCAAAGATAATATACCAATAACTTTTGATAGAAAAGTCTGATTTGTCATTATAATATATCGTTTTGGGATAGTTCGAGATGATACATTTAATAGGCTTGAAAGCATACACAACGTGCTTTCATAAAGACCACAACGTGCTGTCATAGGTCACAGCGTGCTATAATAAACCCACAGCTCGCTGTCACTGCAAGAAAATCAGTATCGCTGTCTTTTGATGGCCATAACTTTTGATAGAAAAGTTTGATTGACTATTATAATATATCGTTTTGGGGTAGCTCAAGACGATGCATCCAATTAGTATGAAAGTATTCACAGCTCGTGGTATATATGACAGCTCGCTGTGGATACCGAAACAATATATATTTTTATGTCTGCAACCACAGTTTACTGTGAGCATTGAAAATCATTAATATTTCTATACAGTTAAGTCATCTGATTTTGAACTTTTAGTGATTTATTCCTCTATGTATAAATTATACATGGACCATAGAAGGGAGAATAACACCTATTGTAAGGAGGATATCTTGTTCTAAACCGTACAATCTTCAAAATCGAGGTAGGGGAAATTCACTGCATAATTACATTTTGATTTTGATCCATAACTTTAGTGATATTCTCAAAATAAATCTCTGAAAATTAGCATTAAACTTATTGAAATTATTACATCGAAACTGAGAATTATTTTGAATATTGCACATTGGAATTTACTTTGAATCATGAAACTTGTGCATATGAATAATTGCACATTTAATATTTATTTTTACATTAGATTTCGTATATTGAATTAAATTTGAATATTGAAACCTTTGAATCAACTTTTGAACTTTGGAACCCTTTGGCCTCTTTGGACTTTGAATTATGAATTACAAACATTAAATTATGTGATAGAAATTTGCATGTGATTTATAGAGATTTATGTGGAACGAATTCTGTGATTCGACACCTTTGGACCGCACAAGTATCCCTCACAAAGCAGGGGCTTGGGCACCTTGAAAAATTATTCTTAGAACGACAATGGTTAGGATTCCCATCGGCTTTTACTTCAGCTCTAGTGCTATATACGCGATCTAGAGATTATTTGAGTTATAGATTTAAGATCTACATTGAATAAGATATTGCATGTGAATCCTAAGGATTAGTCTCATTAAATCTTGTATAAAAAATCATTATGAAAATATGTGTTTCGCTCTTTGCACCTCATAAATTATGTTTTATCATTTAAGCAAATACTTCGAATCTATCATTGGAACTATGTTTTAATCATATGAAATATAATTGTGAATTACACTATCCTACCGAGCTTAGACTGTTAGCTCACCCCGACACTATGTGGCACAGGTACTAAAGTAGTTTCGGACCTTGAGTTATAAGAAGATTCGAACTTCGTACCATTGGACGAGGCAGATCTTCCTCCTAAGCAATTTTTTCCATAAATTTCTTTGGACACTTAGATTTGATATAATTAAATGAACTTTTGAACCTATTAATATTATTTTGGATGTTAAGCACCACTGTTTATTTGACGAACGACCGTCACCGGTAGTTTTACTTTTCGTTTAAGCTTTCATTATGGACAATATGCAATAATTTTTATCTAATGACTTATTTTCTATTAATACTAAAGAATCTCTGTAATTAGATTATGATCTATAATCTAACAATCTGATAATTTTTATGTGTTTCGGTTTGAAAATTTCAAGGTTGTTACAGTTTCCCTAAATAATGTACTGGTAAACCAATTCTCACAAAACTGAAAATTCTCTCTTTCTCTATTCCTATACATAATGCAACGATCGCATGTGAACATGGTAATCTAAGGATAGCCCAATGTCTATATGTGCACGTTCATTTCTCTAGATCGACATTGTGAGTGTATTAACCCTGTTTAACTTGAAATATATCGCGATCATAGAGAACAACGTTCTTTCGACGGGCCTACCCTGAATTTCATGTTATGTGCTCTTCCGCCATTGGTGTCAACATATGTGTTATTTTATTTTCTTCTTGTTGACACCGAAGGTAGAATTCAGCTACCTTCGCGTGAATGGTTTATAGTATTGTCACGATTGGTTCCTCTCTAACTATCGTGAGCACACTGCTAAGGCTTTTAATTATATTTGTTGTTAGTATATCATAACGCCTCCCGGAAAAATATGCGCGTGCCAAAACATGGTTATTGATTTCTTTATTCCATGTTATATATTTCGGGGGGGGCTCGTCTTCTATTTTTCATAAAATTCTTTTAAATTTTATCTCTGAGAATGCACGGGCAACAACCCAGAACAACAGTTGAAAGACTGTATCCTTATATGTATCAAAAATATTTAAAGTTAGGTGTCGCATATAGTAGCTGTGAAGGGCGTTAGAAAAAATATTATGCACAACTTTCATCAATCCCTTCTGCCGGTCTGATATTAATACAAACTGCTCTTCAAAGTCTCTGATTACGCGACTCCCTAATAGTTCAAGAAACTATGTCCAATGATCTTTATTTTCTTTGGATACAACGCCAAATACTATGAGGAATAAATGTCTATTTCCGTTTATCTCCCTAGCTATTAAAAGTACTCATTTGTATCGTCCGCGCAAATGCATCTTATCTACCGTAATTATTCTTCGTAAAGTATTACGAAAGCTTCTAATACAAGGTCCAAATGCTACGAAGAACATCTGAAAGGCATTATCAAGCTCGCGACACAATTTGGTCTATACGTTTGGATTGTTCCTTCCAATTACCTCGGATGTCATTCAATGTCATTTCTTTCCCTCTTTACGCTTTTTAATAACCTACTATTACACCATATTTTTTTTTAATATAAAAAATTATTGAAGCAAGACTTTCGTCAAAGCCTTTTAATTACTTATCCCCCACGAAGGATTTCTTATTTCTGAAAGGATTTCTTATTTCTGAATGTCTGACCAACAGTTAATGACCCCCCTTCATATAGTTTCTCATCATCTGAATCTATGTGTTCGCCCTCTGAGTCATTAAGATCATAGTCTTCGTCCACCAGAGGTTAATTAATTCTCCTATTAATATCAACACGCGAAGTGGGCGAGGGCGGTGCTTCATTATTTTTAGGATCACTATCACTGCCATCGACTAAATGATTATTATGTGCTTGGGGTTGAGTCCGTCGATGTACGATTGGGTGAGGTGTAGTTGTTTTGGTTGCGATTCGCTGAGATCAGGATGTTTGGGGTGCGATAGATTCTTGTGTTATGGCATCGATTACCGTTAGCTTCGAAGCTATTGGTTCGGAAGGCCATTAGTATGGACTATGGCCTTCCAAAAATATTTTCCACTAATTCCAATCAAATGTATTGTTTATTTATTCAAAGTTAAGCTGACATGTATCATGTAACGGATTCAGTTGAGGACATTATACTTGATCCTCATCGCCTTCTCTTATTGGAATGCTGGAAGAGGGTTACTCCAGTGGCCTACTATATAGGGGAAATCATATATTCATATTTGTATCGTCGTCGACTATCATCAATACAATGATGTTCTCCTCTTCAAATCGTATTCCTTTATTTTCAATTGAATGTTCTGATTTCACACCATAATTATCTCTTAATCTGACGTTTTTCTCTTCTTTATGATCTTCGTTTGTTTCCTGAAACTGTTAAAATGCTTCGAAAGACGATAAAATTTTTGTGATGGGAGTAACTAATAATTTTTCGATATAAATATTTATCATACCATCACCAATACAATATGCTCTGAATAAGTTTGCAAGATCATCGGAGTCCAATAATTCGGCAAACACCAATTCCTTCCCAGTGCGCAATGAAATCGTTAATGTAATAAAATGTTCTTCCAGTCGAGTCCTACTGATATTGTACATTTTTGTATAAATTGATAAAATGATATATTCTCTGTAATAGTGACAATATTCCAATGTCCACTGTTGTAAGTATTATCGCCGACACGGACCGCATCAAAATGATAAAGTAGGGGAACATTCATTTCAATCTAAAATATAAAAAATAATGATAATTAGAAGGTAAAAAATGTCATACTTAGCATATACCCTAAAAGTCAGTCGGGCGCTACCTTATGTTAGCGGATCGATATCTTAACATAAGGTAACGGATCTCTTATTTCTAACGTTATCTTTAAATTTATAATATTTAATATTAAAAACACTATCTTACCAGTGCTCGATTATCGTTGATAGGGCTATAGTGTAGTTTGAACTGAAAAAAGGGACAACAAACTATAGAAAACAATGAAATATAAAGGAGAATACTCATATATATATATAATGAGTATATAAGAAAAAAAGGTTGGTGCTGACATGGAAACGGCTTCGCTTGGATCTGACTTATTTCACAACGATTGAAACTATAGGTTCGTTTTTGCAAATAAGCAAAATTATAAGGTCGAAAATGCAAAGTTATTCAAATAGAGCTACCCTTTCTAAATTATAATAAATAGTGCAACCCTTTTCATTGGGGGCAATAACTTACTAGAAGTTGGACCTTCCACATAGTTGAAAAGAAGAGATGGACCTCTACCATGTAAAAATATCATCCAAACCATCCGATTTGAAGACCATCATATGAAGATTTAACATGGAAAAGATTGACATTAAAGTAACTAAAGACAAACTTTATCATATAATTTAATGCATCAAATGCCATTATCTAATTTTACAGGCGATTGTATGATAAAGATTGTGTTTTGTGTCAATCTTTTGTACATAAATTTATAGATCATGGCCTTCAAATCAGACGGCTTAGAAGGTATTCACATGACACAGGTTCCAAAAATCTAAAATCCATATTTCAAGCTATGTGCAAGGGATAACTTATTGTGTGTAAATAATGGCTCCCAATTTTATTTTGGGTATTGTTGATTGCGTTGAATTAGAAAATGGTAATTATTTTTCCATTCCAATCTTTCACCCAATGGATCTTGAGACTATGGTAGTGCCATCGAATGGTCAAGTTTTGATTAAATGTGATACAAACCTAAAAAAGTGGCCTTAAAATCATATGGCACACATCACTCTCATTCGCGATTTTAGGGTCACGCTGTGAGATATGTGCCACGAAGTCAAAACGTTCACTATCCGACAAGGATGAAAATTTTGGTTTCGGGCATGACTAAAATCGAAATCCAAAATTTTGAACTCCATACAAAAATGACCGAAATATTGGATTTTTGTTTCGTTTTGGTGGGGACCAAAACCAAAATTTTTGTGTCATTTCAGCCAAAATTTTGATCCTTGCTATCTTATAGCACTCCCTTGGTCTCAAGATCCGTACAGTGGAAGATTCAAATGAAAAATGATTAACATTGTCTAAATTAACATTGTCTAATTCAACCAATGATCAAAATTTCAATTTCGGGCATGGCCGAAACCGAAATCCGAAATTTTGGATCCGAATTTGAAAATATGGGATTTTGTTTCGATTTCGATGGGGACCGAAACCGAAATTTCGAACCTTGAATTCAACGCAGTGAACAGTTTTCAATATAGGTGCCCGCCAGTAATCTAATGGATAGAGCTCTCAATGGGCCAAGTTGTCCCAAATTTTCGCCCGCACCTAGCCCGAAAAAAAAGTGGTACTTTCTATCAAGCAAACCCAGCCCGGTATCTGGATCGGGCTAAACCTGTTGTAACCCGGATCAATCCAAGTCGGGCTTGGATTGAGTGTTCCAACACCTGGCCCGTATATATATATATATATATATATATATATATATATATATATATATATATATATATATATATATACACACACACACACACGCACACACACACACACACACTTGTCCTTTTAAAGTTATAAAAAAATTTATTTTAATTAAATATAATTTATTTAAATGCCCTGAGATTAATCATTGTCCGTTATAATCATTGTGCAATCGTTAGTCCCAAGATCCGTATTGTGGAAGATTGAAATGAAAAATGATTATCATTGTCTAATTCAACACAATGAACGGTTTTCAATATAGGTGCCCACTAGTAATCTAATGGATAGGGCTCTCAATGGGCTGGGCTAGCCCAGATTTTGGCCTGCACCTGGCCTATCGAAACCGAAATCCGAAATTTTGGATCCAATACAAAAAAATTGAAAATATGGGATTTTGTTTCAGTTTCGATGGGGACCGAAACTGAAATTTTTAACCTTGAATTCAACGCAGTGAACAATTTTCAATATAGGTGCCCACCAGTAATCTAATGGATAGGGCTCTCAATGGGCTAGGTTGTCCCAGATTTTTGCTCGCACCTGGCCCAAAAAAAAAAGTGGTACTTTCTATCAAGCAAACCTTGCCCGGTATCCGGATCAGGTTAAACTTGTTGTAACCCGGATCAATCCGAGCCGGGCTTGGATTGAGTGCTCCAACACCTGGCCCGTATATATATATATATATATATATATATATATATATATATATATACTTGTCCTTTTAAAGTTATAAAAAAATATATTTTTATTAAATATAATTTACTTAAATGCATATTTCAAGCTATGTGCAAGGGATAACTTATTGTGTGTAAATAATGGCTCCCAATTTTATTTTGGGTATTGTTGATTGCGTTGAATTAGAAAATGGTAATTATTTTTTCATTCCAATCTTTCACACAATGGATTTTGAGACTATGTGTGACAGCCCAGATTTTCGACACCTCGAAACTCGTGCCATCAGCACGATCCTCTAGACCGTGCCCCAAGGCTATATACGGAACATTGGTACACCTGGCCCGTATATATATATATATATATATATATTTGTCCTTTTAAAGTTATAAAAATATATATTTTTATTAAATATAATTTACTTAAATGCATATTTCAAGCTATGTGCAAGGGATAACTTATTGTGTGTAAATAATGGCTCCCAATTTTATTTTGGGTATTGTTGATTGCGTTGAATTAGAAAATGGTAATTATTTTTTCATTTCAATCTTTCACACAATGAATTTTGAGACTATGTGTGACAGCCCGGATTTTCGACACCCCGAAACTCGTGCCATCAGCACGATCCTCTAGACAGTGCCCCAAGGCTATGTACGGAACATTGGTATAATAAGCAATATTAAAACGAAATAGAACAATAACTACACGATGCAGAAGTAAATTTCTATTCTAAGTATAAACCCAAAAGACAGTTCTACTTTCATGCCACTGCATAAACGGAGAACCGATCCGAACCATCGGTGATAAACAGATCACCCCAGATGGTTCGCCAAAAGAATTATATCAATTTAATTATATTTCCCAAAATAAGGCTTGACATACCAAGCCGCACAACAAACTCTCAAAATTCACTCTATCAAAGTGCTCAGCAGAGTCTCTTAGAAGAAGTCCTCGGGAGGAGGCTCTAACTCTTCCCCAGGCAAGTAATCCGAATCACCCAGATCCACGTCTCTCGAAGCCTCGGCCGCTGCTAATACTAGACCTGCGATGTATAGTCTAAAGGGTGAGCTACATCCTAGCTCAATAGGGAACAACACAATGAACATATAAGCTAAAATCTTACATATATTCCATGATATTCTAAGCATGATGTATCTATGCATTTGCTGGAAAAATAGTTTAAAAGATGATAATTATGCTTTGATGTTTACTGGTGGTTTGCATGTTTCGTTTATTCTCAAACTGTTAATGAATTACACTGATTAGGCCTAAAGCAAAACTTAAATTTTCAACATAAGTAATCCCCGAGTAATATAGCATCGAGCCCCGATGGAATACCCTCCATCGTTGTCTCAATAGACAGTTGTTATATGTATTCCCTGGGAATACTATCCAAGCCCCTTTCTCAATAGGCGGCAGGGTTAAATCTCATCTCAACATCCCTGGGATGTGCTTACTGTGTACAGATAAACCTCCGTACCGATGTATGGATTGGCGGTCGTACCGGTCACGGATATCCTGCCGAGTCAGTCGTGGGTATCCCGCCACGTCGGTAGGGTATTCTATTCAAACCTTAAATAACAAAAATATCATGTGCTTTATATATAGTTATTCACCGTGTAAAAGTGCTACTTTATATCAGTTAGGCCTTATCAGTCATTATTCAATCTTACTTACATCCCTGAGATATCTAAATTACTCGCATCACACTGATGCCTTTATCACTTTCTCATCCCCTGGGGATACCTCATTTTCATTAGATTACTTAGTCTCAGTTACTCGCATCACACAGATGCCTTTATCGCTTTCTCATCCCCTGGGGATGTTTCATTCTCATTTACTTTATTGGTGTCACACACACACTCTTTTTTACAAAGACTTACACAGTTAAAATATTTTTAATTTGATTTCTATATTACTACATACATGCTTTTCCAATTAAAGTACATATTCAAGGTATTCCCTAGCTCAGGTCTTTGAAGGTCCAAGCATCAAGATTCCACACGGCTCCTTATGCTTGCTCTCACACTTACCACCTGTGGTACATCATAACATGTGCAACAATTCACTAAAGATGCAATAGAGAAGGTCCTAGACCCTCCATGAACCTCAAGGTCCAATTAAGAAGTCAAGTGAAACTGCCAAAATCGATTAATCGAACTCTAAATCGATTAATCGATTCCCAAAATTGATTAATCGAAATCCAAAATCGATTAATCAATCCCAAATCGATTAATCGAACTCCCTAGAATGGTTAAATCGATTCTCAAATCGAGTAGTCGAAAATCCAAAATCGATTAGTCGATTTCCCCAAGTCTTTTCTCTCCAGCCACTGGAGGTACCCAGTCAATTACTCGATTTCTAAATTGATTAATCGAATTTCAAAATCGATTAATCGATTTCCAGATTGATTAATCGAAATCGGGCATCCTTGCCTTTTTAACTTATAGATCAAAATCGATTAATCGATTCTTAAAATCGATTAATCAATTTGGCCAGACTCAACCCCTTTTCGGGCTGTTCTTCCAAATCTTTTTCTTATCAATTTCTTCCCTTTTTCTATGCCTTTAATCTATCTTTTAACTATACTTGACTGAATTAAATTCATCAAATCTTTAGGTATTGAAATCTAACAAAACTTACCTCAATAAATCCCTTAAAGAATTGATTCGTTGGGTTTGATGGCTAGAGTTTCAACTTTTCGCTTCAACGGCTCCTCACGCGTTAAATCCGGCATTCAATGCTCTAATCTCCTATTGATTTGTATTAACTCCTACCTCAATAACTCATCTTGGTTTCTCCCTCTCTCTCTTCTTAACTCTCTTTCACCAACTAAATAAAAGCAACCTAGGTTTATTAAAACTCTTTTATCCTCTTTCCAGCTTATGTGTTAAACACATATACCAGAGATAGGTGTATGTGATCACTAACTCACATTATGCACTACACTTAGGTCATATTGACATCATATCAGTTTATCCCTTCACGAGTCCACTGTTTGACCATCACTTGGTCAAACTTACGACCAGTCGGGCGCGAATCCCGAGGTCACTGCTTAACGCTCAAAATTTTGAGATATTACACTATGGTAGTGCCATAAAATGGTCAAGTTTTGATTAAATATGATACAAACCTAAAAAAGTGGCCTTAAAATCATATGGCACACATCACTCTCATTTGTGATTTTAGGGTCACGCTGTGAGATATGTGCCACGAAGTCAAAATGTTCACTATGCCCTGAGATTAATCATTGTCTGTTATAATCATTGTGCAACTGTTAGTCTCAAGATCCGTATTGTGGAAGATTGAAATGAAAAATGATTACCATCGTCTAATTCAATGCAATGAACAGTTTTCAATATAGGTGCCCACTAGTAATCTAATGGATAGGGCTCTCAATGGGCTAGGCTAGCCCAGATTTTGGTCTGCACCTGGCCCAGAAAAAGTGGTACATTTTATCAAGCAAACCTGACCCGATATCCGGATTGGGCTAAACGTGTTGCAACCCGGATCAATCTGATATGGGCTTGGGTTTTGATTAAATGTGATACAAACCTAAAAAAGTGGCCTTAAAATCATATGGCACACATCACTCTCATTCGTGATTTTAGGGTCACGTTGTGAGATATGTGCGACAAAGTCAAAATGTTCACTATCCGGCAAGGATCAAAATTTCGGTTTCGGACGTGACCAAAACCGAAATCTGAAATTTTGAACTCCATTAAAAAATTACCAAAATATTGGATTTTGGTTTCATTTCGATGGGGACCGAAACCAAAATTTTGTGTCATTTTGGCCTAGATTTTGATCCTTGCTATCTGATAGCACTCCCTTGGTCTCAAGATCTGTAGGGTGGAAGATTGAAATGAAAAATGATTAACATTGTCTAATTCAACCAAGGATTAAAATTTTAGTTTCGGGCATGGCCGAAACCGAAATCCGAAATTTTGGATCCAATATTTTTTTTTTGAAAATATGGGATTTTGTTTCGGTTTCAATGGGGACATAAACTAAAATTTTGAACCTTGAATTCAACGCAGTGAATAGTTTTCAATATAGGTGCCCAACAGTAATTTAATGGATAGGGCTCTCAATGGACCGGGTTGTCCCAGATTTTCGTCTGCACCTGGCTCGGAAAAAAAGTGGTACTTCTATCAAGCAAATCAGGCTTGGTATCCAGATCGGGCTAAACGTGTTGTAACCCGGATCAATCCGAGCCGGGCTTAGATTGAGTGTTCCAACACCTAGCCCGTATATATATATATATATATATATATATATATATATATACTTGTCCTTTTAAAGTTATAAAAAATTATTTTAATTAAATATAATTTACTTAAATGCCTCGAGATTAATCATTGTCCATTATAATCACTGTGCAACCGTTACTCTTAAGATCCGTATTATAGAAGATTGAAATGAAAAATGATTACCATCGTCTAATTCAACGCAATGAATAGTTTTCAATATAGGTGCCCACTAGTAATCTAATGGATATGGCTCTTAATGGGCTGGGCTAGTCCAGATTTTAGCAGGGCTCTCAAACCCGGCCTGGTATCCGGATTGGGCTAAACATGACCTGGATCAATTCAATATGGGCTTGGGCTGAGTGTTCCAACACCCAACCCGGATATATATTCTTTTAAAGTTATAAAAGAAAATATCTTTTAATTAAATATAATTTACTTAAATGCTAGGATTAATCGTTGTCCGTTATAATCATTGTGCAACCGTTGCCTGTTATAACTATTGTGTAATAAACTAAAATAAAATATTTGAATAAAAACATATACTTGAGCCTCTATAATATTAATATAATTATTTAATTAAAATTTTAACATTTTTCAAGCTTTTATTATAAAAAAAACAATCAAAGCCCAACTAAAATTTATTATAAAAAAAGCCCCAAAAAATAGCCAAAAAAAAGGGCAACGGAATTTTATTAGAAAAAACATAGTCGAAAAAAGCCCGAAAAAAAATTGGCCAAGCTTGACCCTGCCCAGTAGAGGTCGGGCTTAGACTGAATATATTGCAGACCGGATTAGGGTCGGGCTAAAAAATTTAGGAATCTGGCGCGGGTAGGTTAGGGCCGATTGAACCCCAGCCCGGCCCGTTGAGAGCCTTACTAATGGATACCTCTGTTTGCGCAAATGCAATCTCTATTTAATACCAGAAACTAACTGTTTTATATGTAAGGCAGAAACGCTTTATCATTCCCAAAAACACCCTACTCTGTCACCGTCTACAGTACTTCACCTGCGCGGGAGATATTTTTCCCTCTATAAATCCCTGTGTTCCATCGCTCGTCTAGGGTTTATCATTTTTAAGCTCTTTGGGACTCCTCTTCACAGGCCACACGTACTTTCGAAGTTCAAACATGGCGACTCAAATGAGCAAAAAGAGAAAGGTATCGGAACTCAAATCCTAATTCGTTTATCTGCAACTTAAAAAAACAAAAATGTGAATCGTTGCGGTTTTCTCAAGTGATCTTGAAACCCTAGTCCGTTGTTTTGATTTTTTAGTTTTTCAATTGCAGTTCGTTGCAGATGGAGTTTTCTTCGCGGAACTCAATGAAGTTCTGACAAGAGAGCTTGCTGAAGATGGATACTCTGGTGTCGAGGTCAGAGTCACGCCGATGCGCACTGAGATCATCATCCGAGCTACCAGAACTCAGAACGTTCTTGGTAGGTTTTTTTTTCTTGTAATTTCCAGATCTATATCGATTGTTCGGGTCTCCTGCATTTTTGTTTTATATAATTTCTGTCTACATTGAAGTACCGTTTGATGGATCTCTATGGATCTATGGATCTGACCATCCAAAAAAAGCCCTAGGATCTAGGTGCATGATCAATCAAAACAATAAACCAATAATCCCTAAATTAAATATATGTGCGCACCTTGAGTGTGAGCCATTAATGGTGGGTTGCCGATCTTCAACGATCTTCTCGCTTCTAATATCTCCTAGCACAATGGAGATGCTTTCCCTGATAGGGAGGATTGAATTTTGTCAAGCAATCGGTGGGACCAAGCACCCCTTATATTTATAACCAAACCTCTTATATTTATAACCAAAGAGTCCTTTCCCATTAAGGACATAAATTACTAATTATATTGTGATTAGAAATCACAATCATACCATAACTAAAAGACTTATCTATTAGTTGCTTATTCTCTTTAAACTCAACGAATTAACAACTACACATCTCAAGATTGATTTTACACCATTCACCGGTCAACGGGTTGACCATAATGACGGCCACTGATCGATTTTAAGTGTAACCCTTGCAAGTGCACAAGATCTATTGCAGTATGACAAGAACAAAGGTGTCGAACCCACAGGGAAACGTGAATTTTAATTAATTCTTTCAGAGATTTAAAAACGTCCCTAAGGAAGTACCAAAGGGCAGATTCAATTTTACCAAAATTTATCACACTTTTCCTAAATGTAGAAAAATAAATTAATCTAAACAACTAATTACCGATGAATCTAAAATAATAATTAAATGAGATCAAGGAATATGCTACCCCAGATTTGTACCCTTTTTCTATCATTAAAATCCACAGTTTCATTAAAGCATTATTCACACCATCATTCATCTATAAAAATGATTCGAAATAAAATATGATCATCAATCCGGCATACCCTATCTAAAAATAATGACTCAGCCTATCATCGCGGTATGAGTCATGTAAGAAGCATAGCGTATCTCATGATGTTTAGATCACAACAGTAAAAACATAATCGCTCTGCAGCCTAGATCAGTCTGCAGGTCCAGATCTAGCGATTATAGCCGTTGATACGCGCCATCAACGGCCATAACAAGCATTCAACATATTTTTAATAACACAAACTTTGAGCAAAACGATTTCATGATGACAATAATTAGACTATGGTATTAATCATAAATATAAGTACTTATCTGGGGATCGCATCTTCCTTGATCTACTGATTTAGCCGCTCATCTTTGGTGTATGATCTCCTTGTTCATTCAAAGCCATTCCTCTTTTTATTTCTTCCCAAAAGATCTTTTTACAATTGTTTTTCCTAAATACAGTCTATGATTTTCTCAAAGAAAAACAATGCAAAACCTAGGTACAATCTACCCTGATTAAACCCTAGAAGAAGGAAAGAAGAAGACCCTTCAAAAGATGAAAAGAAGTTCTCTAAATTCCCCATAGTAAAGAGCCTAAAATTGCAAAAATAATTCCTCTCTAAAAGTCCTCCCAAAAACAACCTCCTTTTACAAAGCCTTAGCTTCCTTTTTATAATGGCCAAACACACCTAAACCTAATTGCCTCAATCGATTGAGACAGAAGTCTCAATCGATTGATTTTGAGTTTGAATTTCTTTAGGACACTTTTGCCTTTATGTGTCAATCGATTGATTTTCATCAAATCAATCGATTGATTTGCTAGGGTTGAGTTTTACTCCATCTGTCAATCGATTGACAATAATGCCTCAATCGATTGACTCTTCAATGCAAAGTCTTCCCTTTCTTGATGGAAGTTGATTCTCTTCACGACTTTCAATGCTTCTTTGGACCTTTTTGTCCTTAGCTCTTTTGTAGCCTTTAATTTTCTTCTTTTATGCGCTTGAACGATCTAACGGTCAGAAACACCTGTAAACATCAAAACCTCACAACAACCATCAGATGCTTTTATCGAACAACTAAATGTAGGATTTAAAGTGTGAAATATAGTCATATTTCAGCACCGATCAGCCACCAAAATAGAAACTTCTAACACCGTTTGGATGCACAATCACGAAAAATCTAGAATAATATTAATTGGAAAACTGTTACTCGTAGATTGCAAATGTTTGCAGAATGTTTACTTATTTTGCTGGAAAAATATTAGATTAAAATATTTATCCAAACACACAATAAAAAAAAATGTTTAAATTATATATTTTTATATATTTTCTTGTAAAACTGTGGGTGCCCAACACAGCCTAAAGAGCCTGGTTGTTTTTAATGTTGTTGCTGTAGTAGTTGTTATTATCATGGAATAATGGCTCACTGACGTTCAAACACCAAAATGTGGTTTAAATGATCTTAAACCCATATGTTATACTTTTTATCTCATACCATTGAAGTGTGATTCATCATTTTTCCATGTGGCTCACATATGTGTCCAAACTAAATTGTCTAAGTGACAATCCATCATTGGAACATATCTCAGCCCAAAGAAACATGCATATAAGGGGATGTGAACAATCTGATTGATGAACTTTAACATCGGCCATTAAAACTAAAAACAACGGTTGATATTATAGTTAACAGATCGATAGTTTAAATCTCCCAAAAACTCTATTTTTGGGCTTGTTGCATTTCAATCTATGATTTATCACTTTGACGGTATAGATCACTGACATCTTAAGCCATTGATAGTGTAAGATCATTTAAACACCATTTCAGTGCTTTAAATGGTCGGGAGAGTCGGGTCTCTTATCCTTGTTGTTGTAGTTAAGTGAGTAAGTGTTAAATACTGGAGTGCCGTCGTAGTGTGTTTGGGGCATAGTTTTAAATAATGTGAAAACTGTATCATCTTGTAGTTTTAACTAAATAATAAAATATTCATGAGAATATCTCAAGTAAGATTGATGCAGGATGGGTGAAGTCGAGACACATCAGTGGTGTTTTGTGAGATCATGAGTGCCAGTGTGTCACTTAGTTTGATAATTTTATTTTAGTTTCTTTATTTTTAAATTATTTAATATAAACTGTAAATAAAGCTGCATTAATATATGGTCTGTAGAGTGCTGGGTTAGGAGAAATTGATACTAAGGAAGTAATGAAAAGGGACATGAAAGACTACGAAGATACAATGAAGCTAGAGCTGATCAGAAACAAGTGAAGAAATATGACTTGCAAAGTCGACCCCAAATAGATGGGATAAGGCAATGATGGTGGCGGCACCAAAAACGACGACGAAGAATGCTAAATTAGAAGTACAAAGTAGCAAGAAATGATGAAATTAGGAATAAACTCATAATAGAAAGTTTAGGGGTAGCCTTAATAAAAGAGGAAATCAAGTATTGTTGTTTGAGATGGTTTGGAATGTACATTGGAGAGTTGAAACAACTCTTGTACGAAGGACTGCTGCAATACAAGCACTGGTAGAAGGCAAACACTACAAGAAGCAAAAAATCATTAGTATATACGATGAGAAATTAGGTTCTTGGTAACAACAGTTGGTAGTTAGTAGTTCCGTGTTGTTAACAAACCTAATATTTTAAGTTCAGATCTTGACAAAATAGCTCATTTACCCTCTTGTTCCAGCCCAATTCCATACAAAAACAGCCGAATGAAAGGGAGAAAATATAGGATAGAGAAAATCAAGGCGACTGCAAAATGGTTATGGGGGACATTCCATAGGACGCCTTTTACCATTAAGGGGTCCTGTGATTCAAGAAGGCACCCTGTAGTTGATCCCATGAGAGAGGTAATACGGCATTTTTAAAAATATCTAAAGTTTCCTCTCTCACTACTTTTTTTCGGATACTTTTAGGCTATGTTTGAATATTTTTCAGGAAAATGCTGGAAATGAATTTTTAGATCCAATGGATTCCAGCCCTTTGGGAATCAATAGGAATTCAACTTTTCTGGTGTTTGGAATGAATAATAACACATAGAAAATAAAAAGGGAGCACCATCGTTGGTGTACGCACGCCAAACCAAAACTTGATATGCAGGGGGAGGGAGAGAGAAGCGAATTTGAAGGTTTTCGAAGAGGCGGAAACGAACCCATTTTCCTTTCCATTTGTGGTATCTTGTGAAATATTAATAGAATTGAGGGTATGTGAGGGAAAAAAATGAGGGAACTCTACACATTTTTAGGGGGTCGACTTTTCTTATTATTTTGGATAAATAGGAAAAGATAGGGTATTTTTTTTCTTATTTTAGCAGACAGCCCAGATAGAGAACCAAGATAAGCTATTTTATCATTTTTGAGATTCTTTAAGCAGTTTTTTTTTTGGGTTTAGGGTTTAAGTTATTTTTTTGAAGTGAGATGCTGTACACTTAAGTGTACGACTGCTTCTATACGCCGCCTTCTAAATCAAAAGATAATTATAGTTGTTCTTCATTAGCCAACTATTCCAAAGGGTTATTAACAGGGTAAAATTAATGAATATAGAAACTGCAGTTCCCTTAAATGTGCAGCTTGCTTTTGTTTTAAAGTATTAGACTAGCATAAGAAACACGATTTGAGTAGGACTTTTTTTATTTCATGTTGGGACTGGATATGGCCTATATATGACTTTAATCATTATAATTATTATTGTGATGTATATTGCTACAATTTTTGGAATTGAGATTAGTGTGTGTTCTCTTTTATTCTCTATTTCTTCACAATCTATTCTTCTTTGTTATCTAGTACCTACTTTTTTTGGATAACTATCTAGTATCTACTAGGGACGGCATGTACCCTTAAATGTACATCTTTCTTTTTCTTCTTCTTTTTCCCATTTTTTAGAATTTATTTCATGTTGGGACTGTTGTATTTAGAGAAAAATGTGGTCATCTCCCCTAGATGATTGTTGTCATTATTTATATTGCTGGAACTTCCAGAAATGCAAATAATATGAGTTCTATTGTATGTTCTAGTTATTCATGAGTTCTCCTTTTTCATGTTATAACTGTTTAATATCTACTTTTGACAGTATGTTGTTGGAACAATTTGTGGTTTACATTACCGCATAGCCACTCATTCTCTTTAAACGGGACGTTCATAGCTGAATATGCGCGTAATTTTAATGTGTAGGTGAGAAGGGAAGGAGAATTAGGGAGTTGACTTCCGTTGTACAAAAGAGGTTCAAATTTCCAGAGAACAGTGTGGAACTGTATGCTGAAAAGGTTAACAACAGAGGTCTTTGTGCGATTGCTCAGGCTGAGTCCCTCCGATACAAGCTTCTTGGTGGTCTTGCCGTTCGGAGGTAAATAACCTGTTTCTTGCACTGTGTTGTTTTGTTTAGTTTTTGTGTCTCTATTGAACTCTACAATTTCTCTCTACTTAATTGTTTATTTTATTTATTTAGGGAGAAGTATAACTGATTGTGCAGAATAGAAAATGAACTTTTAGATGCTCATCAGTCCATGTGATGCGGGGCAAACGCCAAAACCATAATTATGCAAGTTTGGGATTAACCACAAATTAAATTGAATAATGAAAATATTTGAAATCGCCTAAACACATAAAAAAGTTTAAAGAATTTAATTAAACAATTATAGTAACTCAATTTAGCGTTTACATGCATTAAAATTTTTCGATCTAGAAAAACGGATCCGATGAAGGATTCGAGTTTCATTCTCGTTTAGGGTACCAAGCGATAATTACAGTATTGTCTCTTGATTCCTCTCGGGTGAATAAATATGGCTTGAAGGATTAAAACAAATAAAATGGTAGATCAAAAGATTGAAACTAATAATATTTTAGGGGTTTTGGAATTTATCAAAGCAAAGGAAAAATATTACCATATGATAAATAGAAAAAAATTGGAATAAGAGGATAGAGGTCCAAGGCTTCACACCAAGGATTTCTAAGGTTTCGCACCAAGGCTACACGTCGGCTTCACACCAAGTCGCACGAGAAATGCATAAACACTCAAGTTTCGAAAGATTCGTTCCTTCGATCGAAAACTCTTCACAAGTTCTGTAATAGCCCGAAAAATCACACTAAACTATGACCTCGGGATCCGTGCCCGATTGGTCACAAGTTTGACCAATCAGGAGATCAAGAGTTAGCATAGAATGTGATGAACGGGCGAGATGTGATAGTTTGAGTGATTATGTGGTGTGTGATGTAAATGAGAAGTCGCATATACCTACCGCGGTATATGTGCTCAACACACAGGTGAGAAAAGGGATAAAAGGGTTTAATAACCCTAGAGGTGTATTTGGTTGTTGAAGGAGAGTAAAGAAGAGAGAGAGAGAGAGAAAAGTAAGAGAGGAGTTATTGCAACTAATTGGAGGGGGGATTCAAGAGATAAAAGCCGGATTCAACGCGATTTGGATCTGTTAGAGCCAAAGCTGGAAACCCTAGCCTTCCAACTATTTGATTTGAAATCAACTTGAGATCTATTCAAGGTAAAATTTTTGTAAATAAAATGCATAGATTATAGGGGTTAAGTTATGGTTGAATGTGGGTTAAAATCATAGGAAAATGGCTTAGAAAAGTAGAGGAAAAAGTATGGAAAAGAAATGAAGAAATTTGAATCGACAATTTCGATTAATCGAAATTGGGTTTCGATTAATCGAAATTGGCCAGGAAGTTGAAAAGTCAGAAGACCCGATTTCGATTAATCGAATTGGAGTTCGATTAATCGACTTTGGATTTCGATTAATCGATTTGGGGATCGATTAATCGACTGGGAACCTCCAGTGGACCCCAGGGGTTGGAGGAAATGACTTGAGGAAAAATCGACTAATCGAAATGGGATTTCGATTAATCGATTTGGGATCGATTAATCAACTTGTGAAACTCGACTGTTCGAACTGAGGGTCGACTTTACGAAAAGAAGAATTTCGATTAATCGAAATTAGATTCGATTAATCGAATGAAAACTCGACTGTTCGAACTGAGGGTCGACTTTGCGAAAAGAAGAATTTCGATTAATCGAAATTGGATTCGATTAATCGAATGAAAACTCGACTGTTCGAACTGAGGATCGACTTTGCGAAAAGGAGAATTTCGATTAATCGAAATTACTTCGATTAATCGATATTGACCTTCGATTAATCAATTTTGGAAATCGATTAATCGAATCAAGTTCGATTAATCGATTTTGGAATTCGATTAATCGATTTTGGAATTCGATTAATCGACTGAGATAAATTATGTTGACTTTTGGGTTTGACTTTAAGATTTTTGGAGGGTCTTATACCTTCTTTATTGCATCCTTTGTGATGTGTTTCACCTGTTATGTGGTACCATAGGTGGTACGTGTGGACTCGTGCACAAGGAGCCACGTGGGACCTTGATGCATTGATCAAATGAAGACTTGAGGTAGGGAACACCTTGAACATATACTTTATTTTACAAGAGCATGTATGTAGTGATATAGATTTCCATTCAAATGTTTAATTGCTTAAGAATTGTGAAAAGTGTGTGTGCGTATGACATTCATAAGAGAAATTTTAATAAGCCATCCCCAGGGGATGAAGAAGTAAAGAGATGAGAGCATCAGGTGTGATGTAAGTAAATAGATACATCCCAGGGATGTATCCAAGGACTGAATCATGTTTGATAGGGCCTAACTGATATAAGATAGCACATTTACACGGTGAATAACTATATGTAAGGCACCGATATTTTTGTTATTTGAGGTTTGACGACACTGGATATCCGTGACCCGATAATGACGCAAACCGTAGGCCGCAAGTGAGGCTTATCCAGAGTACATAGTAAGCACACCCGTGGGTGTTGATTGAGACAAGTGAAACCCGCCACCAATCCCTGTGGAAAGGGGCTTGGTACTATTGGTATTCCTGGGGAATACGGTTAAAACTCTATATAGATGACGATGATGATGGGTATCTCATCGGGGCTCGATGCTATATTGCTCGGGGATTACTTAAGTTGAAAGTTTAAGTTTTGCTTTAGGCCTTTCAAAGATCATTCATGAGTAAAAAATATAAGTAATCAACAAGAAACGAAATGCTTTTAACTGTTTCATTAACAATCGCATAGATACTTCATGCATGGCATATCATGGAATATATGTGAGTTATAAATTATATGTTCAACCGTGTTTGTTCCCTATTGAGCTAGGATGTAGCTCACCCTATAGACTATACGTCGCAGGTCCACTACTAGCAGCTGCCGAGGCTTCAGGAGACGCCGATCGTGAAGTGGGACCTCGCGGCCGGTGTGAGTTGGAGCCACCTCCAGAGGACTTCTTCTAGAGGACTCACAGCCACTTTGAGAGATTCTTGGAGAGGTTTTTGTACGGCTTGGTATGTCAAGCCTTTATTTTGTTTAAAATCATGTATATGAGAAGTTGGGATTTCTCTTTTGGGACGAACCATCCGTGATGATTGCTATCATCGATGGTTCGGATCGGTTCTCCATTCATGCAGAGGTATGAGGGTAGAACTGTCTTTTGGGGAGTTAATTAATATAGATTTAAATCCCGAAATTTCGTTTATTTTACTTTTGATGCTTGATATACCAGTGTTCCGTGCTTAGCTAAAGGGCACGGTCAAGATGATCGTGCTGATGGCACAGGTTTCGGGGTGCCGAAATCCGGGCTGTCACAAGTTCTCTAGGGTTTGCACAAAAGCAACTCTCCAATTTTCATTAATAAAAAAACTATAATAAAGTTGTTTACAGACCTTTAAATAGGCAAACTAAAATCCTAAGAATACTACTTAAAATAAAACTCTTAATCAATCATTAAAACTTTCTAATCTAATGGTCACAATTAATTTAACTATTAATCCATTTTTTTATTACGCGACCACTTTTGAAGGGTCAAATGATGTCTAATTGACGTGAAATTGGTCTTATTTATCACACAATTCCGATATATATTGGTAGACTTATGACCACTTTTCTGATGATTGCGCGGAAAGTGACGGAATTAACAGTCACATATCACATATATGTGCCTGACCCCTAATTGATTCAACTAAGGAAACTAATCCTAAAACAAACCACTTATTAAAAGAATCCTAATAAACTAAAACGTTTTCACATTCAAAGTCTGACCTAATCGTGATGTCCCCGTCACCATGTCTTTGAGAAAAATAGTATGCATGTTTATATTGGGAAAGCTTTAATTTGTACTCATATTGCTTTTAATATCACTCAGAACTGGGGTGGTTGATTCATAATTAATAACCAGTCTTACTTTTTTCTGCTCATGTTCAAATTGTACATCATTTGTTTTTAATGTGAATTTTCACTACTGTCTTTCATACGACTATCTCCATTACTAGTTATTTTCGCATCTCACACATCCAGATTTACTGATGTGAACATGCACATTATTATTGTTTAATTCTTGTCCTTTCTTCTGCCCATATCAATCTGTTCTTCCTGCGGGTCTCATAACTATTTAACTCGAATGGTTTTGACATCTGGTGTCTTTTTCTTAATGTTATTAATGGGTTTCATGACTTGTACTTTTGTTTACGAGAGGAGGATGGCTATACATTCATGTTTCCGTTGTGGGGGAGGTAATCTAGTGTTAGTGCCCCCAAAAATATTACTCCTGACTGGAATGGAATTAGAATCGTGTAAAATAGCTCATTCATCCCATCCCAACATAAGCGATGTGGGTTGAGACTTGTTTATGAGCTCAAGGGATTCGAAGATCTGCTGAGGTATATAGCTTGGACGGATGCCGGGTTGGTATGAGTGCACCAGCAAGATGTCAATATCGGTATCGGGTATCAGTCCATCTTGGACCGATATGTATCGGTTGATACGGATACGCTATCATCAGATATCATATCAGTATTTTTTTGGAAAAAGTATTGTATCGGGCAATACTGACATAGTATCGGCTGATATCGACTTACCAGGACAATATCGACCGATACCGATACCACCCCGATACCTGTATCGGGGTGGTATCAGTATCGATTATCGACAAAACCGATAGGAATCAATATTGGATGAGTTTCGATACCATGGAGGCCAGTACATGGGTCAGTTTCCCTCCGCCAAGCTAAACCTCAGGAGACATACAGATTCTTCTGAGTGCGCATATCGATGGTTACATTTTGAAGGTTTGCGCATGTGCCCCAAGGCTTTTAGTTGCAGGTGTATCAGGCCTGTTTCTAGCCAAATTTTTCAAGAGCCTAGGCGAATCTGGCGTGTGCCTAGGCATACTTTTCAAGGTTTGCGCCTCTGTGTGGCTTATTCTAATGTATATATTGATACATTTAAATTTAGTTGTATACTTCTATATAATATGATAAACTTTATAACTTCATAACTTAAAATGTTAAAAAAAGTTCTTTTTCTATAACAATTAAGCTATGTAATTTATTAGCTAGTTAGATATAGCTAAGTTTATATAGATGTTTTGCTTGCGTAACTTGCATAATGCTTACTTGTTCGTTGTTACCTAGATAGTTACTAGTTAAATTATTTTTTTAGCATGCATAATATTTATTTGTTTATGATGTTACCTTCCATCAAACACCTTAGACCTTTTTTGTTTATTAAAAATTATTTTTAAGTTGAATACATTATGATATATTTCTGTTTTTTTCTTTTCCGGATTTTACTGAATTTTGCTGAGTTTGTCGGAATTCTTCTGAATTGACCCCCTGTGCGCCGTATTCCGACTTTGTGATTATGACATAAAGAACAATCTTTTTAATCAAGTATGGACTGACAACTGTTGAGCTGTTTCCACATATAAGTTGTAATAAATGGTGTTTTTCTACTAATTCCGTAGCACAAAATTAGGACCATCTTTAGGCAGGCTTGTTTGGGAGGAATACACCCTTGTATATATTTATATGGAATATATATGTTTGTTGGTATGTAAATGTGGATGTTTGCCTTTTGTTATGCACCTGTTGAGCCATTTAATTCTAAGCGGGGCTACAATGCATAAAGCTGTTCTATCAACAATGGCCAGACAAACATAGAGATGGATCCACAGGAGAACAGCTATCGAGGATGCTTGTTCTGTCTGACATTCCACCTCATTTCTTTTTTTTATTAAAGAAAAAACAAGTGACAGTTATGTATGCTTTCAGACATCTTGAAAAGAAAAAAAATGTACATACGAAGGCTACTGCAATTAGAATACTTACCCATAAGGGTTTGAGCTGCCTCTCAAACTCTCATTATCAGACTACAATATTCAATTAAAGGGCAGTACCCACTGCACAAGGCTCCACCTTTAAGCGGGGTCTCGGAGAGGTAGATGATTTGCAGCCTTACCACCATTTTGGAGGGGCTGATTCCAAGACTAGCATGGTTGAAAGACTTTGGAGAGGCTGATTCCAAGACTAGCATGGTCAAAAGACTAACAATATTCAATTTCAAAGGATAATTGAGAAATGAGAAGAATATAATGAAATGAATGGGAAAAAAGGGGCAGCACATCATCATCATCATCCCTCTTTTGTCCCATCTATTTGGGGTTGGCTTTTTGAGTCCTATTTCTCTACTCATATTTTCTTAAGCTCTCTGTATCACTCGGTACTTTATGGATTGACAACTGTCGAGATAGTTCCACAAATGAATTATTAATGTCGTTTGTCTACTAATTCCATATCACAGTTCCTTTATTTTTTAATTACTGTATTTCTACTAAGTCCATCTCACATTCCCTTTAGAGGGTTGCTATGTGCACACCACTTTTTTCTACTACACACCTAGAAAGAAAATAGAGTGGCATGCAGATAGCAAAAGTTGGTGTACATCTAAAAATCTATTTTATTTAACCATAAGATGCACAAAATTAGGAAAAGCTTGTGCATCCAAGAGCTGCTATGAACTCACTTTTTGATAACTGGTACATGTTTTGAATCTTTATTTACAACAATGAAGCATAATTTATTATCATTAATTTTTTCTTTAATTGGTGTGCGAGTAGCAAAATTTGGTGTGTGGGAAGAAAAAAGTGGTTTGCGGATGGCGTTGCTCTTTATTTATTTTCCTCTTATTCTCATGGAACTGCAGAACATATTTAAGGCAGCAGGAAAATATGTTGGAAATACAAATAAGGACATACAAAATTAGGATTATCCTTAGTAGGCTTCTCTTTGTTTGTTTTTTTGAGACGGTAACAGAGATTTGTATAAATTAAAAAACAGGAAAAACAAACAAAAAAGCATACCTTGGTGGGTAGTAACCCAAGCAAAGCAGAGCAGAAAAAAGAAGCCCAAAACCCCTCCCGAATCTCACCCAATGGGCCAGCAACAGGTCAAAAAAACAGTGCTAATCCCCATGCTGAAAAATTGGGCACCTCTAACGCAGCAGTCCTCCCATAGCATAATTAAATGAAGCAGCCCCTCGTTGAAGACAATCATTTTGCTAGCATTCCAGCTAACAACCAAATCTCTGACATCCCGAATAACCAGTGAGAACGGTTTGGCCTTTCGCCTGAAAATCCTATTGTTTCTTTCCATCCATATAGTCCAGAAGACTTCATACACCGTTAGAGGCCATAGATCTTTTCTCTGGTCCTCAAGCTTTAACTCTTTCTACATTTCTATCACCTGAGCCGGCCACTGCTGAAGCACCCACTCCACCTTGAAGATCTCAAAACTCTTTTGCCAAATATTTCGAGCATAGGAACAATGCAGGAAACTATGTTCCGCCGATTCTCTCCCCCTCATGCAAAGCATACATTTGTTAATAATCGGAATATTTCTTCGAATCAATTGGTCTCTAGGCAGAATTTTCCTTTTGGTGACCAGCCAAGTAAAAAACTTAATCTTTGGCGGCATCCTAGGCTTCCAGAACTCGGACCAATTCCTATTATCCGTATTCCCTCTGTCCCGCGATTTAAACATGTTATAGAACAACTTGACCGTAAATTTCTTTTTGGCCGGGTGTTTCCATAGCCTCCTATCAAGGTTTACCGAGTTAGGTGTAGCTTCCCCCAAAACAGGCAAAAGATTCTGGTATTCCTCGCACTCCCAATCCCTCTAAGGGCGCCTAAGAGGGATGTTCCATTGGAAGCGTTTACAAAATTTCTTCTCACTGCATCCTTAGATTCAGAGAGACTGAAAATCGTTGGAAAAATCTGACAAAGAGGATGTTCTCCAGCCCAAACATCCTTCCAGAACCGAATTTTTCGACCATCTCCTCAACTAAATTTAGTGCCTTCCAAAACCTCCCGAGTACATCCATTAACAGCCTTCCACCAAGCCGATCCCCGATTGGGATTGGAAGCTTCCTCATCAAAAGCCCCGTACTTAGCGGTAACAATTTGACACCAGAGATTGTTTCTTTCCTTTTCCTCTCCCATCCTCCATACCCACTTGGCTAAAAGCGCTTTGTTGACGAACTTAAGGTTTCTAATTCCAAGGCCCCTGTGCTCTTTTGCTCCGCAACATTGGTAC